>OX451741.1:1098234883-1098982226 GCA_948472305.1 Vicia faba
TTTAAAAACCTACTAATTCACTGGTCTGACCAGTAAACCTATCTGATCAATTATAACTATTCTCTAGTTCATGATTTAACTTGTACGACCAATTAAAATTGTTTGAATTTTAAAACTATTATCACAAAAATTTAAGGATGAAAAACTATTTTAGCACAAGTACATAATTTTAAAGATAATATTTGCATAAAAAAGTTTTGTAAATTTTAAAATATTTTATATGAATTTAATAGTTTTAAAATTATTAAAATATAGTTGAAATGTTTTTTCTCCTATAAATTAGAATTTTAAAAAATTGTGTGTCCTTTAATGATAAAGACTTTGATCTTAAGAGGTTCAAATCCTTCTAATGGTGAATTTGTTATAAAATAAAAATTAAAAAGCTATGATATACGCTGATTGATTTTAGAAGGGTTTGTCTACAAATAAATAATAAAAGAAAACATTAATATGTAAATAAATATTTTAGCACAAAAATATCACAAATACACATTATTATTATTATTTCTTTTTTCTCACTAATAGGATCAATTAAAATATAATAATTTTAAACGCTCTCTCTGAAGTTTCTCTCTCTCTTATAAGTGGTTATTCATATAGATTTGCTATTTTTTTTTTTTTAAAGTTTTTGTTGTATTGTACGACGTTTGTTGATTTTTCCGTCTCAATAAAGTGTTCGTTGGTTCAGATTGACATCTTGACTTAAATTCATTACAAATTTTGTTGCAGATCTGGAAGTATGCATATTTCAGTTACTTTTATTTAATCATATTTGTAGGTACTTTTATGTTGTCGTTGTATGCTACTAACCCAGGTGTTGTAAGATTGTATGTAGATTCCCCTTTTCCAATTTTTAGCAATCTTGAATTTATAATGATCAATGTATTTTTTTTAATTTGAATGAATGAAAATTTTCTATAAAATAAATAAATACTTAAGAAAACCTTATATAAATAGATGAACAGAAATTTCTAATCAAACATAAACAAAATATCTAAGGAAACCCTATATATAGATAGAAAAAATTTATATGATGTCGATTGTTTAAAAAATTATTAAAATATAGTTGACGATTTTTCCTATAATAAATTAGAATTAAAAAAATTTAATAAATGTTGATTGATTTTTGAAGATTTTGGCTTCAAATAAAAAACAAAAATCTAAAAAAAACTAAGATATATTTAAATGTTTTAGTAGAATAATAGGATCAATTTCTCACAAAATTATAGGATGTTTTAAAGTATAATAGTAAATGTGATCAATTTCCCACAAAATGATAGGGATTGATTAAAATTAATAATAAATGTGATTTTTTAAATATTTGGTAAAGAAAATAAAAAACCCTAAAAAATCCGATTTGTTATCACACAAAATTAAAGAAAGAGAAACCAAAAGAAAGAAGTTGCTCGTGTGTATGTAATGAGTGTTTCATCCAACAATTTTTCTTCTTATACATCCCAAGACCATGAGTGGATAATAAGCCTCAAAAATGTTCTTTCTGCTGATGATTTCTTTGACAACATCTATACTCATCAACAATTTTTGTTGCACCCAAACGTTTGCAATTTTTTCTTTCGTTTTACTGTTCGAGTTTTAGTTGTGTACTGAATCATATGCCTATGCTACCAAAACTACCTTTGATACGATACAAAAATTCAAGAGAAATTCTTAAGTAGTTACCAAAATGCTTACAATCAATTATACTTTTTATATTAATTAAAAAATATAATGAATTTCTCTCTCCTCCATTATCACAACTATCTCATGACAATAAATAAAAAATAAATTAAATTTTAAATAAATTGAGAATTTTCTCACTTCTTATTAGTTGTTTCTAAAAAAAAAAAATTTAAGTTTGTTCCCATGTAAGAATTTCTCAAAATTCAAATGTCTTCGTATTTTTGGTAGAGAAGATGAAAAAATAAAGATTGTAAGCATGTTGCTTGAAAGCCATTTTGTTGTTTCTTCTATTGATATCTATCAAGTACACTCTGATACTGACATGACACTGCAACATGGACACCGCTATATATGTTATAGTATTTAAGTTTCATTTATATATCTATTATCCAAAGAATTAAAAATATTTTAATCAAAATTAATTTTTCTAATTCTTCATTGATAACATTGCTTCAATACATGTTTAACCTTTTTAATCGTGTGTGATATTTATTAGAATATGTATAAAGTGTGTTGAGGAAAAAAAATACCATTTGTAAAAGAAATTTTGTCTAAAATTATCGAAACTGTGTTGTAAAAGAAATTTTAAATTATAATTTTTTTAATAATATTTATTAGTTTGGTATAATCTATTTATTTTTATTATTTCAAGCATAATCAATCACTCTCATTTTGTAATATTAACTTTTAATATACTATATGTTATATATTATATCAAATATATGATTTATTAGTAGTTTTATAATATTAATAAAAATATAATGTGTAATTTGGATATCCAAAAACCGATCCAAATTAAACCGTGTAAAATTGGATCGGATCAGATTGGATTTTTTTAAATATATCATCCAAAACCGAACCGAACCTTAAGTGAATTAATCTTTGGATCAGATGAGTTTTTGCTTTAAAACCGATCCAAACCGAACCGCGAACATCCCTAGTATGAATGTCATATGGGTATCCGACACCGATTCGTATCCGACACCGATTCAAAATATGTTGAAGCAAAGAAAAGACCAATTTTTTGAAGACACTTGTCTGAATTTTCCGACATTTGTTTGACTTTTTCGACATTTGTTTGAATTTTCCGACATGTTTTGTACGAGTGTCATACAAGTGTCGGACACCGAAACACGCCTATTTCGAGAGGTGTCTGTAATTCATAAATTGCTATTGTTAGTCTTGGTTGTAGGCAAGATAACTCTTGCTCAAATGGTCTACAATTATCAATAAGTTAAGTCTTTCTTTTAAACGAAACACTGGCTCCACGTTTCTTCCTATACAAGAGACAATCATTCCAACAAAACTTAGAACCATCTTTCTCAAATAAAACATTAAATATTTATACTTAATAGGCCAGCTTATACTAATATAGAACAAAAGCTTAAGGATATTAAAACGCTTCCCCATCCTTAAAATCATCTTTTGCAATAAATAGTATGTATAAACTTGACCTAATCTATTAACACAAAAACTGCTGTCTTTCAGTCGAGTCCATTACAGTGCCGTCGATGACCATCAACAACGTACCGGATGACATACTAATTCATATACTCTCTTATCTCTCAATTAAGTAGGCTTTCAGAACAAGAGTTTTATCTACGAGGTGACTTCCATTGTGCTTCTCATTCTCAATTCTCCACTTTGAAAATGAAGATATATTCATGGAAGAGTCTGACATTTTTCTCGATGCAGTTATACTCTCTCCGTGCTCGCAGCATCTTACTGTTAAATTTTTCCATCTCGAGTCTGGAATCTATGAGAATGACTCTTTCGGTTTCAGCTTCGAATGGCTAGAATCTTTGAAACAGCGCCACGTTGAGGATCTTTCTCTAAGCATGATGTACAAGACCGTGTCGCCTACTCTTCTCTACTGCAAAACACTGGTTCTCAAATTGTGGAGCTTATGTGTAGCGTCTATGTCCATCGACACTATACATAAGCTCCACAATTGACGGAAGCAAATGCCGGACTCTTCCATGAATACATCTTTATTTTCAAAGTGGAGAATTTAGAGTGAGAAGCACAATGGAAGCCACCTCGCGGATAAAACTCGTGCGCTGAAAGCCTCCTAAGTAGAGAGATAAGAGAGTATATGAACTAGCATGTCATCCAATAAGTCGTTGATGATCACCGGCGGTATTGTAATGGAATCGGCGAAAGAATGCAGTTTTTATGTTAATATATTAGGTCAACTTTATACATACTATTTATTGCAAAAGATAGTTTTAAGGCATGTGGAAGGATTTGAGTACCTTTTAGCTTTTGTTTTATATTAGTATAAGCTGGCCTATTAAATATAAATGTTAAATATTCGGAAATTCTTATTTAATGTTTTATTTGAGTTTATCCACTTTAAAAAATTGGATAGAGTTATCATATATTCTAGTCACAACTCGTTCTAATATTATGGCCGAGACTATGGGAGTCACCACTTTGTTTCATCTAAAAGCCTTAAGTGATGAAGCTTCTTTGAGTTTGTTTAAAATGTTGGCATCTATCGATGATGATGAAAGTGATTACAATCATGATCACTACTATCGTCCTTTGAATATAGAAGAATGGAATAGAGAAGAATGTATTGCCCAATGCCTAGTAAGAAAGTCCAAAGGAGTTCCGCAAGCAATTAGAAAGTTACAACTATAGCCCGCAATGTCATCTTACAATATAACACTACATTGATGAAATGGTATCTTGATTTACACGAAGGAGATATTTGGAATATGGGTGAAGAGAATGATCATATAATGTTTTCTCTTAGATCAAGGTACCAACACTTATCGCCTCAGTTGAAACAGTGTTTTGCATATTGCTCCTTATATCCCAAGAATCAGAAAATCATTAAGCCAAAAGTAAGTTTTAGCAGCACATAAAAGAAAGCGCTTTTGGAAAAAAGCGCTGCTGTAGATTTTAAAAAAAATTCGTTTAAAAAAGCGCTTTCAAAGGGTGCCTTAAGAAAGCGCTTTTCAAAAGCGCTTCTAAAGGTCACCCTTAGAAAGCGCTTTTTGGGAAGCGCTGCTAAAGCTGGCCTTTCAGAGGGTACCTTAAGAAAGCGCTTTTCAAAAGCGCTGCTAAAGGTCAGCCTTAGAAAGCGCTTTTCCAAAGCGCTGCTAAAGCTGGTCTTTAGAAAGCGCTTTTAAAAGCGCTGCTATAGGATATGCTACAAAAGCGCTTTTTGATGTAAAAGCGTTGTTATAGATGATCTTTAGAAAGCGCTTTTAAAAGCTCTTTCGTAGGTAGTTTTATAATAAATATCAAAACACAAGGTGGTGTGAGCATTGTAACAATGCAAGTCTTTCCCAATTCTTATCTCTTCACTTTTCCTAAACCCTTAAACCCTCCCTTTCCACTTTTCCACTTCCACTGTAGTCCTCCGCCTCTACTCTTCCGAAAACCACCACCCTCCACAGTTGCAAAGTCCTTCTCCTCCGACGAGTTCCCCGTCGACGAGACCTTCCTCCAGACCTTCGGCCCCAATAGCAAGGAACCCGAGGATGAAGCTCGAAAGCGCAACTGGATCGAACGCGGATGGGCTCCCTGGGATGAAATCCTCACTCCCGAAGCCCAATTCGCGCGTCATAGTCTCAACGAAGGTGAAGAGGTTCCTCTCAGTTCGCTGGAGCCCATCGAAGCGTTCAGAATGTTGAACCCTAGGTACCGTAATAAGAAAATTGAAGAAATGGGATTGACGGAAGAGGAGTATTTGGCGAAGCAGTTTGAAATCAAGGGAGAGATTCCGGAGCCGTTGGAGATGAAAGCTCAGATAAGATGAAGAAACATCCTTTTAACAGATTCTCAGTTAATGATCTTTAATCTTATTCTCACACTGTTTCTGAAAGAATTGTTCTTTTCAAGCTCAACAATGTTGTTTTGAAAATATTCAGGAAATTGTGAGTGCTGGAGGAAGTACAGTATGGGGGAGTCCTGCAGATGTAGGAAGTGTTGTAGGAGGGGAAGCATTTGATGTGGTTTTGGACAACAATGACAAGTATCTTGATGCTTCGAGGTTCGTTGTATCAATTCTTGTTAACTTCTGTTCATTGCTTCACTTGTTAACTTGTTATCTTGTTATGTCATGCATGGCACCAACTCTTAGATCAAAGACATGTCTGGTGTTCGACACCTACAGAACACAAACATAAGTTTAGAATTCTCGTGTGTTAATGTTTGTTATGCCAATGTTTCATATTGCCAACAGCATACTGCAATATTATTAAAGAAACATAAACTTTTCAGACATTGTAATTATCATCTCTAAGCCAGACATCTTAATCTCGATCGTTCCTTGTAGGCTGGTGATAGATTGGGTCAAGAGTGCAGGTGCCAAGAAATTCTTGTTCATCAGTAATGCCGAAATTTACAAACCAACAGATGAACCTCCTCATGTTGAAGGGGTGTGTTAAATATTCCTAATATCGCTTTTCTAAAATCACTATGCTGATAACAATTGTTATAGTCTAAAGTTTGAAAACCACTTGGAGCAGGATGCTGTCAAAGCAGATGCTGGTCATGTTGGAGTTGAGAAATACATTGAATAAACTTTTGACAGTTGGGCAGTATTCAGGCCACAGTATATGTTAGGGTCTGGAAAATGCAACTAGCATTCATGATTTTTTTTTCCGCTTTGGTTTATGTGGATTGTTAATGCTAACTTTGATATGAATGTAACAGCTAGACCAAGATTATTACCCTGGTAGGAGGAAAAGAGGCAAGGACTACAAAGAGGGCATGGTAGGATTGCGATTTTTTTATGTGTGTTTCATTGGAATATTAGAAAGTAAAGATATTCTTGTGCCAACTTTTATTTAATTGTTTCATGTTTCTTGCAGTACGAGTTACCATTCTATTATCTTGGTCAAGTAAGCTACTCATCAATTCTTAAGTCATATGCCTTATGAATTATATTGTATTGTTGTTGTGAAGAAACTGATTTCATATGGCAGGCTTGGGATAGTCTTCGGTAGACATGTTTAGTGATTTTTTCAATAATGACGATGTAAAATTTGTATTTTATAATTGTATAATTTGGAATATTTGTTTAAGAAAACTATGAATAGCTGATTTTACCCTTTAATTACAGCATCACGTTGTCACCTTTTTTTCTTTCTTTTTTGGTTTTGTTTAGTTTTAATGTTTCTAATTGGACAACTCTATTTATAACCCAATAGATGATCTTATTTTATTTGCATCCATATAATTAAAATCAGTCTTTTTTCTGTATCAAGAAAAACGCTGCCTTAGGTAACCTATGAAAGCGCTTTTTCACAAAAAGCGCTGTCTAAGGTAAACATATGACAGCGCTTTTCCAGGAAAAAGCGCTGCTAAAAGACCACCTATGAAAACGCTTTTCCAGAAAAAAGCGTTGCTAAAAGTCTACCTAAGACAGCGCTTTTCCAGAAAAAAACGCTGCTAAAAGAAAACTTTCCCGAAAAAAGTGATGCCTTAGGTAGACCTATGAAAGCGCTTCTCATTAAACAAAAAGCGCTGCTAAAACCTATAGCAGCGCCACCTTAGAAAGCGCTTTTAAACGCTTTTAAAGGAAAAAAAGCGCTTTCGTAACTTATTTTTGGCGTAGTGAATCGAAAAGAAAGAGTTGATTCTTTATGGATGGCCGAGGGTTACCTGGAATCTTTAAATGATGCACAACATATGGAAGTCACGGGCGATGTGTATGTTAATACTCTTAAAAATATCTGTTTTTCAAGATGAAAAATTTGATGAAGATGGTAATCTTGTTAGTTTTAACACGCATGAGTTGATGCATGATTTAACGTACCTCACAAATATTATTACTTGGATAGTAAGAAAAGAGTATCACAATTGGTTTTTGTAAGAAACTCCAAGGCTGGAAGATGTATGAAGATGATATCTCTCTGCTGCCTCCCGTTCTCCATTTGTCTAAATTAAAAATCTCGGATTGCCTATAGTTGACTTGCTTTCCTACTTTTCCAAATGTTGAAGAATTAGATTTGTTTAGATCCACGGTAAATCCATTGAAACAAACACTGGACCCATCGTCCTCAACTACTCCTCTTTCCATGCTTAAGTCGCTGAGGATACATGGTAAACAATTGGATATAGATTATTTGTAATCTCAGTTCCAGGGGACAATTATATCATCCATGTCACTTTAAAGGATACCGTCCCTAATCAGTGGGCGTGGTTCCCTGTGAGGCTGTAATATGTACTACTCAAGTTTCTGGCGTGGCTCGGGTTTCACGTGATATTTATTTTTCGATCTCTGAGTGGAGTTAGTACTAATTCATTAGTAAAATGGGTGATTTATATGTTGATTATATGTTTTTCTTAAAGTGGTATGAAACTTGTCATGTGTTATGCATGATATATTGTATTGTGTTTTATTAGTGACTGTTTTTACTAATAGAACAATTACATTATAATGATTTTTTGAACATAATTGGATATACGGACTGCCTGCTTCTTTACTGACACTACGTCAAAACTGACTTTTTGTATCACCAAAAAGACAGTGCTTTAATGAGAAAACGTTGTTGTAGGTCTTTTAAAAAATTTTCAAAAAAAAAGCGCTGCTACAGACAGCCTTTAGAAAAGGCTTTTAAAAAGAGCTGCTAAATGCCCTACCTTAGAAAGCACTTTAATGAGAAAACGCAGATGTAGGTCTTTTAAAAAATTCGTTAAAAAAAAGTGCTGCTACAGACAGCCTTTAGAAAGCGCTTTTAAAAAGCGCTGCCAAAGGCCTTAAATTCGCCCCACTTAAGAAAGCGCTTTCTCGTGAAAGCGCTGCTAGATCTTGTATGATAGAAAACACTTTTAAAAAGCGCTGGCTTAGCTCAAATTATAAAATTAAAATATAAAATTTCCCCACTTAAGAAAGCGCTTTCTCGTGAAAGAGCTGCTAGATCTTGTATGATAGAAAGCGTTTTTAAAAAGCGCTGTCTTAGGTCAAATTATAAAATTAAAATATAAAATTTTCAGAACCCTATTCATTCATTTTTAATCGTTGTCTTCTTCTTTGAAACGGTTTCTTCTTCGACCGATTCTTCTCCGACCGTTCCTAATCGTTTCTTCTCCGACCATTTCTTCTCCGACGAAAACGAAAAAGTTGTAACATTATTCTTGTTGACGAAAACGAAGAAGTTGCTTGAGGAAAACGAAGAAGTTGTTGACCGCCGTAGACCGCCGTAGTTTAAGTACGTCATTCTTGCTGTTGTAACATTGTTCTTGTTGTACATTGTTGTTGATTTCTACATTGTTGTTGTTATTGTTCTTGTTTTCTACATTGTTCTTGCTGTTGTTCTCGCTGTTAAGAAGTTTGTTAAGAAGTTGAAGTTGATGTTTTTATTTAGCTTAATTAGTATAAAACCATTTGAATGAACTATTATGATGGATGAGCATTTCATTTTTTTATATTTCCTTAGTGGATTTTTATATTTGTCATTTCATTTTTATTTTTTTCTTTATTACAGGTCAATGGATAGTAATCAAGAAAACTCACAAGATACAAATGCTCCAGATAAGACATCAGAGGGAGAAATTACACGAGGCATCACTATTATGAGAAAAATCATTCTTGATAGAGATAAAGGAGTAAAATATGATGTACATTTGAATGATGTTAACCAACTAATTGATCCTAATAGTGTAAAGTTGACAAGCTACATTGGTTTGCTCGTATGCACGTTCCAATCACCTTTGATAAATGGACTAATAAAGATTTGGATTCCTACAAAGACAAAATTTGGACTGATATACAAGTACCATATAATTTAGCTTTAAAGTATAATGTTTTTGTTATTTTAGTCCCTAACTAAGTAAGGCTTGGGAATGTCTTATATGTATGCTTAATATTTGTTCCCTATATCAAGATCACATGATAATGTCTTTAAATTACTTATACTAACACACTATAATGCGTATATTTTTTCGTAGAGGTCTTTTAACATTGAAGATAACCGAAATAAAGTATTGTCTTCAAGTGTCCAGAAAAAGACACAGAGGGTGGATAACTTTTTTAACAAACAAATTTCTTAAGGATGAGCAAGGAAATCTTGTTAAAGCGGATCGTCCAATAAAGTATAGCAATTTCATTGGACCCGAAGAATGGGATGAATTTGTATCCAAACGAATAGAAAATGAGAAATTCAAGAAAGTGAGAGACACAAATCGCGAAAGAGCATTAACACCCACGTATCCATACAGAAAAGGGCGTTTGGGATATGCACGTTTACAACAAAGAATTGTAAGTATATATAAATTCTACGATCTTATTAATTGTCTCAATGTGTTATAATTGATGATCTTATGATTTGTGTCAATGCGTAGTTAGAGGAGACGAAAAGTCACGAAATATCACTTCCAACGCATGTTTTGTGGAAGGAAGCTCGTGTGGGCAAGGATGGAGTTCTTAGGGAAGATGTTCAACATATTTATGATGAATGTGTAAGTATAACATTGTGTCTTTAAGTAAATCAAAAGTTTATTAGTATATACTTAATTTTTTATCTCCACTAATAATTTTCGATATATATGTAAATGAATTTCAGGAGACTCTATCTCAATTGGCAACCACAGATGAGGACCAGGATAACAGGAGCGTACTTAGTCGTGCACTAAATGTTGCTGAGTATCCCGGTCGAGTGAGGGGTAAAGGACATGGTGTGACTCCATCTTCTTTGTATAAGCATCCTAGGAAAAGAAAACCTAGCAATCAAGAAGTGATGCAAACGTTGGAGGAATTAAAGGCGCAAGTCTATGAATTGCAACAGGATAGAGAGAGAGAGATATGGCGCAAAAGTGCAGTTCAGAGGCGAAAGAATCTAGTGATAAAGCTAGTATCAATTGTCAAATAAATTTCCTGAGGTAATTATATATGTTATTATGAAATTAAACTAGCACATTTATTTTAATTGATATATATATACACATTAATAGTAACATATTTATTATTGGTTTAGGGCATTTCATCTTGTCAGCTATACTTATCAGAACCAACTTATCGCTTTGTTGGCAAGGGAAAAGTGCATAACACTTTGGGAGATTTACTTCACCATAGACCGCTCCTTGATGGACATCTGAAAGTATTGGTTGATGTTGCATTAGATCTGGATGCGTTGCTACCGGTACCTGACATTATTTCAGAGATAACATTGCTACGAGATGCAATAGGATCATTTGTTGCATGGTCGTCAGACCTCATTTTCATAGATGATGGGGTATGTTGAAAACCACTATGAATCTTTTAGTATTCAAGTTTCATAGATAAAGAGATTTTACAGCACAGCGAGTCTATTGCATCACAAAAAGAGGTACATTTAAAGTGTTAATTATATGATCTGAATTCAAAAACTACATGATTTTATAATTTACCTAAGTTATATGATTTTTAGGTACCGGCTCAACGGTCACAACATGTGAACCAGAAATTTAGTAGCGTACCCAACAAGAAAAATGATCTTCCAAGAACCGGGGCAAGAAAACCTTTTATACCTCGATTCTGAATGTGTCTTGAAACACTTGTGGGAACATCAGATTTGATGACTGGTGCTATTCGTCAAATGGATATGGAGGAAGGTATATTTGGTTTTTCTTACTTCGAAACAATTGCAAAAGAGGAAATGGAACAAATTTTTCAGCATACAGAATTAGGCATCAGTGTTGTACACTCATACATCCGGTAATACGATCAATCTATTATTTAATTAGTCGAAAAATTTATTTATACATTTGAATGAAAATAGTCTAATGTTTATTATGTTTTTATTTAAGGTTCTTGTATGAAAAATTGATGCGCGGGAATCAATTGTCAAACCGATTCCATTTCGTGTCTGTCTCCCATGTCAACGGAGCGTCAATTGTTCAGGATCCAGATTCAGTAAGAAATCACTTAGTTCAGAGATTCATGGCCAGCAGTACAAAAAGCTTGTATCTTTTACTGCATAATACGATTTCTGTGGGGTTAGTACTTCATTCTAAGTTCATTCTAATCTTTGTATCTTTTGTGTTGAAGATTTTTATTTAAACTTTTGTTTTAATTTATAGATATCACTGGTTGTTGGTTGCTATTGATCCTTTCAAAGAAGTGGTGTATTATTTGAATTCGGTAGATGGTGAATGGACAAATTATCCAGATATTAAGTTAATAATTGATACGTAAGTTAGATTATTCTAAATAATCGTGTGTATTTGTATATTTAATTATTTCTGTGAGATTGTTCTAAATATATGTTTTTATTTTGTTAGATCAATAAAAGTATTCCGCTCTCAAAGAGAAGCTCGAGTATCACGGTCTAGATCAAGCAACATTACATGGATCAATGTGGAGGTACATTATTTTTCACAATTTTTCTTATAATAGTGATGCTACTTGATAAAACAAGACAACTATACATTCTTATTTGTTTTTCTATGTAGTGTGCTCAACAGCGTAACAGTATAGATTGCGAATTCTTTGTTTTGAGGTTTATGAAAGAAATCATTCTTTTGAATCAAATAGAGATTCCAATCACGGTATGGATTTATAACTTAGGATTTATTTTAATATTTATCGGATATTTCATATGATTTATTACTTTTAACTAAATCATGCATATTATGTTTTGTTATGTAGTACTTTGATGAATGTAAGTGTGCTCATTACACGAAAAATCAATTGGAAGAAATGAAGGAGGAATTGTGTGAGCACTTTATTCATAAAAGAATCATATAAGGTATTGGAAGTTGAAAAGTGTTATGAAAATTTTTAATTGTGTTGGACCCAAGTTAGTTTAATTTACCGTGTTGTTCTGTTCATACTTTATTTGCAGCACCAGGACCGTCCGCTCGTCGGATTTTGGCGATTTCAGGCTGAAACGAATTAGGCACATATCAGGCATAAGTGGATTCGAATAGAAATTTTGTTGTACTTGAGTACTATCACCTTTATACGAAATTCTTGGAGTTTGTTGTTCGAAATAAGCATAAATTTGCCCTTATTATAGTGCATCCTCCTCCTACTTAGTAGCAAACATGTGAATTGAATTATAATGGTATTTATATTTTGGTATATAATGGTATTATAATGGTATATAATGCCTATATTTTTATTTATGTAACGGCTTCTTTGTTGAAATAAAGGGTCGTTGAAATGTAAGGCTTGAAGTACAGGTTTATGGGATTATTCCCAAAAATATGCCTTCTAAAAAAGAAAGAATATGCAACGTTTTTATATAAAAAATGCTTAAATTTACGTGAGGCAACGAAAGCGCTTTTTAGGAAAAAGTGCTGCTAAACGCCTACTTTAGAAAGCGTTTTACCTAGAAAAGCGCTTCCTAAAAATTCCTTAAAAAATACATTAGACAACGCTTTTGAAAGCGCTGTCTAAAGGGGGTCAATAGAAAGCATTTTTTCAGGAAAAAACGTTGTTAGATGCCTACCTTAGAAAGCGTTTTTCCAGGGATAAGCGCTGCTAAAGAATACATTTGGCAGCGCTTTTGCGTTAAAAAAAATGTTGTCTGTACATACGGCAGCGCCACCATAGACAGCGCTTTTAAGCGCTGCTAAAGGGCCAAAAAAAGCGCTTTCTTAGATTTTTTTGGCCTGGTGTGAGTTTCAGTTTGGTTCCTTTCGACATTGAAGCATTGGTTGTTTTTGTATGAGGCAGTGGCTATTTTAGTGTAGTCAAATTCATTGGGCATGGATTGTGTTTGTGGTTGTTATTTATGGTTGTGTTGTTTGTAATATTCTCATATAAACTTCATATTGTATGCAAGTTACAGATTTTAGAGACAAGGTTATAGTTGAAGAACCAATAGAAAGGTATATAGTTGATATATTTAGTTGAGACTTATTTTTGAGTCGGTTTTTTGAGACTGTCCAAACATGTTCTTAAGTGTCAAACAATAACAACTTCTTAATTGGTTGTAGTTTTAAAACCAAATCATTTTTTTTATAATAACCATTTAAAAATGTAAAATGCTTTCAATAAAGTTCAAAACCAGTTTAATATGATTTTTAATCAAAATTGGTTTGTAAGAAAATTATACCCTATTTGTTATTAGAAACTCATAATATTGTGTAACTTAATACTGCTACGACACAACTTTTAATTTTTCCAAATTGCAAAATTCATAATATTGCGTAATTTCAAAGGTGATTAAATTCATTCATTAAGCAATCAGGCTTATGAATATTCATTTATTCTTAAGCGTTTTTTAATTAAATAAAAATAATTGAAATCAATAATAACACTCAAACAATTGAAGTGGTTTTCTTATTTCTAATTTGGTCAGCTAAAAAATATTTTAGTTATAATACATTCTCATCTCTTCTTTTTATTTTATACTTTAATTTATAAATATATGACATTTTAATCAATTTAATTATAAATATTAGAAATTATATTGTTTAATTTTATAATTTAAGGAAACACTTGACATTATGTGGATACGGCAAACAAAATTATCTGTGATATTTATGCTTCTTAATATTACCATACTCATTTGATCTCATATTCAATTGGTTTTATGTATGACAACCTGTTATAAAATTGGAAATCGGTTATGAAAAATGGAAACAAGTTTTTTGTTTTAGTAGTAAAATGGATCTGGACCAATTTTCATCAAACACAAATTGGAATTATAAAATTGATGCACTGTATTTTTAAATTTCATTTACGTAAAGAATAGAGTAGAAATGTGTATGGTAAAATATAGGCTTAGTCCTTGATGGTTGTTTTGTCTTTCAGGTTGCTTAGGCTTTTTGTCTTTTGTTGGTGTGGTTGATTTGGGCTGGATCCTTGGATAGACTCTATATCATCTGTTTTTGGATTAATTTACTTCTGTTTCTCCAAAAAAAAATCATTTATGTAAACCAATTTTTTTGAACAGCCCTACTTCCGATATTACACATAGCCTTTTCTAGAAGGAAAACATAGTCTTTATTGTTTCCACAAGGACCCTAAGCATAAACAGTAGCCATTTGCCTGAAAATGAACAAATGTAAATTAGACAAAAGAAAACAAATGGAAGGACATCAGTTTCATATTAAAATGAGGAAACTTACCTAGACATATCCTCTAGTGGAACTGGTCCTAAGTGGTATTTGTTTTCTTTAGTGGATATGAATCTCCATATATTGACACGAGTTCTGTGTTATAAAGGTTTTATATTATTTGATTCGGTCTGTACATATATTGTGATATTGATTGTGGTCGTCATAATGTAAATTAATTACAATTTGTTTTTCATCATAAAAATAATGCATAACAGTATTGATCTCAGCACCTTTGGATAACACTATTAGAAATACAAGAATTTCTTGTAGAAATTTAACTGCAGGAATATTTGTGGATTTTCCTACGACTTTATTAAATAAAATAAAGTTCCTACAAACAAGATTTCGAAGAAAATTTGGCAGAAATACTTACGGATTTTTTTGTGGATTTTACATTTTGTATTAAACACCATTATAGAATATGAAATCCACATGAAATATTACTGCGGATTTTGCTTCTGATTATTTTGTTGTATTTTTTAAGATTTTTTATTTCATTCTAAATTTTTAATAAAATAAAACTATGTAAGTTTTGATATTTATTTATGTAATTCTTCAATTTTTATTTCTTTAAAGAAATTTTTTCTTAAACAAGTTTAACAGATTTTTAAAAAAATAGTAGTTTTTGTTTAAATTTTACAAAAAATTAATAATCCTTATTGTACCTATTTTATTAATTATTTTGATGGTGTGTTTTGAATTTTTTTTAAAAATAACCAACTTTTAAATTTCAATACCAAATTAATAATTAAAGACGAGGCACCACTTGAATTGACACCTCTATATTTTTATTCTAATTTTACCAGTCACGTGCGGATTTTCCTATAGATTTTATTTTACCTGCGGATTTTACTATGGAGTTTCCTGTGGATCAAGATTTTAGACTCTCATCCTCTAATGTGATCACCCCTCACCGTTTTCTACGGTGGTTTTTGCGAGCATGTGCAATTACATAAATTTTTGCATTTTTAGGCTTAACAGGTGCAATACCCGCAGGCTTTCCCTGCCTCACCTTCACTTTTTGCGGAACGTAGTTAGGTTTTAGGCCTGTATCCTCAACTATGCTCTCCCCTCCCCACTCCATTTTTTGTAGACTTTTGTGGATCAGGCTTAAACATGACGGACATGCCCGTTTGTCACCCCTAGAATTCAGTTTTAATTATCCACATCTGTTTGAGTTTGGAGCGGGAACAAGGATTGTTTGGGAATTTGTGTTTAGGTTTGGGAAAGATAATAACTATCCATAACCCATCCCGTTTCCATGCCTAGTTAAAGAAAAGAAGTTGTGGAGCACTCATATGAAGGATAGATTGATACAGTCCCCTCTTCTCTTTTGGTGTACCATATTTTCTTTTATATTATCCGATCTTCATTTAAAAACAATATTAAAGTGATCAAATAATAAATAAAAAATGTCAATTATAAAGCACAATTGAAAAATAAAAATTATAGTAAAGAGATATTTTGGTTCCTCACAAAAATTTCAAAGCTTAACTTAATCCCTAAAAAAAAAGACATTATTGAATCCTTTACCAAATATAATTAAGAATATGTTAGTCTATTTGTCAATATTTTTTCAAACTGTTTTTTTAACTTTTGAATTGTGACTGAACTGACACATGTACTATTTATTTATGTCACGTATATTATTTACAAATATAAGAAATATTTAGGTCTCTACATTAAATATTTGGGACAATTTGATCCTCATAATTTTTTAATATAAAATCAACACTAGCTAGATATTCATGAAAAAGAAATATCAAAATTTTGTTTATGAATTTTAAGGGATAAAATTGACACATATTTGATAGTCTTATTTAAGAGTAGCATTTGAAATTCTTTAACAAAATATTTTATATATGATTTTTTTCTATTCAAATATGTGTGTCATCCTAAAATAAAAATGAGGGTAATTGTTGAAATTAAATTGGTTAAAAAAGAATGACTCATAATTAATTATTGGATACTAACAAAGTATACAAGTCTTTTGTTTTAGAGTTAAAAAAAAGTAAGATTGGATGAGGTTTTAGATTAAGAAATGAGAAATGAAAAAATGAAAGAGAATATAGTCTTCCTTAAATAGAACATGCATTTGTTAGTTCAAATATATGAGATGGTAAAAATTTTTTTTTTTATATTACCTTGTTTTTTATCACCTTTATAATGATTGGTTTTCTCTCTATATCTTTTTTCTAATTTTTTTATTTTAGAATTATATTTTCAAAAACAAAATTAAAATGCTACACATTTATATTATCAGTGAAAAAAAGTCTTTGTTTTCGTTGTATAATGGACCAAAAGTTAATAAATTTCACTGCTAATTAAGTATTTTGTTTTCATTTTTTCATTTTTTTTAAAGACATGTGCTACTTTTAAAAACACAAACATGATGAAAATTAGTAAAATGTATGAGTTCTGGATATCTTGGGCTGTAATACTACTTTTGAAGGCATTGCATATGCTTGTTTTTCGTTTCTAATTTTAAGTACTATTTTGACAAAATATTTATTTTAAAAGTTATTTTCAATTTCCAAAAACCTCATTATGACATATTTAATCTTTTAGATTTAATTTTAAAAAAATTATGTTGCATTTATTATTTATTTGTGGTTTTTATTTGTTTTGATTTTTAAAATATTAATATTAGAATTTGATTTATTTTTAATGTGAATGCTTGTTTTGTTTTCTAAAAATGTGTTACTTAATTGACATATGGTGAAAGAGAAAACGAATACTATTTAAAAAATTAATGAAATATATTGTGAATTTTTTAATGGAGAATATTTAGATACAATTTTATAGGTGTGGTTCATACTTTTCTTCAATAAAAATATGATAAATATACCTAAATATCTGGTAAGAAGTAAAAATAGGAAGAAATTATATATGTGTAACACAAAATTATATCCTTCACTACTACGAAAATGGGCTTTCACAGCGCTTTTTTTTGCCCTTTAAAAGCGCTTAAAAGCGCTGCCGTAGCCAGCGCTGCCGTAGGCTACGAAAGCGCTTTTTTCTGGCCAAAAGCGCTGTCGTAGGTGGACCTATCACAGCGCTTTTTCCTTAAAAAGCGCTTTGATAGGGGGGTCTTTCCCAGCGCTTTTTGAAAAGCGCTTTGATAGGTGTGCTATTTAAATTTTTTTTTTTTTATTTATCAGGCCTTTTACAGCGCTTTTTATGGAAAAAGCGCTTTGATAGGGGGGTCTTTCCCAGCGCTTATTCCATAAAAAGCGCTTTGATAGGGGGTTTCTATTTAATGTTTTTTTTATTTATCATGGCTTTTACAGCGCTTTATGGAAAAAGCGCTTTGATAGGGGGGTCTTTCACAGCGCTTTTTCCATAAAAAGCGCTTTGATAGGGGGTTTCTATTTAATATTTTTTTTTATTTATCATGGTTTTTACAGCGCTTTATGGAAAAAGCGCTTTGATAGGGGGTCTTTCACAGCGCTTTTTCCATAAAAAGCGCTTTGGTAGGGGGTTTCTATTTAATTTTTTTTTTATTTATCCTGCCTACGAAAGCGCTTTTTAGCCAAAAGCGCTTTCGTAGCTCATACAAATTTTTTAAAGTGAAACCTATAATTTGAGGTTCCCTGTGCGGCCTGTAATTTTTTTTTGGTCCAATAATTTAACCTGTAATTCAATCCTTATAATATTCACAGAAACCGGTATTATATTAACAGAAACCGGTATACCATATAATACATTTGTAACCATAACTAAATCCTTATATACATATGTAACTAAATCACATACAAAGTATATATACATTTGTAACCATAATTCAATCCTTATATACATTTGTAACCATAACTAAATCACATACAAAGTATCGTGTTAATTTGTAACCATATATATATACATATGTAACTAAATCATATATAATTACATCGAAAATAATGCTCCACCGACACGGTCGTCATCCTGCAAAGTATGAATATGAACAACACGGTAAATTAAACAAACAATATTAAAGGCTCCAACACAATCAAACTAACACGTACAATAATATTTTATTCATACCCATCAGAATAATCTGTTTTCAACATAAAATTGACATATTTCCTCTTTGACTTCTTCCACTTGAACTTTCGTGTACGACATAGTATAGAGGTCATCAAAGTACTACATAAGAAATTATTACTTCAGTATATGCATGATGTTATTAAATGTAGAAATCATACAAAATTATTCTAAGTTATAAATCCATACCGTGCTTGGAATCTCTACTTGATTTTTATGAAGGATTTCTTTCATAAACCTCAAGCAAAAGTATCCGCAATCTACATCGTTATTCTGTAACGGACACTGCATAGAAAAACAGAATATATTTTATAGTTGTCGTGTAATTTTATCAAGTAACATTATTATTATAAGCAACTAATTTTGTACCTGCACTTTGATCCAAGTAATATTTGATGATTTACTCCGGGGTACCTGTGCGTCCCTTTGACTACGAAATATTTGTATTGATCTAAGAAAATAAAAACATATATTTAGATCAATCTCACAGAAATAATTAAATATATAAATATACACGAATAGTTAGAACGATCTCACTTACTGATCAACAGTTTCCTTCATAGCGGGATAGTTAGTCCATTCCCCGTCTACCGAATTCAGAAAGTACACAACTTCTTTAATCGGATCGATAGCCAACAACAACCAGTGTTTTCTAAAAATTTAAGCAACAGTTTAGAAGAAAAGTTTCTACGCAAAATAAACAAAGATATATTAGAATAAATGAAAAACTCACCCCACTGGAACAGTGTTATACGGCAAAATAAACAAGCTATCTGGGTTGCCGACGTAGGCCGTATATCGATTCACTAAGTACTCCCTAACTGAACCCGGGTCCCTGACAATTGTCGCTCCGCTGACAATATGGGCAGACAAGAAATGGAAGCGTCTTGCCAATACAGTCTCGCGCATTTTTTTATCGTACAACAACCTTAAATAAAAACATATAAACATTAGACTATTTTCATTGAAATGTGTAAATAAATTGTTCAACTAATTAAATGATATATTTATCGGAATACCGGATGTATGCGTGAACATTGCCGATGCCTAATTCACCATGCGTCATAATCTCAGTCATTTCGTCCATTCCTATCGTTTCTTGGCAGTCAAGACCAAAGATATCTGCATCCATAAGGATTGTACGAATACCACCTGACTTCAAATCTGAGGTTTCCAAAAGTACTCCAAGTGTATTCCGATATCGAGGTACAAAAACGCCTCTTCCCCCGCCTCTTCCCCCCTTATGCATTGACTTTTTCGGGGGTGGTCTGCTACGAACAGGCTGGGTCACTTGTTGTGACACTTTCGCAGATACCTAACAATCATATAACTTAGGTAAATTATAAAATCGTTCAGTTTTAAATTCATATCATATAATAAACAATTTAAGTGTACCTCTGGAATTGATGCCATAGACTCGCCGCCTTGCTGTAAAATCTCCTTACCCTTATTAGCGGGTTTTGTAGGAGGCTAATATTAAAAAATAATTAACTTAACGGTTCAGAATTGACATTTGAAATCTAAATGATTCATATTAACGGTTTTAAACATACCTCATCATCAATGAAAATGAGGTCCAAGGGCCATGCAACAAACGACCCTACTGCGTCTCGCACCGATCTTATATCCAAGGCCACGTCAGGTACCGGTACCAACGCATCGGGATCAATAGGATAATCTACTGATACTCTCAGGTGTCCAGCCGGGATCGGTGTATTATGAATTAAATCTCCCAAAGTGTTGTACACTTTTCCCTTGCCAACAAGGTGATAATCTGATGCCATTACGTATAGTTGGCAAGATGAAATGCCCTAAACCAATATGCATACATATTACTTTTAATTCAATAATAGAAAGAGGTGGAATAAAAATGAGAAACTTGAACAATAGAGATTTATCAATATATTTATAATTACCTCAGGAAATTTATTCTGACGGTTGATACTAGCGTTGTCACTAGTTTCTTTCGCCATTGCCGCATTGCCCTTTTCCCTCATTAATACCTCTTTATCTCTTTCCAATGCATTGACTTTTGCTTGTAATTCCATAAGTACATTCATCACTTCTGCATTGGTAGGATTTCTTTTCCGATGATGCTGGTAGAAAGAGGTTGGAGTCACACCGTGACCTTTACCCCTAACCCGACCGGAATACTCAGGAACATTCAGTGCTTTACTAAGTACGCTCCTCGTATCCTGGTCGTCACCGGTGGACTCCGTTTGTGACAATGTCTCCTGAAAATAATGGAGATAAAAAAATCAATTAAATAGTCATAAAAATTTGATTTAATTAAAGACACAATGTTATACTTACGCATTCATCATAAATTCTTAGAACACTTGGATCAACAGCTTGATTCTTGCCCACACGGGCTTCCTTCCACAGCAAATGTGCTGGAAGTGAGGTTTCATCACTTTTCATCTCCTCTAACTATGCATAGAAACAAACGGTTAGATCGTCAAATACAACACATTTAGACAATTAATAAGAACATATCATTTCTATTTATTACTTACAATTTTTTCCTCTAAGCGCGCATATCCCAAACGCCCTTTTTTGTATGGGTACGCGGGCTTTGATGCTCTCTCACTATTTTTGGCACTCTTTTGCCGGAATTCGTCATCTCTTTGTCTAATAAACTCAGTCCAATCTTCTTGTTTAATGAAAAGATTATACTTTTCTGGCCTTCCGGCCGGGAACTCTTCCAGCCACTTTCCTTTGTCATCCTTAAGATAGGTGTTCGTCAACAGATTTTTCCACCCTCTAAATCTTTTCCCGGCCAACCCAAGTACGAAGCCTTTACGCTCATCTGGAACGTTAAAAGACCGCTGCGTATAAACCATATAAACATATAAGTAATTTAAAAACCATATAAACCATATAAACATATAAGTAGTTTAAAAACCATATACACCATATAAACTTATAAACTTATAAACATATAACCATATAAACCATATAACATACATACCTTAACATCTTCCCAAAACATTTCTTTTCCTTGCTTCAATGCTTCACATTGTTTCGCATTCCATCTAGATATGGAGATTGGCACATGCATGCGAACAAGTGTACCAACGTAGCTTGTGAATTTTGAAGCATTAACCCCAACTACTTGATTTGAATGATTCCAATCTACATTATATTTCACTCCCTTATCTCTAGCACGAATGATTTCGCGCATTATGGTGATGCCTCGTGCAACATCATTTGCTGAAGTATCATCCGCTGCATGATTTGTTTCTTGTGAGTTTTCATGATCTTGTTGGTTTCCTGGTGGGTTTTCTTGTTGGTTTCCTTGCGGGTTTTCTTCATTGCTAGCCATTAGACCTGTAACAAAAGTCAAACAAGCACATTAGTACACTACATGAAAATGGATAGTCAAAAAAGATATGAATAGCACTAAAGGAACTCAAAATTGAATAAAATGCTAAAAAACCAAACTTGCAAGAAATAAACCTCACCATCAGATATGCCAAAAATTCAAAACGGTTCAAAAGATATGCCAAAAATTCAAAACATTATTCACATATTACTTACAATATTAGGCTATAATTATAATAATACCTTTTTCACTAACGTCTCTTTCTTTTCTTGGTAGCAATATATTTTACGCTTCTGTTAACAACTCGGATGGTTGGATTGATCCAAATACCCTCATTATGATCATCTCTAGTACAAGGTTCATTCTCATTTTGATCGTTTCTTGTACAAGATTCAATGCCAACGCCAATATCACCTTGATCTCCAATGTTTTCATCAATTACTTTGTTAGACAAAAGCACTATAGACCATTTCGTACTTGTCGGATCATTGACATAGAACACTTGTTTAGCCTGAGAGGCTAGAATAAAAGGTTCATCTTTGTACCCCACCCTATTGAGATCCACTTGCAAAAATCCTGACTTATCCATTCGTACGCCATTATTATTTTCAACCCACTTGCAATCAAATACAGGAATCTGAAACTTCCCGTAATCAAACAACAAAATGCGCTCGATAACCCCAAAATATGACAGATTTGCAAATTTTGGGTTTAAGTCATTCGCACTTGATATGTGCATCGCTTCAGCTACCAAGGTAACACCACTATTCTGCATAGTACTTTTATCATCCTGTTCTTTGGTATAAAATGTGTATCCATTAATTGCGTATGCGCTATAAGAAAACACAATCATACTTGGACCATATGCTAAACATCTCAACCTTTCTGTTACTGAAGCAGGATCCGAACGATACTTTGAATAAATTTGTTCCTTAAACCACGGTATGAAACTTCGATTGTGCTCTCGTACTATCCAATTCTCATTTCTATTAAGATTTAAACCTCGAAGAACACCCTTGTGCATTTCAGCATACGGCTCAACCTCAATCTCATTGTGCAGAACATACAAATGCACCTGATCCCGTTCGACCATTGACACTGTCACAACTTTATTTCCAATTAGTCTTTTTCCTTCTTTTTTCTCGACAATATGAGATTTGGGGAGTCCAATTGATTGAACATTTGACAGATATTCAGTGCAAAACTCAACCGCTTCTTCAACAATGTATCGTTCCGCAATACAACCCTCCGGTCGACTTCGGTTTTTCACGTACCCTTTTAAAATTTTCATATAACGTTCAGCAGGGTACATCCATCTCATATAAGCTGGTCCGCACAACTGTGTCTCTTTGACAAGATGAACGACTAGATGAACCATTATGTCAAAAAACGAGGGAGGAAAATACATTTCAAGCTCACATAAAGTAACAACCACCTCTTTTTGCAATGTTGGTAAGATCGCAGGATCGATCACCTTGCTGCAAATTGACTTGAAGAAAAAACACAACTTAGTTATTGCGCTTCTTACTTTTTCTGGCAGAATAGAACGTATACCTATTGGTAGAAAATGTTCCATTATAACATGGCAATCATGAGTCTTTAAACTCTTTAACTTTAGGTCTTTCATTGACACAAGTCTTCTAATATCTGATGAGTAGCCTTCTGGAACTTTAACTTCACTGAGGAACTTACACAATATTTTCTTCTCCTTTCTAGATAGAGTGTAAACAGCAGGTGGTAGATATGTGCGTCTTCCTTTCGTCACGGGTGCCAATTCAGTTCTAATTCCCATGTTTAACATGTCCTTCCTTATGTTAATGCCATCCTTAGACTTTCCTTGTATATTGAGTAACGTACCAATAACACTATCAAATACATTTTTTTCAATATGCATAACATCGAGGAAATGTCTTACGTACAACGACTTCCAATATGGAAGTTCAAAAAAAATCGACCTCTTCTTCCACCCACTCGTGACAAGTCTATGTGCAAAAGGCTTGCCAAACTCAGTACTCACATCTTTCACCTTTTCAAAAATCTGATCACCTGTCAACATATGTGGAGCTCTACCGTGTTCTGCCTCTCCATTGAATGCCTTTCTCCACCCACGATAGTGATGATTAGAATTTAAGAATCTACGATGACCGAGAAAAACATTCTTCTGACAAAAGTTCAATCGCATCGTATCGGTTTCATCTTCACAAACAGGACACGCTTTTTGACCCTTAATGTTGTACCCTGATAGATTTCCGTACGCCGGAAAATCATTAATTGTTCCAAACAACATCGCCCTCAAGTTGAAACTTTCTTTCCTATACCCATCGTAAACCTCCACACCGGTCTCCCACAAAAACTTCAAATCTTCGACTAAGGGTGCCAAGTACACGTCTATGTCATTCCCTGGTTGTTTGGGCCCAGAAATTAACATAGATAGCATCATGTACTTACGCTTCATACATAGCCACGGAGGTAGGTTATATATCATAAGAATCACAGGCCAGGTGCTATGCGAGATACTTTGAATACCATGCGGGTTCATTCCATCAGTAGACAACGACAAGCGAAGATTTCTTGCTTCTTTTCCAAATTCAGGATAATCAATATCAACTTTCGTCCACTGTGGTGAGTCTGCCGGATGTCGCAACTTCCCATCAATAATTCTTTCATCTGCATGCCAAGTCAAGTGTCTTGAATCGGTCTCACTACGATACATGCGCCTAAATCTCGGAATTATAGGAAAATACCATAACACCTTTTCCGGAGACAACTTTTCCTTATATCGAGGGGCACCGCATTTAGGACACTCATTTAACACTGCGTACTCGTTTCGAAATAAAACGCAATCTTTTGGACATGCATGTATCTTTTCATAGCTCATGCCAATAGAGGACAACATCTTTTTGGCCTCATACGTTCGATTGGGAAGAACATTATCCTCTGGTAGCATTTCTTTCACGAGGGCTAATAACTGTGTGAAACTTTTATCCGACCATCCGTTGTCCGCCTTTAAGTTGTACAACTTTAACACCGCAGACAATCTTGTGAATTTTGTACAACCATCATACAACGGTTTCTCTGCATCGCTTACCAACCTCTCGAACATTTTGGGACAATCCTCAAGATCTTCTTCAAGCGCTTCTGCAATCTCTTCGACTCGATCATAATCGTATGCGTCTGCGAAATCCTCATTTGAAGCATACGTCGTATTATAACTCGATTCAACATTCCCGCTACTTTTCTCACCATGCAAATTCCAACATGCATAACTTCTATCAATTCCATGCATCAGTAAATGCGATTCCAACTGAACCGCGTCAACCCGTCTCCCATAACAGCATCTCAAGCAAGGACATATCATTCCATTGGGTTCTCTGGCGTACGCAACGGCAAACTTAACGAATTCTGATACCCCATCCTCATACTCTTTCGACAATCGATTGGCAGTCATCCATTTTTTATCCATGGTTTGACTATAGCAACTAATTAGTCACGCAACTATAGCAAAATAATAATTAATTACCTGTAAAGAAATTCAACATATCAGGTAATCAAATTCATAGTTATTCTTGCCTCACCTTAAGCATGTGCTAAACAACTCATAACTAATTACTAACTAGTGAAGTCGGATACTAGTAAAAACAATCAGTTATTCAAGTCAGTTCAAGAATAGGATAGAAACCTTTGAAAATGTTGAGAGCGTCCCGCGTACACTACGATCAAGGACAGTTCGAATTTCTTCAATCGGAGAAAGTTACCTCTCAGATGTTTCGAACTCTAAGAAACGCGGAGAATGAGCGTCGTACGTAAAACTACATTAGTCTACACTATAGTCATGTCGATGATACAAAAGTGCGTGAAATAACCTTAGACCAACATTCACTTATAACAAAAAATTCTAAGATAACTCACACGTAGGTATTCTTCCTCCAAGTAGGCGGTATTGGTCCAGTGAGAAGGTTTCCAGTAAGAAATCTACCACAAAAGAAAATAAAGATATCAATATAAAAAGGTTAATATTTATTGAGCTAGACTGAGCATTGAGGGAGATAAGCTAGTTATATTGAATCGATTTAGTTAACTGTCTTGAGGGACCGTTCTATACAGAAAAGTGTTTTAATCAAGGTTGTCAAGATCTCAATCTATATCTTAAAATCTTATTATTTTGCAATCTTACTCACCCCAATGATCCTGATCTTAAATAGAATTTTGTTGTAGCCAAATTGTAAAAAACAAATAGTAAAACTGTTGAAAACAAATACAATGAACTTGATCCTATGAATTAAAACTGAAGGTTGTAGCCAAACTGTAGAAAACAAATACCCCATTCTTTAGGAATTGTACCATTCAAGTAATTGCGAGAGAGGTCACTGTAATAGAGGGAGCGGGAGTGGGAGAGAGAGAGAGAGAGAGTTTGTCATGCAAAATACTATATATAGATACAAGCAGTTGAAGATATTAAACAAGTTCAATAATATGGTTAATTGGATGTGGAAAAGTGTGAGAAACACTTACATAGTTTGAAGGTATTGCAACCTGTTCAGTTCTCGTGGGAGAGTGCCTTGAAGATTTTGCCCTTTCAAACTTCTGTATGTTCACTTTTTCATTAAAAAGTTATTAAAAGAAAATAATTTTATGTTTCTCAGTTCGTAGATTTAAAAGGAAAAATTGCAACAAGTTCTTCTACAACAAAGTTTTAAAGCTGACATTACTATATGTCAAACATAACTTAACAAAAATACATATGTTTGATAATTGATTTTACTTTAAAATCTTAATTGTATTGTAAGGTATAGCACTAGTATAGATGCGTATAATGATGAGAACATTAATTTCATTGTAGGGTATAAGCATATCAATTAAGTTTGCTGAGTGGAATTAACCTATCTAACTCGTGTGTACATACATACTTTATACAATATCAACTCCTGCCTCTATATCAATGTAAATACTTGATTGCTATTGTAAATGAAAAAATATTCAAATCGAATTAACTAGATTTAGAAGTGGTGATAGAAAGGGGTCATTTCCACGAAAAAGAGACTTACATTATAGTAACATGACAGAAGTTCTCACCAGGAACAGAGCAGTTACAGGTAACATTGTTCTCTAAGATTTTGGGTATGGGAGGCGTAAACCAGTTAGGTTCGTTGCTGCATGGATCTATGTCGAAGTTCCAGTCCTTCTTACCAAGTGATATAGCTATATCTTCAAGAGCTTTCTCTAAATATACAAATTCAGAAGCTATTAGTGAAAATTTTCTAATCAACACAAACGTCATCAAATATATATACAGAATTCCTATATGAGCAGAAAAATACATGGTATTTAAACTAACATGAATTCTTAGATAAAATACACTAAAAAGAAATATCAGATTGAAGATATTTCTTTATGATTTGGGAGCTATGTAGAAATACATATCATACTTTCGTCCGGGTGAACTGTAGTAGCTCCAAAAGCTGTTAGAGATATGAGCCATATGGCAATGAGTGAAAGGAAGAAAAACTGAGAGGAAGTGTTCATGTTAATATTAACAAGAAAAAGAGAAGTTGAATAAATCAATAATTTAGAGGTAGAGAGTATGAACATATATAGCGTATTTGGACTTTGAAGTTCTCTGTACATATAAATGCATAGTTATTAGGGTGGTGTAAATTTTGTATTTCATTGTTTAGTTCTAATGAAATCGGCGGCTAAACCCACACATTAGTATTAAGTGTTAAGAAGAGGACAATTGTGTGTTCAACTTGCATCCGAGCATAACAAATGTTTGTGCAACTTTTTACTATTGATAAGTACTTACGACTTACGTGACACGGTGGTGTCAATTTGTTCTTTAAAATTATTGATATGTCAAATGCAAAAGTCATCAATCATACTAGTTCTTTCGAAAGGGTTAATCTAATCCCTAAAACCGTTTAGGAATAACTAGTTTGATTGAGATTTTTTTTAATTTAAGCATTATGTTTAAAATTTTCTTATATTAGGACAAAAAAATGAGATCATCAACAATTTTATAAAGCAAACTGATGAATCAGGCACAGACAAAACAAACTAATGACAAAAAGCATGGACACAACATTCCCAAACTCAAAGCGAACTCACATCAGCTCATAGCGAACACACCGGTAGCAGAACAAAAAACAACTTCCATCAGCTCATAGCGAACTCACAGATTCTAGAGTAGCAGGCTGCAAAATTCAAACTCAAGTTAACACTCACTGAATAGCTTCCTGGGTTTTATATAATTCATTCATTTCAACCTTAGGATTTCCATGCTTATGTTATTCTAAAAGTCACAGGATTCAGACATTTTTGGGCATACCATTCAAAAGTATGTCAAGGACTTGAAGAGCGACATGAAATTGGGAGGAAAATATGGCTAAACAACTGAATTATTCCCTTGATAAGTATCAGAGTTAAAAGTTCAGGCCAATAAAATTAGACTTATTTTTTTCTGTATCAATTCCTCCGGTTCCCTATACTAACATGCTTGGGGAACAAAAAAACATAAAATCGGTACATGCATACTCAATAATCATACCATTGTCATGAATTTCAGGCATTAGCACAAGACCACACATGAACATACAACCCTAAGCTTCTAACCCCAAGTTCTAACTAAGAACTTACCTTGAAGAGAATATTTTGAGTTGGGTGTTTGAGAGATGAAGAAAATGATGATGACTTATACACTTGATCACTGCCCTTCTTCCAAATGATGATGAAGACGAAGACTTGCGACGGACGGACGGACGAAGACGGAGGAAGAAGAGTTGCGTTTGAAGAAAAGAATGAATAATATGTTATTTTGATGTTTTAAGTTATTAAATTAAAAATAATATAAGCTATCACAGCGCTTTTGAAAGCGCTTTCATAGGGGGGCTTTTACCAGCGCTTTTTAGGGTAAAAGCGCTTTCATAGGTCCAGCTATGCCAGCGCTTTTGAAAGCGCTTTCAAAGGCCATTCTTCCACAGCGCTTTGTAAAAAGCGCCTTCATAACCCTATTATTTCATTTTTATTAATATTTTTATTTGACCTACCACAGCGCTTTTTAAAAAGCGCTTTCGTATCCCCCACCTATGCCAGCGCTTTTAAAAAAGCGCCTTCATAACCCTATTATTTCATTTTTATTAATATTTTTATTTGACCTACCACAGCGCTTTTTAAAAAGCGCCTTCGTATCCCCCACCTATGCCAGCGCTTTTAAAAAAGCGCCTTCGTAGGTTTCCCTTTTTTTTAATTTTGTTTTTTGTGAAGGCTATGGCAGCGCTTTTTCAATAAGCGCTTTAGTAGAGGCGCTGGCAAAAGCAGTTTTTGGCGTAGTGCTTGTCATACTTTTGTTAAAAAAAAATATAAACCACACCTAAAAAAATGTACCTAAATTTTTTCTATTTTTAAATAATAAATATATATCTAAATAATTTGTAATAGGTGAACTAATTTGTACCTTCAATTAAGTAGTGACAAAATGCATTTAACTGTAATATTTACATTAAAAAGTTCACTTCTATAAAATTGAATAGTAATATTTGAAACTTTTTAGACCAACTGCTTAAAAAGATTTTTTTAAAAAAAACAAAGGTTTAATATGACAATTTATGTTTATGTAAAAAATATTAAATATTATAATATACACTTAAAATTTAATATAATTAAATTAATACCCATCAAAATTAGTAATAATTAAAATTAATTTAAAAATCTTATCAAATCAATTTTGTAAAAAGATTAAAAAAACACTATAAACATAATCCAAAACTAATGTTTCTCTTAAGAAGGAAGCAGCAGGTGTGGGTCGAAGCTCAAGGTTCTATGGAACTCAGAATATTTATCATTGGGAGAGGAATTTCAATTGGGGAGCTAGGAGGGATTTTAAAAACTTTGCTCAGATAGTGGGGAAGAAAGAAGTAGATGTCATTGCTAGAAACTTGGAGCCATTTGTTTTCCAATCCAAAGAGGATACATGGAGTAGGCTCTCAAAATATTTCATGGGTCAAGTTTCTATTCCCAGATCTTCTTACAATTTACAAACTAGTTTTTAGATGGATGGTATTATTGCGATTAAAGTCACTCCGATGGGGTCAATCGATGTCTTTTAGAAGAGATGGAAGAGGGGTTTATCCAAGACTTTATCGGGGAAGGTGAAACATGGTAGAAACAATGGTTTGTGGAGGTAAGATGATGGAAATAACAACATGTGGATGTTGTTATACCCTAATTTTCCCCCTAAGATTCTACATCACTTCATATCATCACAATGCACCAAGATCGCCAAGTGATTTCACTGAGATTGTGAGTATGAGTGTACTTTTGGAAGAAGCCTTTAGAGAAGGACGATTGTCAAAAGATTAAGGTTCAAGTGCAACCAAGAAGAGATCACATGGTTTCTCTAGAAAGGAAGAAGGGGATAAAAATGTTGTTATTCAAGAGAGAAGTAGTAGGCCTCCGAGAATACATCATCAACATCAGTAATAGGTTGCTTCAGTAACCCCGGTTGTCAATGTAGCTCCAGATGCTGTTGCTTATCAGAAAGCACCTCCTCAAGGAAATCAAGGGTAAGGTAAGAAAAGAGAAGCTTTTGATCCTATTCCAATGAGTTATGCAGAGTTGCTTCCGGCCTTGATTCAGAAGAACCTGGTACAAACTAGGTCTCCTCCTATTGTACCTCCAACGTTGCCATGGTATTATAAAGCTGACCAAACTTATGCCTTTCATCAAGGAGCCCTTAGGCACAATATTTAAAGTTGCCATCGGTTAAAGGGTGAAGTGCAAAAGATGGTAAGATCTGGTATTTTATCTTTTAAATATATTGGTCCCAATGTGCAAGCTAATCCACTACCCAAGCATGGAGGTGTAAGTGTTGTGAATATGGTTTCTGGTTATCTTGGAGATTTTAGGATTTTTATTATAAACCTGGTAAGAGGTGATTTGGTGAAGATGCATGTTGATCTTTGTGAGTTTAACTATTATACACATGACCATGCAGCTTGCAGTGTTTGCAGTGAAGATATTCGTGGATGTGATAAGGTGAGAAGTGATTTCCAGGAGATAATGGATGAAAGTATTATCCATATTATAAGACCAAGAGTTGAGTATGAGGAGGAAGTGAACATGGTCTACGGATGTCCTGGTGATTTCGAATTTTTGATGTAAACTAGATGAATGATGATCTGGTACAACTGCACGCCACATTTTGTTATATGGATGGTCAAGAAAGGAATAGTTATGGTTCTTGTAGGATCTATTGTATGGATTCTCGTGGGTGTTCTATTATGAGAAGAGGTATCCAACGTTTGTTAGATGAATTTATCATTCAAGTTACAAGGATTAGAGATGATTATAATGGAGTTAATATAATTGAAGACTATTTGTGAGGACCATGTCTGACGATGAATATGCTTTTGCTAAGGAGTTCTTTTATTTTGATGAGGGTGACTTTTCTGACAGTAATTATATGATTCATGAGTATGTTGAAGACACAGGGGTGAATGTCGTCATACCCCATTTTGATATTCCCACTCCTCTAGAGATGGCACACCGCAGCAAGCTTGTTGTAGCTCCCATGGTTATCTGTCTACCTGGTTCTATTCAATATAAAAAAATAAAATTTATACCTTATAAATACAATGCAACTATCCTGGAATACAGTGTGGAAGTTTTGATCTAACCTTTATCCCATGTTGAGAATATTGTTAAAACCAGTCGGATGACCCGTAGTGGTCGAGTCTTTGCTCATACCTTTCGAGGAGGTGTTGACCCTGGTAAAAATATTATTGAGATTAGCATTGAGCCTAAGAAGGTCGTATGAGAATCTAGTGGCGCTGCCTTGGAGAAAGATGTCGATGACTTGTTAAAGATTATTAAGATGAGTGATTATAAGATTGTGGGACCAATTGTTTTAAAATCCATCCAAAATCTCCATTTTTGTCTTGTTGATGAACTCCTCTGCTCATCGGGAATCTGTGGTGAGGGTGTTGGATTAGGCTTTTGTTAAATGGGATGTGTCTATTGATCAGTTTAATAATTATGTTTTCTTTATCGATTTTCACTATGTCATTCTACAAAATGCTGGTTAAGGTAGCGAAAGAGATTATGAAGCTTTAAAGCAACTTTTTATGGGGGGAGTGGAGGAGAGAAGAAGAATCCATTGGGTGGGGTGGAAGGATTTATGTATTACGTTTGAAGAAGAGGGTATTGGTATTAAAATAATTGAAGATTTCAACTTGGCCCTTTTAAACAAGTGGAGGTGGAGGATTTTGAAAGGTTCATATTCCCTTTAGTACAAAAGTTTACAAGCTCGATATGGGGATGTTAATTTGCGGGTGATTAATGGGGATAATATTAAATCTAGTTCCTTCTCTACTTCTTCTTGGTGGAAGGATATAATCGTAATTGGTAATAAATATAGAGAGGGTGCTATTGAAAGTAATTGTTTATTCAAGGTCAGAAAGGGATTTACCACACCTTTTTGGCATTCTAGGTGGTTAATGGATGTGTTGTTAAAGGACATTTTTTTCAAACGTTTTTGCCGTTTGTTTGCTTCAGTCCGTCTCGGTGGGTGGCATGGGGAGTTGGTTGGGAGAAGTCTGGTTGTGGGGTGATATGGGTGTCCCGCAGGAGGTGGCGCAACAGGCTACAATCACAGTTGAGTTACAGAATCTCTGGATTCTGCCTGCTTCAATGGCAGGAAGCTTTAGTAGGGAAGGGGATCGTGACAGTGTGTTGTGTAGGTTGGAGGAAGACAACATTTCTTATGTTCATTCTTGTTATTATTTTTATGTAGATTTTCATATTCCTTCCGGTCCTTTAACCAAGGACAATAATGCATTGGCCAAAGTTTGTAGAATGTCTGTTCCGTTCAAGATTCAAGTTTTTGGGTGGAGAGTTTTTAGAAATCGACTTTCGACTAAGGATCTTTTGTTAATTAAAGTTATTCATTTCCATAATGATGTCATGAAATGTGTTTTTTATGGAAATGAAGTAGAAAACTTGAGTCACTCCTTTTTTAAATGTGTCTTCGTTATCTTAATTTGGAAGGAGAAAGCAGAGTGGATCGATTTTGATTATGTTTTGGAGGAGAATCTAAAAGAAAGTTTTTTGCGTTGGTTTAATTATTGCAAGAGTATGAAGGTGAGAACCGGGGAAAAGGTTGCATTTGGTTGGAAATTATTTGGAGTCTATGGATTCTTAGGAACGCCATTATTTTCCGGAAAGATAGTTGGAGTGTCTTAGATACTATATGGAATATTAAAATCACTGTTTGGAGATGGTCGTTCATAGGTGAAATTACCTACCCCAATTGGAATTTTTATGAGTTTAGCAAGCACCATTTGTTATTTCTTTTGTAATTTCAATTGGTCGGTAATTTCTCTTTTTTGTCGAGTTTTGATCTCGAGCCTTTATGTAAACAGGTTGAGAACGCTTAGTTCTCTTTTCTAATATATCTTGCTTACACAAAAAAAGAGAGACTAAAATTACAATTAAGTCAAAAATAAAATATCCAAAAAGTCACCACTTTTAATGAAATGAAAACATAATTTGAAACGATTGAAATTTGAAGCATGTATACTAAATTAGTTTACGCTTCGATTTTCAGTAATAACCGACGTAATAAATTATATATTTTTTAAGGAAAAAAATATGACACATCCAGAAATTTTACCTTGCCTTTTCAAAATGTGAAGTAAAATATTTATTATAAAAAAATAGTTTTTCTAATAGTTTAGTAACAAATAGAATGTAAAAAAAAGAGGAACAAATAGAAGCATCTAAGAGGATAGGAAAAGAAATGTTACCTTAAAAAGATTGTAGATTTTGTGTTGAAGGAATGAAAGAAAAATCACTAAAAACCTATAAATGATGCCTAAGCACAAGATTGAAGGTTGAAGATAGGTATGACAACAAAACCCATACCTGCATGTATTCACCGGAACCCGCCTCGAAGTTGGCAGAGAAAGTTCGCTTTGATTGAATTTGGGTTCGGGTGGTTTGGGTTTTTCCCGATTACAAAATATGGGGACGTGTCGGGTAATGGTGATACTAGTATCCACCCAGAATCTGCCCAGTTTATTTTATTATATACATTATTATTTATTTTTGATAATTTAGAATATTAAGTATGTGACCAGTATTTTGATATTTTGATTTGTATTTATTATTTAAAATATTTGAAATGTATGTATGAAATTTTTTGAAATTGTATTATTTTATTATTTATAATATAATTTGATTTTTGAAAAAATAAGTATTTCTATTAAAAAATTGATTTCACTAAATGTATGGTGGCGAAACGGATATACTCGAACCTGTTTGGGTCGGATTTGGGTTGGGATGGAAAAACGGACCCGACCTGTTGGGCATGCCCATTTTTCCTGCACTTTAGTGCGGAGTGGGTCAATATTTTAGACCCTCACCCTCTAATATGTTCGCCCCGCCCCGTTTTCTACGCGGGTTCACTACGCCAAAAATAAGTTTTAGCAGCACACATACGAAAGCGCTTTTAGGAAAAAGCGTTGCTGTAGGTTTTAAAAAAAATTCGCTTAAAAAAAGCGCTTTCAAAGGGTGCCTTAAGAAAGTGCTTTTCAAAAGCGCTGCTAAAGGGTGCCTTTCAGAGGGTACCTTAAGAAAGCGCTTTTCAAAAGCGCTGCTAAAGGTTAGCCTTAGAAAGCGCTTTTACAAAGCGCTGCTAAAGCTGGCCTTTAGAAAGCGCTGCTATAGGATATGCTACGAAAGCGCTTTTACATTAAAAAGCGCTATTATATGTGACCTTTAGAAAGCTCTTTTAAAAGAGCTTTCATAGGTAGTTTTATAATAAATATAAAAAATTTGTATCATCACTTTTCTATTTATCTTCACGAAATCATCAAAGCCCTAAACCAGAGCTCTGCCGCCGTTAGCATCTACGAGCAGATTTTCGTCACGATCACCACTTGCCACTTTTCTATTCGTCATCAGGACCTCTGCCTCTGTCTTCTTGTTCAGGACCACCGGGGCAGTTTCAGGACTTCTTCATCAGGACCTCCGCCTCCGTTCATCAGTACTCTTTCATCAGAACAACGACCATCACTTGCCACAGGAGAAACGCAAGGTGAAATCACAAAGTTTGCTGCATCAGAAATCACAACACTATACAACACAAAGTTACACAACTCAGCTCTAGGTATTTCAATTTCTTGTATAGTTTTGTATGAATAAATTGTTCTATGCTTGCTTTGATTCTAATTTCTAGAATAGTTTTGTATGAATAAAGATGTGACTATCTTCTAATAATTCTTTTAGTTAATTCGATATAGGAATTTTGTGTAGCATTACTTTTTTCTATAGTGGTAGGGGAATGCATATGTGTTGGATACAGTGTTTATGCAGATTCTTTCACATTCCATATTAACAATATTATCGCAGATACAGTGTTTGTTGTGGTTGGGTTTTGATTGGACCATAATTGTGGTTTTGCCTTGTTGTTTGCCTACAACATATTGATAGTAAATACCATTCATTTCCTGCTCCATAGCTTACTCTATAGTTTAGTTTTGTAGAGTGTGTGTATGATTTTTTCTCTCATACAACACAATGTAAATGTCATCTCTAAGTTTTCACATATAACAGACATATGAGTTAAATATGTACTATATGCACTATTGTAAACCAAAATATTTAGCCTCGCTATATATGTTTAGAAGTCAAAATACTTTACGAGAATGAAGGAAGCATCCATGCAAATGTACATTTCCCCTATTTTCATCATTACTTGTAGCATATATTCCATTGATAGTACAACTGAACTGCAAAATTTTATCTCTTTTGAGTTTGAGTACACACATAATTTATGATTGATTTTGAGCAATGATAGTTTCTTGTTTATGGTTTCTTGTGTTATACTTGTGTACTAAAGTAGTTGATAGAATAAAATGAATTTAGTGAAAAGTATTGAGTATTGGTTTTGTTATATGGTTGTGCAAGAGCAAGTGCAAGTTTTGAGTATTGGTTTTGTTTTCTAATTTATCATTTAGCTCAGATTGACTTAGAAACCGTAAACCATGGATAAGACATGGATGTATTCCAATCGATTATCGAAAGAGTACGAGAACGGGGTATCGGAATTCGTTAAGTTTGCTGTTGCGCATGCCGAAGACCCCGGTCGAATGACATGTCCTTGTTTGTGTTGCTGTTATGGGAATCGGGTTGACGCGGTTCAATTGGCATCGCATTTAATACGGTATGGAATTGATAGAAGTTATACATGTTGGAATATGCATGGTGAGAAAAGTGACGGGAATGATGAATCGGGGGATAATAGGACCTATGCTTGAAACGACAATGGCACAGATACATACGATTATGATCGAGTTAAAGAGATTGCAGAAGCGCTTGAAGAAGGTCTTAATGATTGTCCCAAAATGTTCGAGAGGTTGGTAAGCGATGCAGAGAAACTGTTGTATAATGGTTGTACAAAATCCACATGATTGTTTGCGGTATTAAAGTTGTACAACTTAAAGGCGGGCAATGGATGGTCGGATAAAAGTTTCACAGAGTTATTAGCTCTTATGAAAGATATGCTACCAGAGGATAATGTTCTCCCCAATCGAACGTATGAGGCCAAAAAGATGTTGTACTCTATTGGCATGAGCTATGACAAGATACATGCATGTCCAAAAGATTGCGTTTTGTTTCGAAACGAGTATGCATCTTTAAATGAGTGTCCTAAATGCGGTGCCCCTCGATATAAGAAAAAGTTGTCTCCGGCAAAAGTCTTATGGTATTTTCCTATAATTCCGAGATTTAGACGGATGTATCGTAGTGAAACCGATTCAAGACACTTAACTTGGCATGCAGATGAAAGAATTGTTGATGGAAAGTTTCGACATCCGGCAGATTCACCATAGTGGATGAAAATTGATAATGATTATCCTGAATTTGGAAAAGAAGCAAGAAACCTTCGCTTGGCATTGTCTACTGATGGAATGAACCCACACGGTATTCAAAGTATCTCGCATAGCACATGGCCTGTGATTCTTATGATTTATAACCTACCTTCGTGGCTATGTATGAAGCGTAAGTACATGATGTTATCTATGTTAATTTCTGGGCCTAAACAACCAGGAAATGACATAGACGTATATTTGGAACCTTTAATCGAAGATTTGAAGATTTTGTGGGAGAACGGTGTGGAGGTTTATTATGTGTATAGGAAAGAAAGTTTCAAATTGAGGGCGATGTTGTTTGGAACAATTAACGATTTTCCAGCCTACGGAAATCTATTCGGGTATAGCATTAAAGGTGAAAAAGCGTGTCCTATATGTGAAGATGGAACCGATACGATGCGATTGAAACTTTGTCAGAAGAATGTCTTTCTCGGTCATCGTAGATTCTTAAATTCTAAACATCAATATCGTGGATGGAGAAAAGCGTTCAACGGAGATACCGAACAACGTAGAGCTCCGCCTGGATTGACAGGTGATCAATTATTTGAAAAGGTGAAATATGTGAGTATTCAGTTTGGCAAGCCTTTTGCACATAAAGTTGTTACAGGTGGGTGGAAGAAGAGGTCGATTTTTTTTGAATTGCCATATTTGAAATCTTTGTACGTAAGACATTTTCTTGATGTTATGCATATTGAAAAAAAATGTATTTGACAGTGTTATTGGTACGTTACTCAATATAAAAGGGAAGTCTAAGGATGGTCTTAAAGCAAGGGAGGACATGGTAGAGATGGGAATAAGAACTGAATTGGGACCCGTGAAAAAAGGAAGACGAACATATCTACCACCTGCTGTTTACACTATATCCAGAAAGGAGAAAAAAATATTGTATAAGTTCCTAAGTGAGGTTAAAGTTCCAGAAGGCTACTCATCAGATTTTAGAAGACTTGTGTCTATGCAAGACCTCAAGTTAAAGAGTTTAAAGACGCATGATTGCCATGTTATAATGGAACATTTTCTACCGATAGGTATACGTTCTATTCTTCCAAAAAAAGCAAGAAGCGCAATAACTAAACTGTGTTTTTTCTTCAAGTCAATTTGCAGCAAGGTGATCGATCCTGAGATCTTACCAACATTGCAAAAAGAAATAGTTGTTACTTTGTGTGATCTTGAAATGTATTTCCCTCCCTCGTTTTTTGACATAATGGTTCATCTTGTCGTTCATCTTGTCAAAGAGACACAACTGTGCAGACCAGCTTATATGAGGTGGATGTACCCTACTGAACGTTATATGAAAATATTAAAAGGGTATGTGAAAAACCGAAGTCGACCAGAGGGTTGTATTGCTGAACGATATATTGTTGAAGAAGCGGTTGAGTTTTGTACTGAATATCTGTCAAATGTTCAATCAATTGGACTCCCCAAATCTCATGTTGTTGAAAAAAAAAGAAGGTAAGAAGCTAATTGGAAATAAAGTTGTGACAGTATCAATGGTCGAACGGGATCAAGTGCATTTGTATGTTCTGCATAATGAGCTTGAAGTTGAGTCGTATGTTGAAATTCACAAGGGTGTTCTTCGAGGTTTAAATCCGAATAGAAATGAGAATTGGATTGTACGAGAGCACAATCGAAGTTTCATACCATGGTTTAAGGAACATATTTATTCAAAGTATCATTCTCATCATGCTTCAGTAACATAAATATTGAGATGTTTAGCATACGGTCCAAGTTTAGTTGTGTTTTCTTATAGCGCATATGCAATTAATGGATACACATTTTATACCAAAGAACAGGATGACAAAAGTACTATGCAAAATAGTGGTGTCACATTGATCGCTGAAGCAATGCATATATCAAGTGTGAAGGACTTAAACCCAAAATTTGCAAATCTGTCATATTTTGGGATTATCGAGCGCATTTGGATGTTTGATTACGAGAAGTTTCAGATTCCTATATTTGGTCACAAGTTGGTTGAAAATAATAATGGCATACGAATGGATAAGTCTGGTTTTTTGCAAGTGGATCTTAATAGGGTGGGGTACAAAGATCAACCTTTCATTCTAGCCTCTCAAGCTAAACAAGTGTTCTATGTCAATGATCCGACAAGTACAAAATGGTCTATAGTGCTATTATCTAACAAAGTAATTGGTGAAAGCATTGGAGATCAAAGTGATATTGGTGTTGACATTGAATCTTTAACCAAAACTGATCAAAATGATAATGAATCATGTATTAGAAACGATCATAATGAGGGTATTTGGATCAATCCAATTTTCCGCGTTGTTAAGAGACGAGTAGAACACATTCCTACCAAGAAAAGAAAGAGACCTTAGTGAAAAGGGTAATAGTATATATAATTATAGCCTATATCATTCAATAAAATTTAATTTGTCATTTCATTTTTATTTGTCATTTCATTTTTATTTGTCATTTCATTTTTATATTTGTCATTTCATTTTTATTTGTCATTTCATTTTTATTTGCCATTTCATTTTTATATTTGTCATTTCATTTTTTTTCCTCATTATTACAGGTCAAATGGCTAGTAATCAAGAAAACTCAAAAGATGCAAATGCTCCTGAAAATGCTCCTGAAAATACTCCAGAAAATACTTCAAAAAAGACTTCAGAAAAAGATATTACACGAGGTATAACTATTATGAGGGGAATCATTCGTGATAGAGATAGAGGAGTAACATATAATGTAGATTGGAATGATAATGACCAACTAATTGGGTCTAATGCTGCAAAGTTGACAAGCTACATTGGTACGCTTGTTCGTATACACATTCCGATCACCACTCCTAGATGGAAAAGAGGAGAGTTGGATGAGGCTAAGGAGAAAGTTTGGACTGAGATAAAGGTACATATATGGTTTTTGTTATTTGCTTTATCTTGACGATAATATGTGTTTAAATTTCTTTTACTAACACACTTTATGCGTATGTTTTTTTGTAGAGGTCTTTTAACATTGAAGATACCTGTAAAAAGTATATAATGGGTTTGGCTGGAAAAAGACACAGAGGGTGGAGAACATTTTTAACAAACAAGTATCTTAAAGATGATGAAGGAAATTTTCTTGAAGAGGATCCGGAACGTCCAAAGAAATATGAGAACTTCATTACACCTGAAGAATGGGTTGGTTTTGTAGGCCAAAGAAGAGACGAGAATTTCAAGAAAGTGAGTGCTATTAATCGCGAGAGAGCGTCAAAACCCGCATATCCATACAAAAAAGGGCGTTTGAGATATGCTCGCTTAGAGGATAAAATTGTAAGTAAATATAAACTCTACGATCTTATTAATTCTCTCAATGTGTTATAATTGATGATCTTAAGACTTGTGTCAATGCGTAGTTAGAAGAGACGAAAAGTGACGCAACATCACTATCGGCACATTTGTTATGGAAGGAAGCCCGTGTGGGCAAGGATCAAGCTGTTAATCCCGATATTCAACATGTGTATGATGAATGTGTAAGTATAATACTGTGTCTTTAGTTAAATCAATTAATGTTTATTAATATTTAAATAATTTTTTTCTCCACTAATAATTTTCGATATGTAAATGAATTACAGGAGACCTTGTCGCAATCGGTATCCCCAGGTGAGGATCATCAGGATACTAGGAGCGTACTTAGTCGAGCACTAAATATTGCTGAGTATTCGAGTCGGGTGAGGGGTAAAAGTCATGGTGTGACTCCAACCTCTTTGTATAAGCATCCAAGGAGAAGAAATCCTAGCAATGCAGAAGTGATGCAAACATTGTAGGATTTACAAGCTCAAGTCCGTGAATTGCAGAAGGATAAAGAGAGGTATATGGCGAAAAAGAGCAGTTCACAATTGAAAGAAACTAGTGACAAAGCTAGTATCAACTGTCAGCATAAATTTCCTGAGGTAATTTTCAATATATATCCTTTATTATTATAGAATATTTTTAGTCACTTCTAACGGTTATTATTGGTTTAGGGTATTTCATCTTGCCAGCTATACCTATCGTCGCCGACTTATCGACTAGTTGGCAAGGGAAAAGTCCATAACACTTCGGGAGATTTACTTCACCATAGACCGCTTCCGGATGGACACATGAAAGTATCGGTTGACATTGCTTTATATATGGATGCGTTGTTGCCGGTACCTGACATTGTTGTTGAGACCACATTGCTGCGAGATGCAATAGGATCTTTTGTTGCATGGCCATCGGACCTCATTTTCATAGATGATCAGGTATGTTGAAAACAATTATGAATCTTTAAGTCTTCAACTGTCAGTTCTGACCTCAGTTATTTCCACGGTAATTATAGACTCCTACAACACCCACATCTAAGGGTAAAGGGATTTTGCGGCACGACGAGTCTGATGTATCACAAAAAGAGGTACGTTTAAAGTGTTAATTATATGATCCGAATAAAAAACTGCATAATTTTATAATTTAACTGAGTTTATATGATTTTTAGGTACCTTTTCAAGGGTCACAACAAGTGAGCCAGAAAATCATTGGCGTACCACCCAAGAAAAGGGTGCCTACTAGATTTTTCCCTCGATACCGGCAGTGTCTTGAAACAATAGTGGGAACAACAGATTTGATGGATGGTGGTATTCGTCAAATGGATATGGATCAAGGTATCTTTGGTTTTCCTTGCACCGAAATAATTGGACATGAGGACGTGGAACAAATTTTCCGTCATAAAGAATTGGGCGTCAGTATTATGCACGCATACATCCGGTAACCCCATCTTTATATTATGTAATTAGCTGAAATCTTTTTTAAACATTTCAATGAATATAGTCTAATATTAATTATGTTTTTATTTAAAGCTGTTATATGACAAATTGATGCGCGGGAATCAATTGTCAAACAGATTCTATTTCGTGTCTTCGTCCCGTGTCAGTGGAGCGACAATTGGTAGGGAACCGAAATCAGTAAGAGAGAACTTAGTCGAAAGATTCATGGCAACTGGAAGTACAGAAAGCTTATATCTTTGGGCGTATAATACTATTCCTACAGGGTTAGATTTTCATTCTAAGTTCATTTTAATATTTGTAATTTTTGCGTAGAAAAATTTCTTCTAAACTGTTGTTTTAATTTATAGACGTCACTGGTTGTTGGTTGCTATCGATCCTATAAAAGAAGTGGTCTATTATCTGAATTCGGTTGACGGTGATTGGACAAATTATCCGGATATGAAGTTAATGATTGATACGTAAGTGAGATTATTCTAAATATTTGTGTGTATTTATATATTTAATTATTTCGGTGACATTGTTCTAAATATATATTTTTATTTTGTTAGAGCGATACAAGTATTCCGGTGTCAAAGAGAAGCTCGGGTACGACGGTCTAAATCAAACAACATTAATTGGATCAAAGTGCAGGTATATTAATTTCCACTATTTAGCTTATAATATTTATGCTATTTGATAAAACAATACAACTATATATTCTTATTTGTTTTTCTAGGTAATGTCCTCAACAACAAAACGATATAGATTGTGGATACTTCGTTATGCGGTTTATCAAAGAAATCATTCAACTGAATCAAATAGAGATTCCAGCCACGGTATGGATTTATAACTTAGAATTTGTTTTATTATTTCTCGGATATTTCATATAATTTTTTACTTTTAACTAAATCATGCATATTATGTTTTGTTATATAGTACTTCGATGAGTACAAATGTACATATTACACGAAACTTCAGTTGGAAGAAATCAAAGAGGAATTGTGTCAATATTTTATTGAGCAGAGAATCATATAAGGACTGGTTTAGTTGTTGTTAGGGTTGATTTTGTAAGACTGATTTTGAGTTACAATGCTGATAACAATGGTTTATATATATTTTGAGGTACAAAAATGGTGTATATATATTTTGGATTACAATGGTATACAATGCATTATCGCTGTTTATGAATTACAGGTTATGGCAACTGGTTTATATAAATAATATGCTGCAAACAATGCAGGTATATGAATTATATAAATTATACCTCTAAAAAAAACACCCTATGAAAGCGCTTTTTGAAGAAAAACGCTGCCTTAGGTAGACCTATGAAAGCGCTTTTTCACACAAAGCGCTGTCTAAGGTAAACATATGACAGCGCTTTTCCAGGCAAAAGCGCTGCTAAAAGACAACCTATGAAAGCTCTTTTCCAGAAAAAAACGCCACCTTAGGTAGACCAATGAAAGCGCTTTTTCATAAAAAGCGCTGCCAAAAGCCTACTTAAGAGAGCGCTTTTTAGAAAAAGCGCTGCCAAAAGCCTACTTAAGAAAGCGCTTTTTAGAAAAAGCGCTGCCAAAAGCCTACTTAAGAAAGCGCTTTTTAGAAAAAGCGCTGCCAAAAGCCTACTTAAGAAATCACTTTTTAGAAAAAGCGCTCCCAAAAGCCTACTTAAGAGAGCGCTTTTTAGAAAAAGCGCTGTCATAGGTAGACCTACGAAAGCGCTTTTCATTAAACAAAAAGCGCTGCAAAAACCTATAGCAGCGCCATCTTAGAAAGCGCTTTTAAGCGCTTTTAAAGGCCAAAAAAAATGCTTTCGTAGGTCTTTTTTGGCGTAGTGGTTTTTGCAGGCATGTGCAAATACATAATTTTTTGCATTTTTAGACTTAAAAGGTGCAATGTCCGCAGGTTTTCCCCGACCCACCTTCACTTTTTGCAGAACGAAATTAGGTTTTAGGCCCACATCCTCAATTATGCTCTCCCCGCCCCATCCCATCTTTTGCAGACTTTTGTGGGTCGAGCTTAAACAGGACCGGCATGCCCATTTGTCACCCCTAGATTTTAATTTTAATTATCCATCCTTGTTTGAGTTTGGAGCGGGAACAAGGATTATTTGGGAATTTGTGTTTGGGTTTGAGAAAGGTAATAATCGTCTCCAACCCGTCCCTTTGTCATGCCTAGTTGAAGAAGACAAGTTGTGGAGCACTCATATAAGGGATAAATTGATATAGCCCCTTCTTCTCTTTTGGTGTACTACATTTCTTTTATATTATCTGACCTTCATTTAAAAATACTAATAAAGTTATCAAATAATAAATTAAAAATATCAATTATAGAGCACAATTGAAAAATAAAAATTATAGTAAAGAGATATTTTGGTTCCTCAAAAAAATTCCAAAGCTTAACTTAATCCCTGGAAATAAAAAGACATTATTAAATCCTTTACCAAGTACAATTAAGAATATGTTAGTCCATTTATCAATATTTTTTCAAATTGTTCTTTTAACTTTTGAATTGTGACTGAACTGACATATGTATTATTATTTATGTCACGTGTATTATTTACAAATATAAAAAATATTTAGGTTGCTACATTAAATTTTTGGGAAAAAATTGACACATATTTGGTAGTCTTATTTAAGAGTAGCATTTAAAATTCTTTAACAAAATATTTTATACATGATTTTTTTTCTATTCAAATATGTGTGTCATCATAAAATAAAAATGAGGGTAATTGTTGAAATTAAATTGGTTAAAAAAGAATGACTCATAATTAATTATTGGATGCTAACAAAGTACATGAGTCTTTTGTTTTAGAGTTTAAAAAAGAGTAAGACTGGATGAGGTTTTAGATTAAGAAATGAGAAATGAAAAAATGAAAGAGAATATAGTCTTCCTTAAATAGAAGATGCAATTGTTAGGTCAAAAATGTGAGATGGTAAAAAAATTTGTTATATTAGTTTGTTTTTTATCACCTTTATAATGTTTGGTTTTCTCTCTATATTTTTTATATTTTATAATTATATTTAAAAATAAAATAAAACGCAACACATTTAAATTTTAAGTGAAAAAAGGCCTTTGTTTTCGTTGTATAATGATCCAAAATTATTAAATTCCACTGCTAATTAAGTATTTTTATTTCAATTTTTTCAGTTTTTTTTAAAGATATGCACTACTTTTGAAAACACATACATGATAGAAATTAGGAAAACATATGCGTTGCGATTTCTTGGCTCTAATCAAAGCTAATGGCAGGATGGAACCTTACCCATTGTTAAATTGTAATTCAGTGTGTCGAAACTATGTGTAGAAAAGATTTGATTTAAGTCTAGAATAGATTTGATTTGATTTAGTAACAAAATAGATATTTTGGGCTTTGAGCTTAGGGTGTAAGCTCAGTTATAAATAGAGGGAGTAACCCCTATTTTTTGTAAGCAAGTCAAGCAACTCATTCACATTATTTTACAGTTGCAAAGTGAATAATAAACTTTTCACAGTTTGTGAGCAGAGAGAAACTCTGTAGAAATTATTTGTCTTGTCTTCTTTTCTTTGTTTGTCTCATAATTAAATTGTCATTGTGGTAGAAATTCATCATAGAATTTAGTCGATTTCCAACATCTGGTATCAAGAGCTTTTGTTTCGATTCAAGGGAAGAATCAATCAAGAACGATTGAAGAATTCACGATGACAAGTTATGGGAATACAAATTATCTAGCAATGCTACCAATTCTGAAAGTTGACAACTATGAGAATTGGTGCAAACAGATGAAAGTCTTATTCAGGTGTCAAGGTCATTGGGACCTTGTAAAAGATGAATTCGAAGCGCTTAAAGAAAACGCTTCAGAAGAAGAAAAGAAGAAATACACATAATCTGAGAAGTTGAGTTATAAAGTATTATTTATAATTCATCAATGTGTCAGCCTAGACATTTTCGAAAAAGTTAGTGATTCAGAATCTGCAAAAAAAGCTTGGGAAATCCTTGAGAAGTCTTTTGGAGGCTGAGAAGGTGAAAGAAGTGAGGTTACAAACTCACAAAAGGACGTATGAACTGCTTCAGATGGAAGACAGTGAAAGCATATCTGATTTCTTCACTAGAGTTATAAAACTAGTAAATCAAATCAAGATATGTGGAGAAACGTTAACAACAAGAGTTGTTGATTCGAAGATCTTGAGATCTTTAGCTCCTAAGTTCGACCACATAGTGGTGGCGATAGAAGAGGGGAAAGACTTTTCTAAATTGACAAAGGAAGAGCTTTAAGGGACGCTTGAATATCATGAACAAAGAATGAATGAAAGAGATGCAGGAAAGTCGAAGAGTCATGTGGCCTTGCAGGAACATTCAGCAAAAGAAACCAAAGGCAAAGGAAAGTGTTTCGACAGAGGTAGAGGTGGCTACAACAAATCGAATGGTAGAGGAAACCAGATCGAAAGAAACGTGTCGAATCAAAGAAGGTCATACCAAGGCAACCAAAGAGGTGGTGTTGCAAATAAAGGAAGAGGTGGTGATCAAAAACCTGATAAGAGTCACATTCAATGTTATAATTGTCAGAAGTATGGTCACTATTCAAGTGATTGTCCAGAAAAACGAAAGAATCAAGAAAGTGATGCAAATCTTGCAAATCATGAAGAAGAAGAAGAGATGATGCTGATGGTCACAACAAGAGATGAAGATAGATTCAAGGACCAGTGGTACTTGGATTCAGGATGTTCATCACATATGTCTGGAAGGAAAGACTGGTTTGTCAATATAAAGCCCTCAATAAAAAATATGGTAAAGTTTACAAATGACAATACCTTAGCAGCTGAAGGTATTGGTGATGTTATGATTATGAGGAAAGATGGCAAAAGGTTAGTAATCTCCAATGTGTTGTACATACCAGGAATGAAGAGCAATTTGCTCAGTATAGGGCAGTTGGTCGAAAAGAATTATAAAGTATCAATCGAAGATAAGATGATGAGAGTCGTTGATGCAAATGGGAGATTAATCTTGAAGGCTCCTATGTCTCATAATCAAACCTTCAAGATTGAACTAAATGTGATGGAGCACAAGTGCCTTTCGGCTGCAGCTAGAAGAGATGAATGGATATGGCATTATAGACTAGGGCATCTCAACTTCAGAGACATCAGAGATTTGAAGAGAAGAAATATGGTTTCAGGATTGCCAGAAATCGACATTCCAAACGAGGTATGTGAGGAATGTCTGCAAGCGAAGCAACACAAGAATAGCTTCAGAAAGGATGCAGAAAGCAGGTTGAAGGCAAGTCTTGAAGTCATATACTCTGATGTATGTGGACCAATCCAGGTGGATTCGATGGGAGGTAACAAATACTTTGTTACATTCATAGATGATTTCAGTCGAAAGCTGTGGACTTACCTGATCAAGAAAAAAAGTGAAGTGATCGAAGTATTTGCCAAGTTTAAGTCTATGGTCGAAAGACAAAGCTTCGAAAGCTAAAAGTTTTGAGAACTGATGGTGGTGGAGAATATGTGTCGAAAGACTTCGACAGGTTATGTGAAAAGGAATGGATTGTGCATGAGGTGGTGCCACCCTATACTCCAAAACAAAATGGAATTGCAGAAAGGAAGAATCGAACCATCATGAATATGGTGAGAAGTATGTTGAAAGGCAAGAATTTACCTAAAGAGTTTTGGGGTGAAGTTGTTTCGACTGAAACATACATTTTGAACAGATCTCCTACAAAGTAGCTAGAAGGAATTACTCCAAAAGAATGTTGGTCTGGTGTGAAGCCTAGCTTGAGTCATCTGAAGGTATTTGGATCTATTGCACATAGACATGTGCCAGATCAGTTGAGAAGAAAACTCGATGACAAGTCAAGTCAAATGATTCTAGTTGGATATCATTCGACAAGAGGCTACAAGTTGTTTGATCCAGAGAACAAGAAGATTGTGATCAACAGGGATGTGATCATAGATGAGTTTAAAGAATGGGATTGGACTGAAAATGTCAAGAAAGATTCAGTGGGAATCCTATTCGAAGATCCAGAAACTCAAGTCGAAAGAGAAGTTCGACAAGAGGAACCAGCAGATATACCAAGTACAAGTAGACCTCAAAGAACAAGACGCATGCCTGCAAGATTGCAAGATTGTGTGATTAAATCAGATGATGTAATAGATGATAAAGGTGGGCTGGTACATTATGCTTTCTATGCAGATGTCGAACCCGTTAATGCAGTTGAAGCATTAAAGGATAATATAATAATAATAATAATGATGTTAGTTCTATTTTTTTGATTTTTTATGAAAATATGTTAATTATGTTAATTTTGTTAATAATAAAAAATAAAATAAGGCAAGTAAATAAAAAAAGAAAATGTCAAAACAAAATAAAAAGAAGAGTAAAACCCCAGGGGGTGTGGGCTGAAATGGAGGGTGTTGGATTGAGATTTGAGGCCCATTAAGAAGCCAACTCGTTTGACTTCTTGGAATTGAGTGGAATGTCGTTGACCAGGCACATGGTGTTCTTGCTTTCTGGGCCCTTGGATCTGCATCTGTGGACACTTGGCCGACGCTTGGAGGAGGTGTATGATGGAAGTTATTTGAGGATCTGCACAAGAACACGTTGAGAAAAATGATATTGGAATTATGGGAGGCCTGGGGATCGAACCCAGGTCCCAGTGGTGAACCAACACATCACCAACCACTCCACCATCTGCGTGTGTTTGTCAATATAATGGAAAAGAAATATAATATACAAAAGCAACAATACACGCTGGAACTAACTAAAACGCGCGCCCTTATTCAAATCCATCAAACATATGTAAACACGTCATCATCGTTTTCTTCATACCTGCAAAAAAGAAATAAGATAGCCGGGGTTTTTAACCCCCACTAAGTGCAATGGCAGAAAATAGCGAATAGAAATTGGGACAACATAAAAAGGGCGCGATAGGTCCATCTTGTTCGTCTCATTGTGCTGAGTTCAACCATGCCTGTTTAGAGTTTCAATTTTACAGCATGAGAAAGACCCCAAATTCGAAGCTCTGAAAAACCTAGAAATTGTCAATGGCACTTTGCGTTTTACAACCTTATAATCAAATTAAAGTACACAGAAAGCTTTATAACAATGTCAGCAGTGCATAGCCATGATCAAAATGAATTAAAAAGGCGTAAAAATGGAGTTTCGATTTTCAAATGATGGACAAACCGTGGGGGGCTGATGAGCGATTCTTTGAGGTTTTGCGCTTAATTCTGATTGCAAAAGGTTTCTGATGATGCAAGGAGTGTATTTGAATCAAAATGGAAGCTTGAATTGTACTGTAAGGTGGTTTTCAGTTTGTCACTTTTCCTTTGAAAATTGGAAATTGCTTATGCTGTATGGAGTGTTTCTAGGTCGTGAATCTCATATGGAAGGCTTGCACATGTGTTTTGTAATGAGTATCAATCAGAATAATGGTCATTGAAGCCTTGCAATTATGTTCTTGATTTTGCCATGAACACCATTTAAACAACTTGCCATTTTTGTCAAAATTTGAATTTCTAGGCTTGGAATAGGTCTTGCACGAGTTTGGTAAGTACTTCATGGTGCATCAAAGCAATTCAACACAAAATATATCCCTCCATTAACTTTCTTGATTTTTATTTGAATTTTAAAGATTTAAAATGAATTAAATCAAATAAAATTAAATAAAAATGGAAAAATTAATTTTTAATCTTGAAATAAATTGTGGGACACGTGGGAGGCATGGCCAAGCTGAATCAAGTGGAAAAAGTGGGCCCCTTTTGTCAAAAATGAAATTTCAAGGATAGTTGACTTTGGCCATTTCACAAAAATTTCCCAACTTCTCCAATGCATATCTTGCTCAATTTTGAAGCTATGAACATGTTCTTTGACATTTTGGAAAGGTATTGAAGTCCTCTAACCAATGTCTTTGGTCCCATATCATTTTGATTTACCAATCTCAAGTTATGGTCTTTGACTTAAAGTGCCTTTTTGTTGACTTTTGAAAATGACCTATAATGTTGAAATTGATAACTTTTTGTGAGAGCATTTCTTGGACTTGGAATGTGAAGATGAGTTGTAGGAAATGTCCTCCCCTTCAAGATGAGCATTGGATGGGATTTTTCTGATAAACCATGAAAAAGTTATGCCTTGGTCAAGTTACAGTTGACTTTTCAGCTGTCCAAAAATAGAAACTTTTGCATCTTGATGATTTTTGAGCCATGCTTGTGAAATCATGGTCAAGTTTTGACCAAATGATGATTGTGGCTTCAAAATAAGATGTTGACCAAAAATTTTGACTTTTGACTGCCAAATGACCATTTTGCTCCTGTAGTTGATTGTGGAGCAATTAGGGTTTTTGACTGTGCAACTTGACCTTGTGAGCCTTGAAACTTGACATGTAGGTGCTTGACAATGTGTATAGGCATATGGGACTTGATTGAGCCCTTGAAAACCTCAACTTCCTTGCAGGAACCAAAACCCTAATTTGACTGGCTTAGGAGGATGGTTGACTGTGCAACTCCTTGAGTAGACTTTGAGCCATTTGAGGTGATGCTTGGCAAAACTTTGAAGATTATGGGAGGGAAAATTTTGGGGTACAACACTTAGGAGAGGGGTTGGCGGCATAATCTCCCCCTTTAGTACTCTCAGCAGTCTTCTTCGAGCTGGTTCTCTTGACGGCTAAACGAAAGACAAAATAACTATAGTTAATTGAGTGTCGAAAGACAAATCTGAGGCGAAGAGATGGAAAAGAGTAATACCTTTCTTGACCCTGTCGAGAACAAGCTTGAACGCCTCACGTAGGTGGTGGGCGAAGTCCTTCTCATCGAAGAACTCTTCGTTATAATATTGTTTCCACCACTCCTCAAAGGGAACAGAACTCAGAAAATTGAGGTTAAAATCGAATAGGGTTAGTATAGTTCGATTAGAGTACCTACCAATATGCTTGGTAGAGACATCTTCTGAGTAGTCTGCATTGCAAAAAATTAGCAGCTTCTCTCTAGGATAAATAGGTGAAGGAAGTGATTGAGCAATACCAAATTGTCGAGAGACAAGATTTGGTTGATAAGCAATTAAGCTCAATTGATTTTTTGAGCTCTTAAATCTCAAAGGCATGATCCTGGGGCGGAGAAACGATTCCCACATGCTCACGAACTCATCAGTCACGTCATCCTCCTCATTCGAAGGATATGGTCTGGTGAACCATTTCGGACCAACTTTTCAACTGGCAAAGGGAGCCATAGTCGAAACAAAGCGCTTTCGCTCCGCAAACATCATTACAAAGCTTGTGAAAGCCTTCTGAAATTGTTGGCCTTCATCAGTGGGAGTTAGCAATGCAAGCCTGGTGCCTTCGACTCTCCTGTTCAGGATTTCAGGAGCCTTTTCGTTAATCTTGTTCTTCTGGGGAAGGAAAGATTCAAAGGTGGCATTGAGCCACAGCTGGAGAAGCCAAAAGGAACCAGCTAGCAGGAGGCTCCCCTTGTCCCCTATAACCTTAAGTTGAGTCACACCATTACTGATGGATTCATATAAGTTGGCCAAAATCAATTCGGCCAGGCAAAGGGGGTATTTGTGGTGAAGCTGCGTCGCGAGCGTCGGCATCTTTTTTGTCACCTGAAGCGACTTAATACAAAAAAAAATCGAGACAACCATATAGCCAAGAAGGCTATATGATCCACCTCCAACACAGTACTAGAAGCTTTGTCGTGGAAGTGGTTTATAAAGGTGGTGTAAGTGGGTTTTGTAGCAGCAAACACAATAGCGTCCTCAGACAAGTCTTCAGGGTCGAAATAGTCACCAGTTGGTCGAAGCCTAGTGATGGCAGCTATGTCGAATAAAGTGAGGGTCATCATCCCACAAGGAAGATGAAAAGTGAAATGTGCGCTATCCCAAAAATACAAAGAAGATACCAGCATAAGGGGGAAGTAAGGCAATCCTGTCTTCGACAGTATCACCAGGTCATAAATTCCCATCTCCTTCCAAACATAAGCTTGCACCCTCTCCATCTTATTCAACCAGTCTGAATATTCATAAGAGAGGTTAGGGCTTGAGTGAAAGATTCGATTCCCTTTGTTCATGAACTGGAGGTTAATATCCTCTGTAGTCTGAGGATGCTGCTGGTTCGCCGGAGTAGCGTCTTTAGGGTCCTCCCTAGGTTTCTTCGCGCAACCTATGGGTCTAAGCCTTGAGTGAGTAGGAAAGAAGGCGCAGTTTTTCAAGGGATTATCTACGCATGAAGATAATGGACTAGACATAGCATACATGTTTCCACCGTATCTAATGGGAATGAGGAGTTGAGAATCATATGCTTCTCTCCATTCTTTCGTCATGGGTTCAGCGATATACCTATCAATCGACGAAGAAGGAGGGTTGGTGGAGAAAATCTCTGGTGGTTTCTGGACATCATCAGTGTTTTTGGGTTGAGGATTGTTTGGTGCATTAGAGAGAAAAGCCATTGTTGAGGATTTGAGATAAAAAATGAAGTTGACAGTACAACATTGTGAGAAAGCAAGGGATTTGGTAATGCTGGAAATGGTAAAAGTTCCAAATAGAAAGGCTTAGAAGTATTTATAGCCTTCAGAAGAGGGATATGTCTCGTCAATGCCATTTAATGTTTCACAGGTAGTGGGACACGTGGCAAAGTGCGAAACGGTTACCGTGCAGGCATTGGGAAACTTTTAGACATGCTTGCCTAGGTTATAGGAATATGGTCATCATGGCAAGCGTGGTAACGGCAGTTTGAAGAGACATCTTGGAGAAAAAGTAATGATGGTTTTCTCAAGTGCAGCAGTTGTTGGAAGGCGAAAAGCACACGTCAAGACTTGGTGGACAACTGGGAAGACAGGTGTCGAATGGGAAGTTCAAAGAATGATTATTTCTTTGAGCGTCGAAATAGACATTCTTGGGGGGCAATTTGTTGGCTCCCAAATTCGACACTTACTATATTTGGTCTTTTAGACCAAATAACTGGAATGAACCAAGCTAGGAAGTATGATTCGACACATGAAATAACTTAAGGAAAAAATCTAAGTTATATTGGAATCTTCGACCAAGGGCTCATTCGACTGAAGAAGACTTATGTTACTCGACTAAGAGAAAGTATTCTCGCTTTGGCACAGGATACGAGGATTATTTGAATTTTGAATTACTGGAGGGAAAGGCAGTTTCGCCAGCGTTTAAGAAGAGGAAACGTGGCTGAAAGCCATAGGTCGAGGGACATGTAAAAGACACTTGTCTTCATCCTAGCGCAGAATGTTCCCTCGACGGTTACCTATTTTTAGTATAAATTAAGAAACTTGTGTAATTTTTCAAGTGTGTTCAACCTATTGTACTAAATCACTCAAACATTATCCTAGTAACTACTGCGTGAGAAAGGATAAAGCTGAGAAATGTACATTGGAAACACCTTTTTTCCTTAATGAAAGTCTTTTTACATTACTTTAATATTATTCTGCAAAGTTATCTTTTTTACTTCTTTTAGTTGCATTTCCATACTTCTGCTTACTTTTCAACAATCTCAAACATCCTTTCTTTGGGTCGAACGTGCGTTCTTCCTTCTTACCCATTTTACATAAAAATTAGCATATGTCCTGGGATTAGTTTGATCGGTCCCGTGAGTAAACCAAAAAACTTACTTTTTTGGAGATCAGCGATTGTTTACCAAAACCAACGGTAAACAGTACCTCATAAAGATTATTACTTGGATAGTAAGAAAAGAGTATCACAATTGGTTTTTGTAAGAAACTCCAAGGCTGGAAGATGTATGAAGATGATATCTCTCCGCTACCTCCCGTTCACCATCTGTCTAAATTAAAAATCTCTGATTGCCTATAGTTGACTTGCTTTCCTACTTTTCCAAATGTTGAAGAATTACATTTGTTTAGATCCACGGTAAATCCATTCAAACAAACACTGGACTCATAGTCCTTAACTACTCCTCTTTCCATGCTTAATTCGCTGAGGATACATGGTAAATAATTGGATATAGATTATTTGTAATCTCAGTTCCAAGGGACAATTATATCATCCATGTACTTTAAAGGATACCGTCCCTAATCAGTGGGCGTGGTTCCCTGTGAGGCTGTAATATATACTACTCAAGTTTCTGGCGTGGCTCGGGTTTCACGTGATATTTATTTTTCGATCTCTGAGTGGAGTTAGTACTAATTCATTAGTAAAATGGGTGATTTATATGTTGATTATATGTTTTTCTTAAAGTGGTATGAAACTTGTCATGTGTTATGCATGATATATTGTATTGTGTTTTATTAGTGACTGTTTTTACTAATAGAACAATTACATTATAATGATTTTTTGAACATAATTGAATATACAGACTGCCTGCTTCTTTACTGACACTACGTCAAAACTGACTTTTTGTATCACCAAAAAGACAGTGCTTTAATGAGAAAACGCTGTTGTAGGTATTTTAAAAAAATTTCAAAAAAAAAGCGCTGCTACAGACAGCCTTTAGAAAAGGCTTTTAAAAAGAGCTACTAAATGCCCTTCCTTAGAAAGCACTTTAATGAGAAAACGCAGATGTAGGTCTTTTAAAAAATTCGTTAAAAAAAAGCGCTGCTACAGACAGCCTTTAGAAAGCGCTTTTAAAAAGCGCTGCCAAAGGCCTTAAATTCGCCCCACTTAAGAAAGCGCTTTCTCGTGAAAGCGCTGCTAGATCTTGTATGATAGAAAACACTTTTAAAAAGCGCTGGCTTAGGTCAAATTATAAAATTAAAATATAAAATTTCCCCACTTAAGAAAGCGCTTTCTCGTGAAAGAGCTGCTAGATCTTGTATGATAGAAAGCGCTTTTAAAAAGCGATGTCTTAGGTCAAATTATAAAATTAAAATATAAACTTTTCAGAACCCTATTCATTTATTTTTAATCGTTGTCTTCTTCTTTGAAACGGTTTCTTCTTCGACCGATTCTTCTCCGACCGTTCCTAATCGTTTCTTCTCCGACCATTTCTTCTCCGACGAAAACGAAAAAGTTGTAACATTATTCTTGTTGACGAAAACGAAGAAGTTGCTTGAGGAAAACGCAGAAGTTGTTGACCGCCATAGACCGCCGTAGTTTAAGTACGTCGTTCTTGCTGTTGTAACATTGTTCTTGTTGTACATTGTTGTTGTTATTGTTCTTGTTTTCTACATTGTTCTTGTTGTTAAGAAGTTTGTTAAGAAGTTGAAGTTGATGTTTTTATTTAGCTTAATTAGTATAAAACCATTTGAATGAACTATTATGATGGATGAGCATTTCATTTTTTTATATTTCCTTAGTGGATTTTTATATTTGTCATTTCATTTTTATTTTTTTCTTTATTACAGGTCAATGGATAGTAATCAAGAAAACTCACAAGATACAAATGCTCCAGATAAGACATCAGAGGGAGAAATTACACGGGGCATCACTATTATGAGAAAAATCATTCTTGATAGAGATAAAGGAGTAAAATATGATGTACATTTGAATGATGTTAACCAACTAATTGATCCTAATAGTGTAAAGTTGACAAGCTACATTGGTTTGCTCGTATGCACGTTCCAATCACCTTTGATAAATGGACTAATAAAGATTTGGATTCCTACAAAGACAAAATTTGGACTGATATACAGGTACCATATAATTTAGCTTTAAAGTATAATGTTTTTGTTATTTTAGTCCCTAACTAAGTAAGGCTTGGGAATGTCTTATATGTATGCTTAATATTTGTTCCCTATATCAAGATCACATGATAATGTCTTTAAATTACTTATACTAACACACTATAATGCGTATATTTTTTCGTAGAGGTCTTTTAACATTGAAGATAACCGAAATAAAGTATTGTCTTCAAGTGTCCGAAAAAAGACACAGAGGGTGGATAACTTTTTTAACAAACAAATTTCTTAAGGATGAGCAAGGAAATCTTGTTAAAGCGGATCGTCCAATAAAGTATAGCAATTTCATTGGACCCGAAGAATGGGATGAATTTGTATCCAAACGAATAGAAAATGAGAAATTCAAGAAAGTGAGAGACACAAATCGTGAAAGAGCATTAACACCCACGTATCCATACAGAAAAGGGCGTTTGGGATATACACGTTTACAACAAAGAATTGTAAGTATATATAAATTCTACGATCTTATTAATTGTCTCAATGTGTTATAATTGATGATCTTATGATTTGTGTCAATGCATAGTTAGAGGAGACGAAAAGTGACGAAATATCACTTCCAACGCATGTTTTGTGGAAGGAAACTCGTGTGGGCAAGGATGGAGTTCTTAGGGAAGATGTTCAACATATTTATGATGAATGTGTAAGTATAACATTGTGTCTTTAAGTAAATCAAAAGTTTATTAGTATATACTTAATTTTTTATCTCCACTAATAATTTTCGATATATATGTAAATGAATTTCAGGAGACTCTATCTCAATTGGCAACCACAGATGAGGACCAGGATAACAGGAGCGTACTTAGTCGTGCACTAAATGTTGCTGAGTATCCCGGTCGGGTGAGGGGTAAAGGACATGGTGTGACTCCATCTTCTTTGTATAAGCATCCTAGGAAAAGAAAACCTAGCAATCAAGAAGTGATGTAAACGTTGGAGGAATTAAAGGCGCAAGTCTGTGAATTGCAACAGGATAGAGAGAGAGAGATATGGCGCAAAAGTGCAGTTCAGAGGCGAAAGAAACTAGTGACAAAGCTATTATCAATTGTCAAAATAAATTTCCTGAGGTAATTATATATGTTATTATGAAATTAAACTAGCACATTTATTTTAATTGATATATATACACATTAATAGTAACATATTTATTATTGGTTTAGGGCATTTCATCTTGTCAGCTATACTTATCGGCACCGAATTATCGCTTTGTTGGCAAGGGAAAAGTGCATAACACTTTGGGAGATTTACTTCACCATAGACCACTCCTTGATGGACATCTGAAAGTATTGGTTGATGTTGCATTAGATCTGGATGCGTTGCTACCGGTACCTGACATTATTTCAGAGATAACATTGCTACGAGATGCAATAGGATCATTTGTTGCATGGTCGTTGGACCTTATTTTCATAGATGATGAGGTATGTTGAAAACCACTATGAATCTTTTAGTATTCAAGTTTCATAGATAAAGAGATTTTGCAGCACAGCGAGTCTATTGCATCACAAAAAGAGGTACATTTAAAGTGTTAATTATATGATCTGAATTCAAAAACTGCATGATTTTATAATTTACTTAAGTTATATGATTTTTAGGTACCGGCTCAACGGTCACAACAAGTGAACCAGAAATTTAGTAGCGTACCCAACAAGAAAAATGATCTTCCAAGAACCGGGGCAAGAAAACCTTTTATACCTCGATTCTGAATGTGTCTTGAAACACTTGTGGGAACATCAGATTTGATGAATGGTTCTATTCGTCAAATGGATATGGAGGAAGGTATATTTGGTTTTTCTTACTTCGAAACAATTGTAACAGAGGAAATGGAACAAATTTTTCAGCATACAAAATTAGGCATCAGTGTTGTACACTCATACATCCGGTAATGCGATCAATCTGTTATTTAATTAGTCGAAAAATTTATTTATACATTTGAATGAAAATAGTCTAATGTTTATTATGTTTTTATTTAAGGTTCTTGTATGAAAAATTGATGCGCGGGAATCAATTGTCAAACAGATTCCATTTCGTGTCTGCCTCCTGTGTCAACGGAGCGTCAATTGTTCAGGATCCAGATTCAGTAAGAAATCAATTAGTTCAGAGATTCATGGCCAGCAGTACAAAAAGCTTGTATCTTTTACTGCATAATACGATTTCTGTGGGGTTAGTACTTCATTCTAAGTTCATTCTAATCTTTGTATCTTTTGTGTTGAAGATTTTTATTTAAACTTTTGTTTTAATTTATAGACATCACTGGTTGTTGGTTGCTATTGATCCTTTCAAAGAAGTGGTGTATTATTTGAATTCGGTAGATGGTGAATGGACAAATTATCCAGATATTAAGTTAATAATTGATACGTAAGTGAGATTATTCTAAATAATCGTGTGTATTTGTATATTTAATTATTTCTGTGAGATTGTTCTAAATATATGTTTTTATTTTGTTAGATCAATAAAACTATTCCGCTCTCAAAGAGAAGCTCGAGTATCACGGTCTAGATCAAGCAACATTACATGGATCAAAGTGGAGGTACATTATTTTTCACAATTTTTCTTATAATAGTGATGCTACTTGATAAAACAAGACAACTATACATTCTTATTTGTTTTTCTATGTAATGTGCTCAACAGCGTAACAGTATAGATTGCGAATTCTTTGTTTTGAGGTTTATGAAAGAAATCATTCTTTTGAATCAAATAGAGATTCCAATCACGGTATGGATTTATAACTTAGGATTTATTTTAATATTTATCGGATATTTCATATGATTTATTACTTTTAACTAAATCATGCATATTATGTTTTGTTATGTAGTACTTTGATGAATGTAAGTGTGCTCATTACACGAAAAATCAATTGGAAGAAATCAAGGAGGAATTGTGTGAGCACTTTATTTATAAAAGAATCATATAAGGTATTGGAAGTTGAAAAGTGTTATGAAAATTTTTAATTGTGTTGGACCCAAGTTAGTTTAATTTACCGTGTTGTTCTGTTCATACTTTATTTGCAGCACCAGGACCGTCCGCTCGTCGGATTTTGGCGATTTCAGGCTGAAAGAATTAGGCACATATCAGGCATAAGTGGATTCGAATAGAAGGTTTTGTTGTACTTGAGTACTATCACCTTTATACGAAATTCTTGGAGTTTGTTGTTCGAAATAAGCATAAATTTGCCCTTATTATAGTGCATCCTCCTCCTACTTAGTAGCAAACATGTGAATTGAATTATAATGGTATTTATATTTTGGTATATAATGGTATTATAATGCCTATATTTTTGTATGTAACGGCTTCTTTGTTGAAATAAAGGGGCGTTGAAATGTAAGGCTTGAAGTACAGGTTTATGGGATTATTCCCAAAAATATGCCTTCTAAAAAAGAAAGAATATGCAACGTTTTTATATAAAAAATGCTTAAATTTACGTGAGGCAACGAAAGCGCTTTTTAGAAAAAAGCGTTGCTAAACGCCTACTTTAGAAAGCGCTTTACCTAGAAAAGCGCTTCCTAAAAATTCCTTAAAAAATACATTAGACAACGCTTTTGAAAGCGCTGTCTAAATGGGGTCAATAGAAAGCATTTTTTCAGGAAAAAACGCTGTTAGAGGCCTACCTTAGAAAGCGTTTTTCCAGGGATAAGCGCTGCTAAAGAATACATTTGGCAGCGCTTTTGCGTTAAAAAAAATGCTGTCTATACATACGGCAGCGCCACCATAGACAGCGCTTTTAAGCGCTGCTAAAGGGCAAAAAAAAAACGTTTTCTTAGATTTTTTTGGCCTGGTGTGAGTTTCAGTTTGGTTCCTTTCGACGTTGAAGCATTGGTTGTTTTTGTATGAGGCAGTGGCTATTTTAGTGTAGTCAAATTCATTGGGCATGGATTGTGTTTGTGGTTGTTATTTATGGTTGTGTTGTTTGTAATATTCTCATATAAACTTCATATTGTATGCAAGTTACAGATTTTAGAGACAAGGTTATAGTTGAAGAACCAATAGAAAGGTATATAGTTGATATCTTTAGTTGAGACTTATTTTTGAGTCGGTTTTTTGAGACTGTCCAAACATGTTCTTAAGTGTCAAACAATAACAACTTCTTAATTGGTTGTAGTTTTAAAACCAAATCATTTTTTTTTATAATAACCATTTAAAAATGTAAAATGCTTTCAATAAAGTTCAAAACCAGTTTAATATGATTTTTAATCAAAATTGGTTTGTAAGAAAATTATACCCTATTTGTTATTAGAAACTCATAATATTGTGTAACTTAATACTGCTACGACACAACTTTTAATTTTTCCAAATTGCAAAATTCATAATATTGCGTAATTTCAAAGGTGATTAAATTCATTCATTAAGCAATCAGGCTTATGAATATTCATTTATTCTTAAGCGTTTTTTAATTAAATAAAAATAATTGAAATCAATAATAACACTCAAACAATTGAAGTGGTTTTCTTATTTCTAATTTGGTCAGCTAAAAAATATTTTAGTTATACATTCTCATCTCTTCTTTTTATTTTATACTTTAATTTATAAATATATGACATTTTAATCAATTTAATTATAAATATTAGAAATTATATTGTTTAATTTTATAATTTAAAGAAACACTTGACATTATGTGGATACGGCAAACAAAATTATCTGTGGGATGTGAATTTGATATTTATGCTTCTTAATATTACCATACTCATTTGATCTCATATTCAATTGGTTTTATGTATGACAACATGTTATAAAATTGGAAATCGGTTATGAAAAATGGAAACAAGTTTTTTGTTTTAGTAGTAAAATGGATCTGGACCAATTTTCATCAAACACAAATTAGAATTATAAAATTGATGCACTGTATTTTTAAATTTCATTTACGTAAAGAATAGAGTAGAAATGTGTATGGGAAAATATAGGCTTAGTCCTTGATGGTTTTTTGCTTTTTGTCTTTTGTTGGTGTGGTTGACTTGGGCCTTGATCCTTGGATCGACTCTATATCATTTGTTTTTGGATTAATTTACTTCTGTTTCTCCAAAAAAAAATCATTTATGTAAACCAATTTTTTTGAACAGCCCTACTTCCGATATTACACATAGCCTTTTCTATAAGGAAAACATAGTCTTTATTGTTTCCACAAGGACCTAAGCATAAACAGTAGCCATTTGCCTGAAAATGAACAAATGTAAATTAGACAAAAGAAAACAAATGGAAGGACATCAATTTCACATTAAAATGAGGAAACTTACCTAGACATATCCTCTAGTGGAACTGGTCCTAAGTGGTATTTGTTTTCTTTAGTGGATATGAATCTCCATATATTGACACGAGTTCTGTGTTATAAAGGTTTTATATTATTTGATTCGGTCTGTACATATATTGTGATATTGATTGTGGTCGTCGTAATGTAAATTAATTATAATTTGTTTTTCATCATAAAAATGATGCATAACAGTATTGATTTCAGCACCTTTGGATAACACTATTAGAAATACAAGAGTTTCTTGTAGAAATTTAACTGCAGGAATATTTGTGGATTTTCCTACGACTTTATTAAATAAAATAAAGTTCCTACAAACAAGATTTCGAAGAAAATTCGGAAGAAATACTTACGGATTTTTTTGTGGATTTTACATTTTGTATTAAACACCATTATAGAATATGAAATCCACATGAAATATTACTGTGGATTTTGCTTCAGATTACTTTGTTGTATTTTTTAAGATTTTTTATTTCATTCTAAATTTTTAATAAAATAAAACTATGTAAGTTTTGATATTTATTTATGTAATTCTTCAATTTTTATTTCTTTAAAGAAAGTTTTTCTTAAACAAGTTTAACAGATTTTTAAAAAAATAGTAGTTTTTGTTTAAATTTTACAAAAAATTAATAATCCTTATTGTACCTATTTTATTAATTATTTTGATGGTGTGTTTTGAATTTTTTTAAAAATAACCAACTTTTAAATTTCAATACCAAACTAATAATTAAAGACGAGGCGCCACTTGAATTGACACCTCTATATTTTTATTCTAATTTTACCAGTCACATGCGGATTTTCCTATAGATTTTATATTACCTGCGGATTTTACTATGGAGTTTCCTGTGGATCAAGATTTTAGACTCTCATCCTCTAATGTGATCACCCCTCACCGTTTTCTACGGCGGTTTTTGCGAGCATGTGCAATTACATAAATTTTTGCATTTTTAGGCTTAACAGGTGCAATACCCGCGGGGTTTCCCTACCTCACCTTCACTTTTTGCGGAACGTAGTTAGGTTTTAGGCCTGCATCCTCAACTATGCTCTCCCCTCCCCACTCCATTTTTTGTAGACTTTTGTGGATCAGGCTTAAACATGACGAACATGCCCGTTTGTCACCCCTAAAATTCAGTTTTAATTATCCACATCTGTTTGAGTTTGGAGCGGGAACAAGAATTGTTTGGGAATTTGTGTTTAGGTTTGGGAAAGATAATAACTATCCATAACCCATCCCGTTTCCACGCCTAGTTAAAGAAAAGAAGTTGTGGAGCACTCATATGAAGGATAGATTGATACAGTCCCCTCTTCTCTTTTGGTGTACCATATTTTCTTTTATATTATCCGATCTTCATTTAAAAACAATATTAAAGTGATCAAATAATAAATAAAAAATGTCAATTATAAAGCACAATTGAAAAATAAAAATTATAGTAAAGAGATATTTTGGTTCCTCACAAAAATTTCAAAGCTTAACTTAATCCCTAAAAAAAAAAGACATTATTGAATCCTTTACCAAATATAATTAAGAATATGTTAGTCCATTTGTCAATATTTTTTTCAAACTGTTTTTTTAACTTTTGAATTGTGACTGAACTGACACATGTACTATTTATTTATGTCACGTATATTATTTACAAATATATGAAATATTTAGGTCTCTACATTAAATATTTGGGACTATTTGATCCTCATAATTTTTTAATATAAAATCAACACTAGCTAGATATTCATGAAAAAGAAATATCAAAATTTTGTTTATGAATTTTAAGGGATAAAATTGACACATATTTGATAGTCTTATTTAAGAGTAGCATTTGAAATTCTTTAACAAAATATTTTACATATGATTTTTTTCTATTCAAATATGTGTGTGTCATCCTAAAATAAAAATGAGAGTAATTGTTGAAATTAAATTGGTTAAAAAAGAATGACTCATAATTAATTATTGGATACTAACAAAGTATACAAGTCTTTTGTTTTAGAGTTTAAAAAAGTAAGATTGGATGAGGTTTTAGATTAAAAAATGAGAAATAAAAAAATGAAAGAGAATATAGTCTTCCTTAAATAGAACATGCATTTGTTAGTTCAAATATATGAGATGGTAAAAAATATTTTTTTATATTAGTTTGTTTTTTATCACCTTTATAATCATTGGTTTTCTCTCTATATCTTTTTTCTAATTTTTTTATTTTATAATTATATTTTCAAAAACAAAATTAAAATGCTACACATTTATATTATCAGTGAAAAAAAGTCTTTGTTTTCGTTGTATAATGGACCAAAAGTTAATAAATTTCACTGCTAATTAAGTATTTTTATTTCATTTTTTCATTTTTTTTAAAGACATGTGCTACTTTTGAAAACACAAACATGATGAAAATTAGTAAAATGTATGAGTTCTGGATATCTTGGGCTGTAATACTACTTTTGAAGGCATTGCATATGCTTGTTTTTATTGTTTTTCGTTTCTAATTTTAAGTACTATTTTGACAAAATATTTATTTTAAAAGTTATTTTCAATTTCCAAAAACCTCATTATGACATATTTAATCTTTTAGATTTAATTTTAAAAAAATTATGTTGCATTTATTATTTATTTGTGGTTTTTATTTGTTTTGATTTTTAAAATATTAATATTAGAATTTGATTTATTTTTATTTTGAATGCTTGTTTTGTTTTCTAAAAATGTGTTACTTAATTGACATATGGTGAAAGAGAAAACGAATACTATTTAAAAAATTAATGAAATATATTGTGAATTTTTTAATGGAGAATACTTAGATACAATTTTATAGGTGTGGTTCATATTTTTCTTCAATAAAAATATGATAAATATACCTAAATATCTTGTAAGAAGTAAAAATAGGAAGAAATTATATATGTGTAACACAAAATTATACCCTTGTCATACTTTGGTTAAAAAAAAAATATAAACCACACCTAAAAAAATGTACCTAAGTTTTTTCTATTTTTAAATAATAAATATATATCTAAATAATTTGTAATAGGTGAACTAATTTGTACCTTCAATTAAGTAGTGACAAAATACATTTAACTGTAATATTTACATTAAAAAGTTCACTTCTATAAAATTGAATAGTAATATTTGAAACTTTTTAGACCAACTGCTTAAAAAGATTTTTTTTTAAAAAACAAAGGTTTAATATGACAATTTATGTTTATGTAAAAAATATTAAATATTATAATATACACTTAAAATTTAATATAATTAAATTAATACCCATCAAAATTAGTAATAATTAAAATTAATTTAAAAATCTTATCAAATCAATTTTGTAAAAAGATTAAAAAAACACTATAAACATAATCCAAAACGAATGTTTCTCTTAAGAAGGAAGCAGCAGGTGTGGGTCGAAGCTCAAGGTTCCATGGAACTCAGAATATTTATCATTGGGAGAGGAATTTCAATTGGGGAGCTAGGAGGGATTTTAAAAACTTTGCTCAGATAGTGGGGAAGAAAGAAGTAGATGTCATTGCTAGAAACTTGGAGCCATTTGTTTTCCAATCCAAAGAGGATACATGGACTAGGCTCTCAAAATATTTCATGGGTCAAGTTTCTATTCCCAGATCTTCTGACAATTTACAAACTAGTTTTTAGATGGATGGTATTATTGCGATTAAAGTCACTCCGATGGGGTCAATCGATGTCTTTTAGAAGAGATGGAAGAGGGGTTTATCCAAGACTTTATCGGGGAAGGTGAAACATGGTAGAAACAATGGTTTGTGGAGGTAAGATGATGGAAATAACAACATGTGGATGTTGTTATACCCTAATTTTCCCCCTAAGATTCTACATCACTTCATATCATCACAATGCACCAAGATCGCCAAGTGATTTCACTGAGATTGTGAGTATGAGTGTACTTTTGGAAGAAGCCTTTAGAGAAGGACGATTGTCAAAAGATTAAGATTCAAGTGCAACCAAGAAGACATCACATGGTTTCTCTAGAAAGGAAGAAGGGGATAAAAAAGTTGTTATTCAAGAGAGAAGTAGTAGGCCTCCGAGAAGACATCATCAACATCAGTAATTGGTTGCTTCAGTAACCCCCGGTTGTCAATGTAGCTCCAGATGCTGTTGCTTATCAGAAAGCACCTCCTCAAGGAAATCAAGGGTAAGGTAAGAAAAGAGAAGCTCTTGATCCTATTCCAATGAGTTATGCAGAGTTGCTTCCGGCCTTGATTCAGAAGAACCTGGTACAAACTAGGTCTCCTCCTGTTGTACCTCCAACGTTGCCATGGTATTATAAAGCTGACCAAACTTGTGCCTTTCATCAAGGAGCCCCTAGGCACAATATTTAAAGTTGCCATCGGTTAAAGGGTGAAGTGCAAAAGATGGTAAGATCTGGTATTTTATCTTTTAAATATATTGGTCCCAATGTGCAAGCTAATCCACTACCCAAGCATGGAGGTGTAAGTGTTGTGAATATGGTTTCTGGTTATCTTGGAGATTTTAGGATTTTTATTATAAACCTGGTAAGAGGTGATTTGGTAAAGATGCATGTTGATCTTTGTGAGTTTAACTATTATGCACATGACCATGCAGCTTGCAGTGTTTGCAGTGAAGATATTTGTGGATGTGATAAGGTGAGAAGTGATTTCCAAGAGATAATGGATGAAGGTATTATCCATATTATAAGACCAAGAGTTGAGTATGAGGAGGAAGTGAACATGGTCTACGGATGTCCTGGTGATTTTGAATTTTTGATGTAAACTAGATGAATGATGATCTGGTACAACTGCGCGCCATATTTTGTTATATGGATGGTCAAGAAAGGAATAGTTATGGTTCTTGTAGGATCTGTTGTATGGATTCTCGTGGGTGTTCTATTCTGAGAAGAGGTATCCAATGTTTGTTAGATGAATTTATCATTCAAGTTACAAGGATTAGAGATGATTATAATGGAGTTAATATGATTGAAGACTATTTGTGAGGACCATGTCTGACGATGAATATGCTTTTGCTAAGGAGTTCTTTTATTTTGATGAGGGTGACTTTTCTGACAGTAATTCTATGATTCATGAGTATGTTGAAGACACAGGGGTGAATGTCGTCATACCCCATTTTGATATTCCCACTCCTCTAGAGATGGCACACCGCAGCAAGCTTGTTGTAGCTCCCATGGTTATCTGTCTACCTGGTTCTATTCAATATAAAAAAATAAAATTTATACCTTATAAATACAATGCAACTATCCTGGAATACAATGTGGAAGTTTTGATCTAACCTTTATCCCATGTTGAGAATATTGTTAAAACCAGTCGGATGACCCGTAGTGGTCGAGTCTTTGCTCATACCTTTCGAGGAGGTGTTGACCCTGGTAAAAATATTATTGAGATTAGCATTGAGCCTAAGAAGGTCGTATGAGAATCTAGTGGCGCTGCCTTGGAGAAAGATGTCGATGACTTGTTAAAGATTATTAAGATGAGTGATTATAAGATTGTGGGACCAATTGTTTTAAAATCCATCCAAAATCTCCATTTTTGTCTTGTTGATAAACTCCTCTGCTCATCGGGAATCTGTGGTGAGGGTGTTGGATCAGGCTTTTGTTAAATGGGATGTGTCTATTGATCAGTTTAACAATTATGTGTTCTTTATCGATTTTCACTATGTCATTCTACAAAATGCTGGTTAAGGTAGCGAAAGAGATTATGAAGCTTTAAAGCAACTTTTTATGGGGGGAGTGGAGGAGAGAAGAAGAATCCATTGGGTGGGGTGGAAGGATTTATGTATTACGTTTGAAGAAGAGGGTATTGGTATTAAAAGAATTGGAGATTTCAACTTGGCCCTTTTAAACAAGTGGAGGTGGAGGATTTTGAAAGGTTCAGATTCCCTTTAGTACAAAAGTTTACAAGCTCGATATGGGGATGTTAATTTGCGGGTGATTAATGGGGATAATATTAAATCTAGTTCCTTCTCTACTTCTTCTTGGTGGAAGGATATAATCGTAATTGGTAATAAATATAGAGAGGGTGCTATTGAAAGTAATTGTTTATTCAAGGTCAGAAAGGGCTTTACCACACCTTTTTGGCATTCTAGGTGGTTAATGGATGTGTTGTTAAAGGACATTTTTTTTCAAACGTTTTTGCCGTTTGTTTGCTTCAGTCCGTCTCGGTGGGTGGCATGGGGAGTTGGTTGGGAGAAGTCTGGTTGTGGGGTGATATGGGTGTCCCGCAGGAGGTGGCGCAACAGGCTACGATCACAATTGAGTTACAGAATCTATGGATTCTGCCTGCTTCAGTGGCAGGAAGCTTTAGTAGGGAAGGGGATCGTGACAGTGTGTTGTGTAGGTTGGAGGAAGACAACATTTCTTATGTTCATTCTTGTTATTATTTTTATGTAGATTTTCATATTCCTTCCGGTCCTTTAACCAAGGACAATAATGCATTGGCCAAAGTTTGTAGAATGTCGGTTCCGTTCAAGATTCAAGTTTTTGGGTGGAGAGTTTTTAGAAGTCGACTTTCGACTAAGGATCTTTTGTTAATTAAAGTTATTCATTTCCATAATGATGTCATGAAATGTGTTTTTTATGGAAATGAAGTAGAAAACTTGAGTCACTCCTTTTTTAAATGTGTCTTCGTTATCTTAATTTGGAAGGAGATAACAGAGTGGATCGATTTTGATTATGTTTTGGAGGAGAATCTAAAAGAAAGTTTTTTGCGTTGGCTTAATTATTGCAAGAGTATGAAGGTGAGAACGGGGGAAAAGGTTGCATTTGGTTGGAAATTATTTGGAGTCTATGGATTCTTAGGAACGCCATTATTTTCCGGAAAGATAGTTGGAGTGTCTTAGATACTATATGGAATATTAAAATCACTGTTTGGAGATGGTCGTTCATAGGTGAAATTACCTACCCCAATTGGAATTTTTACGAGTTTAGCAAGCACCATTTGTTATTTCTTTTGTAATTTCAATTGGTCGGTAATTTCTCTTTTTTGTCGAGTTTTGATCTCGAGCCTTTATGTAAACAGGTTGAGAACGCTTAGTTATCTTTTCTAATATATCTTGCTTACACAAAAAAAGAGGGACTAAAATTACAATTAAGTCAAAAATAAAATATCCAAAAAGTCACCACTTTTAATGAAATGAAAACATGATTTGAAACGATTGAAATTTGAAGCATGTATACTAAATTAGTTTACGCTTCGATTTTCAGTAATAACCGACGTAATAAATTATATATTTTTTAAGGAAAAAAATATGACACATCCAGAAATTTTACCTTGCCTTTTCAAAATGTGAAGTGAAATATTTATTATAAAAAAATAGTTTTTCTAATAGTTTAGTAACAAATAGAATGTAAAAAAAAAGAGGAACAAATAGAAGCATCTAAGAGGATAGGAAAAGAAATGTTACCTTAAAAAGATTGTAGATTTTGTGTTGAAGGAATGAAAGAAAAATCACTAAAAACCTATAAATGATGCCTAAGCACAAGATTGAAGGTTGAAGATAGGTATGACAACAAAACCCATACTTGCATGTATTCATCGGAACCCGCCTCGAAGTTGGCAGAGAAAGTTCGCTTTGAATGAATTTGGGTTCGGGTGGTTTGGGTTTTTCCCGATTACAAAATTTAGGGACGTGTCGGGTAATGGTGATACTAGTATCCACCCAGAATCTGCCCAGTTTATTTTATTATATACATTATTATTTATTTTTGATAATTTAGAATATTAAATATGTGACCAGTATTTTGATATTTTGATTTGTATTTATTATTTAAAATATTTGAAATGTATGTATGAAATTTTTTGAAATTATATTATTTTATTATTGATAATATAATTTGATTTTTGAAAAAATAAGTATTTCTATTAAAAAATTGATTTCACTAAATGTATGGTGGCGGAACGGATATACCCGAACCTGTTTGGGTCGGATTTGGGTTGGGATGGAAAAACGGACCCGACCTGTTGGGCATGCCCATTTTTCCTGCACATTAGTGCGGAGTGGGTCAATATTTTAGACCCTCACCCTCTAATATGTTCGCCCCGCCCCATTTTCTACGCGGGTTCACTACGCCAAAAATAAGTTTTAGCAGCACACATACGAAAGCGCTTTTAGGAAAAAGCGTTGTTGTAGGTTTTAAAAAAAAATCGCTTAAAAAAAGCGCTTTCAAAGGGTGCCTTAAGAAAGTGCTTTTCAAAAGCGCTGCTAAAGGTCACCCTTAGAAAGCGCTTTTTGAGAAGCGCTGCTAAAGGGTGCCTTTCAGAGGGTACCTTAAGAAAGCGCTTTTCAAAAGCGCTACTAAAGGTTAGCCTTAGAAAGCGCTTTTACAAAGCGCTGCTAAAGCTGGCCTTTAGAAAGCGCTTTTAAAAGCGCTGCTATAGGATATGCTACGAAAGCGCTTTTACATTAAAAAGCGTTGTTATAGGTGACCTTTAGAAAGAGCTTTTAAAAGCGCTTTCGTAGGTAGTTTTATAATAAATATCAAAAATTTGTATCATCACTTTTCTATTGTTCTTCACGAAATCATCAAAGCCCTAAACCAGAGCTCTGCCGCCGTTAGCATCTACGAGCAGATTTTCGTCACGATCACCACTTGCCACTTTTCTATTCGTCATCAGGACCTCTGCCTCTGTCTTCTTGTTCAGGACCACCGGGGCAGTTTCAGGACTTCTTCATCAGGACCTCCGCCTCCGTTCATCAGTACTCTTTCATCAGAACAACGACCATCACTTGCCACAGGAGAAACGCAAGGTGAAATCACAAAGTTTGCTGCATCAGAAATCACAACACTATACAACACAAAGTTACACAACTCAGCTCTAGGTATTTCAATTTCTTGTATAGTTTTGTATGAATAAATTGTTCTATGCTTGCTTTGATTCTAATTTCTAGAATAGTTTTGTATGAATAAAGATGTGACTATCTTCTAATAATTCTTTTAGTTAATTCGATATAGGAATTTTGTGTAGCATTACTTTTTTCTATAGTGGTAGGGGAATGCATATTTGTTGGAGTTTGCAGGTCTGATGGTCAGAGTTGCTAGTTTATGCAGATTCTTTCACATTCCATATTAACAATATTATCGCAGATACAGTGTTTGTTGTGGTTGGGTTTTGATTGGACCATAATTGTGGTTTTGCCTTGTTGTTTGCCTACAACATATTGATAGTAAATACCATTCATTTCCTGCTCCATAGCTTACTCTATAGTTTAGTTTTGTAGAGTGTGTGTACGATTTTTTCTCTCATACAACATAATGTAAATGTCATCTCTAAGTTTTCACATATAACAGACATATGAGTTAAATATGTACTATATGCACTATTGTAAACCAAAATATTTAGCCTCGCTATATATGTTTAGAAGTCAAAAGACTTTACGAGAATGAAGGAAGCATCCATGCAAATGTACATTTCCCCTATTTTCATCATTACTTGTAGCATACATTCCATTGATAGTACAACTGAACTGCAAAATTTTATCTTTTTTGAGTTTGAGTACACACATAATTTATGATTGATTTTGAGCAATGATAGTTTCTTGTTTATGGTTTCTTGTGTTATACTTGTGTACTAAAGTAGTTGATAGAATAAAATGAATTTAGTGAAAAGTATTGAGTATTGGTTTTATTATATGGTTGTGCAAGAGCAAGTGCAAGTTTTGAGTATTGGTTTTGTTTTCTAATTTATCATTTAGCTCAGATTGACTCAGAAACCGTAAACCATGGATAAGACATGGATGTATTCCAATCGATTGTCGAAAGAGTACGAGAACGGGGTATCAGAATTCGTTAAGTTTGCTGTTGCGCATGCCGAAGCACCCGGTCGAATGACATGTCCTTGTTTGTGTTGCTGTTATGGGAATCGGGTTGACGCGGTTCAGTTGGCATCGCATTTAATACGGTATGGAATTGATAGAAGTTATACATGTTGGAATATGCATGGTGAGAAAAGTGACTGGAATGATGAATCGGGGGATAATAGGACCTATGCTTCAAACGACAATGGCACAGATACATACGATTATGATCGAGTTGAAGAGATTGCAGAAGCGCTTGAAGAAGATCTTAATGATTGTCCCAAAATGTTCGAGAGGTTGGTAAGCGATGCAGAGAAACCGTTGTATAATGGTTGTACAAAATCCACATGATTGTTTGCGGTATTAAAGTTGTACAACTTAAAGGCGGGCAATGGATGGTCAGATAAAAGTTTCACAGAGTTATTAGCTCTTATGAAAGATATGCTACCAGAGGATAATGTTCTCCCCAATCGAACGTATGAGGCCAAAAAGATGTTGTACTCTATTGGCATGAGCTATGACAAGATACATGCATGTACAAAAGATTGCGTTTTGTTTCGAAACGAGTATGCATCGTTAAATGAGTGTCCTAAATGCGGTGCCCCTCGATATAAGAAAAAGTTGTCTCCGACAAAAGTCTTATGGTATTTTCCTATAATTCCGAGATTTAGAAGGATGTATCATAGTGAAACCGATTCAAGACACTTTCTTGATGTTATGCATATTGGAAATCTTTGTACGTAAGACATTTTCTTGATGTTATGCATATTGAAAAAAATGTATTTGACAGTGTTATTGGTACGTTACTCAATATAAAAGGGAAGTCTAAGGATGGTCTTAAAGCAAGGGAGGACATGGTAGAGATGGGAATAAGAACTGAATTGGGACCCGTGAAAAAAGGAAGACGAACATATCTACCACCTGCTGTTTACACTCTATCCAGAAAGGAGAAAAAAATATTGTATAAGTTCCTAAGTAAGGTTAAAGTTCCAGAAGGCTACTCATCAGATTTTAGAAGACTTGTGTCTATGCAAGACCTCAAGTTAAAGAGTTTAAAGACGCATGATTGCCATGTTATAATGGAACATTTTCTACCGATAGGTATACGTTCTATTCTTCCAGAAAAAGTAAGAAGCGCAATAACTAAACTGTGTTTTTTCTTCAAGTCAATTTGCAGCAAGGTGATCGATCCTGAGATCTTACCAACATTGCAAAAAGAAATAGTTGTTACTTTGTGTGATCTTGAAATGTATTTCCCTCCCTCGTTTTTTGACATAATGGTTCATCTTGCCGTTCATCTTGTCAAAGAGACACAACTGTGCGGACCAGCTTATATGAGATGGATGTACCCTACTGAACGTTATATGAAAATATTAAAAGGGTATGTGAAAAACCGAAGTCGACCAGAGGGTTGTATTGCTGAACGATATATTGTTGAAGAAGCGGTTGAGTTATGTACTAAATATCTGTCAAATGTTCAATCAATTGGACTCCCCAAATCTCATGTTGTTGAAAAAAAAGAAGGTAAGAAGCTAATTGGAAATAAAGTTGTGACATTATCAATGGTCGAACGGGATCAAGTGCATTTGTATGTTCTGCATAATGAGCTTGAAGTTGAGTCGTATGTTGAAATTCACAAGGGTGTTCTTCGAGGTTTAAATCCGAATAGAAATGAGAATTGGATTGTACGAGAGCACAATCGAAGTTTCATACCATGGTTTAAGGAATATATTTATTCAAAGTATCATTCACATCATGCTTCAGTAACAGAAATATTGAGATGTTTAGCATACGGTCCAAGTTTAGTTGTGTTTTCTTATAGCGCATATGCAATTAATAGATACACATTTTATACCAAAGAACAGGATGACAAAAGTACTATGCAAAATAGTGGTGTCACATTGATCGTTGAAGCAATGCATATATCAAGTGTGAAGGACTTAAACCCAAAATTTGCAAATCTGTCATATTTTGGGATTATCGAGCGCATTTGGATGTTTGATTACGAGAAGTTTCAGATTCCTATATTTGGTTGCAAGTGGGTTGAAAATAATAATGGCATATGAATGGATAAGTCAGGTTTTTTGCAAGTGGATCTTAATAGGGTTGGGTACAAAGATGAGCCTTTCATTCTAGCCTCATTTTAATATTTGTAATTTTTGCGTAGAAAAATTTCTTCTAAACTGTTGTTTTAATTTATAGACGTCACTGTTAATGATTGATACGTAAGTGAGATTATTCTAAATATATGTGTGTATTTATATATTTAATTATTTCTGTGACATTGTTCTAAATATATATTTTTATTTTGTTAGAGCGATACAAGTATTCCGATGTCAAAGAGAAGCTCGGGTACGACGGTCTAAATCAAACAACATTAATTGGATCAAAGTGCAGGTATATTAATTTCCACTATTTAGCTTATAATATTTATGCTATTTGATAAAACAATACAACTATATATTCTTATTTGTTTTTCTATGTAATATCCTCAACAACAAAACGATATAGATTGCGGATACTTCGTTATGCGGTTTATCAAAGAAATCATTCAACTGAATCAAATAGAGATTCCAGCCACGGTATGGATTTATAACTTAGAATTTGTTTTATTATTTCTCGGATATTTCATATAATTTTTTACTTTTAACTAAATCATGCATATTATGTTTTGTTATATAGTACTTCGATGAGTACAAATGTACATATTACACGAAACTTCAGTTGGAAGAAATCAAAGAGGAATTGTGTCAATATTTTATTGAGCAGAGAATCATATAAGGACTGGTTTAGTTGTTGTTAGGGTTGATTTTGTAAGACTGATTTTGAGTTACAATGCTGATAACAATGGTTTATATATATTTTGAGGTACAAAAATGGTGTATATATATTTTGGATTACAATGGTATACAATGCATTACCGCTGTTTATGAATTACAGGTTATGGCAACTGGTTTATATAAATAATATGCTGCAAACAATGCAGGTATATGAATTATATAAATTATACCTCTAAAAAAAACACCCTATGAAAGCGCTTTTTGAAGAAAAACGCTGCCTTAGGTAGACCTATGAAAGCGCTTTTTCACATAAGGTGTTGTATAAGGTAAACATATGACAGCGCTTTTCCAGGCAAAAGCGCTGCTAAAAGACAACCTATGAAAGCTTTTTTCCAGAAAAAAGCGCCACCTTAGGTAGACCAATGAAAGCGCTTCTTCATAAAAAAGCGCTGCCAAAAGCCTACTTAAGAGAGCGCTTTTTAGAAAAAGCGCTGCCAAAAGCCTACTTAAGAAAGCGCTTTTTAGAAAAAGCGCTGCCAAAAGCCTATTTAAGAAAGCGCTTTTTAGAAAAAGCGCTGCCAAAAGCCTACTTAAGAAAGCGCTTTTTAGAAAAAGCGCTGCCAAAAGCCTACTTAAGAGAGCGTTTTTTAGAAAAAGCGCTGTCATAGGTAGACCTACGAAAGCGCTTTTCATTAAACAAAAAGCGCTGCTAAAACCTATAGCAGCGCCACCTTAGAAAGCGCTTTTAAGCGCTTTTAAAGGCCAAAAAAAGCGCTTTCGTAGGTCTTTTTTGGCGTAGTGGTTTTTGCAGGCATGTGCAAATACATAATTTTTTGAATTTTTAGACTTAAAAGGTGCAATGTCCACAGGTTTTCCCCGACCCACCTTCACTTTTTGCAGAACAGAATTAGGTTTTAGGCCCACATCCTCAATTATGCTCTCCCTGCCCCATCCCATCTTTTGCAGACTTTTGTGGGTCGAGCTTAAACAGGACCGGCATGCCCATTTGCCACCCCTAGATTTGAGTTTTAATTATTCATCCTTTTTTGAGTTTGGAGCGGGAACAAGGATTATTTGGGAATTTTTGTTTTGGTTTGAGAAAGGTAATAATCGTCCCCAACCCGTCCCGTTGCCATGCCTAGTTGAAGAAGACAAGTTGTGGAGCACTCATATAAGGGATAAATTGATATAGCCCCTTCTTCTCTTTTGGTGTACTACATTTCTTTTATATTATCTGACCTTCATTTAAAAATACTAATAAAGTGATCAAATAATAAATTAAAAATATCAATTATAGAGCACAATTGAAAAATAAAAATTATAGTAAAGAGATATTTTGGTTCCTCAAAAAAATTCCAAAGCTTAACTTAATCCCTGGAAATAAAAAGACATTATTAAATCCTTTACCAAATACAATTAAGAATATGTTAGTCCATTTATCAATATTTTTTCAAATTGTTCTTTTAACTTTTGAATTGTGACTGAACTGACATATGTATTATTATTTATGTCACGTGTATTATTTACAAATATAAAAAATATTTAGGTTGCTACATTAAATTTTTGGGACAAAATTGACACATATTTGGTAGTCTTATTTAAGAGTAGCATTTAAAATTCTTTAACAAAATATTTTATACATGATTTTTTTTTCTATTCAAATATGTGTGTGTCATCATAAAATAAAATGAGGGTAATTGTTGAAATTAAATTGGTTAAAAAAGAATGACTCATAATTAATTATTGGATGCTAACAAAGTATATGAGTCTTTTGTTTTAGAGTTTAGAAAAAGTAAGACTGGATGAGGTTTTAGATTAAGAAATGAGAAATGAAAAAATGAAAGAGAATATAGTCTTCCTTAAATAGAACATGCAATTGTTAGGTCAAAAATGTGAGATGGTAAAAAAATTTGTTATATTAGTTTGTTTTTTATCACCTTTATAATGTTTGGTTTTCTCTCTATATTTTTTATATTTTATAATTATATTTAAAAATAAAATAAAACGCAACACATCTAAATTTTAAGTGAAAAAAGGCCTTTGTTTTCGTTGTATAATGGATCCAAAATTATTAAATTCCACTGCTAATTAAGTATTTTTATTTCAAGTTTTTCAGTTTTTTTTTAAAGATATGCACTACTTTTGAAAACACATACATGATAGAAATTAGGAAAACATATGTGTTGCGATTTCTTGGCTCTAATCAAAACTAATGGCAGGATGGAACCTTACCCATTGTTAAATTGTAATTCAGTGTGTCGAAACTATGTGTCGAAAAGATTTGATTTAAGTCTAGAATAGATTAGATTTGATTTAGTAACAAAATAGATATTTTGGGCTTTGAGCTTAGGGTGTAAGCTCAGTTATAAATAGAGGGAGTAACCCCTATTTTTTGTAAGCAAGTCAAGCAAGTCATTCACAGTATTTTACAGTTGCAAAGTGAATAATAAACTTTTCACATTTTGTGAGCAGAGAGAAACTCTGCAGAAATTATTTGTCTTGTCTTCTTTTCTTTGTTTGTCTCATAATTAAATTGTCATTGTGGTAGAAATCCATCATAGAATTTGGTCGATTTCCAACATCTGGTATCAAGAGCTTTTGTTTCGATTCAAGGGAAGAATCAATCAAGAACGATTGAAGAATTCACGATGACAAGTTATGGGAATACAAACTATCCAGCAATGCTACCAATTCTGAAAGTTGACAACTATGAGAATTGGTGCAAACAGATGAAAGTCTTATTCAGGTGTCAAGGTCTTTGGGACCTTGTAAAAGATGGAGTCGAAGCTCTTAAAGAAAACGCTTCAGAAGAAGAAAAGAAGAAATACACAGAATCTGAGAAGTTGAGTTATAAAGTATTATTTATAATTCATCAATGTGTCAGCCTAGACATTTTCGAAAAGGTTAGTGATTCAGAATCTGCAAAAGAAGCTTGGGAAATCCTTGAGAAGTCTTTTGGAGGCTGAGAAGGTGAAAGAAGTGAGGTTACAAACTCACAAAAGGACATATGAACTGCTTCAGATGGAAGACAGTGAAAGCATATTTGATTTCTTCACTAGAGTTACAAAACTAGTAAATCAAATCAAGATATGTGGAGAAACGTTAACAACAAGAGTTGTTGATTCGAAGATCTTGAGATCTTTAGCTCCTAAGTTCGACCACATAGTGGTGGAGATAGAAGAGGGGAAAGACTTTTCTAAATTGACAAAGGAAGAGCTTTAAGGGACGCTTGAATATCATGAACAAAGAATGAATGAAAGAGATGCAGGAAAATCAAAGAGTCATGTGGCCTTGCAGGAACATTCAGCAAAAGAAACCAAAGGCAAAGGAAAGTGTTTCGACAGAGGTAGAGGTGGCTACAACAAATCGAATGGTAGAGGAAACCAGATCGAAAGAAACGTGTCGAATCAAAGAAGGTCATACCAAGGCAACCAAAGAGGTGGTGTTGCAAATAGAGGAAGAGGTGGTGATCGAAAACCTGATAAGAGTCACATTCAATGTTATAATTGTCAGAAGTATGGTCACTATTCAAGTGATTATCCAGAAAAACGAAAGAATCAAGAAAGTGATGCAAATCTTGCAAAACATGAAGAAGAAGAAGAGATGATGCTGATGGTCACAACAAGAGATGAAGATATATTCAAGGACCAGTGGTACTTGGATTCAGGATGTTCATCACATATGTCTGGAAGGAAAGACTGGTTTGTCAATATAAAGCCCTCAATAAAAAATATGGTAAAGTTTACAAATGACAATACCTTAGGATCTGAAGGTATTGGTGATGTTATGATTATGAGGAAAGATGGCAAAAGGTTAGTAATCTCCAATGTGTTGTACATACCAGGCATGAAGAGCAATTTGCTCAGTATAGGGCAGTTGGTCGAAAAGAATTATAAAGTATCAATCGAAGATAAGATGATGAGAGTCGTTGATGCAAATGGGAGATTAATCTTGAAGGCTCCTATGTCTCAGAATCAAACCTTCAAGATTGAACTAAATGTGATGGAGCACAAGTGCCTTTCGGCTGCAGCTAGAAGAGATGAATGGATATGGCATTATAGACTAGGGCATCTCAACTTCAGAGACATCAGAGATTTGAAGAGAAGAAATATGGTTTCAGGATTTCCAGAAATCGACATTCCAAACGAGGTATATGAGGAATGTGTGCAAGCGAAGCAACACAAGAATAGCTTCAGAAAGGATGCAGGAAGCAGGTTGAAGGAAAGTCTTGAAGTCATATACTCTGATGTATGTGGACCAATCCAGGTGGATTCGATGGGAGGTAACAAATACTTTGTTACATTTATAGATAATTTCAGTCGAAAGCTGTGGACTTACCTGATCAAGAAGAAAAGTGAAGTGATCGAAGTATTTGCCAAGTTTAAGTCTATGGTCGAAAGACAAAGCTTCGAAAGCTAAAAGTTTTGAGAACTGATGGTGGTGGAGAATATGTGTCGAAAGACTTCGACAGGTTATGTGAAAAGGAATGGATTGTGCATGAGGTGGTGCCACCCTATACTCCATAACAAAATGGAATTGCAGAAAGGAAGAATCGAACCATCATGAATATGGTGAGAAGTATGTTGAAAGGCAAGAATTTACCTAAAGAGTTTTGGGGTGAAGTTGTTTCGACTGCAACATACATTTTGAACAGATCTCCTACAAAGTAGCTAGAAGGAATTACTCCAAAAGAATGTTGGTCTGGTGTGAAGCCTAGCTTGAGTCATCTGAAGGTATTTGGATCTATTGCATATAGACATGTGCCAGATCAGTTGAGAAGAAAACTCGATGACAAGTCAAGTCAAATGATTCTAGTTGGATTTCATTCGACAAGAGGCTACAAGTTGTTTGATCCAGAGAACAAGAAGATTGTGATCAACAGGGATGTGATCATAGATGAGTTTAAAGAATGGGATTGGACTGAAATGTCAAGAAAGATTCAGTGGGAATCCTATTCGAAGAGCCAGAAACTCAAGTCGAAAGAGAAGTTCGACAAGAGGAACCAGCAGATATACCAAGTACAAGTAGACCTCAAAGAACAAGACGCATGCCTGCAAGATTGCAAGATTGTGTGATTAAATCAGATGATGTAATAGATGATGAAGGTGGGCTGGTACATTATACTTTCTATGCAGATGTCGAACCCATTAATGCAGCTGAAGCATTAAAGGATTCGAAGTGGGTGAAAGCAATGAACAAAGAAGTGAAGTCTATCGAAGATAACAACACTTGGTCACTTGTCGAATTACCTCAAGGAAAGAAGGCAATTGATGTCAAGTGGGTATACAAAGTGAAAACGAATTCGAAAGGTGAAGTAAATCGACACAAAGCAAGGCTTCTGGCGAAAGGATTTCTACAGAAAGAAGGAATAGACTTCGATGAAGTTTTTGCACCTGTTGCTAGGATCAAAACAATCAGGTTGGTTGTTGGTCTAGCAGAAATAAACAGTTGGCACATATGTTAGATGGACGTGAAATATGCATTCCTAAATGGACCCTTAGAAGAAGAAGTTTATGTTAAACAACCAGTTGGGTTTGGGAAACATGACGAAGAAAGAAAGGTGTACAGGCTGCATAAAGCCCTGTATGGATTGAAACAAGCTCCAACGGCTTGGAATAAGAAAATTAATAGTTTCCTAAGGGAGAAGGAATTTGTGAAGTGCACAACTGAACATGGAGTATATGTAAGAAGAAGCAAGAGTAAATTTCTTATAATATGTCTCTATGTAGATGATTTGTTGATAACAGGTAGCTGCAAAAGTGAGATCGAAGACTTCAAAGGTGATCTCAGCAAGGAATTCGAAATGTCTGATTTGGGTGAAATCTACAAGAGAAGTAGAGGTTTGATGATGCATCAAAGAAGATATGCGGGAGAAATTCTCAAGAAGTTTGAGATGGAAGAATGAAACTCAACTTCGACACCTGCAGAACTAAGACATCAACTGTCGAAAGATGCAGATGAAAATGATGTTGATCCAACCTAATACAAAAGACTTATTGGATCATTAAGATATCTTTGTCATACAAGGCCTGACTTAGCATACAGTGTAGGTATGGTAAGTAGATTCATGCAGAAGCCAAAGGTATCACATCTAGCAGCAGTGAAGAGGATACTAAGGTATCTCAAAGGAACTTTTGATTATGGCATTTTTTTTCTTGCAGCTGATAAAGGAAAAGAATAAAAGTTAGTGGGATACACTGATTCGAGTTGGTGTAGTGATGCTGAAGATCGAAAGTCAACAGAAGGATATGTGTTTATGCTAGGTGGTGCACAAGTTGCTTGGAATTCAAGAAAGGAACCAGTAGTGGCATTATCATCATGTAAAGCATAATACATAGCTGGTTCTCTTTGTGCATGTCAAGCAACTTGGATGGTGAACTTGGTCGAAGAGATAACAGGGAAAGATCATGGAGCAATTACCATGAAGATCGACAACACGTCAGCTATTAATCTGGCAAAGAACCCAATAGCACATGGTCGAAGTAAGCACATCGAAATGAGGTTCCATTATCTTCAAGAACAAGTAGCGGACGAAAAGATGAATTTGGAACACTGCAGAATTGAGAATCAGATTGCAGACATCATGACGAAGGGAGTGCAAGTCGAAGTATTCAGAAAGCTAAGAGCCACGATGAACATATATAGTTTAGACACAATGAATTATGTGGTGTATTAAATTGTAATTCAGTGTGTCAAAATTATGTGTCGAAAAGATTTGATTTGTTTTAGATTTAAATAGATTTGATTTAAGTCTAGAATAAATTTGATTTGATTTAGTAACAAAATAGATATTTTGGGCTTTGGGGTTAGGGTGTAAGCTCAATTATAAATAGAGAGAGTAATTCCTATTTTTTATAAGCAAGTCAAGCAAGTCATTCACAGTATTTTGCAGTTGAAAAGTGAATAATAAAGTTTTCACAGTTTGTGAGCAGAGAGAAACTCTGCAGAAATTATTTGTCTTGTCTTGTTTTCTTTGTTTGTTTCATAATTAAATTGTCATTGTGGTAGAAATTCATCATAGAATTTGGTGGATTTCCAACACCCATTGCATATATTTTTTTAATATTTTTTATTTCTAATTTCAAGTATTATTTTAACAAAAAATTTAATTTTAAATTTATTTTCACTTTTCAAAAACCTCGTTATGACAGGTTTAGTTTAAAGATTTAATTTAAAAAAAATTATGTTGCATTTATTATTTTATTTGTGGTTTTTCATGTGAGTTAATTTTTAAAATATTAATATTAGAATTTGATTTACTTTTAATGTGAATACTTGTTTTGTTTTCTAGAGAAGCATTACTATATTGACATATGGTGAAAGGAAAAATAAATAGTATTTAAAAAATTAATGAAATGTATTGTGAAATTTTTAAAAAAGAATACTTAGATATAATTTTATAAGTGTGATTTATATTTTTTTGAATAAAAATATCATAAATATATCTAAATATCTTTTAAAAAGTAAAAAAAGGAAAAAATTATTTATGTGTAAGAATATATTATACATTTGTCATATTTTTATTGGAAAAAAACATAAACCACACCTAAAGAAATGTATCTAAATTTTTTCTATTTTTAAATAATAAATATATCTAAATAATTTGTACTTTAAATTAATAGGTGAACTAATTTGTACTTTCAATTAAGTAGTTACAAAATGTATTTAAATAATATTTACATTTAAAAAGTTCACTTCTATAAAATTGAATAGTAATATTTGAAACTTTTTAGACCAACTGTTTAAAAAGATTGAAAAAAGAAAATGTTTAATATGATAATTTATGTTTATGTAAAAAAAAATTAAATATTACAATATACATTTAAAGTTTAATACAACTAAATTAATACCAATTAAAATTAGTAATAATTAAAATTAATTTAAAATTATTATCAAATCAATTTTGGAAAAAATTAAAAAAACAATATAAATATAATCCAAAACGTGAAACATAACCACAAAAAATATTGCAAAATAGTTTATGATATTTTTTCTTAATTTTTGGCTAAATTATAGTTTTCCCCCTATTTTCTTTGATTCTTGAAATTAGTCCCCCTATTTTAAATTCAAATAATTTTGGTCTCCTATCTTAAATTCAAACAATTTTAGTCTGCTCTCATATTTTTTATAGAAAATCGATAAGATTTTTAGTTTTTTAACTTATATTTTTATCTACAAAGTTTAATAAAAAATTTATATACGATGATTTATCATATTTTATAAGTAACTTACCGTTTAAAAAGTAAAATCATCGTTAATTTTAAGTGCAAAAGTATGAAAAGAGACCAAAAGTGTTTAAATCAAAAATAGGAGACGAAAACATTAGATTTAAAATAGAAGGACCAATTTCGTTAATCAAGGAATATAGGAGGACCAAAATTATAATTAAACCTTTTTTTTTAAATTTGTTTTTATTTAAATTTATTTAAATTTCATTCTCTTTTGATAAACTCTGATATTATAAAATGCAAATAAGTTGGTTATTAAAAAGAGATTCTAAGGGAAATTTGGTATACACATGATTGAGACAGTGAGAGAATATTTTAGAATTCCGTAAAAGAATTAAGAAATCTACTAAAGAAAGGTTAACTTTTTTTTCAAGTGAAATAATGCAATCTATCCAAAACAAAATCAAAGATGCAGCTGTCGATTTATTAAATTCCATCTGTTTAATTTAGTGCTCTTGATACTATGTTGAAGATAATAGGTAAAATGTTGTTCGGTATAATATAGTGTTGTTGATATCATATTGAAGATAATAGATAATTTGTTGTTGTGTTTTATTTCTCAACATTCATGCTGATTTATATAGAGAATACAATAAATTTCAAATAAGGAAATAAAAATATTTTTTAAGAAATACATATCCCCATCTTGCATTTGTCTATTTCAATGGCGAAAATTTCACATTTTAATTTAGGGCTTGCAAATCTAAGTTGAATATTTTCTTACGATATCCAGAAAATCAGAGAATTGTCAAACTCGAGTACCATCCATCCTCAATTGACAACAAAGCGAAATTATATTTCAACATGCATGAACTGAAGACATATGTAGATATAAAAGTTATGCGAATTACAGTTTTTTTGTTACGCAATAAAGGATCCTATTAAAGTGGATACAGCGATTACAAGATTAGTCGAAGATATTATAAATATGTTGCAACGTCCTAAATTACCATTTTGTAATAGAATGTAATGTTAAATTTATGTTAATATATGTTAACAATCATCTATGTAATGTTAATTTTGATGTTAATTTATGTTGTTGTTTTTTATTTAGCAATTGTCCTGGTTGTTTCTGGTTTGAACTAAATGGACATATTTCAAATATGTATCTTCTGACTAAATTTTTAACAAAATAAAGATTTCTCATCAATTAGCTCTCAAGATTGCCTAAAAAAGACCCGTCAGGAAATACATATCAATTTGCGTTTATTTGAACTAACCTCATATTTTATAGATGTTTCTCTAGACTATTATGGATTGATACGAAGATGTGTCTCCTGATTATATTTTTAACAAAATAAAATTTTCTCACCCATTAGCTCTCTGGAATGTCTAAAAAAGGCCAGTCAGAAGATACATCTGAACATTAAAGACAATTGTGACATTTCTCATTGGAAAGAGCAATTCCCAAAGGCCAGTCCATGATGAAATTACTACTCTGTCCTTGTAGAATCGGAAAAGATCCCATCACTGAACACGACCTATCGTAAAAATAAAACAAAAAGTCAGCTGGGAAAACAACAAAAAATAGTAAGAGATTTCGTCCATATTTTCCTAATTTATTACTTTTTCTGATTTCCTTCCCCTATCTTGTAGTGCACATGAGATTTCCATTCCATCGCGATTTGCGATTCTGCCATTTAACGCTTAAGTGTTCCAAATGACATGATAGATTAGTTTTCTTTTAATGTTTATACATATATATATATATATATATATATATATATATATATATATATATATATATATATATATATATATATATATATATATATATATATATATATATATATATATATATATATATATATATATATATATATATATATATATAATACAGAAATAGAAAGTATACGGACAACAAGCTCTTTGAAGTTCTAACGGGGGCAGATTCGGCAACTTCTTGGTCTGAAGTCAGATGACCTTTATGGGGCTTATAATATCTGCAGTTAATTCATCTATTTTGATTTCTTCATATAGGAACTTATTTGTGTTACATTACGAAGTTTGCTTTATCTTAATGTTTCATTGTTTTTTATATTTTCTATAAGCTTTTTGATTTCTTAGTGCTTTATCTTAATGCATCATTGGTTAGTGTTGTCACCTATTTAGAATAATGGAATTAAGATGTAAGCTCCTTAATTTTCCCTTGCAATGTTCATACACCGTCTCAATTAATTTTATTAATTAAACTTTTTTTAATTTTGAAATATATTAGCCGCGGATTGACCTGCGGATTTAAATTATCCACGAAGGTTTTAACTGGAGACCTCGATCCGCAGGAAAAACTGCAGAAAATATATTTTTCTGTGGAGTTTTAGCTCGAATCCGCAGGTAAATTTGTGTATTTCTAGTAGTGTTTAAAAATCAAGAGCACAATCCAACGGTCTAATAAACGAAAATAGAACTGTTTATTCATTGGATTTGAATCAACTATTAATATTTAAATATAGTCATGATTTGTTATGCTATGTACATATAATATAATCCATTGATTTATTTATGATATTACTCACTTTAGAAGGATCGTTACACTCATTTTATGTATACTATTTACCAAACACATAATCTTAAAACTAGTAAATAAGGACACAACACGAGAAGGAAAAAAGTAGCAAACTGTATACATCAAATAACAAGTAACCAATCACTGCTTTAGAAGATTAGTTATTAGATTATTGGTTCACTTCATAAGTGTGTACCAAAATCACAGAACGACTTGCAGGTTAAGTTAGCACAGTATATATCGAGTATATTTTTTAATTAGAAAAAAAGGTCTCTAGCAATAAAACACTGTATCAAACTTTTGCTTTCTCTTTAAGTTATTATTCATCCATTGTTCTCATTGCATCAATGACTTTCTCAATAGTATAACAATGTTTCGATCATCCATCTATATCATCTAAACCCATCGATACTTCATCTTCCCTACAAAGTCTGAAGAAATCTTTAGCCCAGGTTCTAAACTTTGTTTGCAACATCCCAACCAATCAACTCCTATAGCCAGTGAATCTTACAAATACAACCTGCATGGTAGAGTTATATGGTCACAAGGATCACAACCTTTGAAAGTACATTCCTCGCGTGACAAGTTACGTGCAACATGGAAGGACATTCAAATTCTCCTTTTCATCGTTAGAAGAGAACTTTTTTTTTGAATAACCAAGTATTAAAAAAAATTTCGCAAATAACCGCGTTTCGGAAAAAATTACGCAAATAACCATGTTTCAGATGACTCCCCAAAGGAGGAGCCATCTCACTTGGCGCCTACACCCATTATTTAAGGGGAGGCGCCATCTCAATTGGCGCCTATGTGCTTAGGACATGCCCTAAGCCAAGTGAGATGGCGCCTAAGTGCAATTCTAGGGAAAATTTTGCTTCTTCTTTTTTTCGGTCCGGTGCGTTGCGTATTGGACACAGGATCAACAAAATTGACTTTTTATTAAAAAAAAATAATTACATCCAAATGTATTACATTAAAAAAAACAAATAAAAAAAACAGAAAAAAAAACAGAAAAATCATTGATCCCCCGGAACCCGGTAATGACCCTCGGTTCCGCATCCCCGTCCTCGCCTTTCCCGTGCTGGGTGTCGTCGCGTTTCCTGCTATGGCAGGGTCGATGGCCCAGCGAAGTCAATGCGTTTTGGATCCATAAAATCAGTCAGATCTCCATATCTAGAAGATCCTCTTTGGTACAGTCGGTTACCCATACCCTCAAAGTTTGGCCGTGTTGGCGGTGGGTGGGGTTCCATGGTGGGTCTGTAGCATTGATCGTCTGAGTACAGTGGGTAGAAAGGAAATGGATCTTGGGGTGTTTGGTATTGAGGATGTTGGGTGGTTTGGTGATACTGTGGTTGATGGTAGGCTGTGTCGGTTTGTTCGTAATCTTCCGACATTCCCAGATCAGGGCTAAGGCTGGATGTTGAGTGGCCCATATTGAGATATACAGAAGACTGAAATTGTGTGTAGGGTATGCGGGTGTGTTGGTATTGTGGTTGGGTGTGAGGCATATGGGGGTATTGGTACTGAGGTGGTGATTGTGGTTGGTTGTGGGGCATTTGAGTGTAATTGTGTTGTGGTGGGGACTGTGGTTGGGTGTTTGTGGTTCTGTTTCTTCTGGGGGGTTGGTGGGAGGTTGATGTGTTTTGGGTTTGTTGTTGTGGAAACGAGGGTTGTGCCCATTGTGTGCGTGGGTCAACCAAGTACCTTGGATGAGACACGTGCATTTCAGGGTTACTAACCCGACCGGTACCAAGATAAATATTAATCTGTGTGTCGCATATTACCATGATTAAGGAAAACCGGGAATTGCAAGACATATCGGTGACGCCTCTGCCACATCTTACACCATTCCGGAGCAAAGTCTTTCTAGTTGGTAAGACCCCATTGGGCGTCGACCCTTTTGAGATGCCATGGGGACAAACAAGTTGGATCACTTGGTATCTCTTGATGCATTCCGAACTGCATCTTCACACGGTCGTTGTGGTGCATCTCCACAATGTTGAACTGAATGATTGCAGTCTTCACGATAGAAATTGCTGCATCCTCGGGATTTGGTTCATGGCCCAAACACAAATATGGTCTCCAGACGAACTGCGAAAAAATTTAAATCAGGTTAACGAAAACGTAATATATAAATAATTTAAATAAAGAAAAGTTTAAAGGTACGACGTACATCATCCGGGCCTAAGTGATCCAACAGATTGCCGTATAGTGCGACATTGAATCTTGGATTCTTGCCGTAATCCATACCCCTCACGCAATACCTAAAGGAAATGAAAAACATTTTATTTTTAGCATATATTTGGTGAAGATATGAATACTAATAAATGATATAACTTGATGACTTACTTTGTTGCGTACAGGAAAACGAAAGTGTTATTGTTGACGGGGTTTAAGGACTCCATCCTCCACCAACCCCAGGCTTGTAGTAAAAAAGCGCACCCATAAAATGTACATTTTTCCTTGACTGCATTTTTGTACAAGAAACTGTATAGGTGGACTAAAACTACAGAACCCCAACTATACTTTCTTGTTTTTTTAAAATCTCTAAGTAAATGTAAATACATAAAATTTACACTATTTCCTGTGCTTTCGGGAAATAAAAAGGTACCAAATAGTATCATAAGATAAGTTCTGGCTTTTACTACCCTGTCTTGGTCGGAGGAATTTTCGTTTAATTCCAAACTTGCATAATGATTTTTAAGCTCAGTGAGTAGTATTCCCTGACCTCTCGCACCACCACCTTCAACCATATCCCTGCCCAACAATTCTTCACACTGAGAATTGGGTTGTTGAACCGACCCGTTCACGGCCTTACCGTCGACAGGGAGACCTAGTAACATGTACACATCCTCTAGCGTGACGATACATTCACCTATTGGTAGGTGAAATGTATGGGTCTCTGGTCTCCACCTTTCCAACATTGAAAGAATGAACTTCGAATCAATTGTGCAGTTGGAGATCTTTATAATATGTCTGAAACCTGCATATTCCAGATATGGTACGATAAATGGGTCAGGAGCTAGGTAGTTGTGAGACCGGATTCTGAATCTTTTGGTATCCTGAGTTAATAATGTAAAATATGTAAGATTAAGTAAGATGAACATAGCATTACCTTAAGTATAAATAATGTATAACCAAATTAGAAACTTACAAATGCGGCAATTTTTTCCCTTGGGCCTCTGTGAGAATCGCCCATTGTTAGAAGAGCCATTGTTTAAAATGCTTGAGATTATGAAAGACTTAGAAAGTGTAAGAGATTATGAAAGACTTAGAAAATGTAAGAGATTATGAAAGACTTAGAAAGTGTAAGAGATTATGAAAGACTTCGTAGTAGAGAGTGAGACGAGTGTGGGTGTGAGAGAAGTATGATTTGGTCTGTATTTATAGGCAAAAAAATTTCATAGAGTGAGTGAGGTGGTAGCTAGTGCATGCATGCATGAGAAGTGTCACTCTTGCAGGCTAGGTGGCAGCCTAGGCGATTACATATTTGCATGCATGTAACACGATTGGACATTAAGGGAGGCGCCATTGGACTTGGCGAAAAAGTATAAAAATGAAAGGTGTCGCCATCCCAATTGGCGAATAAGAGGTGTCATTGGTTGCAGAGTAGGCTCAGGCTACGTGACAACCTTTGGGATGCCATGCCTGAATGCATGTAACACTATTGGAGGTGATGGGAGGAGACTTACAAATTACAGTGTAGGTGCAGTGTAGGCGCAGGCTAGGTGGCACCCTAGGGGGTTACATATCTGCATGCATGTAACACGATTGGACATTAAAGGAGGCGCCATTGGACTTGGCGAAAGAGTACAAAAATGAAAGGTGTCGCCATCCCAATTGGCAAATAAGATGTGTCATTGGTTGCAGAGTAGGCTCAGGCTACGTGACAACCTTTGGGATGCCATGCCTGAATGCAGGTAACACTATTAGAGGTGATGGGAGGAGACTTACAAGTTACAGTGTAGGTGCAGAGTAGGCGCAGACTAGGTGGCAGCTTAGGGGGTTACATATCTGCATGCATGCAACATGATTGTACATTAAAGGAGGCGCCATTGGACTTGGCGAAAGAGTACAAAAATGAAAGGTGTCGCCATCCCAATTGGCGAATAAGAGGTGTCATTGGTTACAGAGTAGGCACAGACTACGTGACAGCCTTTGGGATGCCATGCCTGAATGCATGTAACACTATTGGAGGTGATGGGAGGAGACTTATAAGTTACAGTGTAGGTGGAGAGTAGGCGCAGGTTAGGTGGCAGCCTAGGGGGTTACATATCTGCATGCATGTAACAGGATTGGACATTAAGGAAGGCGCCATTGGACTTGGCGAAAGATTACAAAAATGAAAGGTGTCGCCATCCCAATTGGTGAATAAGAGGTGTCATTGGTTGTAGAGTAGGCACAGGCTACGTGACAGCCTTTGGGATGCCATGCATGTAACACTATTGGCATCCTTGGGGGTTACATCCTTACTTAATTGAAATTCAGTATGCGATTTTTAGTCTTACGTTTATCATAACATTGATTCACTTAATCTGTCAAACCTTCCAACCTTCAAACGTTCATACAATCAAACCTTCAAACCTTCAAACAATCAAATATACAAACCTTCGAATAACTCATAAACTTCAAACATTCCAACCTTCAAACCTTACCACCTTCAAACCTTCATACAATCAATAAACTTCAAACATACAAACCTTCGAATAACTCATAAACTTCAAACATTCCAACCTTCAAACATTCAAACAACCCTACGCAATGGCCTCTGCACCACAATATATCATCAAAGCACATTTCAACAGTGAGACATACATTTATCCCACCTCTGGGTTTTTGTTTAGAGACACAGACAACATTCGATTTCTTTTAAACGGGAAAGCCAATTTCTCGTACTTCAAAAAACGATTAGAGGCCAAACTTGGACGAGGCCCGGTGACACAGATATTTTATCAGAATCCAGTTTTTTTAGAAACAACCAAATAATTTTTTATAAGGTTGAAGTTCAAGATGACGAGGATCTCCAGAATATGTTTTCCAACCATGTGTATTCTGGGTACGACTCTATTGAGTTGTATATTATGCTGTGAGAGCCTCATGTGACACAAGTGGTTGATCCTTTAGAGAATGAACAAGCTGAGGTAGATGCAGTTGATGAAGAAGAAGAAGATGACGAGTTAGAGTTTGATGAAATGGTGAATGATGATTCCGACGATGATGGCATACCTAGTATTCCTGCAAACGAAATCTACACACCACCTCCGCGCATGATAAACTTCAACATGGGCGGAGATGAACCGTCTACTGATTTATTTTTCAATCTGTATATGTAGTCGGATGAAAACTTAAAAGAGAATGACAAGTTTCGTGACAAAGAGGAATGCATCAGAGCCATAAAAAAATTCCACATGCTCAACTCGGTTGATTTTAAGGTGGACAGTGTTAACCCAGAAAGGTACAAGATCAAATGTGTCCACCCTGACTGTATGTTCAAGCTGACTGCATCATACAGATTAAGAGGTGATTGCTGGTTCATAGGTTCCATGACTACCCACACTTGTGTAAGTTCTACCCAATCATAGGACCACCGAAAACTTAATTACGATCTCATCTGTCAAGAAATCCTAGCACTGGTCAGCAACGACCCATCTTTGAAGGTGAAAACAATCATCTCCCACATCACCACAATTTTTAACTATACTCTATCTTACCGTAAGGCGTGGTTAGCAAAGGCTAAGGTGATTGAAAAGGTGTACGGAAACTGGGAGGAGTCATACCAAGAACTTCCTCGCTACCTGAATGCACTAAAGATGTATTCTCCGGGTACTGTTTACGTTCTGGAAACAGTGCCAGCATACGCGCAAGATGGTAGTCAACAAAACGGCAACGGAATATTCAGTCGAGTGTTTTGGGCATTTCAACATTGCATCACAGGGTTTGCATCATGCAAACAAATTATACAAATTGATGGGACTTGGTTGTATGGGAAGTACAAAGGCACGCTACTGATGGCAGTTGCACAAGATGGAAACAACAACATTTTCCCCATTGCCTTTTCCCTAGTCGAGGGGGAGACCGGTGGTGCTTGGAGCTTTTTTCTGAAAAACCTGCGGACACACGTGGCTCCTCAACCAGATCTCTGTTTGATCTCGGACATACATGCCTCCATTGAAAGTGCCTACAATAATCCTGCAAACGGTTGGCATGACCCTTCTTCTACGTATGTCTATTGCGTTAGGCATATCGTCCAAAATTTCACGAGGGAGATCAAGGACAAAACACTAAGGAAAGCGGTTATGAATGTGGGATATGCATTGACACAACCCACATTCAAATATTACCACAACGAGATCCGTTTGTCAAATCCAGAAGCCGGTAGGTGGATCGACAATATTCCGGTGGAAAAATGGACTAGGTCATATGACAATGGCCAAAGATGGGAGCACATGACAACGAATCTTATTGAATCGATGAATGGGGTATTCAAAGGCATACGAAACCTCCCGATCATTGCTTTGGTAAAATCTACGTATTTTAGGATGGTTGCGTTGTTTGCCAAAAGAGGTAAAATATGGAATGCGGTGTTGTAATCTGGACAACTATGGAGTGAAAGCTGTATGAAATACATTAAGGCAGAAAGTACCAAAGCCAACACTCATATGGTTATACGGTTTGACCGACACAGCCACAACTTCATTGTGAAAGAGACAATCGACCACAACGAAGGCCTGCCAAGATAAGAATATAGGGTCATACTACCTTCTCGTTGGTGCGATTGTGGCAGGTTTCAAGCATTTTGTATGCCTTGCTCTCATGTCATTGACGTTTGTGCTTATACCCATCAAGACGCGCTGCAACTTCTGTCACACATTTACAAATCTGAAACGTTGCTCAACATTTACAACAACAGCTTTCCTTTGGTATCAAAACCAGATTATTGGCCTGCATACGACGGTGAAATAGTGTGGCACAATGACCAAATGCGAAGGAACAAGAAGGGTCGTCCCAAAAGTAAGTGTATCACAACAAAAATAGACGATCTTGACAAGCTGGAAAGAAAGTGTGGTTTATGCCGTCAGGTTGGACACAATCGCAAAAATTGTCCGAATCGGGCGTCTGCCTCGACCACATAAAAATTGTAATACATAAAATCTTTCCTTAATTATGTTGTAAACATTATGATTTTCCGTTAACATATTTTGCTACAATAAATATTACGCGTACAAGAAAAATACACGATATTCCGTCTACGAAATTATAATTGTTAACACAATTTCATCTGACTCATGCATCATCAACATTACATCGCTGTCTGTTTTGACTTCCTCCAACCATACATTAGGTCTTCCTGTCGCATGTGAGGTTGTTGTTCTTTTTCGCTGGATCCTTCGAATTTTCCCCCTCTACAATGTCTCCATCTAACCATCGAATCAACTCCCGCTTCAGACGCTCCATGGAGTGAATGTGCCACAATTTCATTTTCATCGCAGGTTTCATGGCGGAGAAGATAACGTAACCATCTCTGCTAAAAATCATGGGCGATATCATGACGCGAATAACAGAGTAAAAAATAACAAAACAGTGCGAGAAAGTGTGAGAAACGACGGAGAAACGGACAAATTATTTATAAAACAGCATTGTGTCCTAGTTTTGCAGTAGGAGCCAAGTGAGATGGCGCCTCCTCTCACTTTTAAAGTGCATGCGCCATCTCACTTGGCTAAAAGTGAGAGGAGGCGCCAAGTGAGATGGCGCCTAGGGCAAAACTAGGGGTGGAGGCGCCAAGTGAGATGGCTCCTCCTTTTGAGAATCATCTGAAACATGGTTATTTGCATAATTTTTTCTGAAATGCGGTTATTTGCGAAATTTTATTTTAATACCTAATTATTGTAAAAAAAAATTCGCTAGAAGATGTCCAGAGGGTTAGGTCCAGGGACTTTAAAACTTCATGCTTGGTCCGGGGACTTTAACCCCCAATGTTCAAAAGCAAACATTGACACGTGTGGGTGAAGATTTTGTAAGAACTTGCTTAGAGACCTAGAATTCTTTGTGCGGTAGCAAATAGTGTAGGAACCCCAATCTGCACATACACAACCACCAACAAAACGATATTTGATAGGTCCTTTGAAAATTTTGCTAGGGTGCTGGATGATATAAGCCAAACAGTGATGAAGTGGAATTTTAGGCAAAAATTTTACGCCTTATTTTTACTAATTCTACACATTATTTTTACTAATTTTGCTATTGTTTTTACTAATTTTACATCATATTTTTATTAATTTTCCTTTTGATTTTACTAACTTTGTCCGGATTCGCTGGACTGTAAAACCATCGTAAAGCCAATAGAACACTTTTGAGGTTTAGAGTTTGTTTTAGTTCTAAAAAAATAGATTTTCGTTAGTATTTTTAAAAATTGATTTTATAAAAGTGTTTTTAAAAATATTATAGGTTTTTTTTATATATATTTTTTTTTTAAATTTAAAAGACTAATTTTAACATTCAATAACATAGACATGCAGAATCACAATAGGCCAGTTGAACTAATCTCTCATAGTTATATTTTAGCTGTTTGTCAACCTTATTCTATTTCCATATTGCGTTAAGATGTTGACTTTTATGTTTGGCATAAAGTCTCCTTAGATTGTACTTCTTAATGGTAGTATCTTTGTAACCTTGGGTTGGGTTACCTCTCGTACCCTTTTCTAATATTTTAATTTGTCTATAAAAAAAAACTATATAAGTGACTTGAACCCTATATTTTCCCCCAAAACCTTAGATAATTTGGTATATGGACCCTTTCATAATACTTACATAATCATCTCTATGTATACATGGAAAAGGAAGAGTTATATCGCCATAACATTTCCAATGAAAACGCAGTAATATTGCAATCTATATTAATATATGATTATTTGAGTTTTCTTGCATTGAATACTTCATTAAGAAAACATGGACACGAGATATCCATCTTGTTACAACTTAACAAGATGACTAATATCCATTGGGTGTGCAAAGCCTGGAAAAGGAGCATTATAAGCCATATTTGCCAACACTTTGTTGACCACCTCAGTTGGATGAAATTCATCAAAAAATGGATGCAAGTTTCTGTTCATACATGGTTCCTCATTAGGGATACACTGCCCATTCGACCCTACTTTGCAACATTTCGAAATCTGCATATCTGAATTATAAGCCATATTTGCAGTGAGGTTGTTGACATCCGCAGATAGAAGAAATTCATCAAAAAAAGGATGAAAGTTTATGCCCTGGCAATGTTTCTCGTTAGGGATACACGTCAACATTTTGATATCTGAAATCCAACCAAAGTTAATAATATATATACAATGATGATTGTGATTGAGTTATTATGAGAAGAAAAAAAGTTTAAATACCTCGCTTTAAGCAATTATATGTTATGATAGCAGTGTTAATGAAGATGAACTTTGCATCTGGTAATTCTTTGTTGAAACGGTCAACAACGGATTTAAGTTCATTATTGAAAAGAAGTGCTGCTTCATTCTGCTCTTTAACACAGAATAAACCTTTTTTCACGCGCGGAATGCAACCTATAAGCGACAATCCCATCAAAGAAAACTTTCTTGCTCCAAGCTCATACAATGCCTTTAAATAAGTTGAATGTTCTTGGACAAGAGCTTCAGCATACTGGTTAATATTATACTTGGCTTTAGATGGATAATGTTGTGGCAGGAAGTAATTGTTAAGGTAATCATTGCTTCCTATATTCACATAATATAAACACTTATTAAGGTGTTGTTGCACTTTGTCTCTCCCAAGTTTCTTAGCAATCTGAGAAACAATATCTCTGTGATGTTCTAACTGCAATCCCATGCTAATATCTGGACCCTAAAACATTTCCAACATGATTAATAAATTTGTGTAGATGATCCATATGATATTAGCTTTCAATATAACTCGCAACATTACCATGTGCTTTCCAGTTTCATTGTGAATTCCTGCTGCACCGGATGCATAATTAACACCTTGAACAATGTCTGTATCATTGGTATTTGCATAGGGTGGAATATAATGGTCAAATCCCAAAAGATCACCTGCAATATTAGAATTAAAGGTTCAATATAAAAAATGCAAACTATGTATGTGATAATTTTTTGTCGGTCGGTATATTACTGATTATGTCAATAGAAGTTCTGCCATTGGTAAATCTTCCGGTTGGACCAGAAGGAAAATCAATCCCATAAGGTTTGTAATTAACTTTAGCATCCGTAGCAAGGTCATTGTTATTTCCACTATCTGATAAAGAATCTCCAAAAATGAAAAGACAAGGTACTTGAGGCTCTCCAACAACACAATATATTGCACTGGAGAACAAAATAAGAATTACCAGCCATAATTTAATCTCGCAATCCATTTCAAATGTGACAAATCAAAAGTTTGTTATCACATGATCCAAAGGTTTTATAGGTCAAGGGTACGTAGCTAAAAATATCAATAGAGAGAGCGTATTTATATTTAGGTAAATAGTAATTGTGCACAATTTTATTATAGGCAACTATTGTTTTCCGCTAAAAAGTTAGATATTCACCCAAATGATAAGCGAACACACCTACAATTTAGCACTAAATAGCATTTCTTATTATGTGATCACTCATTAACAACATTGCATCTCTTGGTCTTGGATGTATTTCATTCAATTGTGATAGGAGTCTTAAAATCCTCGTAACAGCGACATAGTGCAATTTTTAAGGACTTTTCAACTATATGTTTTTTGTTTTAATTCTAAATTGAATGATATCTCAGGTTTATACTACTACATACATGATTCAAGGATCTAACTATTTTCATATACATCGTGTTACAACAAGTCTCTCATCCCCATCTTTCACCAATTAAAGATTAGCTTTAAATTCTATGCCACATTACATTATTTTCATATTGAATTTGTTGGAACATTAGTTTAAATAAGTTAAAAAGTTTTTTCAAAGTTTTTCAACCACCAAAAATATTAATCAAATGAATCGTGAATTAGGTCACTATTCACTTTCTTTATGAGACTGCCAAAAAATATACAAGTAAATTATCAAATTTGACATAACCAAAACAAAATAATTTAGCTACAATTTTAGAATTTTTTTTTAATAATCATGTATTAAAAAAAATCACAAATAACCGCGTTTCGGAAAAAATTACGCAAATAATCATGTTTCAGATGACTCCCCAAAGGAGGAGCCATCTGAATTGGCGCATGCACCCATTTTTTAAGGGGAGACGCCATCTCACTTGGCGCCTATGTGATTAGGACATGTCCTAAGCCAAGTGAGATGGCGCTTAGGTGTTATTTTAGGGCAAAATTTGATTTTTTTTTTGTCCGGTGCGTTGCGTGTTGGATACAGGATCAACAAAATGGACTTTTTATTAAAAAAAAATAATTACATCCAACTGTATTACATTAAAATAACAGATAAAAAAAACAGATAAAAAAACGGATAAAAAAATACAGGAAAAAAAACAGATAAATCAGTGATCCCCTGGAACCCGGTAATAACCCCCGGTTCCGCATCCCCGTCCTCGTCTTTCTCGTGCTGAGTGTCGTCGCGTTTCCTGCTGCGGCAGGGTCGATGGCCCAGCGAAGTCAATGCGGTCCGGATCCATAAAATTAGTCAGATCTCCATATCTAGAAGATCCGCTTTGGTACAGTCGGTTACCCATACCCTGAAAGTTTGGTTGTGTTGGCGGTGGGTGGGGTTCCATAGTGGGTTTGTAGCATTGATCGTCTGAGTACGGTGGGTAGAAAGGAAATGGATCTTGGGGTGTTTGGTATTGAGGATGTTGGGTGGTTTGGTGATATTGTGGTTGATGGTAGGCTGGATCAGTTTGTTCGTAATCTTCCGACATTCCCATATCAGGGCTAAGGCTGGATGTTGAGGGGCCCATATTGGGATATACGAAGACTAAAATTATGTGTGGGGTATGCGGGTGTGCTGGTATTGTGATTGGTATTGTGGTTGGGTGTGAGGCATATCGGGGTATTGGTAGTGTGGTGGTGATTGTGGTTGGTTGTGTGACATTTGAGTGTAATTGTGTTGTGGTGGGGACTGTGGTTGGGTGTTTGTGGGTCCGTTTCTTCTTGGGGGTTGGTGGGAGGTTGTTGGGTTTTAGGTTTGTTATTAGGGAAACGAGGGATGTGCCCATTGTGTGCGTGGGTCAACCAAGTACCTTGGATGAGACACGTGCATTTCAGGGTTACTAACCGACCTGTACCAAGACAAATATTGATCCGTGTGTCGCATATTACCTTGATTAAGGAAAACCGGAAATTGCAAGACATAGCGGTGACGCCTCTGCCACATCTTACACCATTCCGGAGCGAAGTCTTTCCAGTTGGTAAGACCCCACTGGGCGTCGACCCTTTTAAGATGCCATGGGGACAAACAAGTCAGATCACTTGGTATCTCTTGATGCATTCCGAACTGCATCTTCACACGGTCACTGTGGTACATCTCCACAATGTTGAACCGAATGATTGCAGTCTTCACGGTCCAAGTTGCTGCATCCTCCGGGTTTGGATCATGGCCCAAACCCAAATATGGTCTTCAGACGAACTGCGATAAAATTTAAATCAGGTTAACGCAAAAGTAATGTATAAATAATTTAAATGAAGAAAAGTTAAAATCTACGACGTACGTCATCCGGGCCTAAGTGATCCAACAGATTGCGGTATAGTGCGACATTGAATCTTGGATTCTTGCCGTAATCCATACCCCTCATGCAGTACCTAAAGGAAATGAAAAACATTTTATTCTTAGCATATATTTGGGGAAGAGATGAATAGTAATAAATGATATAACTTGATGACTTACTTTGTTGCGTACGGGAAACCGAAAGTGTTGTTGTTGACGGGGTTTAAGGACTCCATCCTCCACCAACCCCAGGCTTGTAGTAAAAAAGCGCATCCATAAAATGTACATTTTTCCTTGACTGTATTTTTGCACAAGGAACTGTATAGGTGGGCTAAAACTGCAGAACCCCGACTATATTTTCTTGTTTTTTCAAAATTTCTTAGTAAATGTAAATACATAAAATTTACACTATTTCCCGTACTTTTGGGAAATAAAAAGGTACCAAATAGTATCATAAGATAAGTTATGGCTTTTACTACCCTGTCTTGCTCAGAGGAATTTTCGTTTAATTCCAAACTTGCATAATGACTTTTCAGCTCAGTGAGTAGTATTCACTGACCTCTCGCACCACCACTTTCTACCATATCCCTGCCCAACAGTTCTTCACACTGAGAGTTGGGTTGTTGAACCGACCCGTTCACGGCCTTATCGTCGACAGGGAGACCTAGTAGCATGTACACATCCTCTAGCGTGATGGTACATTCACCTATTGGTAGGTAAAATGTATGGGTCTCTGGTCTCCACCTTTCCAACATTGTAAGAATGAACTTCGAGTCAATGGTGCAGTTGGAGATCTTTATGACATGTCCAAAACCTGCGTATTCCAGATATGGTACGATAAATGGGTCGGGAGCCAGGTAGTTGTGAGAACGGATTCTGAATCTTTTTGTGTCCTGAGTTCATATGTAAAATGTGTAAGATTAAGTAAGACGAACAACGCATTATCTGAAGTATGAAAAATGTATAACCAAAATAGAAACTTACAAATGCGGCAATGTTTTCCCTTGTGCCTCTGTGAGTATCGCCCATTGTTAGAAGAGCCATTGTTTAAAATGCTTGAGATTATGAAAGATTTAGGAAGAGATAGAGAGTATGAAAGACTTAGAAAGTGTAAGAGATTATGAAAGATTTCGTAGCAGAGAGTGAGACTTGTGTGGGTGTGAGAGATGTATGATATGGTATGTATTTATAGGCAAAAAAATTTCATATAGTGGTTGCTGGTGCTTGCATGCATGCGAAGTGTCACTCTTGCAGGCTAGGTGGCAGCCTAGGGGGTTACATATATGCATGCATGCATGTACAAAAAATGAAAGGAGTCACTCTTGCAGGCTAGGTGGTAGCCTAAGGATGTATCACAATTGGACAGTAAGGGAGGCGCCATTGGACTTGGCGAAAGAGTACAAAAATGAATGGTGTCGCCATCCCAATTGGCGAATAAGAGGTGTCCTTTGTTACAGGCTAGGCTCAGGCTACGTGACAGCCTTTGGGATGCCTTTCCTAAATGCATGTAACCCCATTGGAGGTGATGGGAGGAGACTTACAACATACAGTATAGGTGCAGAGTAGGCGCGGGCTAGGTGGCAGTCTAGGGGGTTACATATTTGCATGCATGTATCACGATTGGATAGTAAGGGAGGCGCCATTGGACTTGGCGAAAAATTACAAAAATGAATGGTGTCGCCACCCCAATTGGCAAATAAGAGGTGTCCTTGGTTGCAGGCTAGGATCAGGCTACGTGACAGCCTTTGGGATGCCTTGCCTGAATGCATGTAACCCCATTGGAGGTGATGGGAGGAGACTTACAACATACAGTATAGGTGCAGAGTAGGCGCAGGCTAGGAGGCAGCCTAGGGGGTTACATATCTGCATGCATGTATCACGATTGGACATTAAGGGAGGCGCCATTGGACTTGGCGAAAGAGTACAAAAATGAATGGTGTCGCCACCCCAATTGGCGAATAAGATGGTAGTCTACTAAATGGCAACGGAATATTCAGTCGAGTGTTTTGGGCATTTCAACCATGCATCACAGGGTTTGCATCATGCAAACCAATTAAACAAATTGATGGGACTTGGTTGTATGGGAAGTACAAAGGCACGCTACTGATGGCAGTTGCACAAGATGGCAACAACAACATTTTCCCCATTGCCTTTGCCCTTGTCGATGGGGAGACCGGTGGTGCTTAGAGATTTTTCCTGAAAAATCTGCGGACACACGTGGCTCCTCAACCAGATCTCTGTTTGATCTCGGACAGACATGCCTCCATTGAAAGTTCCTACAATAATCCTGCAAACGGTTGGCATGACCCTCCTTCTACGCATGTCTATTGCGTTAGGCATATCGTCCAGAATTTCTCGAGGGAGATCAAGGACAAAACATTGAGGAATGCGGTTATGAATGCGAGATATGCATTGACACAACCCACATTCAAATATTACAGCAACGAGATCCGTTTGTCAAATCCGGAAGCCGATAGGTGGATCGACAATATTCCGGTGGAAAAATGGACTAGGTCATACGATAATGGCCAAAGATGGGGGCATATGACAATGAATCTTATTGAATCAATGAATGGGGTATTCAAAGGCATACGAAACCTCCCAATTACTGCCTTGGTAAAATCTACGTATTTTAGGATGGCTGCGTTATTTGCCAAAAGAGGTGAAATATGGAATGCGGTGTTGCAATCTGGACAACTATGGAGTGAAAGCTGCATGAAATACATTAAGGCTGAAAGCGCTAAAGCCAACACTCATATGGTTATACGGTTTGACCGACACAGCCACAACTTCATTGTGAAAGAGACAATCGACCACAATGAAGGCCTGCCAAGACAAGAATATAGGGTCATGCTACCTTCTCAATGGTGCGATCGTGGCAGGTTTCAAGCATTTCGTATGCCTTGCTATCATGTCATTGCCGCTTGTGCTCATACCCATCAAGACGCGCTGCAACTTCTGTCAAACATTTACAAATCTGAAACGTTGCTCAACGTTTACAACAACAACTTTCCTTTGGTAGCAAAACCAGATTATTGGCCTGCATACGACGGCGAAATAGTGTGGCACAATGACCAAATGCGAAGGAACAAGAAGGGTCGTCCCAAAAGTAAGCGCATCACAACAGAAATGGACGATCTTGACAAGTTGGAAATAAAGTGTGGTTTATGCCGTCAGGTCGGACACAATCGCAAAAACTGTCTGAATCGGGCGTCTGCCTCGACCACATAAAAATTGTAATACATAAAATCTTTCCTTAATTGTGTTGTAAACATTTGGGTTTTCCGTTAACAGATTTTCCTACAATTAATAAAACGCGTACAAGAATAATTAACGATATTCCGTCTACGAAATTACAACTGTTAACACAATTTCATCTGACCCATGCATCATCAACATTACATCGCTGTCTTTTTTGACTTCCTCCAACCATACATTAGGTCTTCCTGTCTCATGTGAGGTTGTTGTTCGTTTTCGCTGGATCCTTCGAAGTTTTTCCCCCTCCGCAATGTCTCCATCTAGCCATCGCATCAACTCCCGCTTCAGACGCTCCATGGAGTGAATGTGTCAGAATTTCATTTTCATCGCAGGTTTCGTGGCGGAGAAGATAACGTAACCATCTCTGCTTAAAATCATAGGCGACGTCATGACGCAAATAACAAAGTAGAAAATAAAAATACAGTGCGAGAAAGTGTGCGAAATTTCGGAGAAACAGACGAATTATTTATAAAACAGCACTTTGCCCTAGTTTTGCCCTAGGAGCCAAGTGAGATGGCGCCTCCTCTCACTTTTAAGGAGCATGCGCCATCTCACTTGGCTAAAATCCAAGGGAGGCGCCAATTGAGATGGCGCCTAGGGCAAAAGTGTAGGTGCATGCGCCAATTCAGATGGCTCCTTCTTTGGGGAGTCATCTGAAACATGGTTATTTGCGTAATTTTTTCCGAAACCCGGTTATTTATGAAATATTATTTTAATACATGGTTATTGTAAAAAAAATTCACAATTTTACATATTTCTATTGTACTATCTATTCTAGAAATACATTGTTTATATGGTAATTAAATGAGAAATTAACATGTCACTTTCCATATTATATATGTCATCTCTCAAATTTCTGTATTCCCAAAATATCTCTTTTATTATTTACTCTAAATTTTTTATTTTTGTCAATTTTTTTTACTATTGGTCAAAGGGATAAATTTTGTAATTTCCGATACTCTTAACAAATTTCTAGTACCAAGTTTTGTCGCATATCGAAAATTCTTTACATTCTACAAATTTCCAATAGCGGTATATCAGAAATTTTAAAATTTTCGGTTGCGATTTACCAGAAATTTTATAATTTCTGGTAAGTTTTACAAAAGTCTCTACAGGTACCAGAAATTTGCTAAATTTTCGGTAGAAAACCTTTATCGGGAATATCAAATTTCCGATGTACCAGAAATTTCAGTTATACTTGAAATTTTTGGTATAGTTTTTTTTAAATGTAACTGTATGACAATTATTCAGTTGTTGTACCCCAAAATTTCCCCTCCCTTTTTTCAAGACATTTATCACAAAAGATCTCAAAAGCTCAAGGATTCTCAAGGGTTGATCAGACAAGCTCACCTCTAAACATTGAGTCCACAAATTAGGGTTTTGGTTTTCTCAAGGACAATTAGACTTTGATGCCTCAAATTATTTTCATGGTTCATTATAGGTCTCCAAGAATGCTCATACCAAGTTTCAAGTCTTGCACCACAAATTTGCCCAGTCAATTGCTCAGATGATTGAAAATCAATTGTATTGGGTAAAAATTCAATTGTGGTCAACATACAGTCAAAATTCATGATTTTTGGCCAACATCAATATTTTGAAGTCATATTCCTCAATTGATAAAAGGTTGATCACAATTTCTCAAGAAAAGCATTCAAATCATCAAAGGGGCAAAACTGTTAAAATTAGGGTTTTGACTAAGAATGACTGGTCATTGACTTTTGACCTAGTACATGACCTAATGGATTGAAGCATGATATCAAGGACTTAAGCACAATATCTTGATCTAATTTCATGGCTCAAGTCATTTCTCAAGATCAATGGATTGATAGTTGAAATTTGATCAACTGATGAAAAGTCAAGTGATACACAAAAAGTCAAACTTTGAATTTTTGGTCAACATTGAATTTCAAAGATCAAGATTCATCAAGACCTTAAAAAAATATCAAACTTGATCATCAAGAATTAAGAAATTCAAGAAAGTTCAAGATTTCTAATACTTGGAAAATTTCTAAGTGTTTTTATCCTTGATAATTTCACTACTTCATGACAATTTTCACCAAGATGCAAGAAGATTCAAGGAAAACTTTCAACATGAAAGTTGTAGATCTTGTTGAATTCTACAACTTTGTCTGTTAGGGTTGATGTCCAAAAAATGCTTAGATTTGAAGATATAGGCTCATGAAGTCATGACATTTTTGTATAAACACTTAGTGAAAATTTCAACAAGTTTAGGCTGATTTTTGTCCTAACTTCTTGGCCAATTTTCACCTAGTTCCAATTTGATTTTGCCAAAATAGTCAACATGAAGGTTGTATACAATGTTTCAAGCCTTCCAAATTGTCCAAGAACTTGAAGAGATCATGCTTAAGCTAGGAGAATTGAAGAGAAGAAGTTGAGCATTCATTCTTGAATTTTAGGTCATTTTGTGATGAACCTTATGATCCAATCTTCAAGTATGCCGCATAATATTGCTTTGTAGGCCCCTTAACCTCTAAATACATCCATAATCAGTTGATTACACAAACTTTTGAGCCATTGTCCAAGTGATTCAAGCATTCTCCAAGTTACCTTCCCATTTAAGAAACAAAGTTCACACTTCCATTTTAGAAAAGTGATTTTAATCATAAAGTCAACTTGTCTTGAGTCTCTAACTTGTTTGTTCTGATCACACTCAACATGTATGTTCATAAGCAACATATTTAAAGTACCTAACTACCCTATGAGCCCTTGTACCATTTCAATGGAACAATGTTTGTCAAAGTTACTTCAAAATCAAGTTTCAAAACCATAACATGTGATCTTGTGAATTGGATTATTTTAAACCCTCAAACCATTCCTCTATAAATAAAGAGGTTATTTGCAGGCTAAGGCACTAATTCATAAGCCTTGGAACACCCTCAAATCCTCTGAAACTTAGAAATGTACACAAAGCCTCCATTGTTACAACTTCTGGCCAAAAACTTCAAACACCTAATCCCCTCGTGTGTTCCCTTTATAAATCATTCAAACATTATGTACACATCATATGAAACTCATCCCCACCCTGTTTCATAATTGTAACTTCATCTTCATCATCTTCCAAACTCAAAACTCAGCTCTACAACTTGACTTCTCCAGAAGAATCCAGCCACTTTCAGCATAAAGTAAGCATTTCATTAGCTTCCTAGGAGTTGGGTGAAACTATCCAGATCATCATAACACCTCCAGAAGTGCTCAAACTTCAAACACGATTTCTAGTTTTGAGGTAAGTTTTCTCAAATTTGAACTCCTTATACAAGCATCATTAATGGTTGCATTGTGAAGATAAAATGTAGGCATCATTACCCTGAAGCTAACTATGCCTTTAGTTTTCATTTATGTTGCCTGAATGATACGAATTTTAAAGTTGAACTTTATGAAAATATTAGGGTTTATTTGGTACCAACATAAATTCATGTTTATCTTTGAGAGTTAGCTTAAGTTATTTATATGGTTGAATTCGTGGTGAAAAATGGAACAACTTTCATGTTTACATTTTTGAAAATGGTTGAGAAATGAGCAAGATCAGAAATTTAAAAATGGTGTTGAAGATGTTGGTGCAAGGAAGAAGATGAATTGTGTTTAGAAACAAGTTTATTTTAAATTTAGAGTAAGTTGCATTACTACCGGATGTAACAGCCACCCCAGTGGCAGAGCGCGCGCCTATAAGTCATTCTTATGCCTTGTCCTGGGTTCGATCCAGGCGTGAGGCATTTTTATTTTCTAACATTTCCATTACATATTCAATACAAGCCAAGCATGTGCACGCACCATGCGTCTCTCATCCACAGCACCTGATCATTAGACAATCAGAATCAACGCTCCACATGAGCAAGAACATGATGCATCCTCAAAAGCTAGCAACACTGAATCACAAAGCAGCGTTGGGCCTCCCTGATTTGGTCTCCTTTCCTTTTTGTTTTTGCTTTCATACACCCCCATTTTACTTTTTAGTGCAGGCCCATTTCTCCTTTTTATTTTATTTCTTATTCAAAACAAAAAAAAAAACATGATTTGGGCCTATTTGCTACATTTAACCCCATGATTACTTTTCAACACCCCAGACCCAACTATTCTTTATACCTTTTATATTTTCATTAGTTATTTATTTTTAACCCAAAAATAGAAAAATTTATTTTCTTAAATTAAAAAGATTTTAATTTAAATACTTTATTTTCTTTTTTAATTAAATTAGATTTTATTACTCTTTTTTACATGATAAAAACATTTTCTTTCCAATTTAACATTAACATTCAAATAATTTTCTAAACAAATTATTTAGACTTAAGTTTCATTCTCTTAAATTCAACTAACTTAGATTTTAGGTTTTGTTAAAAGTTAATTAAACTTCTCTTGTAATTAAAATCAATTAGTTTAATTAGGTTAAATTATCAAATCCTTTCTCCATCAAAAAATCCTTAAAAAAAATTTTCTTCTTCATATTTACATTTTGTGAATTTTATTATTATTCATGTTCAATTGTGTGATACGGTGGGAGAACTGACTTGAAGGTTTTACGTTTGATTGCAAATGTTGCGGTTAGCAAGAGTCGCCACCGACTTTTCTTTTGTCCAAAAGGAAAGGTGAAAACCCACAGGAAAGACCTTTGAGATTATTTCTTGAGTTCGGGGGATAGACTATGAAAAGGAAAGGTATTACCACCCTTTTCATCCATGGTTTTCCATGGGCTCTTAGTGACTTGCTAGATCACTCGCTTTTGTTTGAAAATTGTGCTTTGTGTGGTTTTTGAAAGTATTTTGTAAAGAGGCCATTGTTTAGGAAATCTTTGTAATGATTCTCGTTTGTAAGAATGTATGCAAAGATGTTGATCTTTTGAAAATGTTTTGATGTTTGTAAGATGTTTTGAAATGTGTAGGTGTTTGTTTTTGAAAATAGCAAGGATGTTTGTTTGAAATTGAGCAAGTAATTAGGAGAATTCTACCTACTCAAAAGTCTTTCTTGTACATTTCCTTTTCCTTTGAAATTGTTATCTTACCATTGATTTGGTCAGTAACCCTATCTTTGGATGTAAACGGGACGGGCGTGGGTCATCGTATAACCATGATTAGCAATGTTGCAAGGCATCTTAGCATTCTATTTTAGGGACTAAGATCATTTGTAAGGCAACTTAGATAGCATCATTGAGAGACTATAATCTTGTATTCGTTTGTTTTTGCTAAGATACCTCACATGCGTAATATGGCCATTTTGTAAGGCAACCAAGTGGATTTTACCCTAGGGGTGCTTGTGTGCAAGTGTATTGTTTTCATGCTTGTTTTTTTTTTGTCTTGAATTAGGGCTTTCTATTTGATTGATTTTATTCTTTCCATACAAACTCTAATTACTAGCATGCGAAGGGTAGTATACAAAGTATAAATGGGGATTGCAAGAAATTAAACCCTAATCAATCTATTACAACCATATTGAATTGAATAAATAAATGTACAAAATATGAAAAGGAATAATGTATAAAGTAATGAATAAAAAAAGAATGGATTTTATTTGGTTTTGTCCTTGTTAAAAAAAGTTTTTTATTTTTTAACCTAATGAACTAAAAAAAAGTTTAATAAGGAAAAATAAACTAATTTAATTTAAAAGAGAATATTTTTAAGTTTTATGAAGAAGATTTTAACATTAGACTAAATAGTATGAAAAATTATTAAATTAGGAAAAGTATAAATTCTATGTTTATTTTAAGAAAATAAAATAAGCCTAAATCTATTTAATTAAAAAAAAATTGAATTTGTAACAAAAATATTTTTGATGATTTAGTCTAGAAAATAATATAAATGTATATAGTATAAATAAAAATATCTTTTTTGTCAATAAAATAAATATTAATATTAATATTAATAATAATAAATAAAAAGAAAAAGAAAATAAAAATAAAATAAATAAAAAGTCAGGGGGGTTTATTAGTAAACAAAAGAGTATCATGAGCAAAAATAAACTAAGCCCAATGAAGAGTTCAAATGCTGCCAAAAAAGAACAAGAAAGAGTCAGAAGATGTAAAAATAACAAAATGGTCACGCTGGGGCTTGAACCCAGGACCATGGGGTGAACAGACGCGCGCTTTACCATTGGGGTGGCTATACATCTGTTAACTTGTATGAAATGATAAATACATAACACAAAACGCGCCCTGACTGTACTTCATCTTCAACCTCCAGTCAAAGGATCTGTAACTTGCTCATTTCTCAACCATTTGCAAAAATGTAAACATGAAAATTGCTCCATTTTGTCACATGAACCCAACCATATAAATATCATAAACTATAAATCAAAGATGAATGAGAATTTTTAAAAGTACCAAATTCTGACCTAAATATTTCAGAAAGTTCAAACTCAAAATTTTCCTAGCTCAATCAAAATAAATGAAATCTATGGACATGTACAGCTTCAGGGTAACAATGTCTACATTTTATCTTCATAAATGCAAGCCTAACAATGCCTAAGTAATGAGATATAAGTTCAAGAAAAATACCTCAAAACTGGAAATCGTGAAATGGATTTGAGCTTGTTTCAGACAGTGCTGATGACCAGGTTAGCTTCCTTGGACCTCTAGGAAGCTAATGCAATGGCTGGCTTGAGCCGAGGGTGGCTGGAATGGTCTGAAGAAGTCCAACTGTGATGCTCTATTTTTGGTTATGGAAGACAGGGTAAATGGTGTTCCAGAAGTGAAACAGGTATAGGGATGAGTTACCCTTGATGCAAGGAAGCTTTAGAAACTGAAAGGCCAAGAAACGCACGAGGGAAATGTGAGTTTGAGGTTCAAGGTCAGAAACTGTGCAACAATGGAGTTTTTGGGCAATTTCTGATTTGAGAGAGTTTTGGTGTATTTCAGGGTGCTCAAGCTCGTGTTCTAGCTCATATATAGTGTCTCTATTTATAAGCAATAAGTTTGGAGACTTGTTGTTGATCAGAATTTAAAATCACAAGTTTATGCACAACATGTGATTTTTGAGAATTTCAAGTTTCCAAGCATTGTGTACTTGCTAAGATAGAGTGGTTATGCTTTAAACAAGCTTGCTTATGACTTTGTCGATGGAGTTTGATCAGAGGGAACAAGTTAGAGGCTCAAGAATTAACTTTACACAAAAGCTTGCTTTTCTAGAATGGAAGTGTTCACTTTGTGCCATTAATGGAAATATGGATTGGATAAAGCTTAAACCACTTGGATTAAAGCTCAAAAGTTTGTGTAATCCATTAATTATAGATAGATATACAATTTAGGAGGCCTTAAAATCAATATTATGCATCCTAGCATTGAAATTGCACTTGTGTTCATCATGAAAATGACCTATAATTCAAGTGACAAAACACCAACTTCACCTCTTCGATTCTCCCTACTCAAGAATGATCTTAAGGAGTTCTTGGACATTTTGGAAAGCTTGAAATGTGCTCTACAACCCATATTTGAATTTCTTTTGAATATTCCCATTATAACTATATGAAAAATTTCCATGAATTTAGGTCAAAATCCTGACCAAATTTGGGCAAAATTTCACTAAGTGTTTAGTTTCATGGCCCTATGTTCATGAAATTATAACTTGAGATCCAAGAACTTTTGGGAGAAGTTGTGTGAAGAAAAGTTGTATATTTCATGTATATATACAACTTTAATGTTGGAAGTTTCTCTTGAATCATCTTGCATCATGATGAAAATTTGGCTCAAAGTTATGAAAAAAACATGGATTTTCAACACTTAGAAAAATTTCTAAGTTTAGAAATTTTGACTTTTCAAAATGAAATCTTGAATTTTTTATTTCTTGATGAATAATTTTCATAGTTTGACATGTTTTGATGAATTATGATCTTTGGCACTTAAATTTGACCAAAAAGTCAAGGTTTGACTTTTCAGTATACAATTGACCTTTGATCAGTTGACTGCAAAATTCATCTGTCAATCCAATGGACTTGCAATGTTTTGAACCATTTCATTAGGTAAAAATGGTGCAATTGGACTCTTGAAATCATGCCTTAAACCAATTGACCAATTTCTAGGTTAAAAATCAGAAATCGCCCTTTCCCAGTCAAAAACCCTAATTTTGACCATTTTGCCCTTTTGGAGATTTGATCAAATTTCTTGAGGAGTTGTGGTCCAAACTTGATCAAATGGTTCATATGAGTTAAAAATGTTGATGTGGATAAAAAAATTATGAGGTTTGACTGTAAATTGGCCATGGTTGACTTTTTCCCCAATACAGCTGATTTTTAGGTCAACTGTTCAATTGACTGATCAAAAGTGTGATCCAAGGCTTGAAACTTGACATGAGTAATCTTGGGGGTACATAATGGTCCATTAAAGTCATATGAAGCATTGATAGTTCAAAAATACTTGTGCAAACTCAAACCCTAATTTAGGTCATCAGTGCCTAAGGAGGTGTCTTGAGCTGATCAAACCCTAGTGCCGTCTTGAGCCCAAGGAGATCTTGTGAGCAAATTCTTGACAAGTGAGAGGGAAAATTTTGGGGTACAACAGCTGCCCTTGTTCAATATTCTTAAGCCTGAAGAGTTAGATTGGCAAGCTTTGTCGTTCGTGACTCGAAGGTGGAAGATGATTGGACACTAGAGTGCCCAGAAATTTGCACTCGGCGATGTGATGATAAAAGGGAATGGGCTTAAAGATGCCATTTGGAGAGGTGATAGAAAGTTGTTGGAGATGGGCTTGTAGATGCCATCCAAGAGTGGTTTTTGAATTATAACTTGTAAACTGAAAGAATGAGTATCAGAATGGCGTCTGTGTTTGGAGCGTATCTGAACTGTATCTAGGAGCTGATTTTGAATGAGTATCAGAATGGCATCCCTGTATGGAGCGTATCTGAACTGTATCTGGGGGGTGATTTTGAATGAGTATCAGAATGGCATTCGTGTCTAGAGCGTATCTGAACTGTATCTGGGGGGTGATTTTAAATGAGTATCAGAATGGCATCCGTGTCTGGAGCGTATATGAATTGTATCTGGGGACTGATTTTGAATAAGTATCAGAATGACATCCGTGTCTGGAGCTTATCTGAACTGTATCTAAAAACTATGAACATTGTTAATGATAACTGTTAATCTTATCCTGAAAAGGGTAAAATGTTAGCTAAAATGCAAGGTCATGTTGTATGAAATGTATGATATAATGCATTTGTTTTATCAATGTTTGTGGGAAGGGTGGTATACAAAGTATAAATGGGGATTGCAAGAAATTAAACCCTAATCAATCTATTACAACCATATTGAATTGAATAAATAAATGTACAAAATATGAAAAGGAATAATGTATAAAGTAATGAATAAAAAAAGAATGGATTTTATTTGGTTTTGTCCTTGTTAAAAAAAGTTTTTTATTTTTTAACCTAATGAACTAAAAAAAAAGTTTAATAAGGAAAAATAAACTAATTTAATTTAAAAGAGAATATTTTTAAGTTTTATGAAGAAGATTTTAACATTGGACTAAATAGTATGAAAATTTATTAAATTAGGAAAAGTATAAATTCTATGTTTATTTTAAGAAAATAAAATAAGCCTAAATCTATTTAATTAAAAAAAATTGAATTTGTAACAAAAATATTTTTGATGGTTTAGTCTAGAAAATAATATAAATGTATATAGTATAAATAAAAATATCTTTTTTGTCAATAAAATAAATATTAATATTAATATTAATAATAATAAATAAAAAGAAAAAGAAAAAGAAAATAAAAATAAAATAAATAAAAAGTCAGGGGGGTTTATTAGTAAACTAAAGAGTATCATGAGCAAAAATAAACTAAGCCCAATGAAGAGTCCAAATGCTGCCAAAAAAGAACAAGAAAGAGTCAGAAAATGTAAAAATAACAAAATGGTCACACTGGGGCTTGAACCCAGGACCATGGGGTGAACAGACGCGCGCTTTACCATTGGGGTGGCTATACATCCATTAACTTGTATGAAATGATAAATACATAACACAAAACGCGCCCTGACTGTACTTCATCTTCAACCTCCAGCCAAAGGATCTGTAACTTGCTCATTTCTCAACCATTTGCAAAAATGTAAACATGAAAATTGCTCCATTTCGTCACATGAATCCAACCATATAAATATCATAAACTATAAATCAAAGATGAATGAGAATTTTTAAAAGTACCAAATTTTGACCTAAATATTTCAGAAAGTTCAAACTCAAAATTCTCCTAGCTCAATCAAAATAAATGAAATCTATGGATATGTACAGCTTCAGGGTAACGATGTCTACATTTTATCTTCACAAATCCAAGCCTAACAATGCCTAAGTAATGAGATAGCAGTTCAAGAAAAATACCTCAAAACTGGAAATCGTGAAATGGATTTGAGCTTGTTTCAGACAGTGCTGATGACCAGGTTAGCTTCCTTGGACCTCTAGGAAGCTAATGCAATGGCTGGCTTGAGCCGAGGGTGGCTGGAATGGTCTGGAGAAGTCCAACTGTGATGCTCTATTTTTGGTTATGGAAGACAGGGTAAATGGTGTTCCAGAATTGAAACAGGTATAGGGATGAGTTACCCTTGATGCAAGGAAGCTTTAGAAACTGAAAGGCCAAGAAACGCACGAGGGAAATGTGAGCTTGAGGTTCAAGGTCAAAAACTGTGCAACAATGGAGTTTTTGGGCAATTTTTGATTTGAGAGAGTTTTGGTGTATTTCAGGGTGCTCAAGCTCGTGTTCTAGCTCATATATAGTGTCTCTATTTATAAGAAATAAGTTTGGAGACTTGTTGTTGATCAGAATTTAAAATCACAAGTTTATGCACAACATGTGATTTTTGAGAATTTCAAGTTTCCAAGCATTGTGTACTTGCTAAGATAGAGTGGTTATGCTTTAAACAAGCTTGCTTATGACTTTGTGGATGGAGTTTGATCAGAGGGAACAAGTTAGAGGCTCAAGAATTAACTTTACACAAAAGCTTGCTTTTCTAGAATGGAAGTGTTCACTTTGTGCCATTAATGGAAATATGGATTGGATAAAGCTTAAACCACTTGGATTAAAGCTCAAAAGTTTGTGTAATCCATTAATTATGGATAGATATACAAGTTAGGAGGCCTTAAAATCAATACTATGCATCCTAGCATTGAAATTGCACTTGTGTTCATCATGAAAATGACCTATAATTCAAGTGACAAAACACCAACTTCACCTCTTCGATTCTCCCTACTCAAGAATGATCTTAAGGAGTTCTTTGACATTTTGGAAAGCTTAAAATGTGCTCTACAACCCATATTTGAATTTCTTTTGAATATTCCCATTGTAACTATATGAAAAAGTTCCATGAAGTTAGGTCAAAATCCTGACCAAATTTGGGCAAAATTTCACTAAGTGTTTAGTTTCATGGCCCTATGTTCATGAAATTATAACTTGAGATCCAAGAACTTTTGGAAGAAGTTGTGTGAAGAAAAGTTGTATATTTCATGTATATATACAACTTTAATGTTGGAAGTTTCTCTTGAATCATCTTGCATCATGATGAAAATTTGGCTCAAAGTTATGAAAAAAACATGGATTTTCAACACTTAGAAAAATTTCTAAGTTTAGAAATTTTGACTTTTCAAAATGAAATCTTGAATTTTTTATTTCTTGATGAATAATTTTCATAGTTTGACATGTTTTGATGAATTATGATCTTTGGCACTTAAATTTGACCAAAAAGTCAAGGTTTGACTTTTCAGTATACAATTGACCTTTGATCAGTTGACTGCAAAATTCATCTGTCAATCCAATGGACTTGCAATGTTTTGAACCATTTCATTAGGTAAAAATGGTGCAATTGGACTCTTGAAATCATGCCTTAAACCAATTGACCAATTTCTAGGTTAAAAATCAGAAATCGCCCTTTCCCAGTCAAAAACCCTAATTTTGACCATTTTGCCCTTTTGGAGATTTGATCAAATTTCTTGAGGAGTTGTGGTCCAAACTTGATCAAATGGTTCATATGAGTTAAAAATGTTGATGTGGATAAAAAAATTATGAGGTTTGACTGTAAATTGGCCATGGTTGACTTTTTCCCCAATACAGCTGATTTTTAGGTCAACTGTTCAATTGACTGATCAAAAGTGTGATCCAAGGCTTGAAACTTGACATGAGTAATCTTGGGGGTACATAATGGTCCATTAAAGTCATATGAAGCATTGATAGTTCAAAAATACTTGTGCAAACTCAAACCCTAATTTAGGTCATCAGTGCCTAAGGAGGTGTCTTGAGCTGATCAAACCCTAGTGCCGTCTTGAGCCCAAGGAGATCTTGTGAGCAAATTCTTGACAAGTGAGAGGGAAAATTTTGGGGTACAACAGCTGCCCTTGTTCAATATTCTTAAGCCTGAAGAGTTAGATTGGCAAGCTTTGTCGTTCGTGACTCGAAGGTGGAAGATGATTGGACACTAGAGTGCCCAGAAATTTGCACTCGGCGATGTGATGATAAAAGGGAATGGGCTTAAAGATGCCATTTGGAGAGGTGATAGAAAGTTGTTGGAGATGGGCTTGTAGATGCCATCCAAGAGTGGTTTTTGAATTATAACTTGTAAACTGAAAGAATGAGTATCAGAATGGCGTCTGTGTTTGGAGCGTATCTGAACTGTATCTAGGAGCTGATTTTGAATGAGTATCAGAATGGCATCCCTGTATGGAGCGTATCTGAACTGTATCTGGGGGGGTGATTTTGAATGAGTATCAGAATGGCATCCGTGTCTAGAGCGTATCTGAACTGTATCTGGGGGGTGATTTTAAATGAGTATCAGAATGGCATCCGTGTCTGGAGCGTATATGAATTGTATCTGGGGACTGATTTTGAATAAGTATCAGAATGACATCCGTGTCTGGAGCTTATCTGAACTGTATCTAAAAACTATGAACATTGTTAATGATAACTGTTAATCTTATCCTGAAAAGGGTAAAATGTTAGCTAAAATGCAAGGTCATGTTGTATGAAATGTATGATATAATGCATTTGTTTTATCAATGTTTGTGGGAAGGGTGGTATACAAAGTATAAATGGGGATTGCAAGAAATTAAACCCTAATCAATCTATTACAACCATATTGAATTGAATAAATAAATGTACAAAATATGAAAAGGAATAATGTATAAAGTAATGAATAAAAAAAGAATGGATTTTATTTGGTTTTGTCCTTGTTAAAAAAAGTTTTTTATTTTTTAACCTAATGAACTAAAAAAAAAGTTTAATAAGGAAAAATAAACTAATTTAATTTAAAAGAGAATATTTTTAAGTTTTATGAAGAAGATTTTAACATTGGACTAAATAGTATGAAAATTTATTAAATTAGGAAAAGTATAAATTCTATGTTTATTTTAAGAAAATAAAATAAGCCTAAATCTATTTAATTAAAAAAAATTGAATTTGTAACAAAAATATTTTTGATGGTTTAGTCTAGAAAATAATATAAATGTATATAGTATAAATAAAAATATCTTTTTTGTCAATAAAATAAATATTAATATTAATATTAATAATAATAAATAAAAAGAAAAAGAAAAAGAAAATAAAAATAAAATAAATAAAAAGTCAGGGGGGTTTATTAGTAAACTAAAGAGTATCATGAGAAAAAATAAACTAAGCCCAATGAAGAGTCCAAATGCTGCCAAAAAAGAACAAGAAAGAGTCAGAAAATGTAAAAATAACAAAATGGTCACACTGGGGCTTGAACCCAGGACCATGGGGTGAACAGACGCGCGCTTTACCATTGGGGTGGCTATACATCCATTAACTTGTATGAAATGATAAATACATAACACAAAACGCGCCCTGACTGTACTTCATCTTCAACCTCCAGCCAAAGGATCTGTAACTTGCTCATTTCTCAACCATTTGCAAAAATGTAAACATGAAAATTGCTCCATTTCGTCACATGAATCCAACCATATAAATATCATAAACTATAAATCAAAGATGAATGAGAATTTTTAAAAGTACCAAATTTTGACCTAAATATTTCAGAAAGTTCAAACTCAAAATTCTCCTAGCTCAATCAAAATAAATGAAATCTATGGATATGTACAGCTTCAGGGTAACGATGTCTACATTTTATCTTCACAAATCCAAGCCTAACAATGCCTAAGTAATGAGATAGCAGTTCAAGAAAAATACCTCAAAACTGGAAATCGTGAAATGGATTTGAGCTTGTTTCAGACAGTGCTGATGACCAGGTTAGCTTCCTTGGACCTCTAGGAAGCTAATGCAATGGCTGGCTTGAGCCGAGGGTGGCTGGAATGGTCTGGAGAAGTCCAACTGTGATGCTCTATTTTTGGTTATGGAAGACAGGGTAAATGGTGTTCCAGAATTGAAACAGGTATAGGGATGAGTTACCCTTGATGCAAGGAAGCTTTAGAAACTGAAAGGCCAAGAAACGCACGAGGGAAATGTGAGCTTGAGGTTCAAGGTCAAAAACTGTGCAACAATGGAGTTTTTGGGCAATTTTTGATTTGAGAGAGTTTTGGTGTATTTCAGGGTGCTCAAGCTCGTGTTCTAGCTCATATATAGTGTCTCTATTTATAAGAAATAAGTTTGGAGACTTGTTGTTGATCAGAATTTAAAATCACAAGTTTATGCACAACATGTGATTTTTGAGAATTTCAAGTTTCCAAGCATTGTGTACTTGCTAAGATAGAGTGGTTATGCTTTAAACAAGCTTGCTTATGACTTTGTGGATGGAGTTTGATCAGAGGGAACAAGTTAGAGGCTCAAGAATTAACTTTACACAAAAGCTTGCTTTTCTAGAATGGAAGTGTTCACTTTGTGCCATTAATGGAAATATGGATTGGATAAAGCTTAAACCACTTGGATTAAAGCTCAAAAGTTTGTGTAATCCATTAATTATGGATAGATATACAAGTTAGGAGGCCTTAAAATCAATACTATGCATCCTAGCATTGAAATTGCACTTGTGTTCATCATGAAAATGACCTATAATTCAAGTGACAAAACACCAACTTCACCTCTTCGATTCTCCCTACTCAAGAATGATCTTAAGGAGTTCTTTGACATTTTGGAAAGCTTAAAATGTGCTCTACAACCCATATTTGAATTTCTTTTGAATATTCCCATTTTAACTATATGAAAAAGTTCCATGAAGTTAGGTCAAAATCCTGACCAAATTAGGGCAAAATTTCAGTAAGTGTTTAATTTCATGGCCCTATGTTCATGAAATTATAACTTGAGATCCAAGAACTTTTGGGAGAAGTTGTGTGAAGAAAATTTTTATATTTCATGTAGATATACAACTTTAATGTTGGAAGTTTATCTTGAATCATCTTGCATCATGATGAAAATTTGGCTCAAAATTATGAAAAAAACATGGATTTTCAACACTTAGAAAAATTTCTAAGTTTAGAAATTTTGACTTTTCAAAATGAAATCTTGAATTTTTTATTTCTTGATGAATAATTTTCATATTTTGACATGTTTTGATGAATTATGATCTTTGGCACTTAAATTTGACCAAAAAGTCAAGGTTTGACTTTTCAGTATACAATTGACTTTTGATCAGTTGACTGCAAAATTCATCTGTCAATCCAATGGACTTGCAATGTTTTGAACCATTTCATTAGGTAAAAATGGTGCAATTGGACTCTTGTAATCATGCCTTAAACCAATTGACCAATTTCTAGGTTAAAAATCAGAAATCGCCTTTTCCCAGTCAAAAACCCTAATTTTGACCATTTTGCCCTTTTGGAGATTTGATCAAATTTCTTGAGGAGTTGTGGTCCAAACTTGATCAAATGGTTCATAAGAGTTAAAAATATTGATGTGGATAAAAAAATTATGAGGTTTGACTGTAAATTGGCCATGGTTGACTTTTTCCCCAATACAGCTGATTTTTAGGTCAACTGTTCAATTGACTGATCAAAAGTGTGATCCAAGGCTTGAAACTTGACATGAGTAATCTTGGGGGTACATAATGGTCCATTAAAGTCATATGAAGCATTGATAGTTCAAAAATACTTGTGCAAACTCAAACCCTAATTTAGGTCATCAGTGCCTAAGGAGGTGTCTTGAGCTGATCAAACCCTAGTGCAGTCTTGAGCCCAAGGAGATCTTGTGAGCAAATTCTTGACAAGTGAGAGGGAAAATTTTGGGGTACAACATCTGCCCTTGTTCAATCTTCTTAAGCCTGAAGAGTTAGATTGGCAAGTTTTGTCGTTCGTGACTCGAAGGTGGAAGATGATTGGACACTAGAGTGCCCAGAAATTTGCACTCCGTGATGTGATGATAAAAGGGAATGGGCTTAAAGATGCCATTTGGAGAGGTGATAGAAAGTTGTTGGAGATGGGCATGTAGATGCCATCCAAGAGTGGTTTTTGAATTATAACTTGTAAACTGAAAGAATGAGTATTAGAATGGTGTCTGTGTCTGGAGCGTATCTGAACTGTATCTAGGAGCTAATTTTGAATGAGTATCAGAATGGCATCCCTGTATGGAGCGTATCTGAACTGTATCTGGGGGCTGATTTTGAATGACTATCAGAATGGCATCCGTGTCTAGAGCGTATCTGAACTGTATCTGGGGGCTGATTTTGAATGAGTATCAGAATGGCATTCGTGTCTGGAGCGTATATGAATTGTATCTGGGGGCTGATTTTGAATAAGTATCAGAATGGCATCCGTGTCTGGAGCTTATCTGAACTGTATCTAAAAACTATGAACATTGTTAATGATAGCTGTTAATCTTATCCTGAAATAGGTAAAATGTTAGCTAAAATGCAAGGTCATGTTGTATGAAATGTATGATATAATGCATTTGTTTCATCAATGTTTGTGGGAAGGGTGGTATACAAAGTATAAATGGGGACTGCAAGAAATTAAACCCTAATCAATCTATTACAACCATATTGAATTGAATAAATAAATGTACAAAATATGAAAAGGAATAATGTATAAAGTAATGAATAAAAAAAGAATGGATTTTATTTGGTTTTGTCCTTGTTAAAAAAAGTTTTTTATTTTTTAACCTAATAAACTAAAAAAAAAGTTTAATAAGGAAAAATAAACTAATTTAATTTAAAAGAGAATATTTTTAAGTTTTATGAAGAAGATTTTAACATTGGACTAAATAGTATGAAAATTTATTAAATTAGGAAAAGTATAAATTCTATGTTTATTTTAAGAAAATAAAATAAGCCTAAATCTATTTAATTAAAAAAAATTGAATTTGTAACAAAAATATTTTTGATGGTTTAGTCTAGAAAATAATATAAATGTATATAGTATAAATAAAAATATCCTTTTTATCTTTTTTGTCAATAAAGTAAATATTAATATTAATATTAATAATAATAAATAAAAAGAAAAAGAAAATAAAAATAAAAAATAAAAAAAAAGTCAGGGGGGTTTATTAGTAAACAAAAGAGTATCATGAGCAAAAATAAACTAAGCCCAATGAAGAATCCAAATGCTGCCAAAAAAGAACAAGAAAGAGTCAGAAAATGTAAAAATAACAAAATGGTCACGCTGGGGCTTGAACCCAGGACCATGGGGTGAACAGTGCGCGCTTTACCATTGGGGTGGCTATACATCCGTTAACTTGTATGAAATGATAAATACATAACACAAAACGCGCCTTGACTGTACTTCATCTTAAACCTCCAGCCAAAGGATCTGTAACTTGCTCATTTCTCAACCATTTGCAAAAATGTAAACATGAAAATTGCTCCATTTTGTCACATGAATTCAACCATATAAATATCATAAACTATAAATCAAAGATGAAAGAGAATTTTTAAAAGTACCAAATTTTGACCTAAATATTTCAGAAAGTTCAAACATAAAATTCTCCTAGCTCAATCAAAATAAATGAAATCTATGGACATGTACAGCTTCAGGGTAACGATGTCTACATTTTATCTTCATAAATGCAAGCCTAACAATGCCTAAGTAATGAGATAGAAGTTCAAGAAAAATACCTCAAAACTGGAAATCGTGAAATGGATTTGAGCTTGTTTCAGACAGTGCTGATGACCAGGTTAGCTTCCTTGGACCTCTAGGAAGCTAATGCAATGGCTGGCTTGAGCCGAGGGTGGCTGGAATGGTCTGGAGAAGTCCAACTGTGATGCTCTATTTTTGGTTATGGAAGACAGGGTAAATGGTGTTCCAGAAGTTAAACAGGTATAGGGATGAGTTACCCTTGATGCAAGGAAGCTTTAGAAACTGAAAGGCCAAGAAACGCACGAGGGAAATGTGAGTTTGAGGTTCAAGGTCAGAAACTGTGCAACAATGGAGTTTTTGGGCAATTTCTGATTCGAGAGAGTTTTGGTGTATTTCAGGGTGCTCAAGCTCGTGTTCTAACTCATATATAATGTCTCTATTTATAAGCAATAAGTTTGGAGACTTGTTGTTGATCAGAATTTAAAATCACAAGTTTATGCACAACATGTGATTTTTGAGAATTTCAAGTTTCCAAGCATTGTGTACTTGCTAAGATAGTGTGGTTATGGTTTAAACAAGCTTGCTTATGACTTTGTGGATGGAGTTTGATCAGAGGGAACAAGTTAGAGGCTCAAGAATTAACTTTACACAAAAGCTTGCTTTTCTAGAATGGAAGTGTTCACTTTGTACCATTAATGGAAATATGGATTGGATAAAGCTTAAACAACTTGGATTAAAGCTCAAAAGTTTGTGTAATCCATTAATTATGGATAGATATACAAGTTAGGAGGCCTTAAAATCAATATTATGCATCCTAGCATTGAAATTGCACTTGTGTTCATCATGAAAATGACCTATAATTCAAGTGACAAAACACCAACTTCACCTCTTCGATTCTCCCTACTCAAGAATGATCTTAAGGAGTTCTTGGACATTTTGGAAAGCTTGAAATGTTCTCTACAACCCATATTTGAATTTTTTTTGAATATTCCCATTGTAACTATATGAAAAAGTTCCATGAAGTTAGGTCAAAATCCTGACCAAATTAGGGCAAAATTTCACTAAGTGTTTAGTTTCATGGCCCTATGTTCATGAAATTATAACTTGAGATCCAAGAACTTTTGGGAGAAGTTGTGTGAAGAAAATTTGTATATTTCATGTAGATCTACAACTTTAATGTTGGAAGTTTATCTTGAATCATCTTGCATCATGATGAAAATTTGGCTCAAAGTTATGAAAAAAACATGGATTTTCAACACTTAGAAAAATTTCTAAGTTTAGAAATTTTGACTTTTCAAAATGAAATCTTGAATTTTTTATTTCTTGATGAATAATTTTCATATTTTGACATGTTTTGATGAATTATGATCTTTGGCACTTAAATTTGACCAAAAAGTCAAGGTTTGACTTTTCAGTATACAATTGACTTTTGATCAGTTGACTGCAAAATTCATCTGTCAATCCAATGGACTTGCAATGTTTTGAACCATTTAATTAGGTAAAAATGGTGCAATTGGACTCTTGAAATCATGCCTTAAACCAATTGACCAATTTCTAGGTTAAAAATCAGAAATCGCCCTTTCCTAGTCAAAAACCCTAATTTTGACCATTTTGCCCTTTTGGAGATTTGATCAAATTTCTTGAGGAGTTGTGGTCCAAACTTGATCAAATGGTTCATATGAGTTAAAAATATTGATGTGGATAAAAAAATTATGAGGTTTGACTATAAATTGGCCATGGTTGACTTTTTCCCCAATACAGCTGATTTTTAGGTCAACTGTTCAATTGACTGATCAAAAGTGTGATCCAAGGCTTGAAACTTGACATGAGTAATCTTGGGGGTACATAATGGTCCATTAAAGTCATATGAAGCATTGATAGTTCAAAAATACTTGTGCAAACTCAAACCCTAATTTAGGTCATCATAGTGTAAGGAGGTGTCTTGAGCTGATCAAACCCTAGTGCAGTCTTGAGCCCAAGGAGATCTTGTGATCAAATTCTTGACAAGTGAGAGGGAAAATTTTGGGGTACAACAGCTGCCCTTGTTCAATATTCTTATGCCTGAAGAGTTAGATTGGCAAGCTTTGTCGTTCGTGACTCGAAGGTGGAAGATGATTGGACACTAGAGTGCCCAGAAATTTGCACTCGGCGATGTGATGATAAAAGGGAATGGGCTTAAAGATGCCATTTGGAGAGGTGATAGAAAGTTGTTGGAGATGGGCTTGTAGATGCCATCCAAGAGTGGTTTTTGAATTATAACTTGTAAATTGAAAGAATTAGTATCAGAATGGCGTCTGTGTCTGGAGCGTATCTGAACTGTATCTAGGAGCTGATTTTGAATGAGTATCAGAATGGCATCCCTGTATGGAGCGTATCTGAACTGTATCTGGGGGCTGATTTTGAATGAGTATCAGAATGGCATCCTTGTCTAGAGCGTATCTGAACTGTATCTGGGGGGTGATTTTGAATGAGTATCAGAATGGCATCCGTGTCTGGGGCGTATATGAATTGTATCTGGGGGCTGATTTTGAATAAGTATCAGAATGGCATCCGTGTCTGGAGCTTATCTGAACTGTATCTAAAAACTATGAACATTGTTAATGATAGCTGTTAATCTTATTCTGAAAAGGGTAAAATGTTAGCTAAAATGCAAGGTCATGTTGTATGAAATGTATGATATAATGCATTTGTTTTATCAATGTTTGTGGGAAGGGTGGTATACAAAGTATAAATGGGGATTGCAAGAAATTAAACCCTAATCAATCTATTACAACCATATTGAATTGAATAAATAAATGTACAAAATATGAAAAGGAATAATGTATAAAGTAATAAATAAAAAAAGAATGGATTTTATTTGGTTTTGTCCTTGTTAAAAAAAGTTTTTTATTTTTTAACCTAATGAACTAAAAAAAAAGTTTAATAAGGAAAAATAAAGTAATTTAATTTAAAAGAGAATATTTTTAAGTTTTATGAAGAAGATTTTAACATTGGACTAAATAGTATGAAAATTTATTATAGGAAAAGTATAAATTCTATGTTTATTTTAAGAAAATAAAATAAGCCTAAATCTATTTAATTAAAAAAAACTTGAATTTGTAACAAAAATATTTTTGATGGTTTAGTCTAGAAAATAATATAAATGTATATAGTATAAATAAAAATATCTTTTTTATCTTTTTTGTCAATAAAATAAATATTAATATTAATATTAATAATAATAAATAAAAAGAAAAAGAAAATAAAAATAAAATAAATAAAAAGTCAGGGGGGTTTATTAGTAAACAAAAGAGTATCATGAGCAAAAATAAACTAAGCCCAATGAAGAGTCTAAATGCTGCCAAAAAAGAACAAGAAAGAGTTAGAAAATGTAAAAATAACAAAATGGTCACGCTGGGGCTTGAACCCAGGACCATGGGGTGAACAGACGCGCGCTTTACCATTGGGGTGGCTATACATCCATTAACTTGTATGAAATGATAAATACATAACACAAAACGCGCCCTGACTGTACTTCATCTTCAACCTCCAGCCAAAGGATCTGTAACTTGCTCATTTCTCAACCATTTGCAAAAATGTAAACATGAAAATTGCTCCATTTTGTCACATGAATCCAACCATATAAATATCATAAACTATAAATCAAAGATGAATGAGAATTTTTAAAAGTACCAAATTTTGACCTAAATATTTCAGAAAGTTCAAACTCAAAATTCTCCTAGCTCAATCAAAATAAATGAAATCTATGGACATGTACAGCTTCAGGGTAACGATGTCTGCATTTTATCTTCACAAATGCAAGCCTAACAATGCCTAAGTAATGAGATAGAAGTTCAAGAAAAATACCTCAAAACTGAAATCGTGAAATGGATTTGAGCTTGTTTTAGACAGTGTTGATGACCAAGTTAGCTTCCTTGGACCTCTAGGAAGCTAATGCAATGGCTGGCTTGAGCCGAGGGTGGCTGGAATGGTCTGGAGAAGTCCAACTGTGATGCTCTATTTTTGGTTATGGAAGACAGGGTAAATGGTGTTCCAGAAGTGAAACAGGTATAGGGATGAGTTACCCTTGATGCAAGGAAGCTTTAGAAACTGAAAGGCCAAGAAACGCACGAGGGAAATGTGAGTTTGAGGTTCAAGGTTAGAAACTGTGCAACAATGGAGTTTTTGGGCAATTTCTGATTTGAGAGAGTTTTGGTGTATTTCAGGGTGCTCAAGCTCGTGTTCTAGCTCATATATAGTGTCTCTATTTATAAGCAATAAGTTTGGAGACTTGTTGTTGATCAGAATTTAAAATCACAAGTTTATGCACAACATGTGATTTTTGAGAATTTCAAGTTTCCAAGCATTGTGTACTTGCTAAGATAGAGTGGTTATGCTTTAAACAAGCTTGCTTATGACTTTGTGGATGGAGTTTGATCAGAGGGAACAAGTTAGAGGTTCAAGAATTAACTTTACACAAAAGCTTGCTTTTCTAGAATGGAAGTGTTCACTTTGTGCCATTAATGGAAATATGGATTGGATAAAGCTTAAACCACTTGGATTAAAGCTCAAAAGTTTGTGCAATCCATTAATTATGGATAGATATACAAGTTAGGAGGCCTTAAAATCAATATTATGCATCCTAGCATTGAAATTGCACTTGTGTTCATCATGAAAATGACCTATAATTCAAGTGACAAAACACCAACTTCACCTCTTCGATTCTCCCTAATCAAGAATGATCTTAAGGAGTTCTTGGACATTTTGGAAAGCTTGAAATGTGCTCTACAACCCATATTTGAATTTCTTTTGAATATTCCCATTGTAACTATATGAAAAAGTTCCATGAAGTGTGGTCAAAATCCTGACCAAATTAGGGCAAAATTTCACTAAGTGTTTAGTTTCATGGCCCTATGTTCATGAAATTATAACTTGAGATCCAAGAACTTTTGGGAGAAGTTGTGTGAAGAAAAGTTGTATATTTCATGTAGATCTACAACTTTGATGTTGGAAGTTTCTCTTGAATCATCTTGCATCATGATGAAAATTTGGCTCAAAGTTATGAAAAAAACATGGATTTTCAACACTTAGAAAAATTTCTAAGTTTAGAAATTTTGACTTTTCAAAATGAAATCTTGAATTTTTTATTTCTTGATGAATAATTTTCATATTTTGACATGTTTTGATGAATTATGATATTTGGCACTTAAATTTGACCAAAAAGTCAAGGTTTGACTTTTCAGTATACAATTGACTTTTGATCAGTTGACTTCAAAATTCATTTGTCAATCCAATGGACTTGCAATGTTTTGAACCATTTCATTAGGTAAAAATGGTGCAATTGGACTCTTGAAATCATGCCTTAAACCAATTGACCAATTTCTAGGTTAAAAATCAGAAATCGCCCTTTCCCAGTCAAAAACCCTAATTTTGACCATTTTGCCCTTTTGGAGATTTTATCAAATTTCTTGAGGAGTTGTGGTCCAAACTTGATCAAATGGTTCATATGAATTAAAAATATTGATGTGGATAAAAAAATTATGAGATTTGACTGTAAATTGGCCATGGTTGACTTTTTCCCCAATACAGCTGGTTTTTAGGTCAACTGTTCAATTGACTGATCAAAAGTGTGATCCAAGGCTTGAAACTTGACATGAGTAATCTTGGGGGTACATAATGGTCCATTAAAGTCATATGAAGCATTGATAGTTCAAAAATACTTGTGCAAACTCAAACCCTAATTTAGGTCATCAGTGCCTAAGGAGGTGTCTTGAGCTGATCAAACCCTAGTGCAGTCTTGAGCCCAAGGAGATCTTGTGAGCAAATTCTTGACAAGTGAGAGGGAAAATTTTAGGGTACAACAACTGCCCTTGTTCAATCTTCTTAAGCCTGAAGAGTTAGATTGGCAAGCTTTGTCGTTCGTGACTCGAAGGTGGAAGATGATTGGACACTAGAGTGCCCAGAAATTTTCACTCGTCGATGTGATGATAAAAGGAAATGGGCTTAAAGATGCCATTTGGAGAGGTGATAGAAAGTTGTTGGAGATGGGCTTGTAGATGCCATCCAAGAGTGGTTTTTGAATTATAACTTGTAAACTGAAATAATGAGTATCAGAATGGCGTCTGTGTCTGGAGCGTATCTGAATTGTATCTAGGAGCTGATTTTGAATGAGTATCAGAATGGCATCCCTGTATGGAGCGTATCTGAACTGTATCTGGGGGCTGATTTTGAATGAGTATCAGAATGGCATCCGTGTCTAGAGCGTATCTGAACTGTATCTGGGGGCTGATTTTGAATGAGTATCAGAATGGCATCCGTGTCTGGAGCGTATATGAATTGTATCTGGGGGCTGATTTTGAATGAGTATCAGAATGGCATCCGTGTCTGGAGCTTATCTGAACTGTATCTAAAAACTATGAACATTGTTAATGATAGCTGTTAATCTTATCCTGAAAAGGGTAAAATGTTAGCTAAAATGCAAGGTCATGTTGTATGAAATGTATGGTATAATGCATTTGTTTTATCAATGTTTATGATATACAGACGCAATGTATGCGTATGTGAGCTAGTCTATTGTGCTGTTTGTTGGATTGGGGAAAATAAATCCCTGAATGTTGTTGAGGATATGTAAGTATTCATGTCTTGAAGTCGAAGTGTTGATGAATTTCTGTTTAGAGAAATAAACTCTGTTGTAAGGGAAATGCCATGTATTGCTTGAAAAATCTGTTTGGGGAATATGGAGAAATGGGTTGATTTCTATCGGGGATTGATAATTGGAAGCTTTGTTCCGCTGGGGATTAAACTATACACCGCGGGGAATTTTTTTTTATGGAAAATAACTTGGAGAGATTTCCCTATCCCTTAAAGCCATCAGTAATTGTCTTTTATTTTGTTTACTTGTAAACAGTAATTATGTTCAAATGCATATGTTCAACAATGAAGCATTGGAAGTTTTTGTAAACAAAACACAAGAGTAAAGAAAAACGGATAGTTTTGCACTTTCAAAGGAATATCTTTGTATTCACTTTGAGTAAGTATATTTGTACAGTGAGACAAACATTCTAGTAGGAGAACGCCGTCGTAAAAAATGAAAATTTTAATACAAAGAAAAGATAGCTATGTGTAATCATCCCATGGGGTTCCCATTTTGCTATAGCCTTTGTATCTCTGAGCATCTTGTCTATTTGTTGCCTTGTCCAAAGATGATTGAATTGGTAAGAAATGTAGAGTTCGCAAGTTGAAGCCAAAGGTTGTCCTCAAAGTGATCCAACGGGACATAGTCATACGCTTTAATTCCCTAATTTTTGCCTGGACCGCCCTTTCGGGTTTTCAGTCCACCGGGAAACCCTTTTTTTTTCCCAAATCGCCCTTTTGGGTTTTCAACTTGTCGGGTGTACCGATTTTTTTTTGTTTTATCCCTAATTTTTTATCGAACCTTTTTGGTTCGACGAGATGACCTTGTTTTGCCTAGGTATGTCAACCTAACGGGTCTCTTATGCGTAGTATTTTTTGACTATGTCCGCGTTCGCAGGGTACGGCAGGTCCTCGCCATCCATGGTGGTCAAGATCATTGCCCCACCAGAGAATATGTTTTTGATTACAAATGGTCCTTCATAGGTATGAGTCAATTTTCCCCTGGGATCACCTTGTGGCAGTATGATGCGTTTGATTACTAGATCCCCAACTTGATACACTTGGCGTCTGACTTTCTTGTTGAAAGCCTTGATCATCTGTTTTTGATACATTTGACCATGGCAAACAACAGTAAGTCTCTTCTCATTAATTAATTTCAGTTGATCAAGTCGAGTTTGGATCCAATTGTCTTCGTTCAGCCCTGCATCCTTCATAATCCTCAGAGAGGGGATCTGGACCTCGATAGGCAAGACAACCTCCATGTCGTAAACCAGAGAATAGGGTGTTGCCCCGGTTGATGTGCGAGCTGTAGTACGATACCTGTGGAGAGCGAATGGTAGCATCTCATGCCAGTCTTTGTATGTGACTGTCATTTTCTGTATGATCTTTTTAATGTTCTTATTTTCAGCTTCGACAACACCATTCATCTTCGGTCGGTAAGGAGAAGAATTGTGATGCTGAATCTTGAATTTCTCGCACAAGGCGGTGATCATAGTGTTGTTGAGATTTGTACCATTGTCAGTGATGATCCTTTCCGGGATACCGTACCAGAAAATGAGATTTTGCTTGATGAAACGGGCAACAATATTTTTGGTAACGGAGGCGAAGGAGGCTGCCTCAACCCACTTTGTAAAATAGTCAATGGCCACTAAGATGAAGCGGTGTTCGTTGGAGGCTGTTGGCTTGATTTCCCCAATCATATCAATCCCCCACATAGCAAAGGGACAAGGAGCCGTCAAGACATTCAGAGGAACCAGAGGTACGTGCACCTTGTCAGCATAAATCTGACACTTATGACAGGTTCAAGAGTGTTGATAACAATCTGCTTTCATGGTAGACCAGTAATAGCCTGCCCGTAGGATTTTCTTTGCCATCGTATGCCCACTGGAATGGGTGCCAAAAGTGCCTTCATGCAATTCAGCCATGATCCTTTCAGCTTCAACCTTATCTATGCACCGAAGTAACACAGAGTCATGATTGTGTTTGTACAGGATGTTGTTACTAAGGAAGAACTTAGCGGAGAATCTCCTTAAGAACTTCTTGTCATTAACTGAAGCTCCTTTGGGATATTCTTGAGCATTGAGATACCTCTTGACTTCGTAAAACCAGGGCTGGTCCACTACTTCTTCAGTATTAATCTCGTGACAGTGTGTTGGTTCATCCATTCGTTCGATGGTGATTTGGGGAGCCTCGCTATTCCATTTAAGTTTAAACATGGATGACATTGTGGCTAGTGTGTCTGCTAGATGATTTTCTTCTCGAGGGAAATGCTCGAAGGTAATCTTCTCAAAATGTGGTAGCAATGTCAAAACATGTTCTTTGTAAGGGATAAGGTTAGGGTGTTTGGTGTCTCATTCCCCTTTGATCTGACTGATGACCAAAGCTGAATCTCCGAACACACTAAAAGATCTGATCCCTAGGTCTATAGTAGCTCTGAGACCAAAGATGCACGCTTTGTATTCCTCCATGTTGTTTTTACAATTGAAGCAGAGTCTTACGGTAAAGGGGGGTATGACACCATTCGGGAGATATGAGTACAACACCGATACCATTGCCAAGTGCATTGGATGCTCCATCAAACAACAGGGTCCATCGGGATCCTTGTTCAGCTCCGTCATATGGCCTAAATTCTTTACAGTTGTCTAACGTCATGATGTCTTCATCCGAAAATTCGAACTTCATGGATTGGTAGTCTTCTACAGCTTGGTGAGCAAGGTGATCAACTAATACACTGCCCTTTATTTCTTTCTGGGTAGTATACGGTATGTCATATTCCGTCAGGATCATCTGTCATCTTGCTATTCTCCTGGAGAGAGAGCAGGTTTCTTGAAGATGTATTTTATCGGATCCATTTTAGATATCAACAAAGTAGTATGAGTCAGCATATACTGTCTTAGCCGGCGAGCAGCCCATGCCAGAGCGCAACAAGTTTTCTCAAGCAGTGAATATCTGGTTTCACAGTCGGTAAACTTTTTTCTCAGGTAGTAAATAGCATGCTCTTTTCGGCCAGACTCGTCATGGTGCCCCAATACACACCCCATTGAGTTTGCTAAAATAGTCAGATACATGATCAATGGTCTTCCCTCGACTGATGGCATTAACACAAGAGGCTCTTGTAAGTATTCTTTGATTTTGTCAAAAGCAACTTGGCACTCGTCATTCCATTTGACTACTTGATCTTTCTTCAACAATTTGAAGATTGGTTCACAAGTAGCTGTCAGGTGAGAGATGAATCTGGAAATGTAGTTCAAACGTCCCAAGAATCCTCTGACTTCCTTCTCAGTATGAGGAACAGGCATCTCTTGTATCGCTTTAACTTTGGCAGGATCGACCTCGATACCTTTGTTGCTGACGATAAAGCCTAGGAGTTTACCAGACCGTACCCCAAATGTGCATTTGTTTGGATTCAACCTCAGTTTGTACTTCTTCAGTCTCTCAAACAGTTTTTATAAGTGATCAAGATGCTCTTCTTCTGTTTGAGATCTGGTTATCATATCATCCACGTAGACCTCTATTTCGTGATGTATCATGTAATGAAATAAAGCTACTGTGATCGGTGTAAATAGAACTGACTGTTTTTTTAAGCTGGTTCGCGAAATGTCGCGGTAAGCAAGAGTCGCCACCGTCTTTTATGTTCTCCAACATGGAAAGGACAAAAGCACAGCAAAATTCCTTATTCGAGGTGTCTCTCGGTTCGGGAGGTAGATTTATAGAAAGGGAAGGTGTTAGCACCCTTTCTATCCGTGGTTATCCACGGGCTCTTAGGTACTTGCTCTTATGTTTTCAAAAATTGTTTGCTTTTCAAGTGGGTGTGGGTTTTGAAACAGTTCTATTTGAAAAAATTCTAAGTAACTCTTGTATCTGTCCTCAAGAGTGTATGAAAAATTTGTTTTAAAACTTTTGAAAGTGTAGGTGCGAAAAGTTGTTTTATTTGTTTTGAAAAGAGCAAGTACCCATGAGAATCTACCTGCTCTAAGGAATTAAGCTGTGTAAGAGTCCTTTAGATAGTGCCAGTCCACCATTGAGAGGTAGGTAGCACCATCGTTGGAGGTATTCGGGTCAATTCGATTATCGGGATAGTGTGGTCACCGAAGCAATGGTAGGACACCTTAGAAGTAACCCTAATGTCCTAGATCCTTTTTATCCGAGGCAACCGTTTCGAGGCAACTGGATCTTTTAGACAGAAGGGCGACCCCTAAGACACCCTATACTTGATGACCACGTTCGAGGCAACCAGTGAGGCGTACCCTAGAAGTGGCATGTGCTTTGTGTGTTGTTTTTCAGTTAAAGTTATCTTGTACATGTTATTTGTGAGCTACAAATTGATTTTATTTACATACATTCTTGCAGGCATATTAGTAGTTAGGAGTGCGGAAAATAAATTGCGGAAATGTAAATTCTACGCTATTACAAGGCGCGGGTCTATACATCGCCAAAGACAAAAACCCGTTTTGGTAAATAAAGTGCGAGAAATAGTAAATAAAGCGGTAAAATTCCTATTTAACTATTACATATCTGGAGACAGTTACATAAACAAACAAAATAAATAAATGCGCGCGAGAATTAAATCGGGAACGTCCTAAGGGTTTTGACCCATTTTGAATAAGAATTGAATTTTTGTCCTTTTTTTGTAATTAATGAAATTAAAATTAATAACTAATTAATTAATTTAATTAAAAGAAAAATATTTTTGTGTTTTTATGTTTTTTTAATGAAAATGAAATAAAATGAATTAAAATTAAAAGTCCTAATTCTAAATTAATTTAACTTATTAAAAAAAGTTAAAATTGTTCTAATTACACCACTAATTAATTAATATTAAAATTTATTTACAAAAACAAGTTAATAAATAATAAAATGTTTTTTTTTTATTTTTTTATGAAAAATATTAATTAAGTTAATAATACTAATAAATAAAAAAAAAGGAATTATAAAAGAAAAGAAAAATAAAAAGATAAAAAAAAGGAATAACAAAACCAAGGGGGGGTATGGGCCAGAATTGAGGGTTTGTTTAGCATTGCTGTGGCCCATTAAGCACAAAGTTACGTTGACTCCTGGAATCATGTGCATATGGTTGACTGAAAAGCATGGTGCTCATCATTTCCTGGCCACTGGATTGTTGTTTGTAGACACTTGGCATGCTGAAGCGTCAGGGCACATGGTGTACCACCTTTAGAAGCCTGCACAGGAATACATTGAGAAAAAATGGATACAAGGAAATTGGGGGACCTGGGAAAACTTACAGCGCGGTATGATGGACCTTAGGACGTGGCAAGGGTTGCTTTAGCTTCAGAATATGGCAAAGAAGAGAGTCACGTTCTCCTTTTGGCCTGAAAATGCTTGCAACACTCCTTTTGATCTCACACTTTTTTTTGACACTTTTTGGATTTTGCTCTGGCCGTTTGTGCACACTCTAGGTTGTGAATGAGGCTTGCAAGGCTTGTATATATAGTAATGAGTGAGAATAAGTCACATTTAGGAGCCTTTAACCATTGCAATTAAGCTTTGGATTTTGTCTTAACCACCATTAAAGGCCTTTCAAAGCTTGTTCAAAATTTTAATTTTCATGCCTAAATGAGCTTAGCACGAAATTGGTAGGTTGCAAATGCTTCATGAAGGCTATTCGAACCATAAGATACCATTTAATTAATTTTTTTAGATTTACTTGAATTATTATGGATTAAAATGAATTAAATCCATAAAAATTAAATAAAAATAGAAAAATAATTATTTGGTCTTGAAATTGATCATGGGACACGTGGGTGTCATGAAAAGGCTGAATCAAGTGGAAAAAAGTGGGCCCTTTTGTCAAAAATTGATGTTTCAAAGATAGTTGACTTTTGCCATTTCACAAAAATTTCCCAACTTCTCCAATGCATATCTTGCTCAATTTTGAACATATGAACATGTTCTTGGACATTTTGGAAAGGTCTTGAAGTCCTCTAACCAATTCCTTTGGTCCCATGTCATTTCTAGTTACCAATCTCAAGTTATGGTCTTTGACTTAAAATGCCTTTTTGTTGACTTTTGAAAATGACCTATAATGTTGAAATTGATAACTTTTTGTGAGAGCATTTCTTGGACTTGGAATGTGAAGATGAGTTGTAGGAAATGTCCTCCACTTCAATATGAGAATTGGATGGGATTTTTCTGATGAACCATGAAAAAGTTATGCCTTGGTCAAGTTACAGTTGACTTTTCAACTGTCCAAAAATGGAAACTTTTGTATCTTGATGATTTTTGAGCCATGCTTGTGGAATCATGATCAAGACTTGATAAAATGATGATTGTGGCTTCAAAATAAGATGTTGACCAAAATTTTTGTTTTTTGACTGCCAAATGACCATTTTACCCCTACAGTTGATTGTAGAGCAAATAGGGTTTTTGACTGTGCAACTTGACCTTGTGAGCCTTGAAAATTGGCATATGGATGCTTGGCAATGTATATAGGCATATGGGACTTGATTGGACCCTTGAAAACCTTAACTTCCTTGCAAGAACCAAAACCCTAATTTGACTTGCTTAAGAGGGTGTTTGAACTGTGCAACCCTTGAGTAGACTTGAGCAAATTGAGATGATGCTTGTCAAAACTTTGAAGAATATGGGAGGGAAAATTTTGGGGTACAACAGTTGCCCCTGTTCAATCTTCTTAGACCTGAGGATGTAGATTGGCTTGTGTGCCTTTCGTGATCCGAGGGTGGAAGATGATTGAACACTAGAGTGCCCAGAAATTTGCACTCACATAGTAGAGTATCAGCAGTGTGATGGTGGGAATGGGCTTACATATGCCATTTGGAAAGATGGTGGATAGGAGGATGGGCTTATAGATGCCATCTGGAAGTGTGACAAAACCTTGTCGGGAATGGGCTTATAGATGCCATTTGGAGATATGATGGATAGTTGTGGAGATGGGCTTATAGATGCCATCGGAAGGTGTGACAGACCCTTGTCGGGAATTGGCTTATGGATGCCATTTGGAGACTGTTGGTAGGTGGATGGGCTTATAGATTCCATCTGGAGGTGTGACAGACCCTTGTCGGGAATGGGCTTATGGATGCCATTTGGAGACTGTTGGTAGGTGGATGGGCTTATAGATGCCATCTGGAGGTGGTCTGTTGAACTGTAATTTTTGTAAGTTGAAAGAGGGAACCTGTGTAGGGTTGCCTGATGATGAGCTCGTGTAAAGCTGCGTCTTGGAAAGAAGGAAACCTGTGTAGGGTCGACTGATGATGAGCCCGTGTGAAGCTGCATCTGAAATGGAGAAGAAACTTGTGTGGGGTTACTTTGATGATGAGCCTGTGTGAAACTGCATCTGGAGCTGAGAAGGAAACATGTGTAGGGTTTACTGATGACGAGTCCGTGCAAAACTGCATCTCTGGGAAGAGAGAACCTGTGTAGGGTTTCTTTGACGACGAGCCCGTGTAAAACTACGTCTGGAGAGAGAGAACCTGTGTAGGGTTTCTTCGGGATAAGTTCATGTAAAACTTCCGGAGGAACCGGGGTAAGGTTACTTCGGGATAAGTCCGTGTAAGACTTCTGGAGGAACCGGGGTAAGGTTACTGCAGGATAAGTTCGTGTAAAACTTCTGGATGAACTGGGGTAAGGTCATCTTGAGATAAGTCCGTGTAAGACTTCTGGAGGAACCAGGGTAAGGTTACTTCGGGATAAGTCCGTGTAAGACTTCTGGAGGAACCGGGGTAAGGTTACTGTAGGATAAATTCGTGTAAAACTTCTTGATGAACCGGGGTAAGGTCATCTTGAGATAAGTCCGTGTAAGACTTCTTCTGGAGGAACCGGGGTAAGGTTACTGCAGGATAAGTTCGTGTAAAAGTTCTTGATGAACCGGGGTAAGGTCATCTTGAGATAAGTCCGTGTAAGACTTTTCTGAAAGAAAAGGAACCGGTGTAGGGTTACTTTGATGATAAGTCTGTGTAAGACTTCTTCTGAAAATTGAGAAGGAACCGGTGTAGGGTTTCCTGATGATGAGTTCGTGTAAAACTACATCTGAGGTTGAGAAGGAACCTGTGTAGGGTTGCCTGAGGATGATCAAGTAGATAATTGTCCTGTTTGGTTTCGGATATTAACCCACAATCAGTCGTCCACAGAATTTTCCTGGCTTATTACCGGTGTTGATCTGGAACTGTAAAGGTAGATGATAATCATCTTTTGATTGACTTTTTCCTGAAAAGGCAAAGTATTAGTCGTATGCAATGTCATGATTGCATGAACTGCATGATTTTAAGATGTTCTCAAAAATAAATGAGATTTGTGTTGTATGATGCGTATGCATGCTATAATGTATGAAGATGTGATGTTTATGAATGTATTCTCGTCTGGGAAAATAAATCCTAGACGAATGCCGAGAGTTTGTTGAATCCTGGGCTGATGTTGAAGAGTAGAGTTCTTCGTTTCCGCTGGGGATACCGTTGCAAGAATAAACCGGTGGGAGAAGATGACTCTGTTGGGGAATAATCCTGGTGAAGATATTACTCTGCGGGGAGTCACTCTGTGGGAGGAGATACTTCGCTGAGGTTTTGATGATAACTCCGCTGGGGATACCGTTGATGAGTTATGTTGGGGAATTGATGAACTCCGTCGGGGATAGGAAGAACTCCGCCGAGGACGATCTTTCCGTGGTAATTAGCTGAGGATAACCCAGTTATAGGCTCTGGTGGGGGTAACCTTTGAATAAATCCGGGGAAATGCGTTCGTACTCTGCAGGGATAAGCTTCCAGAATCTACTGGGGAGGATGATTCAACTCTCCTGGGGAGACTTTTGGACTGTACTGGGGAATGGATCCACTAGGGTGTCTGGTATTCCGCCGGGGAACAATCTTATCTTAAGACTGCCGGGGATGCTTGCTTAGGAACATCTGTATACTCCGCTGGGGAATATTGAAATTTTCTGGGGATACCCAACTTCCTTAAGGCTGACAGTAGCCTATCTCTGCTTGGGGAGAGTATTGCTGACTTGCTGGAGATACTGTGCCTTGTTAGGGCTGACGGGAGACCAACTCTGCTTAGGGAGAGTATTTATGATTCTGGTCTTACTCAACAGGGAGTGAAGGTATCTTGGTCAAATTATTCAACTAAATCTACCTTGTTCCTGGAGGAAAGCAGCTGTACAGTTTGGGCAACTCCTATTGCCCCAGCTTCTGTGGGAGAAGGTACCTGTAGAGGTGCTTGAGGACTGCCGATTTGAAAAATCTTCTTCTTGTAGGCAAGTGATAAGATGACGGGACATAGTCGTACGCTTTGATCCCTAACTTTTGCCTGGACCGCCCTTTCGGGTTTTCAACCCAACGTGATACCCATTTTTGCCCAAGCCGCCTTTTCAGGTTTTCGACTTGCCGGGTGTACAGATTTTTTTTATTTCCATCCCTTATTTTGCCCGAACCCTTTTGGTTCGCCGGGAAGCCCTTATTTTTGCCTAGGTATGTCAACCTAGCGGGTCTTTGATTATGCGTAGTATTTTTTTCGACTATGTCCGTGCTCAGAATGCAGGGAGTTGTCACCGTCAGTAGTGTTGTGTTGTCGTACTACCAGAAAATGTTGATCGTGCCAGATTTGTCGCTGGAATTCATGTCCACTGCCCCAGTTGATTCAGATGGAGATCTGCCCCTGGTTATTTGGCATTTGAGAGATTCCTTGAATCTTGACTGGACTGCCCCAGATGATAGACCATGATCCTGCCATGCCCCTTGATTGGGAGTGTTTTTCCATTTGAGGTGACTCCTTTGAGAAGATCTTTGTTCACTAGATATCCGTCGTGCGAATTTCTCTACGGTTCGAACAAATAGCCATATGCAAACAATGTTATATTAAAAATGCAAAGCTTATGTCTGTCTTGAAGTTTTTGAAAATGCATTTTTTCAGTAAAACAAGCAAATTTTGTGAAATATGATGTCAACTCAAGATTTTACAGCGAGCCTTAAGGAGTCAGGATACCTTTGTAACAGTATGCTTTCGAACTAACCCATGCTTCAGCTAGGACTTTTAAGGTTTGTAACGTGGCTTGGTTCACGGTTTAAGAAACAAAGGATAAAGGCTCAAATTTTGTTTGTACCCACCCGCTCTTCGTGATGTTCTTTAAACCTAAACTCAACTGATCGTACGTTAGACCTTGTTTGAGTCTTTGCTCTGACATTTCGGTGATGGTTCGGATATTGACAATTTATTTTGAATAGGAAGTCATTTCCTTTTGTGTTGAGGGTTTGTAGGACCTCTTTCTTTTTTGATTTCGTTATCCCTGTTTTTTTTCCTGAACTGTTTCTTTTAGGATTACAGTCAGCGGGATGCCCCAGTTTTTGTAAGTCTCCTTCATAGGTTTTGACTTATTGGGCTTTTGATTTTGAGAGATAACGACTGCATGTCTTTATGATTATTCGGAACCATCACTGTCTTTTGTTTTGTAAGGACCTCTTTGGTGTCATTCGTTGTGCACTTGGATCAACTGAGAGAACTACCCTGCCCCAGGTTATGATTAAGGGTTTTAATTTTCGAAAAGAAAAACTCCTACTTCTTTGGCTCGAAGGGGTTGACGAGGGATTATCTTCCTTATAACTCCAGTGTTTAGGGATTGAAACAATGCATGTACCTCATCAGCGGGGTCTGTTTAAAAGCATACTGTAGATTGTGGTATCGTTTTCGTCATCCTCCCTCAAGAGGCCTAGAATTATTAACCGAGCATTGATCATCACACAAAAATATGAAAGCAATTTGCAATATAGTGAATACGAAATAATTACTTCAAAACAGACATGTGTAATGCATTAATGAAATAACAACATTTGATATGAATAAAATGTTTAAACAATCAAAGAAAACTACAACTTGAACATTCGAATGAATAAAAGTTTCTTAGTTTGAACTAGTCATCTCAGATGGAAGATTCTCAGCAGAAGATGTTCATTTTACCACCCGGCATGAACTCTAGCACCCTTCCGTCGATCAAGTCTTGAATCTTGTTCCTCAGGCTCCAACAGTCGTCAGTATCATGTCCAGGGCTGTCAGAATGGTAGGCACACCTTTCATCAGGATTGTATTTTAGGGAGGTTGTGTTGAGAGTCTTAGGAGGATCCTTTAAAGCAATCAGCTTGACCTCCAACAAGCGTCTCAGTATCAGTGATGATGGTATACCAGTCTCTGAGAAATGTCTTCCAGACGTATTTCGCTTACGCCGATTATCCTGTTGACGCTGGTGAGGTTGATGCTGGGCTTGTGACCCTGAAGCAAACTGAGGAGCTTTTCCCCGGTCTTCTTGCCCCACAGGTGGTTGAATGATGGCTTTCTCTTCAACCTTAGATGTTTGCCCCAGTTGGTTATCCCGAAGCAGTTGGTTGACGAGAACCCTGAGCTCTCCTTGTTTTTGAGATAAGTCTTGGACAAGAGCCATTTGCCCCAGCATCTGGGTTCTCATTGTATCCACCTCAGCTTGTAGACGTTTCAGCCGTTCGTCCCTATCGTCTTCAGGACTGTTCCTGACCAAAGTCCCCATGAGGAGTGTTCTCAGCTCTTCCTGCCCCTTGGATAGGTTTAAGAGGATTGCCTTGAACCGAGTCTCTTGAGCATAAAGATCCTGATTGTCTTGTTGGGAAGCCATTGCTGAAATAAACAGCAAAGAAGGTAAGTGACCTGTCAAAAGGGTACCTGCAATGCAATGATATGTATGTATGCATGCGATGTTTTCAAGGATCTCGCGGGGTAAACAGAGAAACTTGTTAGAATTTGAATTTGGGTAGCTTGATTGAAGGAACTTCATGTTGCTGAGATTCCTTCTTCAAGAGTCAAGGCTCACCATATCGAGTGGGTCATAGCCCCTGACTCAAGTCATTAACCTTGGCTAGAGGAAAATAAATCCCCTTTGCCCCCTTGCTAGACTTTTGATTCAGCATGACCTGCATCACAAACCCTTGAGATCCTTGACATGGATTAGTCCTTATGCAGGATGTATGTAATGGTATGATGTTATGCTATGCATGGATGTAAGTAGGCCCTGTAATGAGTCCCAATTAAGGACTGTAAACAAAACTTGCAAGGAACTCGTGTTGTTAGATAACAAGTGTGCAAGTAATTCAAGTTTGAAGGCACACAAGTCATACAGAGCCCTTAGAGTTTAGGCCAGCATGGGGTTTGGGTACTACCCTCTTGAAGTTGGTGGGCTCAAACCTGTCCTATCAAAAGTAACCGGGTTCTAAGGAGCTCAATATCATTGAGTTGTTTTCTGTGTTCATTGTTTTGATTTAGCCACTGAACTGGCGATCAAAATATTCCAAGAAAACAACCCTCAATGAGTGTAGTATCGAGTATCTACCAACTTCGGACTGCACCAAAGTCGGTCATCTCACTACCCCTAAAGAGGCCAGGATGGTCAAGTAAGGTACCTAAGGTCAGTTGATGCTTCACGACACCACGCGGCGGCCCCGTACTCTCCTTGACTTGACTCAAGGGTTACCGGTACTCACCAAAGTGCCACATCAACATAGCAAACTGCTTCAACCGTGTCGGTATACTCCGCACAGTTCCCTCACAGTTTGTTGCTACTTTCTAAGAAGGTATCCCCCAGATCCGGGTTAGGACCTATAAAACTCCCAAAACAGGACCACAATATTAAAGCAAACAAATAAGCAATTGAAAACATAAGAGTGGTCTAATCCTATGGTACACCTCACTTTTATGAGTCCCCAGCAGAGTCGCCAGTTCTGTGATCGGTGGAAATAGAACTGACTGTTTTTTTAAGCTGGTTCGCGAAATATCGCGGTAAGCAAGAGTCGCCACCGTCTTTTATGTTCTCCAACATGGAAAGTACAAAAGCACAACAAAATTCCTTATTCGAGATGTCTCTCGGTTCAGGAGGTAGATTTATAGAAAGGGAAGGTGTTAGCACCCTTTCTATCCGTGGTTATCCACGGGCTCTTAGGTACTTGCTCTTATGTTTTCAAAAATTGTTTGCTTTTCAAGTGGGTGTGGGTTTTGAAAAAGTTCCGTTTGAAAAAATTCTAAGTAACTCTTGTATCTGTCCTCAAGAGTGTATGAAAAATTTGTTTGAAAACTTTTGAAAGTGTAGGTGCGAAAAGTTGTTTTATTTGTTTTGAAAAGAACAGGTACCCATGAGAATCTACCTGCTCTAAGGAATTAAGCTGTGTAAGAGTCCTTTAGATAGTGCCAGCCCACCATTGAGAGGTAGGTAGCACCATCGTTGGAGGTATTCGGGTCAACTCAATTATCGGGACAGTGTGGTCACCGAAGCAATGGTAGGACACCTTAGAAGTAACCCTAATGTCCTAGATCCTTTTTATCCGAGGCAACCGTTTCGAGGCAACTGGATCTTTTAGATAGAAGGGCGACCCCTAAGACACCCTATACTTGATGACCACGTTCGAGGCAACCAGTGAGGCGTACCCTAGAAGTGGCATGTGCTTGTGTGTTGTTTTTCAGTTAAGGTTATCTTGTACATGTTATTTGTGAGCTACGGATTGATTTTATTTACATACATTCTTTCAGGCATATTAGCAGTTAGGAGTGCGGAAAATAAATTGCGGAAATGTAAATTCTACGCTATTATAAGGCGCGGGTCTATACATCGCCAAAGACAAAAACCCGTTTTGGTAAATAAAGTGCGAGAAATAGTAAATAAAGCGGTAAAATTCCTATTTAACTATTACATATCTGGAGACAGTTACATAAACAAACAAAATAAATAAATGCGCGCGAGAATTAAATCGGGAACGTCCTAAGGGTTTTGACCTTTTTTTGTAATTAATGAAATTAAAATTAATAACTAATTAATTAATTTAATTAAAAGAAAAATATTTTTGTGTTTTTATGTTTTTTTAATGAAAATGAAATAAAAGGAAATAAAATTAAAAGTCCTAATTCTAAATTAATTTTACTTATTAAAAAAAGTTAAAATTGTTCTAATTACACCACTAATTAATTAATATTAAAATTTATTTACAAAAACAAGTTAATAAATAATAAAATGTTTTTTTTTTTATTTTTTTATGAAAAATATTAATTAAGTTAATAATACTAATAATTAAAAAAAAAGAATTATAAAAGAAAATAAAAATAAAAAGATAAAAAAAAGGAATAACAAAACCAAGGGGGGGTATGGGCCAGAATTGAGGGTTTGTTTAGCATTGTTGTGGCCCATTAAGCACAAAGTCACATTGAATCCTGGAATCATGTGCATATGGTTGACTGAAAAGCATGGTGCTCATCATTTCTTGGCCACTGGATTGTTGTTTGTAGACACTTGGCATGCTGAAGCATCAGGGCACATGGTGTACCACCTTTAGAAGCCTGCACAGGAATACATTGAGAAAAAATGGAAACAAGGAAATTGGGGGACCTGGGAAAACTTACAGCGCGGTATGATGGACCTTAGGACGTGGCAAGGGTTGCTTTAGCTTCAGAGTATGGCAAAGAAGAGAGTCACGTTCTCCTTTTGGCCTGAAAACGCTTGCAACACTCCTTTTGATCTCACACTTTTTTTGACACTTTTTGGATTTTGCTCTGGCTGTTTGTGCGCACTCTAGGTTGTGAATGAGGCTTGCAAGGCTTGTATATATAGTAATGAGTGAGAATAAGTCACATTTAGGAGCCTTTAACCATTGCAATTAAGCTTTGGATTTTGTCTTAACCACCATTAAAGGCCTTTCAAAGCTTGTTCAAAATTTGAATTTTCATGCCTAAATGAGCTTAGCACGAAATTGGTAGGTTGAAAATGCTTCATGAAGGCTATTCAAACCATAAGATACCATTTAATTAATTTTTTTAGATTTACTCGAATTATTATGGATTAAAATGAATTAAATCCATAAAAATTAAATAAAAATAGAAAAATAATTGTTTGGTCTTGAAGTTGATCATGGGACACGTGGGTGGCATGACAAGGCTGAATAAAGTGGAAAAAAGTGGTCCCTTTTGTCAAAAATTGAAGTTTCAAGGATAGTTGACTTTTGCCATTTCACAAAAATTTCCCAACTTCTCCAATGCATATCTTGCTCAATTTTGATCATATGAACATGTTCTTAGACATTTTGGAAAGGTCTTGAAGTCCTCTAACCAATGCCTTTGGTCCCATGTCATTTCTAGTTACCAATCTCAAGTTATGGTCTTTGCCTTAAAATGCCTTTTTGTTGACTTTTGAAAATGACCTATAATGTTGAAATTGATAACTTTTTGTGAGAGCATTTCTTGGAATTGGAATGTGAAGATGAGTTGTAGGAAATGTCCTCCCCTTCAAGATGAGCATTGGATGGGATTTTTCTGATGAACCATGAAAAAGTTATGCCTTGGTCAAGTTACAGTTGACTTTTCAACTGTCCAAAAATGGAAACTTTTGTATCTTGATGATTTTTGAGCCATGCTTGTGGAATCATGATCAAGACTTGATCAAATGATGATTGTGGCTTCAAAATAAGACGTTGACCAAAATTTTTGACTTTTGACGGCCAAATGACCATTTTACCCCTACAGTTGATTGTAGAGCAAATAGGGTTTTTGACTGTGCAACTTGACCTTGTGAGCCTTGAAAATTGGCATATGGATGCTTGGCAATGTATATAGGCATATGGGACTTGATTGGACCCTTGAAAACCTCAACTTCCTTGCAAGAACCAAAACCCTAATTTGACTGGCTTAAGAGGGTGTTTGAACTGTGCAACCCTTGAGTAGACTTGAGCAAATTGAGATGATGCTTGTCAAAACTTTGAAGAATATGGGAGGGAAAATTTTGGGGTACAAAAGCTACCATGGCACGCTAATAGGTTTCCCCAACATTCTTTAGTCCGAATGGAATCACCTTATAGTAGAAAGTGCCCCACTGCGTGACAAACGTTGTTTTCTCCATGTCCTCGGGCGCCATTTTGATTTGATTGTAACCTGAGAATCCCTCCATGAAGGAAAACACTTTGTGTTGTGCCGTATTGTCAACTAGAATATCAATGTAGGGGAGTGGAAAATCATCCTTAGGGCTTGCCCTATTCAAATCTCTGTAGTCCACACACATTCGCACTTTGTTGTCCTTTTTGGGCACGGGAACAACATTGGCAACCCATTAGGGATAAGAGGTGACAACCAAGAATCCAGTGTTGAATTGCTTCATGGCTTCTGCTTTAATATTTTCTGACATATCAGGCCTCATGCGACGAACCTTTTGCTTTACTGGCGGATAATCCTCTTTTGTAGGCAAATGGTATACCATAATGTCTGCATCAAGTCTCGGCATGTCTTCATACGACCAGTCAAAGACATCAACATAATCATGTAACAACTGAATTAGACGCTCCTTAACACTGGGTTCCAGATTGGCACCCACCTTGACCTCTTTTTTGTCTTCTTTGGTACCTAGGTTGATTGTATCCACAGGTTTCTCGTGAGGCTGAATGGTTCTCTCTTCTTGTTGTAGTAGTCTGGAAAGTTCCTCTGGTACTTCACAATCTTCCTCACCTTCGTCTTCGGCTTGGTAGATTAGATTCTCAGAGTCACAAAAGGCCATAGCAGTATCGTTACCCATGGGATCCCGAATGGATGTATACCTGCATTATGAGTGTGAGTGTGTGTGAGGGTATAACTATCTTTGAAAGAAATAAAAATGTAAAAATAAAAACAATGAGCGCAAAAGTTTGTATGCAAAAACACCCATGATTCATTGATGTCATATGAAAATGAGATAATAACCCTTACAAATGGACCATTGTGCCTCGGGTAAGACACAAGGTTTTAAGAGTGCGAATTGTTTTAATATTACAAATCCAACAAAATGTAAAGACATATTACTGTGGGATAAAAGTGATCGGGACAAAATCTCCAGCCTCCCAGTTGTTGAGCCCTCCACTGATAGTTGGGAATATCCAGTCCTCCAAGTCACAGTTATCTTCATCATCTTCTACGGTGTTGACCTCACGGTTGCTGATCTTCATGGGTGGTCCTCCGGCACGAGTGCAGCGCACAACCTTCTGGGCACCTGAAGTGAAACCCAAGCCAAATTTGGAAGACTTATATGGGATATCTGGGAGTTGTCCCCAGATAGTGCACCCACCTTCTTCTACCACTGCCTTGGCATCCTTCAGAGATGACATCCAGAGTGGAGGCCTTGTAATCTTGGGAACCTGAGACATAGCCTTGGTCACTGCCACATCTTGGGGGACTTCTTCAAAGTGTTTAAATGGAGTTTCAATAAATACCCCATATAATTCCACATATCTGAAGGAATTGAGATGACTAATCATGTACTCTTCCTCTCCATGAATGATGATAATCTTCCCTTGAATTGGATATTTTAGCATTTGGTGCAATGTAGAAGTAACGACACCGGTATTGTGAATCCACGGTCGACCTAGCAAGCAAGAATATGAGGGGATAATATCCATTACGCAAAAAGTTAAATCAAATGTTTGTGTTCCAACTTTTATGGGAATGTCTACCTCCCCATGTACCATCCTTTTCGAGCCGTCAAAAGCCCTCACCACTATATTGCTTGGCTTCAATGTCAATACTTCGCAATCAAGCCTATCAAGATCCTTTTTAGGAAATACATTCAGGGATGAACCGATATCAACTAACACATGAGCCAACTTCGTGCCCCTACATTCAACTGAGACATACAATGCCTCATTATGCTTCCTTCCCCTTGGCGTTAGATCAACATCTGAAAAACCTAAGCCATTATCTGCAGTCAAGCTGGCTACGCAGTCTTGGAGCTGATCGACTGACGTTTCTTGAGGTACATGGGTGGTTTTTAAGAACTTTACCAAGACCTTTGCAAGCGCCTCAGAACACAGCAATAAAGCCAGCATGGATATTTTTGATGGGGTCTGCCCCAGTTGCTCGACTACATCGTAGTCACTTTTTTTTATGATCTTTAGAATCTCCTCCATCTCTTTCCTGGAGGTCTCAGGAATAGTCAATGATTGTGCCTTCATCCGAACAGGCTCAATCAGAATACTTTTTCCTCTAGTCTCGGTTAACTCGACAGCCGGAGTATCAGTAGGGGTGACAACAAGTATTGTAACAGCTTCGTCAATAGGAGTACTTGAAAAGATGATTATGGGATTGGGAGTAACCTTCGGAGGGGCAATAACAACAAGAATGATTATGGGTCCAGAAACATCCTTTGGGGGAGCAATTTCTGGAGAGAAGATCCTACCACTTCGGGTAATCTTACTAGTCCCTGCAATATTACTGACGTCGGAATCCACTTTCTCAGAACTTGAATCTTCGGCATCTGATATTGCTTAATACCGTGGTAGTAGACATCCCCTCCATAATTCCATGGTACGGTTTTGTCTGACGTATACAGGATTGGTCCAGGTATTGTGATTATTAAAGGAGCTACTTTTGGAATTGATGTAATTCGAATGGGTCTTTTGGTGGAGACCCTGGAAGAATTGGAGGATATGGTAACGATAGACACATCATTAAAAGGAACATTGGAGTAAAAGTCTTCTAAAAAAAATTTCTTTGTTATCTATTAGGCCCTGAACACCTGTTTTCAACAAAGGACTGCTGGTTGGTGAGGACAAGCAGAAATGACAGCTTTCATCACAACCTGGGAAAACACCGGCAATCAACAAATTCTTTTTGATAGTCAGGACTGAGGTCACAAGTTCATCAACTGAAGCAACAAACATATCCTCCTCAATGGCGTTGGCATTATGGCCGTGTTTGGGCATAGGGGAAGAAATGACGTTGGGCTTTTCTGGCGCATCGAATTCAATCTCCTTAGCTTTAAGGAGGTCTTGTACCTTGTTCTTTAGATCCCAACAGTTATTAGTATCGTGACCAGGACTTTCAGAGTGATATGCGCAACGGGAATTGGGATGATAGTGAGGATAGGTTGTATTAGGGTTTTTCAGAGCTTCTTTCAAGGTCACCAAATTTGATCTTAGTAGATGCGGTAATACTTGAGATAGGGTCATGTTAATTCTGGTGAACTGCCTGACTGGTCTTTTCATCCTCGGTTGATTGTTTCTTTGTTGATCAGGCACGGGTTTAGGGATCATCACAACCCCCACCATTGGTCGGCGCTCGGCCATATCTTGGTTTCTTTGCGGATATACAACAACCACCTCTTTCTTTCCGATGAAAGGCTTCCTTACAGCTGCAGAAGAGGATGTATCTTTTTGGATCTTTCCATTCTTTATCCCGACTTCTACCCTTTCTCCGGTCAATATCAGCTCAGTAAAACCTGCTGATGAACTTCCAATTAAGTGATTGAAGAAAGGACCAAACGAGATGCCCAAGAACATGTCTACCAACTCTCTCTCAGATAGAGGAGGTTGAACTCTTCCGGCTAAATGTCTCCATTTTTGCGCATAGTCCTTGAAGCCTTCATTTGAAGCCATGGCCATACTTTGAAGTTGAGTATGGGTAGGCGCAAGATCAGCATTGTATTGGTATTGTTTGTAGAAGGTTGCAGCAAGATCTTACCAATTGTGAATGTTGGCTCTTTCTAGTAGGTAAAACCAATCAAGTTGAGTTCCAGACAGATTGTCATGGAAGAAGTGTACCCATAAGTCCTTGTCAGCGGTATGAGGCTGGATTTTTCTCACATAGGACTGGAGATGCATTTTGGGACATGAGACTCAGTCATACTTGGCGAACACAGGTGCTCTGAATTTCGGAGGAATGACAATCCCCGATACTAGACCCAATTCCTCAAAGTCCAAGCCAGACACTTTTTGGATTTCCATTGCGCTCAACCACTCTTCGAGATGTTTATACTTGTCATCAGCTAGAGGGTATTGTTCTTCAGAATAGTATTCTACTTCCTCTTCCTCTTCTGATTCTGACGGGATAACTATTTCCTTGCCTTTCCTATCTTGATTGTCTCTCTCACCGGATGTTGTTTCAAAGTCTAGGGTCCTTCTTGTCTGCCCATGAAATATTCTTCCCATGTTTAGGACTCTGGTTACCTTCTTTGTCTTCTTTTTCTTCTCCTCAGCCAGCAAAGTCTTCAACTCTTCTTGTCCTTTAGCTAGGGTCAAGAACAACTGTTGAAACTATGCATTCTGAGCTTGGAGGTCCTTCACTATTTGCTCGAGATCCATCTTACTGAAATAAGCAGTAGATAGATGAGGATACTTGTTGCAAGAAACCTGCTTATGTTATGATGAATGGTAAATGCGTATGCAATGATTTGAAGGATTTTAAGATTCAAATTCATTTTAAACAAAAGGAAACACACGTTATATTAATAAATTAAAGCTTTTGAATACATCAATGCCTTCTTGGGCAAAGCTAATACAAGAAACTCTAAGATAAAAAGGTAGTGTGCATCCTCTTTGGCGCGATGTAGGCATTGAGAATCCGCTCCTCGTGAAGTAGCTTGGTAAGCTCCAGGTTCTTCTTCTCACTGGCATAAAACTGGGCCTCAAAAGTATCTCGCTCCCCTTTGAGTTGTATCCAATCTCTTTGTAAGTCTTCAAGTGACGTGGGCATGTCAGGATGTAGGATAGTGTATGGAACTTCTCCCTCCTTAATAGGCTCAATAATTACTGGGAGAACATAGGGATAAGTCATTATAAGACTCTGAGCGCGAGTTCGTACCCATTTGAGGTAAGGCTAAAGAGGGATGGAATTCTTGTGCCCCAAAGTCTTGATATCTACCATGTTTAACATCCTCCAAGCTCGGATAAATTTCTAGCGAAGACCTTGACCGTCGTTGTCGTAGTCAAATACCAAACCTCGAATCAGCATCTCATGCAGGCCATCCCTTCGGGCATAACCAAACTGTCTTAAGGCTAAGCAGGGGTTGTAGGTGATACCTCCCCTAATGCCAAGTAAAGGGACATTATGGAATTCTCCACAATGGTTGACAATGATAACATTCTCTTTGGATCGGGAGCACCAACGAATGTCTGAATGTTTGAGCGTCATCAACCTTTGTGACCATCTTGAACCTTGCTCATTCTTTAATACATATTCGGGGAAGATAAGAAATAAACCATCTTTCCAAGAGAGGAGTGCAACACATAAGGACACCTCTTTTCCTCATTGTGCGAGTGTGAAAAGAGTGTAGGATGTCTCCTAGCAAAGTAGGCACCGAATTACGGGATATGAAGATTTTGACAATGTTCACATCTATGAGTTGGTTAGAGTTTGGAAACAAAACCATCCCATAGATGAGGAGAGCCATAATTTCCTCAAAGGCTTGCAGATCCAAGGAATTCCAACAACTTTGGGCTTTCTCAAACAAGAACTTTGCTAGGAAACCCTTGACACCACTCCTTATTTCCCAATGAGTTGTAACATCGGATGAGTGCAAGTGTAGAGTGTAACACCCCAGTTTCAATTATTTGATTTATTTAAATTTGGGAAATTATTTTATTAGAATTAATAAAATAAAAAGGGATTATTTATTTTGAAATATGGAGGAAAATAAAAGAAATAAGAAAATGCTGAGTTTTTAAGTTATTGGGCTTGGATGTTGTTAGTAAAGAGTGGGGGTGCAAAAGAAGTAAAGATATGTTTTGGAACTCAAGTTATTTTTCTCATTATTCACGATAACACAGAAGTTGGGATTTTGGGAAGCAGAGCTCTGAAGGTACGAAGAAGGAAGACCATCGCTCAAAAAGTTCAAAGCTGCTAATTGATAAGGTAAGGGGGGCTATTACTCGATTTACCTTTGTTTATGGGTTGATGTACGGTTGATTTGGGTAATCGTAGGGAAAAACCCCAATTGTTAGATGTTATTAGGGATCGATACCCTTAGGATTGAACTTTGTTAAAGGAGGTTTAGGTTCCCAATTTTATGAAATCAATTAACGATTTTAGGTTCCTAATGGTGGATTGGAAGTATATCTGCATGATCGTGAATTTACCTTAGAAGTTATAGGGATAACCTCAATGTTAGTAGATTTCCCCAAAAAGGACGATTAATCCCGGTTAAGGTGACTATGATGATTGTTGGTAATTAGGAAATTGATGTTTTGTTTTGAGTTATACAAACCCGATGTTGTTATATACCGAAATGTGTGTTTTGGCTGCTGTTCTGAGCTGCTGCAGGTACAGGAAAATTCTGTACGCGCTCAGCAACACGGGCCGTGTTGCACAACACGGGCACCCGTGTTGCTCTTCTGTGTTGGTAAAGTAATGTGTTTTCTGGACACATTACAACACGGGCCGTGTTGCACAACACGGGTACCCGTGTTGATCCCCTGTATGGATAAGGATAATATGTTTTCTGTACGCGCTCAGCAACACGGGCCGTGTTGCACAACACGGGCACCCGTGTTGATGCTACTGTGTTGATTTTCTGAACTTTGTTTTCAGTGCTTGATTGTGGATTTTATTGCCATGCTTTTGGATAATGTTATCGAGCATGAATTATGATATGACTTGATATGATTGATGTTTAAATAGTATGCTGAGTGATTACATGCTATCCATATCTTGTTATGATTTGATGTTGTTGATGTTGCATGATATGTTGATTGATGTTCATAGTATGCTGAGTGTTACATACTTTACATATCATGTTGCATTTGTTAATTCCCATTGTGTGGAATTAACATGGTGGCCAATATACGTGTCCGCGATTTAATGGAACGTTGAGGTGGTAGCCGTGTCCGCGATATAATGGAACAGTGAGTTATCCGTGACCCGAGATTTAATGGGGCGGTGAAGTGGTACCACATGCATGGGTGTGTTGCATTACCTTGAATATAACATGAATGGATGATTTTTCCAATGTTGTATTTGATTGTTTGTATGCACGTATGGTTGCTAAATGGTTGACGATGTTTGATGTTAATTGCAAATATGAAAAGCAATATATTATGGGTATATGAATTGTAAAGGTTTTTGTAACCTATGAAATATGCTAATTGTTGGGTGATGCTTATGGTTCCTGAATTGATTGTTATGAACGTATAATCAAATGTATAATTGAGATGCTCACCCTTACTGTTGAATATTTCAGATTGAGGAGCTTCGTTCAGGTGCTTGGCGAAGGCTTGTCGTTTCTAGTTTATTTTCGTTTTAGTATTGTCCGGGTCATGCTCTGATAGTTGTAACTCCGGGAACGCTTGTTTGTCGAGCTGTTTTAGTCAGACTCGTTTAATTCCTCATGTTTTGTTATAATATGATGTTGACATTTTCCAGGTGTTAATCCCTGATGATTTCGAAAATATTAATAACATTGATTTTATTAATTAAAGTATTCCGCTGTGTAAACATGTATGAGTTACTACTACGTTATGCATGACAGGAATTTGTTTTATTAAAAGAGAATTGTAGCATCCTCGTTAGTACATGTACTCTGAAAATATGATTTTAATTATTTGCGAAATTTTATGCGGGGTTTTAGAGGGTGTTACAATAGTGGTATCAGAGCATAGTCGGTCGTTGCGACCAGAGTCTTGAGTCAGTCATCCCTTTTGTATGCGATTATTGTAAGGTAACACTGTCGATACTGTATTCTAATGTGGAGTATGTTTTAATTCTCAGGAATATGGCTGGAAGAGGTAACGGACGAAATGATGCTGCACTCGCTGAGGCTTTGGGGATGTTAGCTGGTGTACTTGCTGGAAACCCAACTGGAGGCGTGATTGGTGCTGATAGGCAATTGGGAAATTTCCAAAGGAACAATCCTCCGTTGTTCAAAGGTACACATGACCCTGAAGGTGCTCAGAAGTGGCTGAAGGAAATCGAAAGGATTTTCCGTGTGATTGATTGTGCTGAAGATCTGAAAGTCAGATATGGTACGCATATGTTGGCAGAAGAAGCCGACGACTGGTGGGTTGCAACAAGGACTGAAATGGTTCAAGATGGAGAGGCACTGACTTGGGCTAACTTCAGAAGGGCTTTTATGAGGAGGTACTTTCCTGAAGATGTTCGGGGAAGAAAGGAAATTGAATTTTTGGAGCTTAAGCAGGGCAATCTGACGGTTAGTGAGTATGCTACTAAGTTCACTGAGCTGGAAAAGTATTATGCACACTACAACAATGATGAGGCTGGAGAATTCTCTAAGTGTATCAAATTTGAGAATGGTCTCCGAGATGAGATTAAGCAGGGAATCAGGTACCAGCGTATTCGTAGATTTTCTGACCTGGTGGATTGTAGCAGAATCTTGGAAGAAGATATTACCAGGAATAGGTCGTCGCACTCTCGTGGGGCTGTTGATAAAAGGGGAAAGCAACATATGGACCGTGGCAAGCCATATGGTAGAGATAACCAGAGATCAGGCGGTTGGAAAAGGCCTAGTGGGGGAGATTCTAAGGCTCCTATCAGATGCTACAGGTGTGGTGAGTCTGGTCATCACATTCGAGATTGCAAGAGTGATGAGAAGAAGTGCTATAAATGTGGAAAGGCTGGTCATTTGTCTATTGATTGCAAAGGGAAGTCTGTTACTTGTTACAATTGTGGCGAAGAAGGTCACATTCGTCCGCAGTGTCCTAAGCCTAGGAAGGATCAGTCAGGTGGAAAAGTGTTCGCTCTGTCTGGATCTGAGACTACTCCAGAGGATCGATTGATTAAAGGTACGTGTTTTATTCATGGCACACCTTTAGTTGCAATTATTGATACTGGTGCAACTCATTCTTTCATTTCTTTGGATTGTGCTGAGAGGTTGAAACTGGACATATCTGGTATGCGAGGTAGCATGGTTGTTGATACTCCTGCATCGGGTTCAGTGACAACTTCACTTGTATGTAGGAATTGTCCTATTGAGATTTTTGGTAGAGGTTTCGGTATGGATTTAGTGTGCCTACCGCTTGAACAAATTGATATTATCCTTGGGATGAACTGGTTGGAATTCAACCGGGTTCATCTGAACTGCTTTGCTAAGACGATGATTTTCCCAGAGGTAGTTGGCGTCGAGAACTTGACTATGACTGCTAGGCAGGTACAAGAAGCAATGGAGGACGGTGCTAATGTGTTTATGTTACTTGCTTCGTTAGATGCAACAGGAAAGGTCAGGAGTGGCGAATTGCCAGTGGTGTGTGATTTTCCAGAAGTCTTTCCGGATGATATTGGTGAGTTACCTCCTGAGAGAGAGGTGGAATTCTCTATAGATTTGATTCCTGGTACGAGACCGGTGTCGATGGCGCCATATCGTATGTCTGCGTCTGAGTTGGCTGAATTGAAGAGTCAGTTGGAAGATTTACTGGAGAAGAAGTTTATTCGTCCAAGTGTTTCGCCTTGGGGTGCTCCAGTATTATTGGTTAAGAAGAAAGAAGGTTCTATGAGACTATGTGTTGATTACAGGCAATTGAACAAGGTAACCATTAAGAATCGGTATCCATTACCGAGGATTGATGATTTAATGGATCAGCTAATTGGAGCCAGTGTATTCAGTAAGATTGACTTGAGATCTGGATATCATCAGATTCGTGTGAAAGCGGAAGATATACAAAAGACTGCTTTTCAAACGAGGTATGGGCATTATGAATATTCTGTTATGCCGTTCGGAGTTACTAATGCACCTGGTGTTTTCATGGAATGTATGAACAGGATTTTTCATCCGTATCTGGATAAGTTTGTTGTGGTTTTTATTGATGACATTCTGATTTATTCCAAGAATGACGAAGAGCATGCGGAACATCTCAGAATTGTGTTAGAGTTGTTGAAAGATAAGAAGTTGTATGCAAAGTTGTCCAAATGTGAGTTCTGGCTGAGTGAAGTCAGTTTTCTTGGACATGTGATTTCTAAGAATGGTATTGCAGTGGATCCTACAAAAGTAGAAGCAGTATCTCTGTGGGAAGCGCCGAAGACTGTTTCTGAAATCAGAAGTTTCCTTGGTCTTGCAGGTTATTACAGAAAATTTATCGAAGGATTCTCAAAGTTAGCATTGCCGTTGACGAAATTGACTCGTAAAGGACAAGCGTTTATTTGGGATTCTGATTGTGAGAAAGGTTTCCAAGAATTGAAGCGGAGATTGACTAGTGCTCCTATTCTGATTTTGCCGAATCCGGTGGAATCTTTTATGGTCTATTGTGATGCATCTCTGTTGGGTTTAGGTGGTGTTTTAATGCAGAATCAACAGGTAGTTGCGTATGCTTCGAGACAGTTGAAGGTTCATGAAAGGAACTATCCTACTCATGACTTAGAGTTGGCAGCAGTTGTGTTTGTCTTGAAATTGTGGAGACATTATCTGTATGGTTCGAGATTTGAAGTGTATAGTGATCATAAGAGTTTGAAGTATCTTTTCGATCAGAAAGAGCTCAATATGAGGCAAAGAAGGTGGTTGGAATTTCTCAAAGATTATGATTTTGGTTTGAATTACCATCCTGGTAAGGCAAATGTGGTTGCAGATGCTTTGAGCAGGAAATCCTTGCATATGTCTATGATGATGGTTCGTGAATTGGATTTAATTGAACAATTCCGAGATTTGAGTTTAATTTGTGAAAGTACTCCGAAGTGTGTTCGTTTGGGTATGTTGAAACTTACTAGTGGTATTCTAGAAGAGATCAGGATCGGGCAAAAATCTGATGTTAATTTAGTTGATAAATTGACATTGATCAACCAAGGTCAAGGTGGTGAGTTTAGAATTGATGAAAATGATGTTATGAGATTTGGCGATAGAGTTTGTGTTCCGGATGTTGCAGAAATCAAGAAGAGTATATTAGAGGAAGGACATCGCAGTGGGATGAGTATTCATCCGGGTGCCACAAAAATGTATCATGATTTGAAGAAATTGTTTTGGTGGCCGGGAATGAAAAAGGAAATAGCTGAATTTGTGTATGCATGTTTAATCTGTCAGAAATCGAAGATTGAGCATCAGAAGCCGTCTGGAGTTATGCAGCCGATGTTTATTCCAGAATGGAAGTGGGATAGTATTTCTATGGATTTTGTATCCGGGTTGCCGAGGACTCCTAAGGATTGTGAAGCGATATGGGTTATTGTGGATAGACTGACTAAGTCTGCTCATTTTATACCGGTGCAAATGGATTACTCAATGGAGAGATTGGCACAGTTATATATTGAGAAAATAGTGAGTTTGCATGGAGTTCCTTCTAGTATTGTGTCAGATAGAGATCCGAGATTCACTTCGAAATTTTGGGAAGGATTGCAGAAGGCTTTGGGTACTAAATTGAGGTTGAGTTCAGCTTACCATCCTCAGACTGATGGACAGACGGAGAGGACGATTCAATCGTTAGAAGATTTATTGCGTGCTTGTGTTTTAGAGAAGGGTGGAGCTTGGGATAGCTATTTTCCATTGATTGAATTTACTTATAACAATAGTTACCATTCGAGTATTGGTATGACTCCGTTCGAGGCATTGTATGGTAGACGGTGTAGAACACCTCTGTGTTGGTATGAATCTGGAGAGAGTTCGGTAATTGGGCCAGAGATTGTTCAGCAGACTACTGAAAAGATCAAATTGATTCAAGAGAAGATGAGAGCTTCTCAGAGTCGTCAGAAAAGTTATCATGATAAGAGGAGAAAGAATTTAGAATTCAGTGCTGGAGATCATGTGTTTATGAGAGTTACTCCGATGACGGGTATTGGTCGAGCGTTGAAATCTAAGAAGTTGACTCCGCGTTTTATTGGTCCGTTTCAGATTACAGAAAGAGTTGGGGAAGTTGCTTATCGCATTGCTTTACCTCCGAGACTTGCGAATTTGCACGATGTTTTTCATGTTTCTCAGCTGAGGAGATACATTCCAGACCCATCTCATGTAATCCAAATAGATGATGTACAGGTGAGAGATAACCTGACAGTAGAAACATTGCCTATGAGGATAGAAGATCGGGAAGTGAAACAGTTAAGAGGTAAGGAGATAGCATTAGTGAAGGTTGCTTGGGGAGGTCCAGCAGATGGAAATATCACTTGGGAGCTGGAGAGCCAGATGAAAGAGGCTTATCCAGAACTGTTCGTCTAAGGTATGTTTTCGAGGACGAAAACTCTTTTAGTGGGGAAGAGTTGTAACACCCCAGTTTCAATTATTTGATTTATTTAAATTTGGGAAATTATTTTATTAGAATTAATAAAATAAAAAGGGATTATTTATTTTGAAATATGGAGGAAAATAAAAGAAATAAGAAAATGCTGAGTTTTTAAGTTATTGGGCTTGGATGTTGTTAGTAAAGAGTGGGGGTGCAAAAGAAGTAAAGATATGTTTTGGAACTCAAGTTATTTTTCTCATTATTCACGATAACACAGAAGTTGGGATTTTGTGAAGCAGAGCTCTGAAGGTACGAAGAAGGAAGACCATCGCTCAAAAAGTTCAAAGCTGCTAATTGATAAGGTAAGGGGGGCTATTACTCGATTTACCTTTGTTTATGGGTTGATGTACGGTTGATTTGGGTAATCGTAGGGAAAAACCCCAATTGTTAGATGTTATTAGGGATCGATACCCTTAGGATTGAACTTTGTTAAAGGAGGTTTAGGTTCCCAATTTTATGAAATCAATTAACGATTTTAGGTTCCTAATGGTGGATTGGAAGTATATCTGCATGATCGTGAATTTACCTTAGAAGTTATAGGGATAACCTCAATGTTAGTAGATTTCCCCAAAAAGGACGATTAATCCCGGTTAAGGTGACTATGATGATTGTTGGTAATTAGGAAATTGATGTTTTGTTTTGAGTTATACAAACCCGATGTTGTTATATACCGAAATGTGCGTTTTGGCTGCTGTTCTGAGCTGCTGCAGCTACAGGAAAATTCTGTACGCGCTCAGCAACACGGGCCGTGTTGCACAACACGGGCACCCGTGTTGCTCTTCTGTGTTGGTAAAGTAATGTGTTTTCTGGACACATTACAACACGGGCCGTGTTGCACAACACGGGTACCCGTGTTGATCCCCTGTATGGATAAGGATAATATGTTTTCTGTACGCGCTCAGCAACACGGGCCGTGTTGCACAACACGGGCACCCGTGTTGATGCTACTGTGTTGATTTTCTGAACTTTGTTTTCAGTGCTTGATTATGGATTTTATTGCCATGCTTTTGGATAATGTTATCGAGCATGAATTATGATATGACTTGATATGATTGATGTTTAAATAGTATGCTGAGTGATTACATGCTATCCATATCTTGTTATGATTTGATGTTGTTGATGTTGCATGATATGTTGATTGATGTTCATAGTATGCTGAGTGTTACATACTTTACATATCATGTTGCATTTGTTAATTCCCATTGTGTGGAATTAACATGGTGGCCAATATACGTGTCCGCGATTTAATGGAACGTTGAGGTGGTAGCCGTGTCCGCGATATAATGGAACGGTGAGTTATCCGTGACCCGAGATTTAATGGGGCGGTGAAGTGGTACCACATGCATGGGTGTGTTGCATTACCTTGAATATAACATGAATGGATGATTTTTCCAATGTTGTATTTGATTGTTTGTATGCACGTATGGTTGCTAAATGGTTGACGATGTTTGATGTTAATTGCAAATATGAAAAGCAATATATTATGGGTATATGAATTGTAAAGGTTTTTGTAACCTATGAAATATGCTAATTGTTGGGTGATGCTTATGGTTCCTGAATTGATTGTTATGAACGTATAATCAAATGTATAATTGAGATGCTCACCCTTACTGTTGAATATTTCAGATTGAGGAGCTTCGTTCAGGTGCTTGGCGAAGGCTTGTCGTTTCTAGTTTATTTTCGTTTTAGTATTGTCCGGGTCATGCTCTGATAGTTGTAACTCCGGGAACGCTTGTTTGTCGAGCTGTTTTAGTCAGACTCGTTTAATTCCTCATGTTTTGTTATAATATGATGTTGACATTTTCCAGGTGTTAATCCCTGATGATTTCGAAAATATTAATAACATTGATTTTATTAATTAAAGTATTCCGCTGTGTAAACATGTATGAGTTACTACTACGTTATGCATGACAGGAATTTGTTTTATTAAAAGAGAATTGTAGCATCCTCGTTAGTACATGTACTCTGAAAATATGATTTTAATTATTTGCGAAATTTTATGCGGGGTTTTAGAGGGTGTTACATAGAGTTTGAGCAATCTCTTCTGGCTTTAGATCTCTTTCCGTATCGTTGAAAGGTAGTTTATTGAGGATGGGAATCCTCAAGAGTTGAGAGAATTCTTCCAAAGTAGGCACAAGTTGATAGTCGGGAAATGTGAGGCAATGGTGTAAAGGTTCAAAGAACTGAAAGAGCACCTTCATCATGTCCTCATCTGTATTGTAGGTGACCAAGTTGAGTAGGCAACCATGCCTTTCGGTGAAGGGAGAGTTTTCAGGAATCCTTGAAGCTAGCTCCTTAAGTTGTGGAGGGATCCTTACAAGATTGACTTGAATAGTTTTCATGCGAAGTGAATCCATATCCTACAAAACAAGAACAAAGATGAATCCCAAAAACCCTTGAAATGGTTAGTGAATGAATATGATGTTATGATGTTCATGATGCTATGTACAAGTATGTATATACAAACAAAGCAAATAAATCCTTAGGTTTAGGCTTGCATGGAGTTTTATAGGTAAGTACCCTATTGAAGTTTAGTTGGCTTAAACCTATCCTAGTAATAGTAACCGGTTCTAAGAAGCTCAATATGACTGGATTGTTTCCTTGGTCATTGTTTCAGCTCAAGCCTCTTTAATGGAGACTGAAATATCCCAAGAAACCAAACCTCAATGAGTGTAGTATCGAGTATCTACCAACTTCGGACTGCACCAAAGTCGGTCATCTCACTACATCCTAAGGCCAAGTTGGTCAAGTAAAGGTTCTAAAAGTTCATTAGTGCTTCATGACATCACTCAGCGGCCCCGTATTCTCTTTGATTAACTCAAAGGCTACGAGTACCCACAAATATGTCACACTAACGTAGCTATTGCTTAGATCATGTCGGTATACCCCGCACTGTTTCCATAGTGTATTGCTACTTACCTATAAGGTATCTCAAATCCGGGTAGAGGATTCAAACTCAAACAAAGAACCATAATGTAAAGCAAACAAGTCAAACAATGAAATCAAGTAAATGTGATCTAAACCCTAAGGTAGCCCCGCTTTTAGAACTTTCCCCAACAGAGTCGCCAATTCTGTGATACGGTGGGAGAACTGACTTGAAGGTTTTGTGTTTGATTGCAAATATTGCGGTTAGCAAGAGTCGCCACCAACTTTTCTTTTATCTAAAAGGAAAGGTGAAAAAGCACAGGAAAGACCTTTGATATTATTTCTTGAGTTCAGGGGGTAGATTATGAAAAGGGAAGGTATTAGCACCCTTTTCATCCATGGTTTTCCATGGGCTCTTAGTTACTTGCTAGATCAATCGCTTTTGTTTGAAAATTATGCTTTGTGTGGTTTTTGAAAGTATTTTGTAAAGAGGTCATTGTTTAGGAAATCTTTGTAATGATTCTCATTTGTAAGAATGTATTCAAAGATTTTGATCTTTTGAAAATGTTTTCAAGTTTGTAAGATGTTTTCAAGTTTGTAAGATGTTTTTAAATATGTAGGTGTTTGTTTTTGAAAATATCAAGGATGTTTGTTTGAAATTGAGCAAGTAATTAGGAGAACTCTACCTACTCAAAAGTCTTTCTTGTGCATTTCCTTTTCCTTTGACATTGTTATCTTACCATTGATTTGGTAAGTAACCCTATCTTTGGATGTAAACAGGATGGGCGTGGGTCATCGTATAACCATGATTAGCAATGTTGCAAGGCTTCTTAGCATTCTCTTTTAGGGACTAAGATCATTTGTAAGGCAACTTAGATAGCGTCGTCGAAGGACTATGTATGATCTTGTATTTGATTGTTTTTGCTAAGATACCTCACATGTGTAATATGACCATTTTGTAAGGCAACCAAGTGGATTTAACCCTAGGGGTGCTTGTGTGCAAGTGTATTATTTCCATGCTTGTTTTTTTGTCTTGAATTAGGGTTTTCTATTTGATTGATTTTATTCTTTCCATACAAACCCTAATTACTAGCATGTGAATATAAAGCATTTAAATTGCGGAAAATAAAAATACTATGCTATTACATGATTTATGGGAAAGGGGGGGGGGGTGTACAAAGTATAAATGGGGATTGCAAGAAATTAAACCCTAATTAATCTATTACAACCATATTGAATTGAATAAATAAATGTACAAAATATGAAAAGGAATAATGTATAAAGTAATGAATAAAAAAAGAATGGATTTTATTTGGTTTTGTCCTTGTTAAAAAAAGTTTTTTATTTTTTAACCTAATGAACTAAAAAAAAGCTTAATAAGGAAAAATAAACTAATTTAATTTAAAAGAGAAAATGTTTTTAAGTTTTATGAAGAATATTTTAGCATTAGACAAAATAGTATGAAAATTGATTAAATTAGAAAAAGTATAAATTCTATGTTTATTTTAAGAAAATAAAATAAGCCTAAATCTATTTAATTAAAAAAAATTAAGTTTATAACAAAAATATTTTTGATGATTTAGTCTAGAAAATAAAATAAATGTATATAGTATAAATAAAAATATATTTTTTTTATCTTTTTTGTCAATAAAATAAATATTAATATTAATAATAATAAATAAAAATAAAATAAAAATAAAATAAATAAAAAGTCAGGGGGATTTATTAGTAAACAAAAGAGTATCATGAGCAAAAATAAACTAAGCCCAATGAAGAGCCCAAATGCTGCCAAAAAAAGAACAAAAAAGAGTCAGAAAATGTAAAAATAACAAAATGGTCACGCTGAGGCTTGAACCCAAGACCATGGGGTGAACAGGCGCGCGCTTTACCACTGGGGTGGCTATACATCTGTTAACTTGTATGAAATGATAAATACATAACACAAAACGCGCCCTGACTGTACTTCATCTTCAACCTCTAGCCAAATGATCTGTAACTTGCTCATTTCTCAATCATTTGCAAAAATGTAAACATGAAAATTGCTCCATTTTGTCACACGAATCCAACCATATAAATATCATAAACTATAAATCAAAGATGAATGAGAATTTTTAAAAGTACCAAATTCTGACCTAAATATTTCAGAAAGTTCAAACTCAAAATTCTCCCAGCTCAATCAAAATAAATGAAATCTATGGACATGTGCAGCTTCAGGGCAATGATGTCTACATTTTATCTTCACAAATGCAAGCCTAACAATGCCTAAGTAATGAGATAGATGTTCAAGAAAAATACCTCAAAATTGGAAATCGTGAAATGGATTTGATCCTTTTTCAGGCAGTACCGATGATCAGGTTAGCTTCCTTGGACCTCTAGGAAGCTAATGCAATGGCTGGCTTGAGCTGAGGGTGTCTGGAATGGTCTGGAGAAGTCCAAATGTGATGCTCTATTTTTGGTTATGGAAGACAGGGTAAATGGTGTTCCAGAAGTGAAAAAGGTACAAGGATGAGTTACCCTTGATGCAAGGAAGCTTTAGAAACTAAAAGGCCAAGAAACGCACGAGGGAAATGTGAGTTTGAGGTTCAAGGTCAGAAACTGTGCAACAATGGAGTTTTTGGGAAATTTCTGATTTGAGAGAGTTTTGATGTATTTCGGGGTGCTCAAGCTCGTGTTCTAGCTAACAAATAGTGTCTCTATTTATAAGCAACATGTTTGGAGACTTGTTGTTGATCAGAATTCAAAATCACAAGTTTATGCACAACATGTGGTTTTTGAGAATTTCAAGGTTCCAAGCATTATGTACTTGCTAAGATAGAGTGGTTATGCTTTAAAAAAGCTTGCTTATGACTTTGTGGATGAAGTGTGATAAGAGGGAACAAGTTAGAGGCTCAAGAATTGACTTTACACAAAAGCTTGCTTTTCTAGAATGGAAGTGTTCACTTTGTGCCATTAATGGAAATGTGGATTGAATAAAGCTTAAACCACTTAGATTAAAGCTCAAAAGTTTGTGTAATCCATTAATGATGGATAGATATACAAGTTAGGATGCCTGAAAAGCAAGATTATGCAGCCTAGCATTGAAATTGCACTTGTGTTCATCATGAAAATGACCTATAATTCAAGTGACAAAACACCAACTTCACCTCTTCGATTCTCCCTACTCAAGAATGATCTTAAGTAGTTCTTGAACATTTTGGAAAGCTTGCAATGTGCTCCATAACCTATATTTGAATTGCTTTTGAATATTCCACATGGAAATATATGAAAAAGTGCCATGAAGTTAGGTTAAAATCCTGACCAAATTAGGGCAAAATTTCACTAAGTGTTTAGTTTCATTACCCTATGGTCTTGAAATTATAACTTGAGATCCAAGCACTTTTGGGAGAAGTTGTGTGAATAAAAGTTGTAGATTTCATGGAGATATACAACTTTCATGTTGGAATTTTCTCTTGAATCTTCTTGCATCATGATGAAAATTTGGCTCAAAGTTATGAAAAAACATAGATTTTTAACACTTAGAAAAATTTCTAAGTTTAGAAATTTTGACTTTTCAAAAAGAAATCTTGACTTTTTGATTTCTTGATGAATAATTTTCATATTTTGACATTTTTTGATGAATTATGATCTTTGGCACTTAAATTTGACCAAAAAGTCAAGGTTTGACTTTTCAGTATACAATTGACTTTTGATCAGTTGATTGCAAAATTCACCTGTCAATCCAATGGACTTGCAATGTTTTGAACCATGTAATTAGGTATAAATGGTTCAATTGGACTCTTGAGATCATGACTTAAACCAATTGACCAATTGCTAGGTTAAAAATCAGAAATTTCCCTTTCTCAGTCAAAAACCCTAATTTTGACCATTTCGCCCTTTTGGAGATTTGATCAAATTTCCTGAGGAGTTGTGGTCCAAACTTGATCAAATGGTTGATATGAGTTAAAAATGTTGATGTGGATAAAAAATTATGAGGTTTGACTGTAAATTGGCCATTGTTGACTTTTTCCCCAATACAACTGATTTTTAGGTCAACTGTTCAATTGACTGATCAAAAGTGTGATCCAAGGCTTGAAACTTGACATGGGTAATCTTGGGGGTCCATAATGGTCCATGAAAGTCATATGAAGCATTGATAGTTCAAAAATCCTTGTGCAAACTCAAACCTTAATTTTGGTCATCAGTGCCTAAGGAGGTGTCTTGAGATGATCAAACCCTAGTGCAGTCTTGAGCCCAAGGAGATCTTGTGAGCAAATTATTGACAAGTGAAAGGGTAAATTTTGGGGTACAACAAATGGTTTGTGATAGATAATTAGGGCTTTATTGCTTTCATTCCCCTATTCACAAAACTTGTACCCCCATTCCCAAAGCATTGTAATAGCGTAGGACATTTAATTTCCGTAATTTATCGCTTTCCTTATTATTGTTAGTAATTAAGGTTTGTATGGAAAGACTAAAAGAAAACATAGTAAAACCCTAATTCAAGATAAAATACTTGAAAACAAAACACTTGGCACACATGCACCTCTAGGGTAAACCTCACTTATTGCCTCAGATATAAATAGTCATGTCCCTCGAATGTGGGATGTTTTAGAAAAGACCTTCAATTAAAAGATCGTAGTCCCTCGATGACCCTTCGATGTTGCCTTCAATAAAAGGTCTTAGTACCTTATGAAAATTGCTAAAACATCTTACAAGTTGCCTTATATGACTGCACGACGACTCACGCATGTCCCTCACATTCAATAATATGACTCCTTACCAACCAATGGTAAAATAGCACTATCTAAAGGAGGAGGAAAAGAACAAAGACTTTTTGAGTAGGTATATTGATCGTAATTTCTTTCTCACAAACTAAAACCATTTCCACACCTCACACTTTCAAAAACAAACATCTTTTCAAACACTCTCTTTTCAAACAAATATTTTCAAAACAAACATTTTGTATACATTCTCAACGATACGAGAATGATTGCAAAATTGCCGCACTAAGGCGTTTTTAAAATATTTCCAAAAACAAACATTTTGTATACATTCTCAACGATACGAGAATCAGTACAAAATTACCATCTTTAAAAATATTCAAACATACACAAACACAAATAATTTCAAAGTGATCGAGCAATTAAGAGCCCGTAGATAACTACAGATGAAAAGGGTGCTAACACCTTTTCTTTTCATAACCTACCCCCCGAACTCAAGAAAATTATCAAAAGATCTTTCCTGTTCTTTTCCCCCTTTCCTTTATTGGATAAAAGAAAATTCGGTGGAGACTCTTGCAATCTGCAACATTTGCAATCAAACGTAAAACACCCAAGTCAGTTATCCCACCGTATTACAGAACTGGCGACTCTGCTGGGGAAGATTGTATAAAAGTGGGCTTACCTTAAGAGCTAGATCACCTTTATTGCTTTTACTTGTTTGCCTTCTTTGCTTTACATTTGTGGGTTATGCTTGGGTTTATTACTTGTAAAGATCCTATACCCGGATCTGGGGCATATTAGGTAAGTAGAAATAGATCATGGGGACTGTATAGCATATACCGATATGGTTGAAGCGATATCTACATTAGTGTGACAAATTTGTGGGTACCGGTGTCCCTTGAGTTAAATCAAGGAGAATACGGGGCCGTTGAGTGGTGTCATAAAGCACTAACTGACTGTAGAACCTTAGTTGAACAACTTGGCCATTAGAAATTAGTGAGTTAGTTGGCTTTGGTGCAGACTGAAGTTGGTTGATACTCGATACTAGACTCATTGAGATCAGACTTTTAGGATATTTCAGTCGTGAAAACAGATTGCTTGTGCTAAAACAATTCCCAATGAAGAAAGCTTAATGATATTAAGATTCCTTAGAACCCGATTACTTCTTTTAGGATAGGTTGAACCAACTAAAACTTCAAGAGGGTACTTACCTATAAACCCCATGCAAGATTAAACCTAAGGCTTTGTGTGTTTTGTTTGCGATTAATTATTCGTGACATCATAAACATCATGACATCATGCAATATCATTTTCACTAACTATTTTAAGGACCTAGGGATTTACCTTTGTTCTATTTTGTAGGATATGGCTTCCTCTTGCAGAAATACCATCTGAATCAGCTTTGTAAAGGTGCCTCCTCAACTCAAAGAGTTAACATTATGGGTTCCTGAAAATTCTCTGTTCACCAAAATATATGGTCGACTACTCAGTTTGGCTACCTCAAGCTTTGAAGAAAGCATGATGTGTGTGCTCTTTTAGTTCTTTGACCCTAAACATCATTATTTCACCTTTCCAGATTATCAATTGGTGCCTATAATGGAAGAATTGTATCAACTATTGGGAGTACCTATTCTTGATCAAATACCCTTCACCAGTCTAGAGAAAGATCCACAACCTGAAGAAATTGCATCAGCCTTACACTTGAAGCGGTATGATATTATAGCTAATTGGGAAACAAGGAGCGGAGTCAAGGGTTTTCTAGCTAAATTTCTGTTAGAGAAGGCTCGACTATTTTGGGAGACTATGGATTTGCAAGCTTTTAAAGAAGTCTGGCTCTTATAATCTATGAGTTAGTATTGTTCTCTAATCCAGACCAACTCATAGATGTGAATGCTGTCAAAATTATCCTCTCGCGTAACCCTATGCCTACTTTGCTCGGAGACATTTTGCATACTCTTTACACTCGTACCATGAGAAGGAGATGGGATCTTATGTGTTGCATACCGTTGCTATCAAGGTGGTTTATTTCACACCTTCCTCGGTCGATATTGATGAATGAACAAGGCTTGAGTTGGTCTCAAAGGATGATGTCGCTCTCTCATTCAGATATCTATTGGTGTTCCCGGTCTCTGGAAAATGTCATTGTCATTAATCATTGTGGGGAGTTACCTAATGTTCCGCTCCTTGGCATTATGGGAGGTATTACTTAACCTTTCTCTGGCTCTATGACAATTTGGCTATGCTCGAAGAGATGGTCCTCACGAAGCTCTTATCCGGGGTATTTTGTTCGACTACGAGAGTGATATTCAAGGTTATCATCAAAGGTTTGTACGATCTTGGGGCATGGTAAACAAGGTTGATAATAATACTTTGGGGCATAAGAACTCTATTGCTTTAGAGCCTTATCTCAAATGGGTGCGAGCTCGTGCTCAAAATATCATGATGCCATATCCATCCATCCTACCAGTGATTATGGAGCCCATTGCCGAAGGGGGTATTCCTTACACCATTCTCCATCCTGACATGCCTACTAACCTTGACAAGTTGCAGAAGTCATGGATTCAACTCAAGGGAGAACGAGACACCTTTGCAGCTCGATTCTACGCAAGTGAGAAGAAAGTGTTGGAGCTCACTAAGCAACTTCACGAGGAGAAAAGCCAGAATGCCTACATAGACACAAAGAGGAAGCGTCCTTGGGAGACTTGAGTCTTAGGTCTAAGGAGTTTTCATTTTGTCGTCTGTTTGAGATCCTTTTGCTTTTTCTATTGTAAGCCCAAGGGGCAATTGTAATTCTTGAACTTATTAATGAAATTTTCATTTCTGTTTCCCTTTTGCCTAGAAAATTTAAATCTCCTGGTGTCTTTGAAAACATTGCATCCACATATTATGCATCATGTCATAAGCAGGTTTTCCGATACAAGTTTCCTCATCTTTTTATTATTTATTTCAGTATAAGATGGCTCTAGAGCAAACCATCAAAAATCTACAAACTGAACACACACAGTTCCAAGAGACTATCCTCAACTTAGCTAAAGGACAACAAGAAATGATGGCACTCCTTGCCACCAAAAAGAAGACTAAGAAGTGGGCTGTTATTCTCAACATGGGAAGAAGGTTCGAGGGTCCCGCCTGATTGGCTCAAATAGAAGAGGATTCTTCTGAGGAAAAATACAACCAAGACGAGGATGTTAGAAGCACCGGGGTTGGGGGTGCAAATAACCAGATCTCTGAGGATGAAGACTACTCCAATGAGCAGTATCCATCGGAGGATGACAAATACAAATAGATGGAAGACCGACTTAAGGCTGTGGAGATCTAAACAATGTCTGGTTTGGACTTTGGAGACTTAGGTTTGGTCCCTAGGGTGGTCATTCCCCATAAATTCAAGGTCGCTGTCCAAACCAGAGTCGGGACAAATATCAAGGTTTCTAAAAAGTCCAAGAACACTTCCAAAAGTTCAAAATTGAAGAAGTTATGCATTGTTGAAGTTGGGCATTTTTCCAAAATTGCCAAAAGTCAACTATCCTCAAAACTCCAATTTTTGACAAAAGGCCCCACTTTTTTCCACTTGATTTGGTCTTATCACACCACACACGTGTCCCATCTTTAATTTCATGACCAATCATTTATTTTTCTATTTTATTTAATTTTCATTAATTTAATTCATTTTAAATAAATGTTAATTCAAATAAAATCTAAAAATGGATGGAATGATATCTTTTTGATCATTGCAGCTTTCAATTATAATGATTCATCAAATCAAATTCGTATCAAACCTTTTCATGCATAAAAAATCAGATTTGATACAAATATGGAAACTTGATAATGGAAGATTAAATCACATTTAAATTCTTCAATTCTCATGGATTAAGGCCCAAGTGATTAACCTAATTCATTCCCTTATGTACACACAAGCCATAGAGATCAAGAACACGACCCAAGCATAGTAGAAACGGCCAACTCAGAATTGAAAAAAAGTGTGAAAAGTGAGAGATCGAATTCTTGTTTGGAGGCGTTTTCAAGGCAAAATCTTCACATAGCTCTCTTGCTGGCAATCACCTAAAGCTATAGCAACCAAAACCAGGCCTTAAGACCACATGTAACGCGCTTTAAGTGTTCTTGAATATGCCTCTGTACACGAAAATATAACTCCTCATTCTTGTATCTTTTTGACCAAACATTAACATATTCTTGATCCATGTTTGATTTCGAAGCTTTCTACATCATTTAATTTTATTTTCATGGCTTCTAATGTGATACCCGAACCTAGGGTTTCCTTGCTTTGTTTTTAGGCATTTTGTGTACAGGCAAAATCAAGGCAATTCATGGCTATACTTGTGTTCAGGGAAGCAAGACGAACACGATGATGGCCTTAGCTTGCGTTTACATGGCCTAGGAAGGATTTTTGAAACATCCCACAAACTTTTCTGCGGATAAAAATCCGCAGGTAAATAACCAGGGATATTTGGAGAAGATGATAACGTGCATGGGTTTCATTGGCCAGTTTAAATGTTTTTAGCGCGTTTTTTAATTCCAGCATAGTTAATTGTTTTCACATATTATATTTATTGTGTATCCCATTAACAATAAAGCAGCATGGTCGAGTTGGCAAGGGAGGCGTGTCAATGAGCATTGGGACCTGGGTTCGAATCCCAGGTCCCCCAAAAATTTGTTGAATTTTGTTTTCAGGTAATCTCATGCAACGCCCAAGATGCAGCTCACCATATGCCCTTATCCAGATGCTAGCCAGGTGGTTTCAGATCAGATCCAGGGGCCCAGATTGCACGCTCATCATACTCCCTGGTCAAAGACACGCATTGGATTCCAAAAGTCAAGCAGGATGAACGCTTTTGGGCCTGGAAATTGCCAAGCATACACCCAGATTCAGGCCCAAACCCCCCTTTGGTTATTTCTTTTCTTTTAACATTTTATTTATTTACTTATTTTATTTTATTATTCTTAATTAATTATTAACCCAATAATTTTTCTCATAAAATCAGAAAACTTAAAAAAACATTATTTTTATTTATTAAACTTAATTTCATTATTTTATTTCTTTTGTAAATAAATAATTTAATCAATTTAGTTCTTTTTAATTAGGTATAATTTTAACATATTTTGCAACAAAATAAAATCAATTTAGAATTAGGGTTTTTAATAACTTTTGACCATTTTTATTTTATTTCCTTAAATATAAAAAACCAAAAATATTTTCATTTAACTAATTGATTCAATTATTAATTTAATTTAATTTAATTTCCATTTAATTCAAAAATCACAAAAAATCTCTCTCTTTCTTAAAAAGGGTCAAAACCCTAAAAACACTCCGATTTAATTTTCTCGCACGCGTATTATTTTTGATCCATATTTCAATAATGTAATTGCTTCGGGAATGTAATAGTTTTTTTAAATTAGGACTTTATTTATTTATCGCTTTTATTTACTTTCCGCAATTTAAATTAAAGGGTTTGTTTTTGGCGATGTAAATACCCTACGCCTTGTAATAGTTTAGATTAATTCCCGCAATTTAATTTCCGCAATATATTAACTGTTAGATGTTTGTTAATAGGCAATACATGACAAGATCAATGTATGAACTTAAAATCAACATAGATAACCCAAGACATGTACAGATAAAATTAACCGAAATAACACACTTGCACATGCCACTCTTAGGGTACACCTCACTTGGTTGCCTCGAACGTGGTCTTTGAGTATAGGAGTTTTAGAGGTCGCCCTCTTGTCCAAAGATCATAAGTTGCCTCGAAACGGTTGCCTCGGAAAAATGATCTAGGATATTAGGGTTACCGCTAAGGCGTCCTAACGTTGCTTTAGTGACCACACGTCCCTTAATCGAATTGACCCGAAAACTCTAACGACGATGCTACCTACTCCTCAATAGTGGGATAGCGTTGTCTAAAGGACATTTGCACAGTTTAATTCCTTTTTCGAGTAGGTAGATGGTTCTTAAGTACTTGCTCCTTTTAAAACAAAACAAAACTTTTCGCACTTACACTCCTTTTTAAACAAAAAACTCTTTTCAAACCCACAAACACAAAGAAAAGCAAACTTTTGAAAACACAATGAGCAAGTACCTAAGAGCCCGTGGATAACCACGGATAGAAAGGGTGCTAACACCTTCCCTTTCTATAATATACCTCCCAAACCCGAGAAATATCTCAAAAAGGAATTTTTCTGTGCTTTTGTCCTTTCCTCGTTGGATAAAATAAAAGACAGTGGCGACTCTTGCTTACCGCGACATTTTGCAAAAACAAACGCAAACGCGAACCAACATTCCAAAACAGTCAGTTCTCGTTCCCACCAAACACAGTAGGTCACATGCTCTGAGGAGACAATTCACACGAATTAATATGCCACAGGCTCAAGCTTTACAACATCTGTTGAAGGCAGATTTGGTAACACTGCGGGATCCTCCTCAAAATCCCAACACATCATCTCCAAAGTATAACCGAATTGCAAGCTGTGCATACCATTCCAATAGTCCCGGGCACGACACCGATGATTGTTGGGCCCTAAAAAGAAAAATCCAAGATTTGATTGATAATAAGATGATTGAGTTTGACCCTCCACAGACTCCAAATGTGATTACCGCACCCATGCCCAGTCATGGTAAAGGTATTAATGTTGTTGACGATGTTTCCTGTGTCTCCTCCATCAGTGATTTGACTACTCCCTTGATGATCGTCAAGAAGAATCTGTTAAGAGCCGGTTTATTTTCGGGATGCCTTGAAAGTTGTTACCATTGTGCTTCCCAAAATAATAGTTGTATGTGGCTGAAGAAAGGTATTCAGCGCCTGATTGATAGGCATAAAATTCTGTTCGAGAAAAATATGTCCATGAAGAGTTTTCCTAAAAGTATACCTCAAGAGCTGAGACTTGAAGATGTTTCCATAATCACCATTTCAAATACTCCTATTATGATCACCTTTAAAGGCCTTATAAGGATTCCTGCTGAGCCAAGAGTGGCTCCCCTGATTATCACTACACCGGGGCCAGTCCCTTATTCCTCTGACAAAGTTGTGCCCTGGAACTATGGGGCAGAAGTTTATTATCATGGTGTCAAGCAAGAGCCACAAATTACTGAAAATGAAAGCCTGAAATTAAAAAACATTGTCGGAACTATTAAGGTCCCTAGGACAGGGAGGATCTTGTCTCCGGAGATCTCTCCTCCAACAACTTCTATAACACATGTTCGCATTGCTACTGTTGGGCCAACTGCCAATGCCCAAGGTAAAGAGAAAGTAACCAAGCCTGCCTCGACGGAGGCACCCTCAAAAGAAGTGACAATTGAAGACCCATCTAGACAAGAGATGGAAGAAATTTTAAAGATCATCCAGAAAAGCGACTACAAAATAGTTGAGCAATTAGGGTAAACACCTTAAAAAATATCCATGTTGTCCTTGTTGTTATGCTTCGAAGCACATGCCCAAGCTTTGTTGAAATTTATAAAGAATATCCATGTACTACAAGAGACCACTGTTGATCAATTTGAGAATTGTGTAGTAAGCCTAACCGCTGCCAATGGTTTAGGCTTTTCTGATGCAGGTTTAACTCCGACGGGGAAGAATCATAACAAAGCTCTACACATCTCTATTGAATGCAAAGGCACTACCCTGACGCATGTGATAGTTGATAATGAGTCCTCCCTAAATGTTTTACCCAAAGGTGATTTGGATAGATTGGATTATGATGGGCTGGTGCTGAAACCCAGTTGTGATACAGTGGGAGAACTGACTTGGTTGTTTTGTGTTTGTGTTTGCAAATGTTGCGGTTAGCAAGAGTCACCACCGACTTTTCTTTTATCCAGTAAGGAAAGGTGAAAAAGCACAGGAAAGACCTTTAGTGATGTTTTTTTTGGGTTTGGGGGGTAGATTATGAAAAGGGAAGGTATTAGCACCCTTTTCATCCATGGCTTTCCATGGGCTCTTAGTGACTTCCTAGATCACTTGCTTTTGTTTGAATGTGCTTTGTGGTGTGGTTTTTGAAAGTATTTTGAAAATGTAACTTTGTAATGATCCTCAACTCTATAAGGACGCATACAAAGTGTTGTTTCAAAAATAGTTCAAAGATGTGTTTTTGAAAGTGATTTTGAAAAGGGTTTCCTTTGTAATGGCTTTCGTCTCTATAAGAAAGTGTACAAAGTGTTTATCTTTTGAAAATGTTTCAAAGTGAGAGTGTTGGTGTATAAATGTTTTTGTTGTGAGCAAGCGCGTAACTAAGAGAGAACCTACCTACTCAAAAGGTCTTAGATGTGTTTTTCCTCCTCCTTTAGATGTTGCTATCTCACCATTTATTTGGTAAGAAGCCCCATCGTTGGATGTGAAGGGACGAGCGTTGGGTCATCGTATGACCAATGATAGCAATGTTGTGAGATGGCTTAGCACTTTTCCTTTAGGGACTAAGATCATTTTTAAAGGCAACTTTGATAGCATCATCGAGGGACTATGATCTTGTATTTCGATCGTTTATGCTAAGACCTCCCCCGTGCATAACATGGCCATTTTTAGGCAACAAGTGAGATTACCCTAAGGGTGCATGTGTGCATAGTGTGTTTGATTTGCATGCATTTAATCTTTGATTAAGGTTATCTGCTTATTGGTTTTATCTTGCCATACACGCCTGATTACTATACAGTATAAGGAAAACAATAAATTGCGAGAAATGAAATTCTACGCTATTATAATATTTAGGGGATGGGGGTACATATGTACGAATGGGGATCGCAAGTAAATATAAGTCCTAAATTATTATTACAACCATATTGAAATGTCTAATATAAGAAAGAAATGGACTTGTTTAAAAAATGTTTTTGTCTTAAAGAAACAAATTAAAAGGAAAATATTTTTATGTTTTTATATTAAGATTAAAAAAATGACGAAAACGAAAATAAATGCAACGTAGAAACAGCGTGTTGCTGTAAGCAGAACAACTAGGATCAGAAGTTCTGAGGCCAAGAGCACTGTGACTCAGCAGGAGACGTCCGTGGGATCGGAAGTTCTGGACTGGTAAACTCTGAGGTCCTGCAAGAAACGTTAGGTGACAAACACAGACGTTCTGGGTGGTATGCACCCAGCGAACCAAAAGTCAGAAGTTCTGTATTACACTAAAACAGTGAGCAAACGTCAACAGTTCAGTGCATTGTCAGCATGTGAAAGTCATAAACTCTGAGTGTTTAAAAACAATTGATGGAAACATAAGAGGTTCAGTGTATTTGACATGTGAGGACTCAGAAGCTCTGTATTGTGCTGAGCCAGTGGGTGAACATCAGAAGTTCATTGTGTGTTAATATTGAGAAAAATCATGGAAGTTATATGTAAAAACAGTGAAGCGAAATCAGAAGTTTTGCATGCTTAAATAGTGAGAAAATCCTAGAAGTTCTGTGTGTTAAAATGATGAGTGAAAAACAAAAGTTTTGTGTTATATTTCAACTCTTAATCAGCACCTCAACAATTTATTCAGTTCAGCAAATCAGAATAATCACAGCATAACAAATCACAGAAGTTCCAATCCTAAGTCTGAGCCTAACATTATTCTAGAAGTTCTGGTCCATAGTTTTTTCTATTCATACAATGATATGTACAACATTAATACTATGATATTTATATGTTAATGATGTTCAGAATGAAAAGCAAGTGAAGTCAGAAAGACTTACTTGGAGTGTGCTTGGAGTTTGAGTGGCTGGCTGCCTTTGGATGTTCTGAGTCAGCAGGAGAGACGGAAGAGTGGTTGGCTGCCTTTGAACCTGTTTTAGCATCCTGTTCTTTTGCTTTTTCATCACAGTTTTCGTATGCTAGTTTAGTGTAATCATGGGATGCAAACATAGGCTGAGCCAGCTGTTGGTCATAGGTCTGCAACAAGTTGTATAAGCAAGGTTTTGGGATTTGGTCAAGTTCTGACCAAAGCTTTGAAAATAGCCTTCATGTGCTGAAGCGCTGCCTTGTCTTTGAAGAAAACATGGTGGCTGTCAGCAGGATTTAAGGAAAAGCAAAAAGCAAAGCATGGGCTTGGTAGAAAAGTTGCTATCCCAAGTCAGTAGAGGTACACGGGGTGAAAATCCTTTGGATAAAGACTCAGAAGGTAGTTGTGAGCATTAAATGAGCATTAAATAAGCATTAAATGATGATGAGACTTATCACAACCAGAAATCCTGCAACGTGAAACTCTACACCATGGCTTAGTTCTGGATCAGAAGTTATGCTCATGCGTAGCATCCAATCTTCTAATCCTATTATCTTCTGGCTCCAGCATGTTTTGAAGGAGCTTTCAGACTTTCTTAAAATGGTTGCAGCATGCTTCTTAGCCTTCTTTGAATTACCCTGGAAAACTCTGACTGAGCTTGCGTAGAGGCTGAAGAACCATGTTCTGACTGTAGGCTATGTTCTGAACCATGTTTTCAACTTCTGACCACACCTGCCTGGAGACTGGCTCTGAAGTTCTGAAGTGTCATTTTTCTTAAATACTTAGGAAAATTCTAAGTATTTAGAATTTGACTTTTCCAAGGTAAAATTTGACTTTTCCAAGGTAAAATTTGACTTTTAAACTTTTTTTTAGATGAAACAAATTTCACATTTCAATCATGTTTTGATGAAATATGATTCTTGAAACTTGGTTTTGATCCAAAAGTCAAAGTTAGACTTCTTAGTGTGTAAATGACCAATTTTCCCTTATGAGTGATTTTCTTGGAAAATTTGCAGCTCAAAGCTAGGAATTGGGTGGAAGCAAACTTGGGATCCAGGGTGATTCCTTGAGAAATGAGAGGGCAAATTTTAGGGTACAACAGCTGCCCCTGTTCAAACTTCTTGAACCTGAAGAGTTAGATTGGCGGATCCGCCATTCGTGACTTGAAGGTGAAAGATGATTGAACACTAGAGTGCCCAGAAATTTGCACTCGAAGATGTATGGTGAATGGGCTTATAGATTCCATTTGGAGGAATGTAGGTAAACGCTGGAAGAAGTATTAGCACAAATATTTTGTTGATTCATACTAAACTTGTTGTTTTACCTGTGAGAAAAAGGGGTTAGAAAAATGCAGATGCTTGCATGATGTTCACCAAATGTGGTATCATGCTAAATGTATTGGCATGTACATGCTATGATGTATGAGTGTGAAATGTGTGTTTTCAACCGGGAAAATAAATCCCCGACTCAGATATCAGCTGTTATCTGGTCGGATCCAGGCTTCATAGTTGCTGAGGATGAAGTAATCGGTTGCTATCTGGTCGGATCCAGGCTTCACAGTGTCTTCAATTGGAATGGAAATCAGAGTGATCTTAGTGTCGATCTGACTGAACCAGAGAAGGTCTTGGATTTACTTTGACTGGATAAGAATCAGAAAAATCTTAGAATCAATTTAACTGAACCAGACGATAGTCTTGGAATATCTTCAACTAGAATAAGAATCAGGGAGATCTTAGCGTCGATCTGACTGGACCAGAGAAGGTTTTGGATTAACTTTGACTGGATAAGAATCAGAAAAATCTTAGAATCAATTTAACTGAACCAGACGAAAGTCTTGGGATATCTTCAACTGGAATAAGAATCAAGGATATCTTGGAGTCGATCTGACAGAACCAGAGAAGGTCTTGGATTAACTTTGACTGGATAAGAATCAGAAAAATCTTAAAATCGATTTAACTGAACCAGGAGAAAGTCTTAGAATATCTTCAACTAGAATAAGAATCAGGGAGATCTTAGCGTCGATCTGACTGAACCATAGAAGGTCTTGGATTAACTTTGACTGGATAAGAATCAGAAAAATCTTAGAATCGATTTAAATGAACCAGACGAAAGTCTTGGAATATCTTCAACTGGAATAAGAATCAGGGAGATCTTGGCGTTGATGTGATTGAACCAGAGAAGGTCTTGGATTAACTTTGACTGGATAAGAATCAGAAAAATCTTAGAATCGATTTAACTGAACCAGACGAAAGTCTTGGAATATCTTCAACTGGAATAAGAATCAGGGAGATCTTAGCGTCGATCTGACTGAACCAGAGAAGGTCTTGGATTAACTTTGACTGGATAAGAATCAGAAAAATCTTAGAATCAATTTAACTAAACCAGACGAAAGTCTTGGAATATCTTCAACTGGAATAAGAATCAGGGACATCTTAGCGTCGATCTGACTGAACTAGAGAAGGTCTTGGATTAACTTTGACTGGATAAGAATCAGAAAAATCTTAGAATCGATTTAACTGAACCAGACTAAAGTCTTGGAATATCTTCAACTGGAATAAGAATCAGGGAGATCTTGGCGTCGATCTGACTGAACCAGAGAAGGTCTTGGATTAACTTTGACTGGATAAGAATCATAAAAATCTTAGAATCGATTTAACTGAACCAAGAGAAAGTCTTGGAATATCTTCAACTGGAATAAGAATCAGGGAGATCTTGGTGTCGATCTGACTGAACCAGAGAAGGTCTTGGATTAACTTTGACTGGATAAGAATCAGAAAAATCTTAGAATCGATTTAACTGAACCAGACGAAAGTCTTGGAATATCTTCAACTGGAATAAGAATTAGGGAGATCTTGGCGTCGATCTGACTGAACCAGAGAAGGTCTTGTGAGGGCATCTTTTTGAGGAATCTGTTGAAACAACCCTTCATTAGACGTAGTTTTTGAGAGGACTACCAGGTCATATAAGTAGTCAACGATTTTTATTGATTTGTCTTTCCCTGAAAAGGTAAAGAGTTAGTCATATGCAATGTCATGATGTATGAAATGCGTGATGTCATGATATTCTCAAAATAAATGAGATTGCGTCGTCTGCCCTTATCATGTATATAAATAGGAGGTATGAAATGTGAAATGTTTATGAATGTATTTTTTCTGGGAAAATAAACCCTTGACAAATGTCGGGGAGTTTGTTAAATCCTGGACTGCTGTTGAAGAGTATGTGTGTCTTCAAACTTTTCTTAGAATATTTCCACTGGAGATTCCTGTTTGTTTGAGGAGAACTCCGTTGGGGAATATTGAAAACTCTGTGGGGAGAATTTTTATTTCATCTTGGGAAAAGAGTCCAGGAGTCTTGGTTGTCCATTGTTTTACTGGGGAATCGAAGTTGAACTGATATCTGGTCGGGTCCAGGTTTCACAGTAACTTGCTGGGGATTATAGAGTAGACTACTGGGGAAGAGGAATTGTTGTCCTTTGATTTGTAGTAGTTGGAGAGGCCACTTTAAGCTGGGGATTTCTGCAGTTTGTTGGGGAAATAAACCATGTTGTCGGTCTGCTAGAGAGGTGACGACTTCGTTGGGGAAAGTCCTCTAGGATTTTTGAGGTTGTCTCAACCAGGGAAAGGTTTTCAGAGATTAAACTCTGACTGGGGAATCATCCTATGAGAAGGACTTTAGGGATATTTGTCACTGCCCATAGTAGTGAGTGTTTGTGGCACTGCCTGAAAATGTTTGACTGTACCTAACCCTTTGTCGGGATTGACGTTCAATGTCTCAAGTGACGGAGATAGAGACTTGCCCATGGTTACTCTGCAATTCTTGAGAGATTTCTTGACATCTTGACTGGACTGCCCCAGGTGTGCTGGATAGTGACATGTCATGTCCCTCCATTGATAGGAGATTTTTAATGGAAGTGTCATCCCTCTTGAAGTGATTTTGTTCACTGAGAGAGATTTCGTTCATCGGATATTCATTGTGTGAATTTCTCTGCTGTCAAACAAATAGCCAAATGCAAACAGTGATATTCAAGTAATGCAAAGTTTATGTTTGTCTTGAAGTTTTTGAAAAATGCGTTTTTAGCAAGTGAAGAAGTTTGCTAAGAAAATTCAAACTTAAGATTTAGAGCAAAGCCTTACAGGAGCCAGGATACCTTTTGTAAAAGTATGGTTTCGAACTAACCCATGCTTCAATTAGGACTTTGAAGGGTTGTAACGTGGCTTGGTTCACGGTTTAAGAAATAAAGGATAAAGGCTCAAATGTATTTGTACCCACCCGTTCTTCGTGATGTTCTTCAGTCCTAAACTCAATTAATTGTACGTTTGAACTCCAATTGAGTCTGGAATGACGTTTTGGTGATGGTTCAAACAAGTTAATTTTGTCGGAAGGCAGTCATTTCTTGCAACATCTTTTTTTTCATGTTGTTGTGGATTTGTAGTGACCTCTTTCTTTTGATTTGTTATCCATGATTTTTGCCTGACTGTTCTTGTTTTGAGATTACAGTCAGCGGGATGCCCCAATTTTCTTAAGTCTTCTTTGTAGGTTTTGACTTAGTGGGCTTTTCTCTTTAGAGCTAATGACTGCCTATTTGTTAGGGAACCATCACTGTCTTTTGATTCCAAAGGAATGTCTTTGATGTCATTCGTTGTATTTACGAGAGTTTGCGGCTAAACGCACGTTTGAATTAACTGAGAGACTACCCTGCCCCAGGTTTTGATTAAAGGTTTCAATCTTGTGTTAAAATAGAAAACTTCTACTTCTTTGGCTCGAAGGGGTTGACTAGGGATTATCTTCCTTATAACTCTAGTGTTTAGGATTTGAAGGAATGCCTGTACATCGTCAGCAAGGTCTGTCCAAAATCATACTGTATGAGATTATGGCATTGTTTTTGTCATCCTCCCTCTAAATGCTTGTAACTTTTAGCAAGGGTTGAATGTCATAAAGAGTAAAAAGCATAGCTTAAATGTAATGAAAATGAGTGGATCAAATCAAGACAAACATATGCAGTGCATTAATGAAACAAAGTTTGACATTAATAGATAATTGTTTGAATAACAAAAGAGATTACAACTTGAAAATTCAAATGAAATAGATGCCTCTTTGTTTGAACGTGTCACTTTAGATGGTGAGCCTTTGAGGAACGGCAGAAGAACTCAGTCTGGCCATCTTGTGTGAACTCCAGCATTCCTTCGTCGATCAGGTTTTGAATCTTGTACTTCAGCGCCCAAAAATCATTAGTATCATACCCCGGGCTATCAGAATGATAAATACACCTTGCCTCCGGATTGTAGTTAGGAGAGGAAGTCTTCAGGATCGGATGAGGGTTTATCACCATAATCAGCTTCATCCTCAACATGTGTTGCAATGCTTGTGACAGTGGCATGTCGATTTGGGTGAACTGCCTTTGAGGTCTTTCCACCATTGGCTGATTGTTTCGTTGTTGTTGGCGAGGTTGTTTTTGGACCCGTGAGGTAGTAGCAAATTGGGGAGGTCTTCCGGCTTCTTGTCTTATGGGAGGCTGAGCAGTGACCTGATTTCCAATCCTGATTGTTTGCCCCATACGGTTGCACCCGTCTTGACGAAGTTGGTTGACAAGAAATTTCAGCTCTTCTTGTCGTTGAGCCAGATTTTGGATGAGAGCCATCTGGCCTACCAGTTGTCCCATCATTTGGACCTTCATTATGGCTATCTCGATTTATAGCCGTTCCAACTGGTCATCTTTGTTGCCCTCAGGATTCCCCATGGTCATGCACCTAGTGAGGAGAGCTTTCACCTCTTCTTGCCCCTTGGATAGGTTCAAGAATATCTCTTGAAGTTGAGCGTTTTGAGCCTGGATGTCCTTGATAGTCTGCTCTAGAGCCATCTCTACTAAAATAAACAGTAGGAAGATAAGGAGACCTGTATGGGAGAAACCTGTTATGATATGATGCATGATATGTGGATGCATGTTTTCAAGGATCTCGTGAGGTAAATACAATAAAATGTTATAAATTGAACTTTGATCAACATTTTCGATTGGAGAGCTTTGTATCGATGGATGTCCTTCCACAAGAATCAAGCTCACCATGTCAAGTGGGTCATAGCCCTTAACTCCAGTTTGTTGTACTTGATTTTCGACAGTGTTTGGTCAGAGGAAAGTAAACCCCCCTCCCCTTGCTAGACGTTTGGTTCATCATAACCTGCATCAAAGACCCTCGAGATCCTTGAAATGGTTATTTGAAAATGCTATGGTATGATGTTATGATGTTATGTACAAATATGTGAGGTAAGCAAGTGTATATACAAATAATCATATTCACACAAAGCAGACAAGTCCTTAGGTTTAGGCTTGCATGGAGTTTGTAGGTAAGTACCCTCTTGAAGTTTAGTTGGCTCAACCTGTCCTAGTTAAGAGTAACAGGGTTCTAAGGGGTCTCAATATCACTGATCTTTCCCCTAATTTTCGTTCAATAAGCGATTGACTCGCAACCAAACAAAACTCAAGAGTCAAACCTCAATGAGTGTAGCATCGAGTATCAACCAACTTCGGACTGCACCAAAGCCGATTATCTCGCTACTTTTTAATGGCCAAGTTCGTCAAGTAAGGTTCTAAGGTCAGTTGATGCTTTACGACACCACGCGGCGGCCCCGTACTCTCCTTGACTGACTCAAGGGTTACCGATACCAACCAAAGTGCCACATCAACGTAGCTACTGCTTCAATCGTGTCGGTATACCCCACACAGTTCCCTCACAATTTCTTGCTACTTACCTAAAAGATGTCCCCAAATACGGGTGTAGGATTTAAAACAAGCCCAAACAAGGAACCATAATGTAAATCAAACAAATCAAACAATGTAAGCAAGTAAATGTGATCTATCCCTAAGGTAACCTCACTTTTAAGTTTTTCCCCAGCAGAGTCGCCAGTTCTGTGATACGGTGGGAGAACTGACTTGAGGGTTTTGCGTTTGTGTTTGCAAATGTTGCGGTTATCCAGAGTCGCCACCTACTTTTCTTTTATCCAGTAAGGAAAGGTGAAAAAGTACAGGAAAGACCTTTAGAGATGTTTTTCTTGGGTTCGGGGGGTAGATTATGAAAATGGAAGGTATTTGCACCCTTTTCATCCATGGTTTTCCATGGGCTCTTAGTTACTTGCTAGATCACTTGCTTTTGTTTGAATGTACTTTATGGTGTGGTTTTTGAAAGTATTTTGAAAATGTAACTTTGTAATGATCCTCGTCTCTATAAGGATGCATACAAAGTGTTGTTTCGAAAATAGTTCAAAGATGTGTTTTTGAAAGTGATTTTGAAAAGGGTTTCCTTTGTAATGGCTCTTGATCGGGACTTTATGAGTCTATTGGGATATTAACTGCAAGTATACAGTTTAGTCGTTCTAGTTTTAATTGATTATCGAACCCACAGAGACTGAGGATCAATCGCATACGATCTAATGCTACAATTTGTTTAACTAAGCGATGAATATTTGATTTTAGGGGGGAAATAGTTTAATTAAAAATAATAGTAATAGTTATACCGGTATGTGATAGTCGGACTTCGGGAATTCGGTGAATCGCTTGGCCTATAAAGTATTTCGGTAAAAACTAATTGTTTAAAAACCTGAGACATACACTCTCGTGTTCATGAAATAAGTCATGCTACTAAACCTAGTGGATGCACTTTAAATTTAATAACACTTTTTGAAAACAATTTGAGTTTAATTAATTTATTAAAACACTCTCGTGTATTTAAAAATTAATGTTTCGTTACCACTATCTGGGTTGAACCCCAGCTCTCGCATGCAGGTTCTTGCCTTAATTAATTTCCCACTCTCGTGGCAAAATCGTGTTAATTATCCTCTCACTCTCGTGACAAGGGTAGTTAAATTAAACATGGAAATTAGAAACCAGAAATTGTTTTATAAATATTTTTGGCCAAGGTATCACTGAATTCTTTCGGTTCTTAAGAGTCACATACCGGTACAAATAATTTAGCCGAACATAATATATTTAATAACAATGCAATTCAAAATATAATCCATAAAAATAATTGGCATAATACAAGAATGAATAAATATTAATTGCAATAAAAGAAACCTAGAAATAACGTTGCTATGGTAATCTTGAAATGTTACAATATTCCTTGCAACTTGATCGAAATCAACAAATTGTGTTAATTCTTAAATGAAGAATTAACACCCTAAAACTAATGCTTGAAATATTGCTGGAAGTAGAAATTACAGTACGTAGAAAATGCTCAAAAACAAGGAAATAGAAATAATTGCAAAAAGTAGTAATTTTGTTCTGGGAGAATTCCTTCGACCTTTTTCCCTTTGCACTGCCACACATATATATAGGAGAAAATATAGCAGTTGAAAGAATCCTGGGAAAAGGCTTGAAGGAGGAAATATAGGGTGCATGGTTACTGAGTGGAGGGAATATAGGAGAACACTTATGCCCTCACGTTGCCCACGTCTCCACCAATTCACAACGTTCATCTTTACACGCGTGACGGTCGTCACAGGTGGGTGACGGTCGTAATGCGCTTAAATAGCGCATTACACTCGTCAATGATATGTGACGAGCGTTGTTTCAAGTTGGGGGGTCGTTACGGTCGTCACAGGGTGTGACGGTCGTCACTGCTCCAAAATCTCCAAACTTTGCAGATTTGGTTCTTTTCTCTTCTGTTTATTGTCTAGCTTCCTTCATGTAGTCCTTTTTCATTGGTTTGAGTTGACAAATGTTGTACCTGTGAAAAGACATAAAAAATCAGGATAATCGGGAGTTAGACGACTTAATGTATTATAAAATCGGTAAAAAGCATAGTAATTATATGATACGATTTCTCGTTATCAGCTCGCGTCTCTATAAGAACGCGTACAAAGTGTTTATCTTTTGAAAATGTTTCGAAGTGAGAGTGTTGGTGTATAAATGTTTTTGTTATGAGCAAGCGAGTAACTAAGAGCGAACCTACCTACTCAAAAGGTCTTAGATGTGTTTTTCCTCCTCCTTTAGATGTTGCTATCTCACCATTGATTTGGTAAGAATCCCCAATGTTGGATGTGAAGGGACGAGCGTTGGGTCATCGTATGACCAATGATAGCAATGTTGTGAGATGACTTAGCACTTTTCCTTTAGGGACTAAGATCATTTTGAAAGGAAACTTTGATAGCGTCATCGAGGGACTATGATCTTGTATTTCAATCGTTTATGCTAAGACCTCCCCCGTGCATACATGGCCATTTTTAGGCAACAAGTGAGATTACCCTAAGATTGCATGTGTGCATAGTGTGTTTGATTTGCATACATTTAATCTTTGATTAAGGTTATATGCTTATTTATTTTATCTTTCCATACACGCCTAATTACTATATAGTATAAGGAAAACAATAAATTGCTAGAAATGAAATTCTACGCTATTACAATATTTAGGGGATGTGGGTACATATGTACGAATGGGGATTGCAAGTAAATATAAGTCCTAAATTATTATTACAACCATATTGAAATGTATAATATAAGAAAGAAATGGACTTGTTTAAAAAATGTTTTTGTCTTAAAGAATCAAATTAAAAGGAAAATATTTTTATGTTTTTATATTAAGATTAAAAAAATGACGAAAAGGAAAATAAATGCAAGGTAGAAACAGCGTGTTGCTGTAAGCAGAACAACTAGGATCAGAAGTTCTGAGGCCAAGAGCGCTGTGACTCAGCAAGAGACGTCCGTGGGATCAGAAGTTCTGGACTAGTAAACTCTGAGGTCCTGCAAGAAACGTTAGGTTACAAACACAGAGGTTCTGGGTGGTATGCAACCAGCGAACCAAAAGTCAGAAGTTATGTATTACACTAAAACAGTGAGCAAACGTCAGCAGTTCAGTGCATTGTCAGCATGTGAAAGTCATAAACTCTGAGTGTTTGAAAACAGCTGATGGAAACATCAGAGGTTTAGTGTATTTGACATGTGAGGACTCAGAAGCTCTGTATTATGCTGAGCCAGTGGGTGAACATCAGAAGTTTAGTGTGTGTTAATAGTGAGAAAAATCATGGAAGTTCTGTGTGTTAAAACAGTGAAGAGAACTCAGAAGTTCTGCGTGCTTAAACAGTGAGAAAATCCTAGAAGTTCTGTGTGTTAAAATGATGAGTGAAAAACAAAAGTTCTGTGTTACATTTCAACTCTTAATCATCACCTCAGCAATTTATTCAGTTCATAAAATCAGAATAATCACAGCATAACAAATCACAGAAGTTCCAATCCTAAGTCTGAGCCTAACATTATTCTAGAAGTTCTGGTCCATAGTTGTTTCTATTCATACAATGATATGTACAACATTAATACTATGATATTTACATGTTAATGATGTTCAGAATGAAAAGAAAGTGAAGTCAGAAAGACTTACCTGGAACGTGCTTGGAGCTTTGAGTGGTTGGCTGCCTTTGGATGTTCTGAGTCAACAGGAGAGACGAAAGAGTGGTTGTGTCCTTTTGTTCAATGGGAACAACAAAGGTTTGTTTTTATGTATGAGAAGTATGGGTTTTTATGAAGGTTTCAGAAATCTGGGTTTTTATGAAGGTTTCACAACTTCCTTTTCTCTCTTTTGGCCAATCTCTCTCTTCAAAAGCCAGCCCCTTGAACGTGTGATGGAGCCAAGTATTTATAGATGATTTTATTGTGATTTGGGGGGAAAAACAAATGGGATTTGAACCTGTTTTGGCATCCTGTTCTTTTGCTTTTTCATCACAGTTTTCGTATGCTAGTTTAGTGTAATCATGGGATGCAGGCATAGGCTGAGCCAGCTGTTGGTCATAGGTCTGCAGCAAGTTGTATAAGCAAGGTTTTGGGATTTGGTCAAGTTCTGACCAAAGCTTTGAAAATAGCCTTCATGTGCTGAAGCGCTGCCTTGTCTTTGAAGAAAACATGGTGGCTGTCAGCAGGATTTAAGGAAAAGAAAAAAGCAAAGCATGGGCTTGGTAGCAAAGTTGCTATCCCAAGTCAGTAGAGGTACACGTGGTGAAAATCCTTTGGATAAAGACTCAGAAGGTAGTTGTGAGCATTAAATGAGCATTAAATGATGATGAGACTTATCACAACCAGAAATCCTGCAACGTGAAACTCTACACCATGGCTTAGTTCTGGATCAGAAGTTCTGCTCCTGCGTAGCATCCAATCTTCTAATCCTCTTATCTTCTGGCTCCAGCATGTTTTGAAGGAGCTTTCAGACTTTCTTGAAATGGTTTCAGCACGCTTCTTAGCCTTCTTTGAATTACCCTGGAAAACTCTGACTGAGCTTGCGTAGAGGCTGAAGAACCATGTTCTGACTGAAGGCTATGTTCTGAACCATGTTTTCAACTTCTGATCGCACCTGCCTGGAAACTGGCTCAGAAGTTCTGAAGTGTCATTTTTCTTAAATACTTAGGAAAATTCTAAGTATTTAGAATTTGACTTTTCCAAGGTAAAATTTGACTTTTAAACTCTTTTTTAGGTGAAACAAATTTCACATTTCAATCATGTTTTGATGAAATATGATTCTTGAAACTTGGTTTTGATCCAAATGTCAAAGTTAGACTTCTTAGTGTGTAAATGACCAATTTTACCTTATGAGTGATTTTATTGGAAAATTTGCAGTTCAAAGCTTGGAATTGGATGAAAGCAACCTTGGGATCCAGGGTGATTCCTTGAGAAATGAGAGGGCAAATTTTAGGGTACAACACCAGCGATATTATGGTTAGAGCCTTCAATGGTTCGAAAAGAATGGACAACAGAGAGGTCGATCTTTCAATCAAGTTGGGATCTAAAGTCTTCAATTCAACTTTCTATGTAATGGATATCTGCCTGGCCTATTCTTACTTGCTAGGACGCCCATGGATTCATGGGGCATATGCGGTTACCTCTACATTACATCAAAAGTTGAAGTACCTAGTGAAAGGGAAGATTGTCACAGTCTGTGGAGAGGAAGAATATATGGTCAGTCATTTGAATTCTTTCAAATATGTTGAAATGGATGGAGAATTCATTGAAACCTCCTTCCAGAAATTTGAAGTAATTCCTCCAATGATTGTTGTTGCTAAAGCTACTACTCCTAAGATTTCCAAGAACACACCACAAATGGCCTCTCTGAAGGATGCTAAGTTTGTTGTAGAAGAGGCTTGACGTGTTCGTGCTGGAGGACCACCTCTCTGTATTAACAAAAATGAAGTCAATGCTCTGGAAGACACTAATAGTGATGGTGACTTGGACGACTGGACATTCCTAACTACTGATGGTGGACTCAACAACTGGATGGCTAAAGACTTCATCTCAATCTCCTTCAGCCAGGAGTAATTGCTATTTCCTAGTTTTATTTCTTTAAGAAGTTTGTCTGTATAATTTCTTTAAAAATAATAACTTTAAAGCATGTGCCTTGCCCGGGGCACAATGGTTAATTTGTTAAGGGTTGTCATTTCATATATCATATGCTCATTTAATGAAAACATTGGACGATTTTGCATTCAAATTTTGCGCTCCTTGTCTTTCTTTTACCTTACTGGATTTTTCAAATAGCCATGTGACCTTACATGCACACACACATATTTGTAGATCCACATCCACTTCGGATCTCATTGACAACAATTCTGCTATTTCCGTTTAAGCCTTCGAAAATCCAATCTATCAAGTCGAAGACGAAGGTGAAGAAGATTGTGAGATACCCGAAGAACTCTCTATACTCCTGTTACAAGAGGAAAAGGTTATCCAACCGCACGAAGAACCGATTGAAGTGATAAACTTGGGTACTAATGAAGATAAGAAAGAAATCAAGATTGGCGCTAACTTGGAAGACAGTGTCAAGAGCAGATTGGTTTAGATGTTGCACGAATATGTTGAGGTCTTTGCTTGGTCATACAAAGATATGTCGGGGATCGATACTGATATCGTGGTTCATTGTCTGCCAATGAAAGCGGACTGTTCTCTGATCAAACAAAAAGTTCGTCGCATGCTTCCTGATATGTCAGAGAAACTCAAGGTTGAGGTAATGAAATAATTCAATGCAGGTTTCTTGGCAGTGACTTCGTATCCCCAATGGGTTGCAAATGTTGTTCCAGTGCTGAAGAAAGATGGTAAAGTTCGTATGTGTGTAGACTACATGAATTTAAATAGGGCAAGCCCCAAAGACGACTCCCCACTACTACATATTGATGTCTTGGTTGACAACACTGCTCAACATAAGGTATTTTCTTTCATGGATGGTTTCTCTGGTTACAACCAAATAAAAATGGCACCTGAAGACATGGAGAAAACTACCTTTGTCACACAGTGGGGCACCTTCTGTTATAAGGCCATGCCTTTTGGGATGAAGAGTGCAGGCGCAACTTACCAACGGGCTATGATAGCTTTATTTCATGACATGATTCATCATGAGATAGAGGTCTATGTGGATGACATGATAGCGAGATCACAAACTGAGGAAGAGCACCTTGATCATTTGCATAAGCTGTTTGAGAAGCTGGAGAAGTACAAACTGAGGTTGAATCCAAACAAATGCACCTTCAGGGTAAGGTCTGGTAAGCTCCTAGGCTTTATTGTCAGTGGAAAAGGTATTGAAGTAGATCCTACTAAAGTCAAAGCTATCCAAGAAATGCCAGCTCCCCGTACTGAGAAGGAGGTCAGAGGTTTTCTAGGACGACTAAACTACATTGCCTGATTCATTTCTCACCTGACTGCTACTTGTGAGCCACTCTTCAAGCTGCTGAAGAAAGTTCAAGTGGTAAAATGGAATGATGAATGCCAAATAGCTTTTGACAAGATCAAAAAGTACTTACAAGAACCTCTAATTATGATGCCACCAGTTGAAGGAAGGCCTCTGATCATGTACTTAACCGTGTTAGAGAATTTAATAGGGGTTTGTGTTGGGGCAGCATGACGAGTCTGGTCGAAAAGAGCATGCAATATACTACCTTAGCAAAAAAATTATCGACTGTGAAACAAGATATTCACTGCTCGAGAAAACTTGTTACACTTTGGCATAGGTTGCTCACCGACTAAGACAGTATATGTTGACTCATACTACTCTATTGATCTCTAAGATGGATCCCATCAAGTACATCTTTGAGAAGCCAGCTCTCTTCGGAAGAATAGCTCGATGGCAAATGATCTTAACTGAATATGAAATTCAATACACTAATAAAAAAGCAATCAAAGGAAGTGTGCTGGAAGATCATTTGGCGCGTTAAGCTGTGGATGATTACCAATCCATGAACTTTGAATTCCCAGATGAGAACATCATGCTAATAACAGATGGTGAAAAACATGGACCGTATGAAGGACCTGAACCAGGATCCCAATGGACTATGGTTTTTAATGGAGCTTCCAACACACTGGGTAACGGAATTGGTATAGTGATCATTTCCCCTGAAGGTTGCCATATGCCTTTCACTGTCAGGCTTTGCTTTGACTGTACCAACAATATGTTTGAGTACGAGGCATGCATCTTGGGTCTGAAAGTTGCTATTTACCTAAGAATCAAATTCTTAAGTGTATATGGAGACTCAACTTTAGTAATCAGTCAAGTTAAAGGAGTGTGGGATACAAAACATCTAAATCTTATCCCGTAAAAAGAACTTGTGCTAACCTTGATCCCGTACTTTGAAGAGGTTACCTTTGAAAACAATCTGAGGGAATAAAATTAGTTGGAGAATGCTTTATCTATGATGTCATCCATGTTCAAGGTCAAATGGGACAACGAAGCTCCCAGAATTACTGTCGAAAGATTTGACGAACCGGCACACTGCTATGAGATTGACATTGATGGAGTAGAGGTAAAGCCTTGGTTTCACGAAGTAAAAAGGTATCTCGAATCTCAAGAGTATCCCAAAGGGACGTCAATCAATGACAAGAAATTCCTACGAAGGTTCTCTGCCAAGTTCTTCCGGAGCAATGGGATTCTATACAGGCGCAACCATGGTTCAACCCTGCTTTGTTGTAGGACAAGAAGGAAGCCAAGAAAATTATAGAGGACATGCACGAAGGCATATTTGGTACTCACTCAAGTGGACATACTATGGCCAAGAAGATTTTGAGAGCTGGTTACTATTGGTCGACTATGGAAACTGATTGTCACCATTACTCAACGACTTGCCATAAGTGCCAAATTTACGCTGATAAGGTTCATGTGCCTCCAGTTCCTTTGAATGTCATGACTTCTCATTGGCCATTTGCAATGTGGGGTATTGATATGATCAGAGAAATTAAGCCTACTGCCTCTAATGGACATTGTTTCATTCTCATCACCATTGACTACTTTACCAAGTGGGTTGAAGCAACTTCATTTTCCTCAGTTACCAAGAACATCGTGGCCCAGTTCATCAAGCATAACCTCATTTGTCGGTATGGCATCCCTGAGAGGATCATCACTATCAATGGTACCAATCTCAACAACACCATGATCACTGAACTCTGCACGCAGTTTAAGATCAAACATCACAAATCTTCTCCATACATACCTAAGATGAATGACGTAGTGGAAGCTTCCAACAAAAATATAAAGAAGATTGTGAAAAAGATGGTGGTAACCTACAAAGACTAGAATGAGATGTTACCATTTTCTCTTCATGGCTATCGTACTTAGGCGCGAACATCAACTGGGGCAACCCCTTTCTCTCTAGTCTATGGCATGGAAGCTATCCTGCCTGTCAAAGTTCAAATCCCTTCTCTAAGGATTTTGAAAGAAGAAGACTTAGACGAAGACAAGTAGATTCAGACTAGGTTGGATCAGTCGAATCTGATTGATGAAAAGAGGCTGGCGAATGTTTATGATGGTCAGATGTATCAAAAACATATGATCAAGGAATTCAATAAGAAGATCAAGCGTCGGGTATACCAGACTGGTGACTTGGTGATAAAGTGCATCATTCTACCACAAGGCGATCCCATGGGCAAATGGACTCCCACCTACGAAGGGCCATTTGTTGTCAAGAAAGTATTATCGGCTGGTGCTATGATGCTAACCACTATGGATGGTGAAGATTTCCCGTACCTTGTGAATGCAGACATAGTCAAAAAATACTACGCATAAGAATGACCCTCTAGGTTGACACACCTAGGCAAAAAAAAGGGCATCCCGGCGAACCAAAAGGGTTCGGAAAAAAATTAGGGATATATATAAAAGATTGTACACCTGGCAAGTCAAAAACCTGAAGGGGTGGCTTGGACAAAAAAGGGTATCCTGGTGGGCTGAAAACCTGAAAGGGCGGTCCAGGCAAAAATTAGGGATTAAAAGCGAACGAATATGTCTCGTTGGATCACTTATATGCAAGCTGTGATGCGGTGGGAGAACTGACTTGAGGTTTTGCGTTTGTGTTCGCAAATGTTGCGGTTAGCAAGAGTCGCCACTGACTTTTATTTTATCCAAAAGGAAAGGTAAAAAAGCACAGGAAAGACCTTTGAGATTGTTTTTGAGTTCGGGGGGTAGATTATGAAAAGGGAAGGTATTAGCACCCTTTTCATCCATGGTTTTCCATGGGCTCTTAGTTACTTGTTTTAGATCACTTGCTTTGCTTTTGCAATTTGTTTGAAATGGTGCTTTGTGTGGTTTTGAAAGTTGTTTGGAAAATGTTTTTAAAATGTGTGTGTTTGTTTGAAAATAGCAAGGATTGTTTGCAAGTTGATCAAGTAACTAGAAGCATCTACCTACTTGAAAGTCTTTCTTGTACATTTTCATTCCTTTGAAATTGTTAACCTACTATTGTTTTGGTAGATAACCCTATCTTTGGATGTTAAACGGGACGGGCGTGGGTCATCGTATGACCATGATAGTAATGGTGCCAAGTATCTTAGAAAGTTTGAGGGACTAAGATCATTTGTTTTTAGGCAACCTTTTTGATAGCGTCATCGAGGGACTATGATCTTTTGTTTTGTTTTGCCAAGATACCTAGCATGCATACCATGGCCATTTGTTTAGGCAACCAAGTGGAGATACCTTAAGGGTGTTTGTATGCAATGTGTTTTATTGCATGCATGATTTTATCTTGAATTAGGATTTTCTATTTCATTGGTTTTATCTTGCCATACATATCCTAATTATTAGCATTTACATTTGAAAGCAATAAAAATGCGGAAATGTAAAATCTTCTGCTATTACAATATTTAGGGGGGGGATACACACTTATACACGGGGATGGTTCAACGAGAAAAATAAATAAGAAAAGAAAATAACAAGGGGAAGAAAAAGAAAAAGAGAGAGGGGGATAGTGCGCTGCCGAGAAGAAGTCAGAAGTTCTGACCCAGGCCTGCTGCAGGATATCAACCTATTAGTGAAACTGTATGAGTCAGAACTTGACTCTGGTGCCCTGCAAAACAGAAACCTGTTAGTGGGAAGGTCAGAAGTTCTGACTCCCATGCGCTGCAAAATAGAAGTTTTCTAGTGGGGAAGTCAGAAGTTCTGACCCTGCTGAGAACACAAAAAATTTCAGAAGTTCTAATATCATTGATAACAAAACAGGTCTCGGAAGTGCTGGCGTCAAAGTCAGAACTTGGTTTCCTGCTGTGCTAATCAGAACACCTGGAATTTGGTTATTTCTCCCCAAAACAGAAAACATGCCTAGGACAGTCTCAGCAAGTGTCATAGCGTTTCAGAAGACAGAAACAAAAAGGTCACAAGCAGGTTCTACATTGATTCACTTCCTACTTAAGCATTCAGAGGCATGAAAATCCTCAAAACATGTACATCAGCAACATGATATCTACATTGTGTTTATTGAGCATGCAAATCTGATGATGCTTAGCAGCATGGTGAGAGTCAGCAGGTGCTTACCTCACTGTTAGAAGAAAAATCTGTGAATTGGAGTTAGTCTTAACTCTAATGGTGTTCTAGACAGGTTCTTTTTTGAATGGGTGGATGGAGAAGATATATATATATATATATATATATATATATATATATATATATATATATATATATATATATATATATATATATATATATATATATATATATATATATATATATATATATATATATATATATATATATATATATATATATATATATATATATATATATATATATATATATATATATATATATATATATATATATATATATATATATATATATATATATATATATATATATATATATATATATATATATATATATATATATATATATATATATATATATATATATATATATATATATATATGTATGGTCAGAAGCTGTATGGGCATTTTCTAGTCAGGAAGCAAATTGGGTATTAATGAAGTTTGGAGGCAGGAAGTTCAAAGTTATGAAACACTAGGAATTTTGGCAGAGTTTCAACATGTTTTCTTGCTAGAGTTTTTTGTTCTTCTTCTAGCAATATTTCTGGATTTTGGACCCCCCTTTTCAACGGACAATGGTGCCCTATTTATAGGCAATGATTTGTGAATTTTTAAACGTTAAATGGCGCCAATACCATGCAGTAGGTGCTGACTTGTTCTTGAAGGAAGTTTATGGAAAGTTGTGATGGTGGACAGTTTTTCAGCCTAGGCTAGAATAGTAGGCGAAGATTAAGGGAAAGTGATACCCATAGGCGAAAAGTGGCGCATAGATCCATGCCTAAACCTGCACGAGAGTGTTACTATGCCACACGTGGAGAGACCCCTTGGATAAATGCTCAAAAGTGGTTGTGAGCATTAATGAGCATTAAATGGTGATAAGATTTGTCAAAAATTAGAAATCTTGTAATAGGAGATTTTGCATCTTTACCTATAACCTGAGCTAGCAGTTCTGCTTTACCAAAAAACAACGCAAACCAAACCCTGACCTTGGCCTCTTGCTTCCCCAGCAAATTCTGAGGGTTTTCTAGATTTTCCAGCATGTTCCTTTGATCTGCCTCTGAAAACTCTGAACTTAGAGATTCTGCTTTAGTATTATACCCACTCTTCTGACCTCTTCATCTTCTGATTCTAGTAGGTTCTGAAGGAGTTTCAGGCTTTGTTGCCTTCTTTTCATTCCTCTAGCAAACTTTGGTTGAACTTGCGTACTTGCTGAAAGGGCCATGTTCTGTTTAAAGATTACGTGCTGAACCATGTTTACAACCTCTAACTGAGCTGGTGTAGCTGCTGAAGAGCCACCTTCTGACTGAATGTTATGTGCTGAGCCAAGTTTGCAACTTCTGACTGAGTTGGTGTAACTGCTGAAGAGCCACCTTCTGACTGAATGTTATGTGCTGAGCCAAGTTTGCAACTTCTGACCAGTTGTGCCTGGAGGTTGGTTCAGAGGCTCTGAAGTGCCATTTTTCTTAAATCCTTAGAAAATCTCAAGTACTTAGAAACTTGGTTTTTGAATCGTAGCAGGAATACACTTCCCGTTTCAAGCATGTTTTGCTGAAATAAGATTTTTTTCGGGATTTGATATTAATCAAGAGGTCAAGGTTTGGCCTTTCAGCGCGGATAACTGTTTTGGTCTTGGGAGTGATCTTCATGAAAAATTTGTAATCCAAAACTTGGGATTGGATGGGGAGTAAACCTGATAAAAATGAGAGGGAAAATTTTGGAGTACAACAACTGCCTCTGTTCAAACTTCTTGAACCTGAAGAGTTAGATTGGCGGATCCGCCATTCGTGACTTGAAGGTGAAAGATGATTGAACACTAGAGTGCTCAGAAATTTGCACTCGAAGATGTATGGTAAATGGGCTTATAGATGCTATTTGGAGGAATGATGGTTGACAGAAATTCTGAACTGGTGTTTTAACAGAAAACGAAACAAAATAAAACATTGAGATATCTTAGTGTCGATCTGACTGAACCAGAGAAGGTCATGGATTAACTTTGACTGGATAAGAATCAGAAAAATCTTAGAATCGATTTAATTGAACCATCTAAAAGTCTTGGAATATCTTCAAATGGAATAATAATCAGGGAGATCTTAGTGTCGATCTGACTGAACCAGAGAAGGTCATGGATTAACTTTGACTGGATAAGAATCAGAAAAATCTTAGAATCGATTTAACTGAACCAGAAAAAAGTCTTGAAATATCTTCAACTGGAATAAGATTCAGGGAGATCTTAGTGTCAATTTGACTGAACCAGAGAAGGTCATGGATTAACTTTGACTGGATAAGAATTAGAAAAATATTAGAATCGATTTAACTGAACCAGACAAAAGTCTTAAAATATCTTCAACTGGAATAAGAATCAAGGATATCTTAGTGTCGATCTGACTGAACTAGAGAAGATCATGGATTAACTTTGATTGGATAAGAATCAGAAAAATCTTAGAATCGATTTAACTGAACCAGACAAAAGTCTTGGAATATCTTCAACTAGAATAAGAATTAGGGAGATCTTAGTGTCGATCTGACTGAACCAGAGAAGGTCTTGGATTAACTTTGAGTGGATAAGAATCAGAAAAATCTTAGAATCGATTTAACTGAACCAGACAAAATTCTTGGAATATCTTCAACTGGAATAAGAATCAGGGAGATCTTAGTGTTGATCTGATTGAACCAGAGAAGGTCATGGATTAACTTTGACTGGATAAGAATCAGAAAAATCTTAGAATCGATTTAACTGAACGGGGCAAAAGTCTTGGAATATCTTCAACTGGAATAAGAATCAGGGAGATCTTAGTGTCGATCTGACTGAACCAGAGAAGGTCATGGATTAACTTTGACTGGATAAGAATCAGAAAAATCTTAAAATCGATTTAACTGATCCAGACAAAAGTCTTGGAATATCTTCAACTAGAATAAGAATCAGGGAGATCTTAGTGTCGATCTGACTGGACCAGAGAAGGTCATGGATTAACTTTGACTGGATAAGAATCAGAAAAACCTTAGTATCGATTTAACTGAACCAGACAAAAGTCTTGGAATATCTTCAACTGGAATAAGAATCAGGGAGATCTTAGTGTCGATCTGACTGAACCAGAGAAGGTCACGGATTAACTTTGACTGGATAAGAATTAGAAAAATTTTAGAATTGATTTAACTGAACCAGACAAAAGTCTTGGAATATCTTCAACTGGAATAAGAATCAGGGAGATCTTAGTATCGATCTGACTGAACCAGAGAAGGTCATGGATTAACTTTGACTGGATAAGAATCAGAAAAATCTTAGAATCGATTTAACTAAGCCAGACAAAAGTCTTGGAATATCTTCAACTGGAATAAGAATTAGGGAGATCTTAGTGTCGATCTGACTGAACCAGAGAAGGTCATGGATTAACTTTGACTCGCTAAGAATTAGAAAAATCTTAGAATCGATTTAACTGAACCAGATAAAAGTCTTGGAATATCTTCAACTGGAATAAGAATCAGGGAGATCTTAGTGTCGATCTGACTGAACCAGAGAAGGTCTTGTGAGGGCATCTTTCTGAGGAATCTGCTGAAACAACCCTTCAATAGACGTAGTTTTTGAGAGGACTACCAGGTCATATAAGTGGTCAACGGTAGTTACTGATTTGTCTTTCCCTGAAAAGGTAAAGAGTTAGTCATATGCAATATCATGATGTATGAAATGCATGATGTCATGATATTCTCTAAATAAATGAGATTGTGTCGTACGCCCTTATCATGTATGTAAATGTGAAATGTTTACAAATGTATTTTCATCTGGGAAAATAAATCCTTGACAAATGACGGGGAGTTTGTTAAATCCTGGACTGCTGTTGAAGAGTACGTGTGTCTTCAAACTTTGCTTAGAATGTTTCCACCGAGGATTCCTATTTTGTTGTTTGGGGAGAAACTCCGCTGGGGAATATTGAAAACTCTGTAGGGAGAATATTTATTCCTGCTTGGAAAAGAGTTCAGAAGTATCGGTTGTTCGTCGCTCTACTGGGGAGTCGAGGTTGAACTGATATCTGGTCGGGTCCATGTTTCACAGTAACTTGCTGGGGATTATAGAGTAGTCTACTTGGAGTTGTGGTCCTTTGATTTGCAGTAGTCGGAGAAGCAAACTTAAACTGGGGAACCTGTAGTTTGTTGGGGAAATAAACTTTGTTGTTGGTCTGCTAGAGAGGTGATGAAATTGTTTGGGAAGTCCTCGAGGATTCTTGAAGTTATCTCCGCTGGGGAAAGGTTTTCAGAGATTAAACTCTGGCTGGGGGATCATCCTGTGAGAAGGATTTTGGGGAGATTCAACATTGCCCCTAGTAGCAAATGCTTGTAGCACTGCCTGGAAATGTTTGATTGTATGTAAACCTTTGTCGGGATTGACGTTCAATGCCCCAAGTGACGGAGATGGAGACTTGCCCCTGGTTACTCTGCAATTCTTGAGAGATTTCTTGGAATCTTGACTAGACTTCCCCATGTGTGCTGGATAGTGACATGTCATGTCCCCATGTTGATAGGAGGAGCGTCATCCTTCTTGAATCGATTTTGTTCATTGAGAGAGCTTTCGTTCACTGGATATTCATTGTGTGAATTTCTTTGTTATTCAAACAAATAGCCATATGCAAACAGTGATATTTAAATAATGCAAAGTTTATGCTTGTCTTGAAATTAAAAATGCGTTTCTGAAAGTAAAGGAATTTTGTAAGAAAGTTCAATCTCAGGATTCAGAGTAAAGCCTTATAGGAGTCAGGATACCTTTTGTAACAGTATGCTTTCGAACTAACTCATGCTTCAATTATCACTTTTGAAGGGTTGTAACGTGGCTTGGTTCACGGTTTAAGAAACAAAGGATAAAGGCTCAAAGTATATGTGTACCCACCCGCTCTTCGTGATGTTCTTTAGTCCTAAACTCAGTTAATTGTGCGTTTGAACTCCAATTGAGTCTGGAATGATGTTTTGGTGATGGTTCTGACAAGTTAAGTTTATCAGAAGACAATCATTTTTGCAATATTTTTCATGTTGTCGAGGATTTATAGTGACCTCTTTCTTTTGATTGATTTGTTATCCCTAACTTTTTCCTGACTGTTCCTGTTTTGAAATTACAGTCAGCGGGATACCCTAGTTTTCTTAAGTCCTCTTCGTAGGTTTTGACTTAGTGGGCTTTTCTTTTGAGAGATAATGACTTCCTGTGTGATAGGGAACTATCACCGTCTTTTGATTCTAGAGGAACATTTTTTATGTCATCCGTTGTATTACGAGATGAGAGTTTACGGCTAAACGCGCATTTGAATTAACTGAGAGACTACCCTGCCCCGGGTTTTAATTAAGGGTTTCAATTTGTGTTAAACAAAAACTTCTACTTCTTTGGCTCGAAGGGGTTGACTAGGGATTATCTTCCTTATTACTCCAGTGTTTAGGATTTGAAAGAAATGCATGTACATCGTCAGCAAGGTCTGTCCAAAAGCATAATGTATGAGATTATGGCATTGTTTTCGTCATCCTCCCTCTTAAGGCTTGTAACTTTTAGCAAGAGTTGAATGTCATGAAGTGAGTAAAAAGCATAGTTCAAATGAGTGGATCAAATTAAGACAAACATATGCAATGCATTAATGAAACAAAGTTTGACATTAATAGATAATTGTTTGAATAACAAAAAAGAAATTACAACTCGAAAATTCAAGTTAGAAGAAGCCTCTTTGTCTGAACTTGTCACTTTGGGTGGTGAGCCCCTGAAGGATGACAAAAAATTCAGTCTGGCCATCTTGTGTGAACTCCAGCATTCCTCTGTCAATTAAGTCTTGGATCTTATTTTTCAAAGCCCAACAGTCATTCGTATCATGCCTAGGATTATTGGAGTGGTATGCACATAATGAATTGGGATGATAGCTAGGAGAAGAGGTATTAGGATTCCGAGGAGGATCCCTTAATGTGACCAAATTCAAGTTCAGCAGGTGTTGTAAGACATGTGATATAGGTATGTCGAGTTTGGTGAACTGTCTAACGGTTGGGACCTGTTTATTTTGGTTACCCTGTCCTTGTTGACGAGGTGGTTGCTGGGTTCCTGACTTGGAAGAAAATTGGGAAGGTCTTCTCTCGACTTCTTGTCTCAAAGGAGGCTGAATGATGACTTGATCCCCAATCCTAGATGTTTGCCCCATTTGGTTACATCCATCCTGATGAAGCTTGTTGATGAGGACTCTTAGCTCTTCTTGTCCTTGAGCCAGGTTTTGAATAAGAGCTATCTGGCCCACCAGATGTCCCATCATCTGGACTTTCATTGTTGCCAATTCAATTTGTAGCCTTTCTAATTGGTCATCTCTGTCGTCCCCAGGATTTCCCATAATCATGCCCCTGGTGAGGAGCGCATTGACCTCTTCTTGTCCCTTGGATAGGTTCAAGAACATTTCTCGAAGTTGAGCGTTTTGAACCTGGATGTCTTTGATAGTCTGTTCTAGAGCCATCTCTCACTGAAATAAACAGTAGGGAGATAAGGAGACTTGTAGCAAAGGCTTGTTTATGCTTATGATGAATGATATGTATTCATGCGATGTTTTCAAGGATTTGAAAATTCAAATTTGTGTCAAACAAAAAGGGAACAAACGTTATAAAAATAGAATTTGTTTACATCAATGCCCCCTAGGGAAAAATAGTACAAAATTCTAAGATAAAAAGACGTTGCGCATCCTCCTTGGCGCAATGTAGGTGTTGAGAGTCTGTTCTTCGTGAAGTAACCGAGTAAGTTCTAAAACCTTTTTCTCGCTTGCGTAGAATTGGGATTCAAAAGTATCGCGCTCTCCCTTGAGCTATATCCAACTCCTTTGTAGATCTTCTAGTGATGTTGGCATGTCAGGATGTAGGAGGGTGTATGGAACCTCTCCTTCCATAACAGGATCTATAATCACAGGGAGAATGGAGGGGTAAGGCATCATAAGACTTTGGGCGCAGGTTCGCACCCACTTGAGGTAAGGCTCAAGGGGGGTGGAATTCTTGTGTCCCAAGGTCTTACTGTCTATCTTGTTTGGCATCCTCCAAGCTCGGATGAACCTTTGTCGGAGTCCTTGATTGTCGTTGTCGAAGTCGAAAACCAAACCTTGAATCAGAATGTCATGTGGGCCATCCGTTCGGGCATAACCAAACTGTCTAAGAGTCAAGCAAGGGTTGTAGGTGATGCCTCCCCTAATGCCAAGTAGAGGGACATTATGGAATTCTCCACAATGGTCAATAGTAACATTCTCTTTTGATCGAGAACACCAATGAATGTCTGAATGGGTAAGAGTCATCAATCGTTGTGACCACCTCAAACCTTTCTCATTCTTCAAGATTGATTGGGGAAGATGAGAAATAAACCATCTTGCCAAGAGAGGAGTGCAACACATGAGAACACCTCTTTTCCTCATTGTACGAGTGTGAAAAGAGTGGAGGATATCCCCAAGCAAATTAGGCACCGGGTTGCGAGCCATGAAGATTTTGACAGTGTTCACATCTATAAGTTGGTCAGGATTAGGGAACAAGACCATCCCATAGATGAGAAGAGCTACAATCTCCTCAAAAGCTTGTAAGTCCAAGGAATTCCAGCAGCTTTAGGCCTTCTCAAATAGAAACTTTGACAAGAAACCTTTGACACCACTTCTAGTTTCCCAATGTGTTGTAAAATCAGATGAGCACAAGTGTAAGGCTTGAGCAATCTCTTCTGGCTTTGTATCTCTTTTCGTACCGTTGAAGGGTAGTTGGTTGAGAATAGGAATCCTCAAGAGTTGAGAAAATTCCTCCAAAGTAGGCACAAGTTGGTAGTCAGGAAATGTGAAGCAATGATGCAAAGGGTCAAAGAACTGGAAGAGAACTTTCAGCATATCCTCTTCAGTGTTGGCAGTGACCAAGTTGAGTAGATGACCATGTCTCTCGATGAAGGAGAGTTCTCGGGAATCCTTGAAGCTAGATCTTTGAGTTGAGGAGGAATTCTTACAAGGTTGACTTGGACATTTTTCCTGCGAAGTAAATCCATAACCTACAAAACAGGAACAAAGATGAAAATCCAAAATCCTTGAAATGGTTAGTGGATGCATATGATGTTTCATGATGTCCATGATGTTATGCACAAGTATATATGTACAAGAAAATCATACAAGTTCCTAGTTTTAGGCTTGCATGGGGTTTCATAGGTAAGTACCCTCTTGAAGTTTAGATGGCTCAACCTGTCCTAGAAATAGTAACCGGGTTCTAAGGAGCTCGATATCACTGGATTGTTTCCTTGTTCATTGTTTCAATTCAGCATCTTTACTAGCGACCGAAATATTCCAAGGAACCAACCCTCAATGAGTGTAGTATCAAGTATCTACCAACTTCGGACTGCACCAAAGCCGGTTGTGATACGGTGGGAAGAGAACTGACTGTTTTTGGAATGCTGGTTTGCGTTTTGCGTTTGTTTTTGTAAAATGTCGCGGTAAGCAAGAGTCGCCACCGTCTTTTATTTTATCCAACAAGGAAAGGAAAAAAGCACATAAAAATTCCTTTTTCGAGATGTTTCTCGGGTCCGGGGGGTAGATTATAGAAAGGGAAGGTATTAGCACCCTTTCTATCAGTGGTTATCCACGGGCTCTTAGGTACTTGCTCAAAGTGTTTTCAAAATTGCTTTTCTTTGTGTTTGTGGGTTTGAAAGAAGTTTTTGTTTTGAAAGGAGTGTAAGTGCGAAAAGTTTTGTTTTGTTTTAAAAGGAGCAAGTACTTAAGAACCATCTACCTACTAGAAAAAGGAATTAATCTGTATAAAATTCCTTTAGACAATGCTATCCCACTATTGAGGAGTAGGTAGCATCGTCGTTGGAGTTTTAAGGATCAATTCGATTAAGGGACGTGCGGTCACTAAAGCAATGTTAGGACGCCTTAGCGGTAACCTTAATGTCTTAGATCATTTTTTCCGAGGCAACCGTTTCGAGGCAACTTATAATCTTTGGACAAGAGGGCGGCCTCTAAAACTTCCTATACTCAATGACCACGTTCGAAGGAAACCAAGTGAGGTGTACCCTAAGAGTGCGCATGTGCGAGTGTGTTATTTCGGTTAATTTTATCTTTGTACATGTCATGAGTGAGCTATGTTGATTTTAAGTTCATACATTTGATCTTGTCATGCATTCCCTATTACCAAACATCTAATAGTTAATATTGTGCGGAAATTAAATTGCAGAAATTGAATCTAAACTATTACAAGGCGTCGGGTATTTACATCGCCAAAAGCAACCCTTTAATTTAAAGTGCAGAAAGTAAAATAAAGCGATAAAATAAAGTTCTAATTAAAAGCTATTACATTCCGGAAGCGAGTACAATAATATGAAAATATGGATCGCGTGCGAGAAAATTAAATCGAGTGCATTTTTAGGGTTTTGACCCCTTTTTTTATTAAAGAAAAGATTTTTTGTTATTTTTGAATTAAAAGAAACTAAATCTAAATTAACAATTAAATTAATTAATTAATGAAAATATTTTTGGATTTATGAATATTTAAAGAAATAAAATAAATTGATTAAAAGTTAGTAAAAACCTAATTCTACATTAATTTTAATTATTTGCAAAAGATATTAAAAGTTAAACCTAATTAACACTAAATTAATTAAATTAATTTATTTGCAAAAATAAAAGTGATGAATTTAATTTTAATAAATAAAAGATATTTTTGTATTTTTGATTTTATGAGAAAAATAATTTAATTGGTTAGTGATTAATTAACAAAAATAATAATATAAAACAATTAAACAAAAGAAAATATAAAAAAGAAAAGAAATAAACCAATGGGGGGTTTGGGCCCAGATTGAAGGTGTGCTCAGCATTTTTGAGATACCCATTTACGTTGGCCTGATTGACTTTCCAGATTCCCACGTATGCCTGTTGACTAGAGAACATGGTGCACGTTCAATCTTGGCCTTTAGATTTGGCCTGGAAATATATGGGGGACCTGGGATTCGAACCCAGGTCCCATGAGTCACTGAACAAGCGCACTAACCACCACGCCATTTTGTTGCTTTTGTTTGTATATTACATAGCAATTATTATATGGAAAAACAAAACAAATGCCAGAATTAAAAAATAAAAACGCGTGAATTATGAACGGGCCAATGGGAAGAGGACGCATCATCGTCTTCTTTGTTGAAAAGCCTGGTTATTTACCTGCGGATTTTATCCGCAGCAAAATCCACAGCTTCATCCTAAAACGAACTATAGGCCATAAAAATGCAAATCAAAACCATGGACAGGTTCGTCTCTTCCTCCTGAGCACGTCTATACCCACTATTTGTTCCAATTTTTCCTGCAAAGCAAACGCCCAAAAACAAACCTCTAAAACCCTAGGTTCGGTTATGGCATCACAAGCTATAAAAATGCAATCAAATTATGCCAAACGCTTCTAAATGGAATGACAAACACAAATATGCAAAGATTTTGGCAAAAGAATGCAAGAATCAGAGGATGCGATTTCGTGTACAGGGGTGTTTTTCAAAGGACTTACAGCGCAATTTAAGAGGTGATTGGCTTTGCTTTTGATTGCTACTGCTTCAGTGGATGTCAAGCAAGAAGTCTACGTTGAGTTTTTGTCTTGAAAACGTATCTAACCAAGATTTCAGTTCCAAGCTTTTTTAAGTTTTTTCCAAGTTTTGTTTTCCAGATTCTGCAACCTCTTGGTTCTTGATTTCGTGTCTTTGCATTGTACAAGTATAAGGGAATGAATTAGGTTTAGTTTTTGGCTTTCAATCCATGAGCATTGATGATTTTGGATTTGATATGATCTTCCATTACAAAGCTTCCAAAAATGTCCCAAATCCAATATTTTGTTCATAACATGGCTTGATTCGGATTTGATTGTGTACATGATGATATTTAAGACCTGTAATGATCAAAAAGATACCAAGTGATTAAGATTTGGATTTTATTTGGATTTAAATTGATTTAAAATGAATTAAATCAATAAAAATCAAATAAAATAGAAAAATTAATAATTGGACACAAGGCTGAAGATAGGACACGTTTGTAGTGTGACAAGATCAAATCAAGTGGAAAAAAGTGGGCCCATTTGACAAATTTGAAGTTTTGGGGATAGTTGACTTTTGGCAATTTTGGAAAAATGCCCAACTTCAACAATACATAACTTCTTCAACTTTGAACTTTTGGAAGTGTTCTTGGACTTTTTACAAACCTTGAGATGTCCTATAACCAACCCTTTTGTTCTCATCTCATTTTGATATTTCATGCTCCTGTTATAAGCTTTGGCAAAAAAGGTGTTTTTGTTGACTTTTAAAAATGACCTATAATGTCCAAATTTGTAACTTTTTGTGAGTGCATTTCTTGATCTTGGGGTGTGAATATGGATTGTAGGAAATTGCATCCTCTTATAAATTAGTTTTGGATGGGTCATTTCTCATAAAGTATGAGAAAGTTATGCTTGGTCAAAGTTGAGTTGACTTTTCCTACAAAACCCTAATTTAGCAACTTTTGAATCTTGATGAATTTTGAGCAATCCTTGATGAATCATGATCAACCCTTGATCAAATGATGAATTATCTTTCAAAATGAGAATGTTGACAAAAAATCTTGAGGTTTGACTGTATTTGGGTCACAGTTGACTTTTGCCCTAGCGCATTCGATTTTTGGACCTCTTGAGCAATTGACTGACCAAACTTTCTCTGCAAGGCTTGAAATTTGACATGGATGAACTTGAGAATATATTAGGACATTGGGGAGCACTTGAGGTCATTTGGATGCAAGGACCTTGATGCAACACAAAACCCTAATTTGAGATTGACTGCCTTAGGAGATGATTTGACTGTCCAACTCTTGAGCAATCTTGAACCATTTGGAGATTCTTTTAGCAATGTCTTGAGAAATATAGGAGGGAAAATTTTGGGGTACAACAGTTTCCCCTTTTCAATCTTCTTAAACTTGAGGATGTAGATTGGCTTTCGGGCCTTTCGTGATCCGAAGGTGGAAGATGATTGAACACTAGAGTGCCTAGAAATTTGCACTCGCATGAAGTGGTATCAGCATTGTGATGTCGGGAATGGGCTTACATATGCCATTTGGAGATTGTTGATAGGTGGTCTGAACTTCGACCGGATCGGTGTCAGAAAAATCTTTAGGAATCGATTTAACTGGACCAGAGGGGTTTTGTCTCTTTTCACTAGATTGGCGTCAGAAAAATCATTAGGAATCGATTTAACTGGTTTTGTCTCCTTTGACTGCGTTCGCATCAGAAAAATCTTTAGGAATCGATTTAACTGGTTTTGTCTCCTTTGATTGTGTTCGCATTAGAAAAATCTTTAGGAATTGATTTAACTGGTTTTGTCTCCATTGACTGCGTTCGCATCAGAAAAATCTTTAGGAATCGATTTAACTGGTTTTGTCTCCATTGACTGCGTTCGCATCAGAAAAATCTTTAGGAATCGATTTAACTAGTTTTGTCTCCATTGACTGCATTCGCATCAGAAAAATCTTTAGGAATCGATTTATCTGGTTTTCTCTCCTTTGACTGCGTTCGCATCAGAAAAATCTTTAGGAATCTATTTAACTGGTTTTGTCTCCATTGACTGAATTGGCCTCAGAAAAATCTTTAGGAATCGATTTAACTGATTTTGTCTCCATTGACTGAATCAGCCTCAGAAAAATCTTTAGGAATCGATTTAACTGATTTTGTCTCCATTGACTGAATTGGCCTCAGAAAAATCTTTAGGAATCGATTTAACTGATTTTGTCTCCATTGACTGAATTGGCCTCTGAAAAATCTTTAGGAATCGATTTAACTGATTTTGTCTCCATTGACCGAATTGGCCTCAAAAAAATCTTTAGGAATCGATTTAACTGGTTTTGTCTCCATTGACATAGTTGAGAATTTAACTGCATCTTTCCTGAAAGGTAAAGGTCAGTCATATGCAATGCATGATATGGATCAAGCAATGATGTTCTCAACATAAATGAGATTGTATTATATGATGCGTTTATGCATGTATCATGATGTATGGAAATGTGATGTTTTAGCTGGGGAAAATAAATCCTGGAGCTGTTGGAGAATAGAGTTGGATTCTTCGTTTCCGCTGGGGATGATGAACAAAGATGATAAACCTGTGGGAGAGGATAACTCTGTTGGGGAATAAACTGATGAGGAGATTACTCCGAGGGGAATTACTCTGTGGGGAAGAGATGTTCTGCTGAAGATTCCACTGATAAACTCCGCTGGGGATTCCGCTGATAAGCTCCGCTGGGGATTTCAATGATAAACTCCACCGGGGATGGCTTACCGTTGCTGGTGATATTAAATATGTTGAGGGTTGAATCCTGTTTGTGAAAGGAAAGGACTTCACTGGGGATGATCTTTCAGTCGCGACTTGCTAGGGATAATCCTGTTAGGCTCTTGTAGGGATAACCCTCTGAATTTGGCTGGGGAGATTTATTTTGTACTCCGCTGGGGATAAACTTCCAGAGTCTACTGGGGATGATGATTCGACTCTGTTGGGGAAGCTTTTGAGACCGTGCTGGGAAAATATTGACTCCACTGGGGTATCTTGTGTTCTGCCGGGGAACATTCTTATACTCTGTTGAGGAATATTAAGACTGTCGGGGATACTCTTATACTTGCTTGGGAATATTCTTACACTCCACTGGGGAATATTAAGACCTTTTTAGTGCTGATGGTAGACTAACTCTACTTCGGGAGAGTATTGTTGATTCGTTCATAGTTACAAGCCTCGGCTGGGAGAGTTACCATTACTGTCTTACTCTGTGGGGAGTGAAAGTATCTTAGCCATATTCTTCAGCTGAACTTACCTTTGTACCTGGTGGACAGAGCAACTGTACAGTTTGGACAATTCTCATTGCCCCTGCTTCTGATATTACCAGTAATTCATCTTTCGTTTCGTGTGTAAATATTTATGATCAGCAGTTAATGTCAAATGCATATATCAAAAATGAACTTTGGACGTTCTTTGCAAAACAAAACAAATTAAGGAAAAACAGCTTGAAATTTGTCTGAAAATGAATTTGTATTGATTTTGAAGTTTGGCCTGTAAATAAGCTTTTTGTACAAGAGGTTGGCGTCCTAATAAGAGAACGCCGCCGAACAATAGAATTTACACAATTTGTGAAAAACTAAACAAGATAGCTATGTGAATAATCACACTGGGTTATAACTCTGCTATTGCCTTTATGTCCTCAAGCATCTCATCACTTTGCTGCTTGGTTGAAGATGAATCAGATTGATTAGTGTCGTCCGAGCTTGATAGTCGATACCGAAGTCTGGATGCAAGGTGATCCAATGAGACATAGTGTTACGCTTTGATCCCTAATTTTTTCCTGGACCGCCCTTTCGGGTTTTCAGTCCACCGGGATACCCTTTTTTGCCCAAGCCGCCTTTTCAGGTTTTCGACTTGCCGGGTGTACAGATTTTTTTTATTTTCATCCCTTATTTTTGCCCGAACCCTTTTGATTCGCCGAGAAGCCCTTATTTTTGCCTAGGCCAGTCAACCTAGCGGGTCTTTGATTATGCGTAGTATCTTTTCACTATGTCTGCATTGACGGGGTGAGGAAGGTCGTCACCGTCCATGGTGGTTAGAATCATAGCTCCCCCTGAGAATATGTTCTTAACCACAAATGGCCCTTCGTAAGTAGGGGTCCATTTTCCCCTGGGATCACCTTGAGGTAGAATAATGCGCTTAATTTACCAGGTCCCCAACTTGATAGTCTTGTCGTCTAACTTTCTTGTTAAATGCCTTGATCATCCATTTTTGGTACGTCTGACCATGACAAATAGCAGTAAGTCTCTTTTCGTCGATTAGGTTTAGTTGATCAAGTCGGGTCTGAATCCAATCATCTTCACTCAAACCTGCATCCTTCATGATCCGGAGAGAGGGTATCTGAACTTCAATGGGCAAGACTGCCTCCATACCATAAACCAAGGAATAGGGTGTTGCCCCTGTTGACGTCCGTGCTGAGGTACGGTACCCATGAAGAGAAAATGGTAACATCTCGTGCCAGTCTTTGTATGTCACTGTCATCTTCTGCACAATCTTCTTAATGTTCTTATTAGCCGCTTCGACAACCCCATTCATCTTCGGCCGGTAAGGAGAAGAGTTGTGCTGCTGTATCTTGAATTGCTCGCAGAGCTCAGTGATCATCTTGTTGTTGAGATTGGTACCACTGTCCGTAATGATCCTCTCTGGTATACCATATCGACAGATCAGATTGTGCCGAATAAACCGTGCCACGGCGTTCTTGGTTACAGTAGAAAAGGACGTTGCTTCAACCCACTTCGTAAAGTAATCAATTGCTACTAGGATGAAACGATGCCCCTTGGATGCCGTAGGTCTGATCTCGCCGATCATATCAATGCCCCACATTGCAAAAGGCCAAGGTGCCGTCAAGACGTTACCTTTTTTTTGTATCAACAAGGGTGGTATGAGCCAACATGTACTGTCTCAGCCGGCGAGCAGCCCATGCCAAAGCGCAACAAGTTTTCTCGAGCAGTGAGTATTCGGTCTCACAGTCGGTAAACCTTTTTGCTAAAGCAGTAAATAGCATGCTCTTTTCGGCCAGACTCGTCATGTCGTCCCAGCACACCTCTTTGTATTATCCAGCAATTTTAAGTATAAGATCAACGGTCTTCATGCAATTGGAGGCATCAGCATTGGTGGCTTGGAGGTAGTATGACCCTCTCTTCTTGGAGCAGTAGCCTAACAAACTCACCAGACACTTTGCAATCATCTTCACCTTCGTCTTCGGCTAAGTTGATCGGACTTTCAAAGTCATAACTGACAGTAGCAGAGTCGTTATCAGTGGGATCCAGAGTGGATGTAGATCATGATATGTGAGTGTGTGCAAAATAGCTGTTTTGCAATATATAATAAAGAAAAACAAGGAGCACAAAATTTGAAATGCAAGAAATGTCCAATGTTTTTATTAATGATATATGAAAATGACACACATAAAGCCCTCACAAATGAAGCCACGGTGCCCCGGGTAAGACATCGGGCCATAAAGTTTAAAACATTGTTTGTTACATATTCAAAACAAAGAATTTCATTACTGGATGATAACAAAAACAGGCATAGAATCCTTCGGTGTCCAGTTGCTTAATCCACCATTGGCAGTCGGGTAGATCCAACTGTCGATATCAAACTCTTCATCATCGTCATCCCTGATAGCATTCACCCCTGCATCTTATTTAGGCTTCTCTGGTGCTCCGAACTCAATCTCTTTCGCATCAATCAAGTCTTGTACCTTGTTCTTCAAAACCCAACAATCATCCGTATTATTCCCCGGGCTATCAGAGTGATAAGCACAGCGGGCATTAGGGTTATACCTCGGTGATGTTGTATTTGAATTCTTTGGGGCTTCCTTTGGAATCACCAGGTTTGTTTTCAACAACTGTGGCAGAATCTGAGATAAGGTCATGCTGAGACGGGTGAATTGCCTTCGAGGTCTCTCGTACTTCTGTTGATTGTGGTGCTGAGGAGCACCAGCAGGTTTTGAAATAACAACCGCATTAATAGCTTGGTGGTGTTCAGGTCTATTTTGTCTTCTTGCACTGTAGACAGCACTGGACTCTTTTTTAAACGGCTTCTTCTCGGTGCTCGATGAGGCACCCTTCTATATCTTACCAACCTTAATATCAGCCTCAATCCTCTCACCGGTCAAAATAAGCTCAGTAAACCCAGACGAAGAGCTTCCAATCAGATGGTTAAAAAATGGACCAGACAGGGTCCCCAGAAACATGTCCACAAGCTCCCGATCAGCCAAGGGTGGTTGCACTCTTCCGGCGAGGTCCCTCCACTTCTGAGCATAATATTTGAATCCTTCACCCGTTCCCATTGACATACCCTGGAGTTGGGTACGCGTAGGAGCGAGGTCGGAGTTGTACTTGTACTTCCTGTAGAAAGCAGTAGCCAAATCTTCCCAACTGCGGATACTGGCTCCGTCTAACTGATAGAACCACTCAAGCTGAGTCCCTGAGAGACTGTCTTGAAAGAAATGGATCCATAGGTTCTTATCAGCAGTGTACGGCTGAATTTTCCTTACATATGACCGGAGGTGCAGCTTCGGACAAGAAACTCCGTCATACTTAGCAAAGGCTGGTGCCTTGAATTTGTGGGGAATCACCACCCCAGACGATAGACCTAGATCACCAAAGTCCAGACCAGGCACTTTATGAACTTCCATAGCACTCAACCATTCTTCCAGTTGTTTGTATCTATCCTCAGCCGGAGGATACTGGTCTTCGTCGAAGTCCGTCTCATTGTCGGAGACCACAGGGCTAGGAGCCCTCCTTTCTTCCTGACTATCTTTGCCTCCAGATGAGGTGGTCAAGTCAACTTCGTTCTGTAGCCTATTTCCAAACCTGTGTCCTGTGTTAAACAGGATTGTCCTCTTCTTCTTCTTCTTCTTCTTCTCTTTCAGAATCATGGTCTTCAGGTCCTGTTGACCCTTAGCAAGATTCATGAACAGCTCTTGAAATTGGGCATTCTGGGCCTGGAGGGCCTTGATAGCTTGCTCAGTTGAAGGTTCAGCAGACATAATGAGTGCTGAAATAAACAGCGAAGAAGATAAGAGACCTGTAATGGGTACCTGTTTATGAAGTGCATGAGATGAAATGCGTATGATTATGATTTCAAAGACAATCGGGAGATTCAAATTTGTAAACCAGAAAGGAAACACACTTTATTAGATTAAACTTTGAAATTCAAATTGTTCAACAAATTGCCCTTAAGGCGTTACAAGAATGGGAATATTGAAAGGTAAATAAAAATTGGAAAGGAAATGATCAAAGGCCAATCAACGCTCCCATGGTCTCTTCTAATCAGTGCGGACATAGTCGTTGAAAATCCGCTCATTCTCCAACTGTCTGGTCAACCTCTAGATCTTCTGCTCTTGCTCATTGAACTTCTCTCGGTAAGAATCCCGTTCTTCCCTCAGTTGCATCCAAGATCTCTTCAGTGCCCCAATGTCAGTGGGCATATAAGGACGGAGAATGGTTGAAAGAACTCCTTCTTCATTAGCAACTTCAAGAGTGACAGGCCAAACAACTTCATATGTCATACCTAGCTTTTGGGCACGGATGCGGACCCATCTGAGATATGGCTCCATCAGAAGTGAAGTCTTTGGGCCCAGCTCATGTGGATCAGATTGGTGAACTCTATCCTAAGTCCTTATGAACCTGTGACGTTGCTCGTTGTTATCCCCTTGAAAATCAAAGATGATACTAGGCATTAGCATCTCATGAGGTCCTTCTCTTCTGGCTCTTCCGGACTGACGGAGAGCTAAGCATGGGTTGTAAGAAATTCCTCCATGGGTTCCTAATAGTGGAACATTGGGGTACTCCCCACATCGATCAATAATAGTCACCTCGTCCATACCCTTGAGGGTCCAGATAATGTCATTATGCGAGAGAGACATAACCCTATAAGCCCAACCCATGCCTTCTTTATTCTTCAGCACTGACTTGGGAAGGTGCAAAATAAACCACCTTGCCAATAAGGGAGCACAACACATCAAGGTTCCCCGCTTTCGGGCAGTACGAGCATAAAGCCGATGAAGGATGTCACCCAAGAGAGTGGGTACCGGATTCCGAGAGATGAAGATCTTTATCGCATTCACATCAACAAAGGAGTCAGAGTTCGGAAACAATACCATGCCATATATCAAAAGAGCCAGAATATCCTCGAATTCCTTGAAGTCTAGGCTATCCCAGAAATAGTTATCCTTACCAACCAAGAACTTAGTCAGAAAGCCCTTTGCTCCACTTCTAGTCTCCCAATTAGCCATTACCTCCTCTTTGGTCATATGAAGGGCTACAGCAATTTCTTCGGGCCTAAGAATCTTCTCCCAACCAGTAAACAGGGTCTGTTCTAGAACATAGATACCGAGCAACTCAAAGAACTCTTATAAAGTGGGAACCAGCTGGTAGTCCTGGAAAGTAAAGCAATGGTACAGCGGATCATAGAACTGGATTAGGACACTCATCATCTGCTCGTCCAATTTGGAGGTGTCCAAATTGAGAAGATAACCATGCCTCCTGATGAAGGAAGTAGTGTCAGGCATCTTTGCAACCAACTCTTTAAGCAAGGTGGGAACCTAGATAAAGTTAATCCGGATAGTATTCCTACGCATGGGCATCATGATGATCTACAAAACAGAACAAAGATGAATCCCTCCTATCTTTGAAATGGGTTAGTCAAATGCAAGATGTATGCAATGTTATGATGTCATGATGTCATGATAGATAGCATACCACAAGTATCCAAAAATAGCAAACATGGTAAAGGCACACAAGTCACACAGAGAGCCCTTAGATTTCAGGCTGGCAAGGAGCTTAAGTACTACCCTCTTTCAGTTCAGTTGGTTTAAACCTGTCCTAAAAATAGTAACCGGGTTCTAGAGGATCTCAATATCACTGACTACCCTCGATCGGTCATAACTCCAGTTTAGCAACCTTTTCTTGCAGCCGGAATCATCGCGAGAGTTTAGTCTCAATGAGTGTAGCATACTGCTACTGTTCTATGGCCAAGTTGGTCAATTTAAAGGTTCTAAGGTCAGTTGGTGCTTAATGACCCCTTAGATGACCCATATTCTCCTCGTTCCAACACAAGGGATATCGGTACAATCTAAAGTGCCACACCAATGTAGCTACTGCTTCAACTGTATCGGTCTACGCCGTACAGTTCCCTCATAGTTTATTGCTACTTACCTAAAGGGTGCCCCCAAATCTGGGTTAGGATATATAGTAACTCCGATACAAGCCCACAAATATAAATCATACAAAGCATACAATTGAAAACACAATGATCTAATCCTAAGGTACACCCCACTTATTAATTTCCCAGCAGAGTCGCCAGTTCTGTGATAAGGTGGGAAGAGAACTGACTGTTTTTGGAATGCTGGTTTGCATTTTCCATTTGTTTTTGCAAAATGTCGCGGTAAGCAAGAGTCGCCACCGTCTTTTATTTTATCCAACAAGGAAAGGAAAAAAGCACAGAAAAATTCCTTTTTCGAGATGTTTCTCGGGTCCGGGGGGTAGATTATAGAAAGGGAAGGTGTTAGCACCCTTTCTATCCGTGGTTATCCACGGGCTCTTAGGTACTTGCTCAAAGTGTTTTCAAAATTGCTTTTCTTTGTGTTTGTGGGTTTGAAAGAAGTTTTTGTTTTGAAAGGAGTGTAAGTGCGAAAAGTTTTGTTTTGTTTTAAAAGGAGCAAGTACTTAAGAACCATCTACCTACTAGAAAAAGAAATTAATCTGTACAAATGTCCTTTAGACAATGTTATCCCACTATTGAGGAGTAGGTAGCATCGTTGTTGGAGTTTTAAGGGTCAATTCGATTAAGGGACGTGCGGTCACTAAAGCAATGTTAGAACGCCTTAGCGGTAACCTTAATGTCTTAGATCATTTTTTCTGAGGCAACCGTTTCGAGGCAACTTATGATCTTTGGACAAGAGGGAGACCTCTAAAACTTTCTATACTCAATGACCACGTTCGAAGGCAACCAAGTGAGGTGTACCCTAAGAGTGCGCATGTGCGAGTGTGTTATTTCGGTTAATTTTATCTTTGTACATGTCATGGGTGAACTATGTTGATTTTAAGTTCATACATTTGATCTTGTCATGCATTCCCTATTAACAAACATCTAACAGTTAATATTGTGCGGAAATTAAATTGCGGAAATTGAATCTAAACTATTACAAGGCGTCGGGTATTTACATCGCCAAAAGCAACCCTTTAATTTAAAGTGCGGAAACTAAAATAAAGCGATAAAATAAAGTTCTAATTAAAAGTTATTACATTCCGGAAGCGAGTACAATAATATGAAAATATTGATCGCGTGCGAGAAAATTAAATCGAGTGCATTTTTAGGGTTGTGACCCCTTTTTTTATTAAACAAAAGATTTTTTGTTATTTTTGAATTAAAAGAAACTAAATCTAAATTAACAATTAAATTAATTAATTAATGAAAATATTTTTGGATTTTTGAATATTTAGAGAAATAAAATAAATTGATTAAAAGTTAGTAAAAACCTAATTCTACATTAATTTTAATTATTTGCAAAAGATATTAAAAGTTAAACCTAATTAACACTAAATTAATTAAATTAATTTATTTGCAAAAATAACAGTGATGAATTTAATTTTAATAAATAAAATATATTTTTGTATTTTTGATTTTATGAGAAAAATAATTTAATTGGTTAGTGATTAATTAACAAAAATAATAATATAAAACAATTAAACAAAAGAAAATATAAAAAAGAAAAGAAATAAACCAATGAGGGGTTTGGGCCCAGATTGAAGGCGTGCTCAGCATTTTTGAGAGGCCCATTTACGTTGGCCTGATTGACTTTCCAGATTCCCACGTATGCTTGTTGACTAGAGAACATGGTGCACGTTCAATCTTGGCCTTTAGATTTGGCCTGGAAATATATGGGGGACCTGAGATTCGAACCCAGGTCCCATGAGTCACTGAACAAGCGCACTAACCACCACGCCACTTTGTTGCTTTTGTTAGTATATTACATAGCAATTATTATATGGAAAAACAAAACAAATTCCAGAATTAAAAAATAAAAACGCGCGAATTATGAACGGGCCAATGGGAAGAGGACGCATCATCGTCTTCTTCGTTGAAAAGCCTGGTTATTTACCCTCGGATTTTATCCGCAACAAAATCCATGGCTTCATCCTAAAACGAACTGTAGGCCATAAAAATGCAAATCAAAACCATGGACAGGTTCGTCTCTTCCTCCTGAGCACGTCTATACCCACAATTTGTTCCAATTTTTCCTGTAAAGCAAACGCCCAAAAACAAACCTCCAAAACCCTAGGTTCGGGTATGGCATCACAAGCTATAAAAATGCAATCAAATTATGCCAAACGCTTCTAAATGGAACGACAAACACAAATGTTGTACCCCAAAATTTTCTCTCCCATATTCTTCAAGGTTTGTCAAGAATCATCTTCAAATGGTTCAAGATTTCTCAAGGATTGCGCAGTCAAATCACTTCCTAAGACAACTGAAATTAGGGTTTTAGTTCTTTCAAGGAATTTGAGGTTTTCAATGGCTCAATCAAGTCTCATATGCCTATATACATTGTCAAGCATCTACATGTCAAGTCTCAAGACTCACAGTGCCAAATTCTACAGTCAAAAGCCATATTTCATCCACAGTCAACTGCAGGGGCAAAATGGTCATTTTACAGTCAAAAGTTAGAATTTTTGGTCAACATATTATTTTGATGCCACAATCATCATTTGATCAAGTCTTGATCATGATTCCTCAAGGATAGCTAAAAAACCATCAAGATGCAAAAAGTTACTATTTTTGGACAGCAGAAAAGTCAACTGTACCTTGACCAGGGCATAACGTTTTCATGGTTCATCAGAAAAATCCCATCCAATTCTCATTTTAAAGGGGGTGACATTTCCTACAATCCATCTTCATATTCCAAGTCCAAGAAATGCTTTCACAAAAAGTTATCAATTTCAACATTATAGGTCAATTTCAAAAGTCAACAAAAATGCACTTTAAGTCAAAGACCATAACTTGAGATTGGTAAATCCAAATGACATGGGACCAAAGGCATTGATTATAGGACTTCAAGACCTCTCCAAAATGTCCAAGAACATGTTCATATGATCAAAATTGAGCAAGATGTGCATTGGAGAAGTTGGAAAATTTTCATGAATTTGCAATAGTCAACTTTGATCAAAACACCTTGTTTTTGCTAATGGGCCTCAAATTTCTTCTTGAAACTTTATCCATGATCTATGCACGACCCATCAAGCTTATTTGAACCTATTTTTCTTATTTTTATTAATTATTTGGATTTTTAATCAATTTTAATTCATTTAATTAATTTAAATTGTAGGAAATACAAAGATATGATTTCTCAATCTTTTTGTGAAGCAAAAGTGGTCAATATATGCTGGAAATTTCGTGTGCAAATCAAAGGGACAAGAATCTCCAAATTTAGCAAGTTTTTCCAATCAAAAAGATTCAAAAATATTTGATTTTCAATCAAATATACAACCATCAATTCCATGGATTTCTTTGCAAAGATTTAACCTAGTTTCAGTCTACTATATATACATGAGTTAAACCTAATCATGCATACGTGAATTTTCTGCAGAAGAAGCCAAATCAACATTGGAAAAACTCAAGAAACTTGAAAACTGTTTTCTGTCTTCCAAGCCAATTCAAGGACTTTGTTTGTTTCTAACACATTGCTGGAAGTGTCAGGGACGTGTTGCAATCGAAACCAAGCGCCAAAGCTCAAGAAACTGTCAAGAACAAATTCACGGTTTGCATATTTTTCTCATAATGGAAACTCATGATTCATAAGCATTTGATGTGATTTCTTGTTTGTTTTGTATTGTTAAAGACCACAGGAAGCTATTGGCATAGTTTAATTGGATTAAAACGCACAGAATCAAAAGATGCCATTGAAAAATTCTAGGGTTCCTAAGCTTTGATTTTGGGGCTTTATTATCCAGGAAAAATTGGAACCTTTAAGACCCATGGTTAGAATCGTTGAGTCTGGACGAACACAAAGCCACCCTCGTGAAATATTTCTATTAATCATAAGCCTATTCGCTATTTTTCGTGGTTGCAGGTTGTGGGGGTTAAAAACCCCCGCTATCTAACTTTGTTTTTACAGGCCTAGCGAGGAAGACGATGACGTGCTGATTCATGGTTGGGCCATTCAAAAAACGCGCGTGATTTTGTTGTTTCCAGCATAATTGTTATTTTGTATATATTATAATTGTTTGTTAATATATTATCAAAAGCAAGCAAATGGCCTGGTGGTTGATGCGCTGGACGGTGATCATTGGGACCTGGGGTCGAATCCCAGGTCCCCCAAATACTTGTTTATATTTTTCTTTACCTATTCACATGCAGGCTTCCTAAATGATGTCCACCATGCACTTTCAAATCCCAAGCGCCAAGTGGCCACATGCACAAATCAGAAGATCATAAGTGGATGACCACCATACTCCAAGTCAAGGCGTATCATGGACAATCAGGGAAAGTCAAAAGGGCTTGAGCTTAATGGGCCAGAAATTCTAGAACTCACCTCCTAATGGGCCAGCACACCCCCCTGGTTTCTTTATTCTTGTTCTTTTCTATTTTAATTTCTATTCAATTATTTTATTAATTATAACTATTATTATTATTATTATTTAATTAACTCACAAATTATTATTTTCATAACAAAATCAGAAAATTAAAATATTTTTATTATTATTATTATTTTTTAATTTCACATTATTTTTGTAAATAAATGTAATTAATTAATTTAGTTTAATTAGGTTTAATTTGACTTTTTTTTCACAATAAATAAAATAAATTAGAATTAGGGTTTTTGCTAACTTTTGACTTTATTTTATTTTATTTTATTTTCATTAAAACTTAAAAAACTTAAAAAATATTTCTTTTCTCTTAATTAATTAATTAGAATTAGGTTTAGTTAAATGCAAAAAGAACCAAAATTCATTCTTTTCTCAAAAAGGGTCAAAACCCTAAGGACTTTTCCAATTCAATTTCTTTTCGCGCATATTTATTTTTGATTATATTTATGTAATTGCTCCGAGAATGTAATAGATAATTAGGACCTTTTATCGCTTTCTTTATTTTCTCGCAATTTATTTTTCAAGGGTTATGCTTTTGGCGATGTAAATACCCGACGCCTTGTAATAGCGTAGATTTACTTTCCGCAATTTACTTTCCGCACAATTATTAACTGTTAACTATGCGTGACAAGACTTGCCTGAAATTAAAATCAACCCGTAGCTCACCATAATACATGTGCAAAGATAATTTAAATTGAAACCCGACACACTCGCACATGCCACTCCTAGGGTACGCTTCACTTGGTTGCCTCGACGTGGTCATTGAGTATAGGGTGTTTTAGAGGTCGCCCTCCTATCTAAAGATCCAAGTTGCCTCAAAACGGTTGCCTCGGATAAAAAGGATCTAGGACATTAGGGTTACCACCAAGGAGTCCTATTATTGCTTTGGTGACCACATGTCCCTATAATCGAATTGACCCGAATAACTCCAACGACGGTGCTACCTACTTCTCAATAGTGGGATAGTACTGTCTAAAGGACATTTATACAGCTTAATTTCTTTTGAGTAGGTAGATTTCTCCTGGGTACTTGCTCTTTCAAAACAAAAAATACTTTTCGCACCTACACTTTCTGACAAAAGTTTTCAAACAAACATTTCATGACACTCTTGAGGACTGATACAAGAGTTAAACGAAGTTTTAAAACAAACTTTTTCAAAACCCACAAACACAAGAAAAGCAAACATTTTTTGAAAACATAGTGAGCAAGTACCTAAGAGCCCGTGGATAACCACGGATAGAAAGGGTGCTAACACCTTCCCTTTCTATAATCTACCTCCCGAACCGAGAAACATCTCGAAAAGGAATTTTGTTATGCTTTTGTCCTTTCCTTGTTGGAGAAAATAAAAGACGGTGGCGACTCTTGCTTACCGCGACATTTCACGAACTAGCATTCCAAAACAGTCAGTTCTATTTCCACCGATCACAGAACTGGCGACTCTGCTGGGGACTCTTAAATAAGTGAGGTGTACCTTAGGATTAGATCATTCTATGTTTTCAATTGTATGCCTTGTATGCTTTAATATTGTGGGCCTGTATCGGAGTTTTATAGATCCTAACCCGGATCTGGGGATGCCCTTTAGAAGTAGCAACAAACTGTGAGGGAACTGTGCGGGGTATACCGACACGGTTGAAGCAGTTGCTACGTTGATGTGGCACTTTGGTGAGTACCGGTAACCCTTGAGTCAAGTCAAGGAGAGTATGGGGCCGCCGTGTGGTGTCGTGAAGCATCAACTGACCTTAGGAACCTTACTTGACCATCCTGGCCTCTTTAGGGGTAGTGAGATGACCGACTTTGGTGCAGTCTGAAGTTGGTAGATACTCGATACTACACTCATCGAGGGTTGTTTTCTTGGAATATTTTGGTCGCCAGTTAAGTGGCTAAATCAAAAACAATGAACATAGAAAACAACCCAATGATATTGAGCTCCTTAGAACCCGGTTACTATTCATAGGACAGGTTTGAGCCAACTAACTTCAAGAGGGTAGTACCTAAACTTCATGCTGGCCTAAACTCTAAGGGCTGTCTGGTGTGACTTGTTTGCCTTATCATGTTTGCTTTTTGTGAATACTTGTGGTATGTCTTTATCATAACATCATAACATCATAAAGCATCATATGCATTTACTAACCACTTCAAGGGTTCGAATCTTCATCTTTGTTCTTGTTTTGTAGGACATGGAGACTATCCGCAGGAAAACAATTCAGGTCAACCTTGTAAGGGTCCCTCCTCAGCTTAAGGAGCTTACATCCAGGATTCCCGAGAACTCTTCCTTCAGTGAAAGGCATGGTAGACTCATCAGCTTGGTCAACACCAAGAAGATATGATAAAAGTTCTCTTCCAGTTCTTTGACCCCCTGCACCACTATTTTACTTTCCCTGATTATCAATTGGTGCCTACTTTGGAAGATTTTTCTCAACTTCTGAAAATTCCTATTCTTAGTCAACTACCATACAACGGTACGGAAAAGGAACCAAAACTTGAAGAGGTTGCTAAAGCATTACGTCTGCAACCATCTGATATCAAGGGGCATTGGGAAATCAGAAGTGGTATCAAGGGATTCTTGGAAAAGTTCCTGTTTGAGAAAGCACAAGAATGTTGGAATTCTCTCGACCTACAAGCCTTTGAAGAGATAGTGGCACTCCTTGTCTATGGGTTGGTCTTGTTCCCAAATCCTGATCAACTTATAAATATCAATGTTGTCAAGATTTTTATGTCTAGGAATCCTATACCAACATTGCTTGGGGACATCCTCCACTCATTTTACACTCGAACAATGAGAAAAAGAGGTGTTCTCATGTGCTGCACTCCTCTCCTGGCAAGGTGGTTTATTTCGCACCTTCCACAATCAATTTTGAAGAACGAGCGGGGTTTAAGGTGGTCACAACGATTGATGACTCTTACACATTCTAATATACATTGGTGTTCTCGGTCCAGAGAAAATGTCACTATCATTGATCATTGCGGAGAATTTCCTAATGTTCCTTTACTTGGAATTAGAGGAGGCATTACCTACAACCCCTGTCTGGCTTTGAGACAATTTGGATATGCTCTGAGGGATGGCCCTCATGACATGCTGATCCCTGACATAGTTTTTGACTTCGACAACGATGCGCAAGGACTTCGCCAAAGGTTCATCAGAGCTTGGAGGATGCCTAACAAGGTGGATAGTAAGACACTGGGGCACAAGAATTCCATCCCCCTTGAGCCTTACCTCAAGTGGGTACGAGCCCGCACCCAGAAGCTTGTGATGCCATATCCTCATGTTCTCCCCGTGATCAAAGAGCCAGTTATGGAAGGAGAGGTTCCGTATACCATTCTGCATCCTGACATGCCAACATCATGGGAGGAAATGCAAAAGAGCTGGATCCAACTTAAGGAAGAGTAGAATTCTCTTGAAGCCAGTTTACATGCCAGTGAGAAGAAGGTCTTGGAGCTCACCCGCCTACTTCACGGGGAAAAGACTCTTAACACTTACATCGCTCCAAAGAGGATGCGCAGTATCTTTTGGCATTAAGTATTTTGTAATATTTTTCCCATGAGGCATTGATGTATTAAACAAATTTTTTATTAATACAACGTGTGTTCCTTTTTTGTTTACAACGAATTTGAATTTTCGAACCCTTGAATGCATTGCATAAATAGCATACCATGCATCATATGCATAACAGGTACCCTTTTTACAGGTCACTTATTCTTCTCCGCTGTTTATTTCAGCAATCATCATGACTTCTGAACCTACTACTGAACAAGCTATCAAGGCCCTCCAGTCCCAGAACGCCCAGTTCCAAGAGTTGGTTATGAGCCTAGCCCAGGGTCAACAGGAGTTGAAGACTCTGATTCTGAAGAAGAAGAAGAAGAAGAGGACTGTGTTGTTCAACACTGGACGCAGATTTGGGAATGGACTACAAAATGAGGTTGATCTGACTACTTCCTCTGTAGGGAAGGACAGTCCACAGGAGAGAAAGTTTCCTAGTCCTGTGGTCTCCGACAACGAGACGGATTATAATGATGAACAATATCCTCTTGCCGAGGATAGGTACAAACAGCTAGAGGACCGCTTAAGTGCTATGGAGATTCAACATGTGCCCGGGTTGGACTTTGGAGACCTAGGTTTATCCTCTGGGGTGGTGATTCCCCATAAGTTCAAGGCACCTGCTTTTGCAAAGTACGACGGAGCTTCCTGTCCTAAGCTGCATCTCAGATCGTATGTAAGGAAGATCCAACCTTATACAGCTGACAAGAATTTGTGGATCCATTTCTTCCAGGATAGTCTTTCAGGGACTTAACTCGAATGGTTCTATCAGCTGGATGGAGCCAGTATTCGTAACTGGGAGGACTTGGCTACTGCGTTTTATAAGCAGTATCAGTATAATTCCGACCTCGCTCCTACGCGTACCCAACTCCGGGGTATGTCACTAGGGACGGGCGAAGGATTTAAGGAGTACGCTCAAAAGTGGAGAGACTTGGCTGGAAGGGTGCAGCCACCTCTAACTGACCGTGAACTTGTGGATATGTTCTTGGGGACCCTGTCTGGTCCTTTCTTCAACCATCTAATTGGGAATTCTTCTGCTGGGTTTACAGATCTGATCTTGACTGGTGAGAGAATAGAAGCTGGTATCAAGTCTGGGAAGATACAGAAAGGTGCCTCCTCGAGTACTGAAAAGAAACCCTTCAAGAAAGAATCTAGTGCTGTTTATGGTTCAAGGAGACAGAATAAACCGGAACGCCGCCAAGCTGTCAACGCGGTGGTAATTTCGAAGCCTCCTGCTGCTCCTCAGCAATACAACCAACCAAAGGGTGAGAGACCCAAAAGGCAATTCACTCGACTCAGTATGACCTTGTCCCAGATATTACCGCACCTACTGACAACCAATCTGGTAACCATAAAAGAAGCTCCGAAGGTTGTAAACACCACGTCTCCAAAGTACAATCCTAACGCTCGCTGCGCTTATCACTCTGACAGCCCGGGGCATACTACGGATGATTGTTGGGCTCTGAGGAATAAGGTTTAGGACCTCATTGATGCTAAAGAGATAGAGTTCGAGGCACCCGAAAGGCCCAATGTTGTGACTGCTCCCATGCCCAAGCATGGAGTGAATGCTGTGGAAGAAGACCTGTATGTAGCCTCTGTGGATGATATTGTTACTCCGCTATTGACCGTCAAAAGGAACCTGTTGCTAGCCGGTTTATTTCCGGGATGTAGTAAAGGTTGCCATCTATGTTTTGTTTCACCTGCTGGTTGTCCTTTGTTGAAGTCAGGCGTCCAAAACCTGATGGATAACAAAGAGATCTTATTCGAGAAGATTGTTGTTCCTGCTTTCCCTACTGAAAAAGTGTCCATTGTTACTATTTTCAACAATTCTCCTAAGGCTCCCTCAAAGAAGCCTGTCAAAATCATGTCTACTCAGAAGGTTGCGCCTATAATCATCACTGTTCCGGGGCCCATCCCCTATACATCCGACAAAGCTGTCCCGTGGCACTATGGGGCAGATGTTTATGTTCTTGGAGTAAAACAAGAGTTTGATACTAGTACCGGCGTCAGCATCATCATCGGGCCTGCCAAAGTCACCCGCAGTGGTAGGCTTTTCTCACCAGATATTGCGCCACCAGCTATCCAGAGACCTATTGCCATCACACCTGCAAGTGTGCCTGCTTCCCTTCCTGACCATGTTCCTATTTCTACCCCTGCTACCGAGTCATCTGACGCTCGGGCCAAAGGGATCGCTACTGATATGCCTTCCCAGACGGAGGCACCAAAGACAACCACTGTTGAAGCTTCCAAACAAGAGATGGAAGAGATTCTTAAGATTATCAAGAAGAGTGATTTTAATGTAGTTGAGCAGCTGGGGCACACCCCATCTAAAATTTCCATGCTATCACTGTTGTTGTGTTCAGAGGCCCATGCCAAGGCTCTGATTTCCTTCCTAAAGACGGCCCACGTGCCACAAGAGACATCTGCTGACCAGTTTACCGATTGTGTGGCCAACTTAACTGCTGATAATGGTCTGGGTTTCTCTGACGCTGATCTGACTGCTAAAGGGAAGAACCATAACGATGCCCTGCATGTCTCCATTGAATGCATGGGAACTACTCTTGCCCATGTGCTGGTTGACACTGGTTCCTCGTTGAACGTATTTCCCAAGAAAGCTCTAGACAGGCTGCATTGTGAGGGTTTAGAGCTCAAGCCAAGTAACATTGTTGTCTGGGCCTTTGACAGGTCCAAAAGGATGGTACATGGTGAAGTTGATATTCCAATCAGGGTTGGTTCTCAAGTCTTTGATTCAACATTCTATGTGATGGACATTCAGCCGTCCTATTCTTGCCTGCTGGGTCGTCCATGGATCCATAAAGCAGGAGTTGTGACCTCCACACTGCATCAAAAGCTGAAGTACCCAGTCAAGGGGAAGATTGTGACAGTTCAAGGGGAGGAAGAGTATATGGTCAGCCACCTCAACTCGTTCCGGTACATAGAGATGGATGGGGAATTCATTGAGACTCTGTTCCAGCACTTTGAAGAGGTCCCTCAGACATTGGCATCAGCAGAGACTGTGCTTGAAGATTCTCCATTGAAAATGGCTTCCTTAAAGGATGCCCGGGCTGTGGTTGAGAAAGGTGAGTATGCAAACTGGGGCCGACTTCCTGATTTCACTCTGAAGACTGACAAATTTGGTTTGGGTTTCACTGCAGAGGCTCAGAGGGCTGTTCGTAAGGCAAGGATTGGAAGACCTCCTGTGTTCATCAACAACTCGGGGGTAAATGCCATTGAAGGTGACATAGAGGAATCTGAATTCGACAGCTGGATCTACCATACGACTGACGGTGGACCGAACAACTGGACTGCGAAAGACTTCGTACCTATTACTTTTGTCACTCAGTAATGAACTCCTTTGTTTTGAATTTGTAACAGACAATAATTTGAAACTTTATGGCCCGGTGTCTTACCCGGGGCACCGTGGCTTCATTTGTGAGGGCTTTTGTGTGTCATTTTCATATATCATTAATAAAAGCATTGGACGTTTTTTGCATTTCAAATCTTGCGCTCCTTGTCTTTCTTTATTATATATTGCAAAACAGCTATATTTATACACACACTCACATATACAGGTTCCAATCCACTCTGGATCCCACTGGTAACGACTCTGCTACTGCCAGTTATGACTTCGAAAATCCGATCAACTTAGCCGAAGATGAAGGTGAAGATGATTGTGAGGTGCCTGGTGAGCTTGCAAGACTGTTACTCCAGGAAGAGAGGGCCATTCAGCCACATGAAGAGCCAGTGGAATCGATAAATCTGGGTACTGAGACAGACATAAAGGAGGTCAAGATTGGTGCCAATCTGGAGTCTAGCGTGAAACAACGGTTGATTCAGATGCTGCATGACTATGTGGAAATCTTTGCCTAGTCTTACGAAGATATGCCTGGGTTGGATACCGACATTGTGGTTCATCACTTGCCTACCAAGGAAGACTGTCCTCCGGTAAAGCAGAAGGTCCGCCGTATGCGTCCAGAAATGTCCGAGAAAATCAAAGCTGAGGTTATGAAACAATTTGATGCTGGGTTTCTAGCAGTGACTTCTTACCCTCAGTGGGTTGCCAATGTGGTTCCGGTACCGAAGAAGGATGGTAAGGTCCGAATGTGTGTTGACTACAGGGATTTGAACAGGGCCAGCCCCAAGGATAACTTCCCCTGCCTCACATTGACGTTCTGGTTGACAACATAGCTCAGCATAAGGTATTCTCCTTCATGGACGGGTTCTCAGGTTATAATCAGATTAAGATGGCTCCTGAACACATGGAGAAGACCACTTTCGTCACTCAGTGGGGCACCTTTTGCTACAAGGTCATGCCTTTTGGGTTGAAAAATGCTGGGGCAACCTACCAACGTGCCATGGTTGCTTTGTTCCATGACATGATCCACCATGAGATCGAAGTATATGTCGACGATATGATTGCAAGGTCCCAAACTGAGGAGGAGCACCTTGACCATCTACAGAAGTTGTTTGACCGGTTGAAGTTGTACAAGCTGAGGTTAAACCCGAACAAGTGCACCTTCGGGGTGAGATCTGGAAAACTGCTAGGTTTCGTCGTAAGCGACAAAGGTATTCAAGTGGACCCTGCCAAAGTGAAAGCCATACAAGAGATGCTAGTTCCCAAGACAGAGAAAGAAGTCAGAGGCTTTCTAGGACGTCTGAACTACATTGCCCGATTCATCTCACACCTAACTGCTACCTGTGAACCAATCTTCAAGCTACTGAAGAAAGATCAAGTAGTACGTTGGAACGATGAATGTCAGGCCGATTTTGAAAGAATCAAAGAGTATCTCCAAGAGCCACCCATTCTTATGCCACCGGTTGAAGGGAGACCTCTAATCTTATACTTGACGGTACTTGACAGTTCAATGGGGTGTGTGCTAGGTCAGCATGATGAGTCTGGCCGAAAAGAGCACGCTATTTATTACCTTAGAAAAAAGTTTACCGACTGTGAGACCCGATACTCACTGCTCGAGAAAACTTGCTACGCTTTGGTATGGGCTTCTCGCCGGCTAAGACAGTATATGCTGACTCACACTACATTGTTGATTTCAAAAATGGATCCAATAAAGTGCATCTTCGAAAAGCCTGCCTTGTCCGGAAGAATAGCAAGATGGCAGATGATCTTGACTGAATATGACATCCAGTACACGACTCAAAAAGCAATCAAGGGAAGTGTATTGGCAGACCATTTGGCACACTAGGCAGTGGACGACTACCAATCTATGAACTTTGAATTTCCAGACGAGAATATCATGGTAGTGACTGATTGTGAAGTACCTGGACCGGATGAAGGACCTGAGGAAGGATCCCGATGGTCTATGCACTTTGACGGATCCTCAAACGCTTTGGGTAACGGCATTGGCGCTGTGATCATATCTCTAAAAGGCACTCATACTCCACTTACCGCCCGACTATGTTTCAACTGCACCAACAACATGGCGGAGTATGAGGCATGCATCATGGGTCTTCGAGCTGCAATTGACCTAAGGATCAAGTTTCTGAGTGTCTTCGGAGATTCCGCTCTCGTGATCAGCCAGATCAAAGGTGAGTGGGATACGAAACACCCAAATCTTATTCCTTACAAGGAGTATGTATTGACGTTGATTCCCCATTTCGAGGAGATAACTTTTGAACACTTCCCAAGAGAGGAGAATCAGTTGGCGGACGCGCTAGCTACGATGTCTTCCATGTTCAAAGTCAAATGGGACAACGAGGCTCCCCGGATCATTATCTGGAAATTGGATGAACCTGCACATTGCTGTGATATTGAGGCTGAAGAGGTAACTGAAAAACCTTGGTATCATGAAGTGAAGAGGTACCTTGAAGCTCAAGAATACCCCGAAGGCGCATCTGTTAATAATAAAAAGTTTCTGAGAAGGTTCGCGGCAAAGTTCTTCCTCAGCAATGACATTCTCTATAACCGAAACCATGATTCAACCTTGCTGCGTTGTGTGGATAAAACTGAAGCAGAAAGGATCATGGCAGAGATGCATGAAGGTACCTTCGGAATGCATTCCAGTAGACATACCATGGCAAAGAAAATCCTTCGGGAAGGATATTACTGGTCCACAATGGAAGCCGACTATTATCAACATTCCCGGACATGTCACAAGTGCCAAATCTACGCTGATAAGGTGCATATTCCTCCAGTTCCTCTGAACGTCTTGACGGCACCTTGGCCTTTTGCAATGTGGGGCATTGATATGATCGGCGAGATCAGACCTACGGCATCCAACGGGCATCGCTTCATCCTGGTAGCAATTGATTACTTTACAAAGTGGGTTGAAGCAGCTTCCTTTGCCACCATAACCAAGAATGTTGTGGCACGGTTCATTCGGCATAACCTGATCTGTCGATACGGTGTACCTGAGAGGATCATTACGGACAACGGTACCAATCTTAACAACAAGATGATCACTGAGCTCTGCGAGCAATTCAAGATACAACACCACAACTCTTCTCCCTACCGACCGAAGATGAATGGGGTTGTAGAAGCGGCGAATAAGAATATTAAGAAGATTGTGTAGAAGATGACAGTGACCTACAAAGATTGGCACGAGATGTTACCGTTCGCTCTTCATGGGTACTGTACCTCAACACGAACATCAACAGGGGCAACTACCTTTTCCTTGGTCTATGGCATGGAGGCAGTCTTGCCTATTAAAGTCCAGATACCCTCTCTCTGGATAATGAAGGATGCAGGTTTGAGCAAAGATGACTGGATCCAGACTCGGCTTGATCAACTGAACCTAATCGACGAAAAGAGACTCACTGCTATTTATCATGGTCAGACGTACCAAAAACGGATGATCAAGGCATTTAACAAGAAAGTCAGGCGACAAGAGTATCAAGTTGGGGACCTGGTAATCAAGCGCATCATTCTACTTCAAGGTGATCCCAGGGGCAAATGGACCCCTACGTACGAAGGGCCATTTGTGGTTAAGAATATCTTCTCAGGAGGAGCTATGATTCTAACCACCATGGATGGTGACGACCTTCCTCACCCCGCCAATGCAGACATAGTAAAAAGATACTACACATGATTAAAGACCCGCTAGGTCGACTGGCCTAGGAAAAAATAAGGGCTTCCCGGCGAACCAAAAGGGTTCGGGCAAAAATAAGGGATGAAAAAAAATCTGTACACCCGGCAAGTCGAAAACCTGAAAAGGCGGCTTGGGCAAAAATGGGTATCCCGGTGGACTAAAAACCCGAAAGGGCAGTCCAGGCAAAAGTTAGGGATAAGCATAATACTATGTCTCATACGGTCACCTTGCATCCAGACTTCGGCATCAACTATCAGGTCCAGACGGCATCAATCAATCAGCTTCATCTCCAACTAAGCAGCAAAGTGATGAGACACTTGAAGACATAAAGGCGATAGCAGAGTTGGAACCCAGTGGGATTATTTTTTTCACATAGCTGTTTTGTTTTCCTTTTCACAAATTGTATAAACTCTATTTTGTTCGGCGGCGTTCTCTTACTAGGACGTCAGCCTCTTGTATACAAAACGCCTATTTACAGGCAAATTTCATAATCAATACAAACTCACTTTTCAGACAAATTGCCAATTGTTTTTCCTTTATCTGTTTTGTTTTACAAAGAACGTCCAATGTTCATTTTTGATATATGCATTTGACATTAATTGTTGTTCACAAATATTTGCATGCGAAACAAAGGACTAATTACGGGTGATATCAGAAACAGGGGCAATAAGAATTGTCTAAGTGGTCTAGTTGCTTCGTCCACCAAGGTACCAAGGTAAGTTCAGCTGAAGAACATGACCAAGATACCTTCACTCCCTATAGAGTAAGGCAAGACTCAACAATACTCTCCCCAAGCAGAGTTGGCCTCCCATCAGCCCTAAAAAGGAACAGTATCCCTAGCAAGACAGCAACACTCTCCCCAAGCAGAGTTAGGCTACTGTCAGCCCTAAGGAAGTTGGGTATCCCGAGAAGATCTTAATATTCCCTAGCAGAGTATACAGATGTTCCCTAGCAAGCATCCCTGGAAGTCTTAATATTCCTCGACAGAAATATAAGATTGTTCCCCGATGGAATACAAGACACCCTAATGGAGCTGTTTCCCAGCACATACTGCAAAGTTTCCCCAGGAGAGTTGAATCATCTCCCCAGTAGATTCTGGAAGCTTGTCCTCTGCAGAGTACAAAAATCTCTCCCCAGCCATATTCAGAAGATTATTCCCCACCAGAGTCTAACTGGGTTATCCTCAGCAAATTATAACGGAAAAATCGTCCTCAGCGAAGTTCTTTCTATCCCCCAGCGGAGTTCATCAAATCCCCCAACAGAGCTTATCAACGGAGTCCCCAGCGGAGTTATCATTAAAATCTCAGCGAAGCATCTCTTCCCACAGAGTAATCTCTTCGTCAGGTTTATTCCCTAACGGAGTCATCTTCTCCTACCGGTTTATTCTTGCAAACATATTTGTTCATCCTCCCCAGCGGAAGCGAAGAACTCTACTCTTCAACATCATCCCAGGATTCAACGAACTTCCCAGCACTCGTCAAGGATTTATTTTCCCAGATGAAAATACATTCAAAAACATCACATTGTCATACATCATGATACATACATATACGCATCATATCACCCGATCTCATTTATTTTTTAGAACATCATGACATCATGCATTTCATACATCATGACATTGCATACAACTAATGTTTTATCTTTTCAGGAAAAGGTCAATCAAAAGGTGATTGCCATCAACCTCTTTGAAATTCCAGATTCGATACCTGTATCTAGCCAGGGCATATCTGTGAGCGATTGATTGTAGATCTATACCTGTATCTAGCCAGGAAAGTATCTGCATGAAGAGTTTGAAGATCAACATCTGTAAAAGGCCAGGAAATTATCTTTCATTCTCAGGTCAGAGGTTTACACCTGTATCCATCCAGGAAAGCTATCTCGACCAACCTTTTCAAGTTCCAGATTCGATACCTGTATCTAGCCAGGGCATATCTGTGAGCGATTGATTGTAGATCTATACCTGTATCTAGCCAGGAAAGTTATCTACATGAAGAGATTGAAGATCAACACCTGTATCTAGCCAGGAAATTATCTTTCATTCTCAGGTCAGAGGTCTACACCTGTATCCATCCAGGAAAGCTATATCGACCAACCTTTTAAAGTTCCAGATTTGATACCTGTATCTAGCCAGGGCATATCTGTGAGCGACTGATTGTAGATCTATACCTGTAACTAGCCAGGAAAGTTATCTACATGAAGAGTTTGAAGATCAACACCTGTAACAGGCCAGGAAATTATCTTTCATTCTCAGGTCAGAGGTCTACACCTGTATCCAGCCAGGAAAGCTATCTCGACCAACCTTTTGAAGTTCCAGATTCGATACCTGTATCTAGCTAGGGCATATCTGTGAGCGATTGATTGTAGATCTATACCTGTATCTAGCCAGGAAAGTATCTGCATGAGGAGTTTGAAGATCAATACCTGTATCTAGCCAGGAAATTATCTTTCATTCTCAGGTCAGAGGTCTACACCTGTATCCAGCCAGGAAAGCTATCTCGACCAACCTTTTGAAGTTCCAGATTCGATACCTGTATCTAGCCAGGGCATATCTGTGAGCGATTGACTGTAGATCTATACCTGTATATAGCCAGGAAAGTATCTGCATGAAGAGATTGAAGATCAATACTTGTATCTAGCCAGGAAATCATCGTTCTTTCTCAGGTCAGAGATCTACACCTGTATCCAGCCAGGAAAGCTATCTCGACCAACCTTTTGAAGTTCTAGATTCGATACCTGTATCTAGCCAGGGCATATCTGTGAGCAATTGATTGTAGACCTATACCTATATCTAGCCAGGAAAGTATCTACATGAAGAGTTTGAAGATCAACACCTGTAACAGGCCAGGAAATTATCTTTCTTTCTCAGGTACGCAAGTTCTCGCTAAGGAATCTCTTACGCGATCAACATCTCCAGATGGCATCTATAAGCCCATCCTCCTATCCATCATCTCTCCAAATGTCATCCGTAAGCCCATTCCCGACATCGCATTGCTGATACTACACTATGTGAGTGCAAATTTCTGGGCACTTTAGTGTTCAATCATCTTCCACCTTCGGATCACGAAAGGCACACAAGCCAATCTACATCCTCAGGTTTAAGAAGATTGAACAGGGGCAACTGTTGTACCCCAAAATTTTCCCTCCCATATTCTTCAAGGTTTGTCAAGAATCATCTTCAAATGGTTCAAGATTTCTCAAGGATTGCACAGTCAAATCACTTCCTAAGACAGCTGAAATTAGGGTTTTGGTTCTTTCAAGGAATTTGAGGTTTTCAATGGCTCAATCAAGTCTCATATGCCTATATACATTGTCAAGCATCTACATGTCAAGTCTCAAGACTCACAGTGCCAAATTCTACAGTCAAAAGCCCTATTTGATCCACAGTCAACTGCAGGGGCAAAATGGTCATTTTACAGTCAAAAGTCAGAATTTTTGGTAAACATCTTATTTTGAGGCCACAATCATCATTTTATCAAGTCTTGATCATGATTCCTCAAGGATAGCTCAAAAATCATCAAGATGCAAAAAGTTACTATTTTTGGACAGTAGAAAAGTCAACTGTACCTTGACCAGGGCATAACTTTTTCATGGTTCATCATAAAAATCCCACCCAATTCTAATTTTAAAGGGGATGACATTTCCTACAATCCATCTTCATATTCCAAGTCCAAGAAATGCTCTCACAAAAAGTTATCAATTTCTACATTATAGGTCAATTTCAAAAGTCAACAAAAATGCACTTTAAGTCAAAGACCATAACTTGAGATTGGTAAATCCAAATGACATGGGACCAAAGGCATTGATTAGAGGACTTCAATACCTTTCCAAAATGTCCAAGAACATGTTCATATGATCAAAATTGAGAAAGATGTGCATTGGAGAAGTTGGGAAATTTTCATGAATTTGCAAAAGTCAACTTTGCTCAAAACACCTTGTTTTTGCTAATGGGCCTCAAATTTCTTCTTGAAACTTTATCCATGATCTATGCACGACCCATCAAGCTTATTTGAACCTATTTTTATTATTTTTATTAATTATTTGGATTTTTAATCAATTTTAATTCATTTAATTAATTTAAATTGTAGGAAATACAAAGATATGATTTCTCAATCTTTTTGTGAAGCAAAAGTGGTCAATATATGCTGGAAATTTCGTGTGCAAATCAAAGGGACAAGAATATCCAAATTTAGCAAGTTTTTCCAATCAAAAAGATTCAAAAATATTTGATTTTCAATCAAATATACAACCATCAATTCCATGGATTTCTTTGCAAAGATTTAACCTAGTTTCAATCTACTATATATACATGAGCTAAACCTAATCATGCATACGTGAATTTGCTGCAGAAGAAGCCATAACAACATTGAAAAAACTCAAGAAACCTGAAAACTGTTTTCTGTCTTCCAAGCCAATTCAAGGACTTTGTTTGTTTCTAACACATTGCTGGAAGTGTCAGGGACGTGTTGCAATCGAAACCAAGCGCCAGAGCTCAAGAAACTGTCAAGAACAAATTCACGGTTTGCATATTTTTATCATAATCGAAACTCATGATTCATAAGCATTTGATGTGATTTCTTGTTTGTTTTGTATTGTTAAAGACAACAGGAAGCTATTGGCATAATTTAATTGGATTAAAACGCACAGAATCAAAAGATGCCATTGACAAATTCTAGAGTTCCTAAGCTTTGATTTTAGGGCTTTATTATCCAGGAAAAATTGGAACCTTTAAGACCCATGGTTAGAATCGTTGAGTTTGGACGAACACAAAGCCACCCTCGCGAAATATTTCTATTAACCATACGCCTATTCGCTATTTTTCGTGGTTGCAGGTTGTGGGGGTTAAAAACCCCCGCTATCTAATTTTGTTTTTACAGGCCTAGCGAGGAAGACGATGACGTACTGATTCATGGTTGGGCCATTCAAAAAACGCGCGTGATTTTGTTGTTTCCAGCATAATTGTTATTTTGTATATATTATAATTGTTTGTTAATATATTATCAAAAGCAAGCAAATGGCCTGGTGGTTGATGCGCTGGACGGTGATCATTGGGACCTGGGTTCGAATCCCAGGTCCCCCAAATACTTGTTTCTATTTTTCTTTACATATTCACATGCAGGCTTCCTAAATGATGTCCACCATGCACTTTCAAATCCCAGGCGCCAAGTGGCCACATGCACAAATCAGAAGATCATAAGTGGATGACCATCATACTCCAAGTCAAGGCGTATCATGGACAATCAGGGAAAGTCAAAAGGGCTTGAGCTTAATGGGCCAGAAATTCTAGAACTCACCTCCTAATGGGCCAGCACACCCCCCTGGTTTCTTTATTCTTGTTCTTTTCTATTTTAATTTCTATTCAATTATTTTATTAATTATAACTATTATTATTATTATTTAATTAACTCACAAATTATTATTTTCATAACAAAATCAGAAAATTAAAATATTTTTATTATTATTATTATTTATTAATTTCACATTATTTTTGTAAATAAATGTAATTAATTAATTTAGTTTAATTAGGTTTAATTTGACTTTTTTTTCACAATAAATAAAATAAATTAGAATTAGGGTTTTTGCTAACTTTTGACTTTATTTTATTTTATTTTCATTAAAACATAAAAAACTTAAAAAATATTTCTTTTCTCTTAATTAATTAATTAGAATTAGGTTTAATTAAATGCAAAAAGAACCAAAATTCATTCTTTTCTCAAAAAGGGTCAAAACCCTAAGGACTTTTCCAATTCAATTTCTTTTCGCGCATATTTATTTTTTATTATATTTATGTAATTGCTCCGAGAATGTAATAGATAATTAGGACCTTTTATCGCTTTCTTTATTTTCTCGCAATTTATTTTTCAAGGGTTATGCTTTTGGCGATGTAAATACCCGACGCCTTGTAATAGCGTAGATTTACTTTCCGCAATTTACTTTCCGCACAATTATTAACTGTTAATTATGCATGACAAGACTTGCCTGAAATTAAAATCAACCTGTAGCTCACCATAATACATGTGCAAAGATAATTTAAATTGAAACCTGACACACTCGCACATGCCACTCCTAGGGTACGCTTCACTTGGTTTCCTCGATGTGGTCATTGAGTATAAGATGTTTTAGAGGTCGCCCTCCTGTCTAAAGATCCAAGTTGCCTCGAAACGGTTGCCTCGGATAAAAAGGATCTAGGACATTAGGGTTACCACTAAGGCGTCCTACTATTGCTTTGGTGACCACATGTCCCTATAATCAAATTGACCCGAATAACTCCAACGACGGTGCTACCTACTTCTCAATAGTGGGATAGTACTGTCTAAAGGACATTTACACAGCTTAATTTCTTTTGAGTAGGTAGATTTCTCCTGGGTACTTGCTCTTTCAAAATAAAAAATACTTTTCGCACCTACACTTTCTGACAAAAGTTTTCAAACAAACATTTCATGACACTCTTGAGGACTGATACAAGAGTTAAACGAAGTTTTCAAACAAACTTTTTCAAAACCCACAAACACAAGAAAAGCAAACATTTTTTGAAAACATAGTGTGATCGGTGGATTTAGAACTGACTGTTTAACGCTGGTTCGCGAAATGTCGCGGAAGCAAGAGTCGCCACCGTCTTTTATTTTCTCCAACATGGACAGGACAAAAGCACAACAAAATTCCTTATGAGATAGTTTCTCGGTTCGGGAGGTAGATTTATAGGAAGGGAAGGTGTTAGCACCCTTTCTATCCATGGTTATCCATGGGCTCTTAGATACTTGCTCTTATGTTTTCAAAGTGTTTGCTTTTCAAGTGTGAGTGGGTTTTAAAAAGTTTCATTGAAAGATTTCTGAATAACTCTTGTATCTGTCCTCAAGAGTGTTTGAAAAATTGTTTTGAAAGCTTTTTGAAAGTGTCAGTGTGAAAAGGTTTTTGTTTATTTTTTAGAGAGCAAGTATCCATGAGTCATCTACCTACCCTAAGGAATTAGGCTGTGTAAATGTCCTTAAGATAGTGCCATCCCACCATTGAGAGATAGGTAGCACCACCGTTGGAGGTGTTCGGGTCAATTCGAGTGTAGGGACAGTGTGGTCACCGAAGCAACAGTTAGGACACCTTAGAAGCTACCCTTATGTCCTTGATCCTTTTTTAATCCGAGGCAACCGTTTCGAGGCAACTGTCTCGAGGCAACTATTTCGAGGCAACTATTTCGAGGCAACTGGATCATGGACATAAGGACCGCTAAAACGTCCTATACTTGACGACCACGTTTCGAAGGCAACGAGTGAGGCGTACCCTAGAAGTGGTGTGTGTATTTGTGTGTTGTTTTCAGTTTAACAGTTATCTTTGATCATGGCATTGTGAGCTACGCTTGTTTTTAATTAGCATACATTCTTTCATACAAGTTAGAATTTAAACGTGCGGAAAATTAAAAGACGGAAACATAAAAGCTACGCTATTACAAGGCGCGGGTCTATACATCGCCAAAATACAAAGACCCGTTTTAATAAAAGATGCGGAAAGTAAAAATGCGGTAAACCTAATTACTATTACATCCTTGAGCAGTTACATAATGATCAAAAGAAAATAATGCGCGAAAAGAATAAATTGAACGTCCGAGGGTTTTGACCCTTTCGAGAAATTAAATTATATTAAGACTTTTTAATTAAAGAAAAGAAAGAAAAGGAAATGTTTTTATGTTTTTGGTATTTAATAAAAATAATAAAAAAAAGATTCAAAGGAAACCCTAGATCTAAGTTTATTTTAATTATTAAATAAAATATTAATGTTAACCTAATTTAATAATTAATTAATTTACATGTTTATTTACAAAAATTAATGATAATTAATAATAATGGAAATAATTAATGATTAATAATTAATTTTAAAAAAGATAAAAATGTCAACCTAATTCTATACATTTTTTATTTATTAAGAAAAGTATTAAAATTAAAACCTAATTTAACTAGATTAATTGTTAGAGTTTATTTACAAAAAATAGGTTAGTGGTGAAATTAATAATAATTAAATATAAAACATCTTTTTTGTTTCTGATTTTTTATTATGAAAAATTATTTTATGGTGAAAAAACAATTAAAACAAATAAAAAGAATTAGAAAAGAAAAGAAAATAAAAATTAAAAAAATGCAAACCAAGGGGGTATCAGGCCCAAATGGGAGGTAAGATTGAAGAATTCTGGCCCAAGAGTCACAAAGCCTTTTTTGACTTTTCTGATCGTGTGTGCACTGGTTGACAGGGGTGCACCCTGGATTTTATTCTGAGGCCATTGGATTGGACCTTGAAGCCACTTGGCAGGCTAGCGCATGAGCGTGTATGGTGGAACGTTTGATGGAAGTTGCATTGGAATACATTGAAACAAAAAATAGCACTTATGTGGGGGGACCTGGGAATCGAACCCAGGTCCCAATGCTTGCAATACACCTCATCAACCAACTGAGCCAGGCAACGCGTTTGTTCATATAATGGAGAGTAATTATTATATAAAAAAAAACAAATGTTAGTGGTATAAACAAAAAATTACGCGCGCAGTTTGAATGCTCCTGTCACACCTTGCCGCGCATGCTTCTTCTTCATCTTTTTCCTGTAAATATAAAACAAGTAGCGGGGGTTTTAAACCCCCACTAAGTGCAACAGTGGAAAATAGCGATTAGAAGAGGAGGAAATATAAAAAGGGCGCGAGGGTATCATTTGATTCGTCTTGAGCTTCTGAATTCAGCTGTATAGGTCTAAAGGTCTAATTTTTCCATACAAGGAAAGCCCTATTTTGAAGCTTCTGAAACCCTAGGTTTCATCCATGGTGAATTCCGTTTCAAGCAGTTTTAGCACAATTAAACATTACCAAAAGCTTCAAGGAGATGTTAATAGCATAAATCAATAATCAAAACACATGAATGATGCGTGGAAATTAAAATTCGATTATGAAATATTTGTGAAGAAACGTGACTCTGTTCTACCGTTTCTTTGAGTATGGAAGCTTGTTCTTGATGCCAATAGTTTCCTAGCAATGTCAGTAATGTAACGGAAACGTTTTGAGGCCTTGAATTACCCTGCAAATATGAAATCAGTTTCCAAGTTTTTGTTGAAAAGTTGCAAAGTGGTTATGGAGCATGAGCAGCTGTTTCGTGTGTGTATGAGTAGGGTTTCACTCAGCCTTTGTATGTGAAGCAAATTAGGTCAAGAAAGAGCCCAAAAGTCCATGAATTTATGATTTGAATATTTGATTTTCAATCATGAAATTTCAATCTTTTTTTCAATGAAACTTTTCCAATTATGGAAGATCTTGTCTTGTTGATTGATGCACGAAATATTTAGCATATTTGGAGTATATTTGCTGCATAAAAAGATTTGACAACCATTATTTGATATTTTTCTACAATTAAAACTAATTAAATGAATTAATAAGAATAAAAATTCAATTAATTAATTAAAAATAAGAAAATAAATCATTTTGAGCTCAATGGGTCGTGCATAGGCTTTGGTTAATGATTCAAGGAAGAATTTGAGGCCCATTAGCAAATTTGAAGTGTTTTAGGCAAAGTTGACTTTTGAAAATTCCCAAAAATTTCCCCACTTCTCCAATGCATATCTTGCTCAATTTTGAAGCTATGAACATGTTCTTGGACATTTTGGAAAGGTCTTGAAGTCCTCTAACCAATGGCTTTGGTCCCATGTCATTTTATTTACCAATCTCAAGTTATGGTCTTTGACTTAAAGTGCCTTTTTGTTGACTTTTGAAAATGACCTATAATGTTGAAATTGATAACTTTTTGTGAGAGAATTTCTTGGACTTGGAGTGTGAAGATGAGTTGTAGGAAATGTCATCCCCTTCAAAATGAGCATTGGATGGGATTTTTCTGATAAACCATGAGGAAGTTATGCCCTGGTCAATTTGCAGTTGACTTTTCAGCTGTCCAAAAATAGAAACTTTTGCATCTTGAGACTTTTTGAGCCATGCTTTGAGAATCATGATCAAGAATTGATCAAATGATGATTGTGGCTTCAAAATAAGATGTTGACCAAAAATTTTGACTTTTGACTGTCAAATGACCATTTTGCCCCTATAGTTGACTGTGGAGCAATTAGGGTTTTTGACTGTGCAATTTGATGCTGTGAGTCTTGAAACTTGACATATGGATGGTTGACAATGTATGTAGGCATATGGGACTTGATTGGATCCTTGAAAACCTCAATTTCTTTGCCAGAACCAAAACCCTAATTTTGACTGTGTTAGGAGGCAATTGGACTGTGCAACCTTTGAGAGATGTTGAACCTTGATCTTGCCAAATCTTGAAGAATATGGGAGGGCAAATTTTGGGGTACAACAGTTGCCCCTGTTCAGTATTCTTAGACCTGAGGATGTAGATTGGTTGGCGTGCCTTTCGTAATCCGAAGGTGGAAGACGATTGAACACTAGAGTGCCCAGAAATTTGCACTCACATAGTAGAATGTTAGCAGTGTGACGGCGGGGAATGGGCTTACAGATGCCATTTGGAGACTGATGGATAGGAGGATGGGTTTATAGATGCCATTTGGAAGTGTGTCAGAACTTTGTTGGGAATGGGCTTAGGGATGCCATTTGGAGACTGTCGGTATGTGGATGGGCTTATAGATGCCATCTAGGTGTCGATCGCGTAAGAGATTCCTTAGCGAGAACTTGCGTACCTGAGAAAGAAAGATAATTACCTGGCCTGTTACAGGAGTTGATCTTCAACTCTTTATGTAGATGTGCCCTGGCTAGATACAGGAATCGAATCTGGAAATAGTCGTCAACAGATACACCCTGGCAAGATACAGGAATCGGATCTTCAAACTCTTCAGACGTGCCCTGGAAGGATACAGGAATCGAGTCTGGAATATAGTCTTCAACAGATACACCCTGGCAAGATACAGGAATCAGATCTTCAAACTCTTCAGACATGCCCTGGCAAGATACATGAATCAAGTCTGGAATATAGTCGTCAACAGATACACCCTGGCAAGATACAGGAATCGGATCTTCAAACCCTTCAGACGTGCCTTGGTAGGATACAGGAATCGAGTCTGGAATTAGTCGTCAACAGATACACCCTGGCAAGATACAGGAATCGGATCTTCAACCTCTTCAGACGTGCCCTGGCAAGATACAGGAATCGAGTCTGGAATTAGTCGTCAACAGATACACCCTGGCAAGATACAGGAATCGGATCTTCAAACTCTTCAGACGTGCCCTGGCAAGATACAGGAATCGAGTCTGGAATATAGTCGTCAACAGATACACCCTGGCAAGATACAGGAATCGTATCTTCAAACTCTTCAGACGTGCCCTGGCAGGATACAGGAATCGAGTCTGGAATTAGTCGTCAACAGATACACCCTGGCAAGATACAGGAATCGGATCTTCAAACTCTTCAGACGTGCCCTGGCAAGATACAGGAATCGAGTCTGGAATTAGTCGTCAACAGATACACCCTGGCAAGATACAGGAATCGGATCTTCAAACTCTTCAGACGTGCCCTGGCAAGATACAGGAATCGAGTTTGGAATTAGTCGTCACCAGATACACCCTGGCAAGATACAGGAATCGGATCTTCAAACTCTTCAGACGTGCCCTGGAAAGATACAGGAATCGAGTCTGGAATATAGTCGTCAACAGATACACCCTGGCAAGATACAAGAATCGGATCTTCAAACTCTTCAGACGTGCCCTGGCAGGATACAGGAATCGAGTCTGGAATTAGTCGTCAACAGATACACCCTGGCAAGATACAGGAATCGGATCTTCAAACTCTTCAGACGTTCCCTGGCAAGATACAGGAATCGAGTCTGGAATTAGTCGTCAACAGATACACCCTGGCAAGATACAGGAATCGGATCTTCAAACTCTTCAGACGTGCCCTGGCAGGATACAAGAATCGAGTCTGGAGTATAGTCGTCAACAGATACACCCTGGCAAGATACAGGAATCAGATCTGGAATCACGACAGTTGATAGTAATTATCTTTGTGCTGATCTTTGTCCTGAAAAGGTAAAACATCAGTTGTATGCAATGTCATGATGTATGAACAGCATGATATCATGATGTTCTCAGGGAGAAATGAGATTGTGTGATATGATGCGTATGTGCATGCATTGATGTATGAAGATGTGATGTTCATGAATGTATTTTCGTCTAGGAAAGTAAATCCTTGAAGAGTGCCGGGAAATTGAATCCTGGGCTAATGTTTGAAGGACAGAGTTCTTCGTTTCCGCTGGGGATGATGAGTGCAAGAATAAACTGATAGGAGAAGATGACTCCGTTGGGGAATAAACTTGGCGAAGATATTACTCTGCGGGGAATGCTCTATGGGGAAAGAAGTACTTTGTTGAGATGTTGATGATAACTCCGCCGGGGATACCATTGTTGAGTTTTGTTGGGAAGATTTGATGAACTTCGCTGGGGATAGGAAGACTTCGCAGGGGACGATCTTTCCGTGGCAATTGGCTGAGGATAACCCAGTTATAAGCTCTGGTGGAGAATAACCTTTGAATAAAGCCGGGGAGAGACGCGTTCGTGCTCTGCAGGGGATTGATAACACGAATTTATATAACATATTTGGCTTAATTTTCATAGGTAATGTTAGTATTTTTATTTAATTATTTCATTTTATTTCCATATTACGCCGGTATTTCTATTGTTTCAGGTATTTTATTTTAATTAGACAAATTGAGCAAAGTGAAGAAATTCAAGAGTTATTGGACTAAGGGTGCAAGAAATGAAGAGAAGGGGTGTGCAAAGCAATGATGATGGATCAAAAAGGGTCTATTATCTCCAAATGGGCCCAAACGAATTCAAACCCACGCAGGCAAGAAAACCCTAAAAGCGCATGCAAGAGTGAGACGCACGTCTCAACTCTCCTCCTACAATTGAGGCGCCCGCCTCGGACTTTCCCCTTAGTGGGAGGCGCCCGTCTCAGCATGGTCAAAGAGAGAACAAGTCAATGGAGGCGCCCGTCTCAACGTGGGCAAGTAAGAAACGAGAAATTCATGGATATGTGTCCCATGTTCTCCCATGATTTTGGTAGTTATTCCCATGTTCTCCCATGATTCTGGTAGTTATTCCCATGATCTCCACTATCCTTCGTACAACATGGAAGCGGGAAGTTACAAATGAGACCTATAAATACAAGTTCAACCTTCAGAGCAAGGGTCGGCAATTTTACCGAACAACCGTTATTTAGTCTTTCTTTATTTTTCTGTTTTCGTATTTTCTTTTCAGTTTTGTATTTCTACCATACTTTTCTAGTTCGGTTTCTTTCTTTAGTTTTTATTTTAGTTTAAGTTTCTATAATTTTCACTGATCTAACCTTACGTTAGACCTAGTGCCTTTTTTATTTCTTGTCGTAATTTTTCTTTTCAATTCAAGAAGTCTCCGAGCAGATCCAACCGACTTGTGGGGGAATGCTCGTTTATTTCGAAGAACAAGATTATTCAAGCATTATTATATCCAGGTTCTTAATATAATTATTTTAATTTATTTAATTAATTATTTGCATGAGAGATATTTATTTAGCCATGAATTTATTTACGAATGTTAATTCCTTTAATGTATTCATATCTGCTTTTATGAGTATGTCTGGCTAAATTATTTAAATATCGGTATGTAACGAGTTAATTTGAATGGATCCGGAATAAACAGGCTTGATTATATCTTATAAAATAAACACTTTTTCTGATTTAGTTATCTAGTTTATTTTGTTAAAAAGGTTTAGAAACCAACAGAGCGACAGTTTGAGGTTAATAAACTGACTAAGATTAGAAACCAATAGAGCGACAGTTTGAGGTTTAGAATCAGATAGTAGATACTAGGTATTGTTTTTAAAGACTGCGACAGCGTTTTAAAACCAATTAAACTTTATTTATTTTCAAAAAGTAATTTTAAAATCAATGAGATAGCGAAAGCATACATCAGAGTTTAAAATTATAATTTACTTCAATAGAGCGAAAGTTTGAGAATAGATTTTTGAATAAATACTTTTTGCTGAAAAAGATATTATTATCATTTTTAGAAAATAAGCTTGTGGAAAGCCGGATTCTCTAGTGTTAACGAAGTACATACCGATATCCGTTTTATTTATATTTATATTCCTTAACCAATATTCTAAAAGAACTATTCGCCTTAGCTGTGTACCGTAACTTAGGATAACAATAGATCGATTTATAGTCACTGTGGGTTCGATATCTTTTAAAACTACGCGATAGGACTGTGCACTTGCAGTCTCCCGATTAATTTAGACGATAAAGTCACGATCAGGGATATCTTCTAGAATCTACTGGGGATAAGCTTCCTACTGGGGTGATTGATTCAACTTTCCTGGGGAATCTTTTCAGATTGGACTGGGGAATGGCTCCACTGGGGTGTTTGGTATTCCGCCGGGGAACAATCTTATATCGAGACTGTTGGGGATGCTTGTTAGGAATGTTTGTATGCTCCGTTGGGGAATGTTGAGATCTTCTGGGGATAATCCAACTTCCTTGAGACTGATTATGGGCTAACTCTGCTCGGGGAGAGTATTGCTAACTTGCTGGAGACATTGTGCCTGTTTAGGGCTGATGGGAGACCAACTGCTTGGGGAGAAGTATTGCTGAAACTTGTCCTTACTCGGCGGGGAATGAAGGTATATGGGTTACATTCTTCAGCCGAACCTGCCTTGGTACCTTGGTGGACAGAGTAATTAGATTGCTTAGACAACTCATTATTGCCCCTGTTTCTGATGTTACCTGTAATTAATCCTTTGTTTCGCATGCAAATATTTATGAGTTAGCAATTAGTGTCTGTGATCGGTGGATCTGGAACTGACTGTTTAATGCTGGTTCGCGAAATGTCGCGGAAGCAAGAGTCGCCACCGTCTTTTATTTTCTCCAAATGGAAAGGACAAAAGCACAGAAAAATTCCTTTTAAGAGATCGCTCTCGGTTCGGGAGGTAGGTTATAGAAAGGGAAGGTGTTAGCACCCTTTCTATCCATGGTTATCCATGGGCTCTTAGATACTTGCTCAATGTGTTTTCAAAAATTGTTTGCTTTTTAATTGTGGGTTTTAAAAAAGTTTCTTTGAAAAATTTCAGATCGACTCGTACGTCAGAGTGTTTGAAAAGTTTGCTTTGAAAGCTTTTGAAAAGTGTCAGTGTGAAAAGACTTTGTTTTGTTTGAAATTAGAGCAAGTATCTACGAGAACCTACCTACCCTAAGGAATTCGTCTGTGTAAATGTCCTTTAAAGTAGTGCCATCCCACCATTGAGAGGTAGGTAGCACCACCGTTGGAGGTGTTCGGGTCAATTCGAGGGTTCGGGACATGGTGATCACCAGAGCAATGGGAAGACACCTTAGAAGCTACCCTCATGCCAGGTTCCCGGATCATGAGGACTTACTAAGACATCCTCTACTCGACAATCACCTTTCGAGGCAAGGCAACAGTGAGGCGTACCCTAGGGGTGGTGTGTGAATTTGTGTGTCATGTTCATTTATTTTTGTCTTGTCAGGTTATTGGTGATCTAACGTTTTGTTTTTATTTTTGTCATTCATTCTTGCATGCATTTATTTAACAGTTATAAGGTTGCGGGAAAGTAAATCTACGATTATTACAAATGGCGCGGGTCCACATCGCCAAAATTTCCAGGACCCGATTTAGCGGAAAAATAAATAATGCGAAGAAATAGAAGTGCAAAGAATTTAAAGTTACATGGCTTCGGGGCAATTACATAATTATAATAAACGATAAAAGATAAATGCGCGAATTAAATAATTAATGACGGAACTAGGGCGTTGGACCCTTTTTGCAAATAATTAAAATTAATAAGGATTAAAAAATTAAAATTAAATGAGAATGATATTTTTTGTTATTTTGTATTTTTTAGATTCAATGAAAAAAAGGAGAATTAATTAAAATTAAATTAAGAAGCGAACCCTAATTCTAATATTTTTTTATTTATTATGAAAGTTTTTTTTGATTAAACCTAAATTAAACTCTAAATTAATTTATGTGCAGTTAAAATAAGAAAATAAATAAATAAATAATATTATTCTGAAAAAAAGGAAAATTAAAAAAAGAAAATAAAAAGTTGTTTAAACCTAAATTCTACTTTTTGATTTTTTTATTAAAATGATAGCCTAATTAACCTAAATTATTTACATGTTTAAAAATAATCATAATAAATAAATATTACATTTTTATTTTTCTGACTTTTGTATGTTTTTGTTATTTTGATGAAAATAATTAATTAATGAAAACCAATGAAAATAAGAAAATAATATAACAATTAAAAAGAATGAAATATAAAAAGAAAGTCAAACCAGGGGGGGGTAGTCCCCAAGTGGAGGTTCAGGCCTGGTAATTTAAGCCCATTGAGCTTCAGTTTTCGTTGACCTTTTTGGATTATGTGGGACACGTTGACCAGCTTCCATGGTAGGCCTTCAATCCATGCCTTTGACTTGCTTTTGTGGGACGCGTGGACAATAGGTGAGGAGGACATATGGTGATCCTTAAGAGCGTGCCTGCATAGGATTAGCTTTTGCAAAATAACATGAAATTGTTGAAGACCTGGGAATCGAACCCAGGTCTCACGCCTTGCCAATGCCTTCCACCTGCCACTGAACCATGCAATTTATATTTAACATATATTAACAAACAAATAAGAAAAGCAAGCGCGTTGGTGGCCTGGAAGAGCGCGCGCTGTTTTGAATGGACGTATCACGCTTCAACACGTCTTCGTCCCTTCCACCTTCCCTGCAAATAAAACCCTATGGCCACAGTTTCCATGGCGTGGTCTAAAGCCGTTTTTGAAAAAATAGCGATTAGGTCCTGTCCCCATATAAATTAGGCGCAACTATCTCAATTTGTTCGTCCAAATGCACTGGTTACAGTGGTGGTGTTGGGATGGCCTGATTTTGCCTGGTTATAAAAACCCCAAATCGAGAACCTGCAAACCCTAATTTTCAAACATGGTGGAATTCTACATACGATGCAAAAATCAAATTGAATATAGTGATTAGTTTCAAAACTTGACAAGGAGCATGAATATGTGATTAAAATGCAGTAAAGATGCCTAGAATGGAGAATACGATTTTGAAATTTCCATGGACTTTCGTGAGTTCTGTACCCTAATTCTTTGAGCTTTTGTTGTTGTTAATGGTTGGAATGTGTTCTATGATTGTCACTGAAGCTTTTGGAATAGATTTTGGAGTCTGAATCGCCCTTGAACTCTGAATTCAGTTTTGGAATTCTTGGAAAATTTTCAAGTTTGTGTATTGTGTATGAGCGCAGCTTGCAGTCTCTAGGGTTTTGGTTTGTGGTACTGAGTATGTATAGAACATGTTAGGTCAACAAAGTTGAAGAAAATCCATTGCTTTAATGATTTTTGAAGATTTGATTTCACAAGATCTTTTCCAATCTTTTTCTCATAGTTTTTGTATCAATCATGCTCAATTCTTATCACAACTTGCCCTAATCAGTTAAGCACGAAATATTGAGGTTATAATGTGCATAAAAAGATTTTTTAGGTTAAGGTTTATATTTTTCATGAATTAAAATCATTTAAATGAATATAAATTAATATTAATTCAAATAAATAATTAAAAAATATGAGAATACTTCCCTTTGGGCCTAGTGGTCGTGCATAGGCTTGGTATGAAGAAATTTGGAAGATAATTGGGCCCATTTGCATTTATAGGCCTTTTGCATCAATGTTGACTTTCAAAAATTTCCAAAAATTTCCCAACTTCCACAAGGCATAACTTGGTCAATTTTTAAGCTTTTCACATGTTCTTGGACATTTTGGAAAGATCTTTGAGTCCTTTAACCAATGCCTTTGGTCCCATGTCATTTTGATTTACCAATCTCAAGTTATGGCCTTTGACTTAAAGTCACTTTTTGTTGACTTTTGAAAATGACCTATAATGTTGAAATTGATAACTTTTTGTGAGAGCATTTCTTGGACTTGGAACATGAAGATGAATTGTAGGAAATGTCTTTCTCTTCAAAATGAGCTTTGGATGGGATTTTTTTGATAATCCATGTGAAAGTTATGCCCTGGTCAATTTCAGTTGACTTTTCCAGCTGTCCAAATATAGCAACTTTTGCATCTTTGATGATTTCTGAGCCAAATTTTGAGAATCATGATCAAGCATTGATCAAATGATGTTTGTGGCTTCAAAATGATATATTGACCAAAAATTTGAACTTTTGACTGTCAAATGACCATTTTGCCCCTACAGTTGACTGTAGTGCAATCTAGGGTTTTGACTGTGCAATTTTGAGCTGAATGCCTTGAAACTTGATATGAGGATACTTGACCATCTTTGTAAGCATGTGAGACTTGATTGGGCCTTTGAAAAGTTCATTTGCTTGACCAGAATTCAAACCCTAGTTTTGACTGTGTAGGAGACAGTTGAGCTGCACAACCCTGGGGGAATTTTGTGACCTTGACTTTGACAATTCTTGATGAATATGGGAGGGCAAATTTTGGGGTACAACAGTTGACCCTGTTCAATCTTCTTAGACCTGAGGATGCAGATTGGCTGACGTGCCTTTCGTAATCCGAGGGTAGAGGATGATTGAACACTAAAGTGCCCAGAAATTTGCGCTCACATAGTAACAGTGATGATGAGGGAATGGGCTTATAGATGCCATTTGGATGTTGCTTGGATAGGATGATGGGCTTATAGATGCCATCTGGATATTGATCGCGTAGGAAGTTCCTTAGCGAGAACCTGCGTACCTGCAAAACAGAAAAATGAGTACCTGACACGTCGCAGGAGCTGATTTTAGATGCTTGATATAGATGTGTCCTGACTGATTACAGGAGCTGGGTCTGGAGCTTCAAACGCTGATGAATGAACCAGGGATGGTTACTGCCTTAGCATGAAGGGTAAGAGAACCCTGAATGATTTCAACCTCAACAACGCTCGTTGAGAAAATCTTGGTGAGAATTACCATCTTCGTAGTGTCAGGAAGGGAACCAAAGGATATTACAATCTCAAAGGGAGTTACCTCACTCACGTTGGAGAGGGAACTATAGGAAATTATAATCTGGAAGGAAATATCACCTCACGCTCATGCCGGAGAGGGGAACATCTGAAGAAGGAATTACCACCTCACGCTCACCGTCGGAGAGGGGACCATAAAAGACTATCACCTCACGCTCATCGTCGGAGAGGAAAACATCTTGAAAACGGAATTACCACCTCACGCTCACCGTCGGAGAGGGGACCACAAAAGACTATCACCTCACGCTCATCGTCGGAGAGGAAAACATCTTGAAAACGGAATTACCACCTCACGCTCACCGTCGGAGAGGGGACCACAAAAGACTATCACCTCACGCTCATCGTCGGAGAGGAAAACATCTTGAAAACGGAATTACCACCTCACGCTCACCGTCGGAGAGGGGACCACAAAAGACTATCACCTCACGCTCATCGTCGGAGAGGAAAACATCTTGAAAAAGGAATTACCACCTCACGCTCACCGTCGGAGAGGGGACCACAAAAGACTATCACCTCACGCTCATCGTCGGAGAGGGAAACATCTTGAAAAAGGAATTACCACCTCACGCTCACCGTCGGAGAGGGGACCATAAGAAACTTTAACTTCAACAACGCTTGTTGAGGAAAAATCTTGGTGACCTCAACAACGCTCGTTGAGGAAATCTTGGTGACCTCAACAACGCTCGTTAAGGAAATCTTGGGTGACTTTATCTTCAACAACGCTCGTTGAGAAAAGTCTTGGTGTCTTCTACTGGGATAAGAATCAGGGAGGTCTTGGGGACGACTTAACTGAACCGGTCTAGGTCTTGAAATATCATTGAGAATTTGAACTGCATCTTTCCTGAAAGGTAAAGGTCAGTCATGTGCAATGCATGATATAGATCAAGCAATGATGTTCTCAACATAAAGGGGATTTGTATGATGCAGTGCGTTATGCATGCTATGATGATGTATGTGAATGTTTTATGTATGTTTTTGTCTAGGGAAGTAAATCCTTGACAGGCGCCAGGAAGTCGTATCCTGGGCTGATGTTGAGGAAGAGATTTTGCTTCCGCTGTGGATGATTGTTGCAAGAATACCGGTAGGAGAAGATAACTCCGTTAAGGAATAAACTTGGCAAACGAAATAATTCTGCGGGAGAAAAGATGCTCTAGCGATCATGCTGGGGAGTGCTACTCTGTGGGGATAGCGATGCTTTGCTGAATTGATGAAGATAACTCCGCTGGGGATATCCTTGTTGTCGGAAGTGTTGATAGACTTCGCTGGGGGTAGGAAGATACTTTGCCGAGGACACTTTTTCCGTGGCTTTTGGCTGAGGATAACCCAGTTATATCCTGTTACGGAAATAACTCTTTAAATCAAGCCAGGACGACACGTTCGTGCTCTGAGGACAAGCTTCCAGAATCTACTGGGGATAAGCTTGCTGCTTGGGGAGATATGAATTCCGACTTTCCTGAGGAAACTGGATTGGACTCTCCCGGGGGAGGTTTGAATTGCCAGGAAGTGATTCCTTTGAGTGTTAAGATACCGCCGGGGAACAATCTTTAGGCCAAGACTGCCGGGGATACTTGTTAAGAATATGTGCTGCTGGGGAGGTATTGAGATCTACAGGAGGATACTCAATTTCCTTGATAATTGCAATTTTGCTTGGAGGAGAATGTATTGTTTCGTTGAACCACTCTCTGGGAATTAAGATACACTTGGCCGTGTTCTGTAGCTGAACCTACCCTGGTACCTTAGAGGATAGAACAATTAGACTGCTCAGACAACTCTCTTATTGCCCCTGTTTCTAGTGTCACCTGCAATGAATTCCTTCGTTTCGTATGCAAATATTTATGAGTTAGCAAATTATTGTCAATGCATACATCACAAATTGAACCTTGGACGTTCTTCGCAAAACAAAACAGAAAAAAGAAAAACACTTGGGCACGTTTAACTGAAAATATATTTTTATTGATTTTTGAATGGCCTGAAAATAGGCGTTTTGTGTACAAGAGGCTGACGCCCTAGTAAGAGGTGCGTCGCCGATCAAAAGAATTTATACAAGTTTTGTACAAAATAAAAATAAAACAGCTGTGTGAAAGATGAATGATCCACTGGGTTTCAACTCTGCTATTGTCTTTATAACTCCGAGCGTCTCATCACTTGATGACCTTGGTTGAAGGTGAAGCTGACTGATCGATGCCGTCTGAACTCGATGTAGATACCGGATTCTGGATGCAAAGTGATCAATGAGACATAGTTTTACGCTTTATCCCTAATTTTTGCCTGGACCGCCCTTTCGGGTTTTCAGTCCACCGGGATACCCATTTTTGCCCAAGCCGCCCTTTCAGGTTTTCGACTTGCCGGGTGTACAGATTTTTCCATTTTCATCCCTACATTTTGCCCGAACCCTTTTGGTTCGACGGGAAGCCCTAACTTTTGCCTAGGCATGTCAGCCTAGCGGGTCTTTTTTCATGCGTAGTATTTTTTAACTATGTCTGCATTGGCGGGGTGAGGAAGGTCGTCACCATCCATGTTGGTTAAGATCATTGCTCCTCCTGAGAACACATGCTTAACCACAAACGGCCCTTCGTACGTAGGGGTCCATTTGCCCCTTGGATCACTCTGAGGAAGTATGATTCTCTTGATAACCAGATCCCCGACTTGGTATTCCTGTGGTCTGACCTTTTTGTTAAATGCCCTGATCATTCGTTTTTGGTACGTCTGACCATGACAGATAGCAGCAAGTCTTTTTTCATCAATAAGGTTGAGTTGGTCAAGTCGTGTCTGGATCCAATCATCTTCGTTCAGGTTTGCATCCTTCATTATCCGGAGAGAGGGAATTTGCACTTCGATCGGCAAGACTGCCTCCATGCCATAAACCAGAGAGAAAGGAGTTGCCCCGGTTGACGTCCTTGCTGAGGTACGGTACCCATGCAGAGCGAACGGTAACATCTCGTGCCAATCTTTATAAGTTACTGTCATTTTTTGCACGATCTTCTTGATGTTCTTATTTGCTGCTTCTACAGCCCCATTCATCTTCGGTCTGTAAGGAGAAGAATTGTGGTGCTGTATCTTGAACTGTTCGCAAAGCTCAGCAATCATCTTATTGTTCAGATTGGTACCGTTGTCTGTAATTATCCGTTCAGGGACGCCGTATCGACAGATCAGGTTGTGTCGAATAAACCGTGCCACAACAGTCTTGGTTACTGTAGCATAGGATGCTGCTTCAACCCACTTCGTAAAATAATCAATCGCCACTAGGATGAAGCGATGTCCGTTGGATGCCGTAGGTCTTATCTCGCCGATCATGTCTATGCCCCACATTGCAAACGGCCAAGGCGCAGTCAGAACGTTCAGGGGAACCGGAGGAACATGCACCTTATCTGCATAGATCTGGCACTTGTGGCATGTCCTAGAATGTTGGTAGCAATCAGCTTCCATGGTGGACCAGTAATATCCTGCCCGTAGGATCTTCTTAGCCATAGTATGCCCACTGGAATGCGTACCAAAGGTCCCTTCGTGTAGCTCTTCCATGATTCTTTCCGCTTCAGTCTTGTCCACACAATGCAGTAAGGTTGAATCATGGTTTCTCTTGTACAAGATGCCGTTGCTTAGGAAGAACTTGGCTGCAAACCTTCTCAGGAATTTCTTGTCATTGATGGATGCACCTTCAGGGTATTCCTGAGCTTCCAGATATCTCTTCACTTCGTGGTACCAAGGCTTCTCAGTTACCAATTCAGTTTCGAGATCACAACAGTATGCCGGTTCGTCCAGTTTCTCGATGGTGATCTGGGGAGCTTCATTATCCCATTTAACCTTGAACATTGAAGACATTGTAGCTAACGCGTCCGCTAACTGATTCTCTTCTCTTGGAAAGTGCTCAAAGGTTATCTCTGTGAAGTGGGGAATCATGGTCAACACACATTCTCTGTAAGGAATCAAGTTTGGATGTTTCGTATCCCACTCTCCGTTGATCTGATTGATCACTAGAGCGGAATCTCCGAAGACACTGAGGAATTTGATCCGTAAGTCGATCGCAGCTTGAAGACCCATGATACACGCCTCATACTCCGCCATGTTGTTGGTACAGTTGAAACACAGTCGGGCAGTGAGTGGAGTATGAGTACCCTGTGGAGATATGATGATGGCGCCGATACCATTTCCCAAAGCATTGGAAGCTCCGTCAAAGTGCATAGACCATCGGGATCCTGGCTCAGGTCCTTCATCCGGTCCAGGTACTTCGCAGTCAGTTACTATCATGATGCTTTCGTCCGGAAACTCGAAGTTCATTGATTGGTAGTCATCTACAGCTTGATGAGCTAAGTGGTCTGCCAATACACTCCCTTTGATGGCTTTCTGGGTGGTGTACTGAATGTCGTATTCCGTCAAGATCATTTGCCATCTTGCAATTCTCCCAGACAGAGCAGGCTTTTCAAATATATACTTTATTGGATCCATTTTTGAGATCAACAAGGTAGTGTGAGTCAGCATATACTGTCTCAGCCGGCGAGCAGCCCATACCAAAGCGCAGCAAGTTTTCTCAAGCAGTGAGTATCGGGTCTCACAGTCGGTAAACTTTTTGCTAAGGTAATAAATGGCATGCTCTTTTCGGCCAGACTCGTCATGCTGCCCCAGCACACACCCCATACTGTCAGATATAGTATCAGAGGTCTCCCTTCAACCGGTGGCATGAAGATGGGTGGTTCTTGGAGATACTCTTTGATTTTGTCGAAAGCAGCCTGACATTCATCGTTCCAACGTACTACCTGATCTTTCTTCAGTAGCTTGAAGATTGGCTCACAGGTAGCAGTCAGATGAGAGATGAATCGAGCGATGTAATTCAGGCGTCCTAAAAAGCCTCTGACTTCCTTCTCTGTCTTAGGGACTGGCATCTCTTGAATAGCCTTGACCTTGGCAGGGTCCACTTGAATACCTTTATCACTGACCACGAAGCCTAGCAACTTCCCAGATCTTACCCCGAAGGTGCACTTGTTCGGGTTCAATCTCAGCTTATACAATTTCAACCGGTCAAACAACTTCTGCAGGTGATCTAGATGCTCTTCCTCAGTCTGGGACCTAGCGATCATGTCGTCCACATACACTTCGATCTCATGGTGGATCATATCATGAAATAAGGCAACCATGGCACGCTGGTAGGTTGCCCCAGCATTCTTCAATCCGAACGGCATGACCTTGTAACAGAAGGTGCCCCACTGAGTAACAAATGTAGTCTTCTCCATGTCTTCAGGTGCCATCTTGATCTGATTGTAGCCTGAAAAACCATCCATGAAAGAGAATACTTTGTGCTGAGCTGTATTATCCACAAGGACATTAATGTGAGGTAAGGGGAAGTCATCCTTGGGGCTGGCCCTGTTTAAATCCCTGTAATCAACACACATTCTGACCTTGCCGTCCTTTTTAGGCACCGGCACCACATTTGCAACCCACTGAGGATAGGAAGTCACTGCAAGAAACCCGGCATCAAACTGTTTCATGACCTCGGCTTTAATCTTCTCTGACATCTCTGGACGCATCCGACGAACCTTTTGTTTAACTGGAGGGCAGTCTTCCCTAGTCGGCAAATGATGGACAACAATATCGGTATCCAACCCTGGCATGTCTTCGTAGGACCAGGCAAAGATCTCCATATAGTCATGTAACATCTTGGTTAACCGTTGCTTCACGCTGAGCTCTAGATTAGCACCAATTTTTACCTCTTTTCTGTCTGCCTCAGTACCCAGGTTTATTGTTTCCACTGGCTCTTCATGGGGTTGAATTGCCCTCTCTTCCTGAAGCAACAGTCTTGCGAGCTCGCCAGGCACTTCGCAATCATCTTCACCTTCGTCTTCGGCTAAGTTGATCGGATTTTCGAAGTCATAATTGGCATTAGCAGAGCTGTTATCAGTGAGATCCAGAGTGGATTGGAACCTGTATGAGTGAGTGTGTGTGTAAATACAGCTGTTTTTGAAAATTATGTAAAGGAAAAGAGAGATAGAAAAGGAACACAATATTTGTAATGCGAAAATAGTCCAAGATTTCCATTCATGATGTATAAAATGACAGTTTGTATGCCCTCACAAATAGAACCACGGTGCCTTGGGTACGACACCGGGCCATAGAGTTTATCATAGTTTATTACAGAAATAACGAAACAAAGAAATTTATTACTTAGTGTCAAAAGAAACAGAGAGATTGTCCTTGGCGCTCCAATTGTTAAGTCCACCATCAGCAACCGGGTAAATCCAGCTATCAAACTCAGCTTCATCAACTTCCTCTTCATTACCAATAGCATTAACCCCGTGAGCCGGTAGGGGAGCTGTCACCACGTTGGGTTTATCAGACGCCTCGAACTGTACCTCCTTAGCGTCAATGAGGTCCTGCAGCTTGTTCCTTAGTGCCCAACAGTCGTCAGTGGCATGCCCCGGGCTATCTGAATGGTAAGCACAACGGGCATTCGGGTTGTACTTGGGAGAGGTAGTGTTAGGGAACTTTGGTGCCTCCTTGACAGATACCAAATTGGTTGCGAGCAGCTGTGGCAGAATCTGCGATAGGGTCATGCTTAACCGGGTAAACTCTCTCCGGGGTCTATCAACCCTTTGAGGATTGTTTGGCCGGGGAGCGGCAGCAGGCTTAGCGATCATTACCGCGCTGACAGATTGGCGGTGATCAGGTCTCTCTGATTTCCTAGAACCATACACGGCACTAGACTCTTTTTTAAACGGTTTTTTGTCCGACCCAGATGATGATGCAGCCTTTGCAATCTTCCCAGATTTCAGCCCAGCTTCAATTCTCTCTCCAGTTAAGATCAAATCAGTGAAACCAGCAGAAGAATTCCCAATGAGATGATTAAAGAACGGCCCAGACAGGGTCCCCAAGAACATATCCACTAACTCTCGATCAGTCAAAGGTGGCTGCACCCTGCCAGCCAGATCTCTCCACTTCTGCGCGTACTCTTTAAAACCTTCGCTTACGCCCAACGACATACCCTGGAGTTGGGTACGCGTGGGGGCAAGGTCGGCATTATACTGATACTGCTTGTAGAAAGCAGTAGCCAGCTCCTCCCAGTTACGAATTTTGGTCCCATCCAGCTGATAGAACCATTCGAGGTGAGTCCCTGAAAGACTCTCCTGGAAGAAGTGGATCCATAGATTCTTGTCCGCAGAGTACGGCTGAATCTTTCGCACGTAAGACCTCAAATGCAGCTTGGGACAGGATGCCCCGTCATACTTGGAAAAGGTTGGAGCTTTGAACTTGTGCGGGATAATTATACCAGTCGACAAACCCAGATCTCCGAAGTCCAGCCCAGGTGTCTGTTGCACCTCCATAGCTTTCAGCCTGTCCTCCAGTTGTTTGTACTTGTTGTCTTCAGGAGGATATTGTTCCTCATCAAAATCTGTCTCGTTGTCGGAGACCACCGGACTAGGAACCCTTGCTTATGCCTGAGAAGGACTTTTGCCAACAGAAGAAACAACCTCTTCTTGGTGCAGAGTATTACCCAACCTTCGGCCCGAGTTGAATAGAACAGTCCTTCTTTTCTTCTTCTTCTCCTTCTTCAGGAGCATGGCCTTCAGCTCTTCTTGGCCTTTAGCTAGACCCATGATCATTTCTTGAAACTGCGCATTCTGCGCCTGGAGAGCCTTGATTGAAGTCTCAGTTGATTCAGATCCGGAATTCATGATGCCTAATAAACAGCGAAGAACTGTAAGCAACCTGAAAAAAGGGAAAAACCTGCTATGCACATGATGTATGAAATGCATATGCAATGCATTCAAGGGTTCGAAAGTTCAAATTCATTGTAGACAAGAAAAGAACACACGTTATCATTAAAAAAATCATTGTTTAATACATCAAGGCCTCGTGGGCAAAAAGGAAATACAAAAGTCAAGTCAATCCCAAAATACACTGCGCATCCTCTTCGGAGCTATGTAGGTGTTGAGGTTCTTCTCCTCGTGCAGCAGACGGGTGAGCTCCAAGACTTTCTTTTCACTGGCATGCAGATTAGTCTCCAAAGAATTCCTTTCCTCCTTAAGCTGAATCCAGCTCTTCTGCATCTCTTCCCAGGATGTGGGCATATCAGGGTGCTGAATAACACGAGACACTTCCCCTTCCAAGACAGGCTCTTTGATTACTGGAAGCATGTGAGGATAAGGCATCACTAACTTCTGAGAACGGGCGCGTACCCATTTGAGATAGGGCTCCAAAGGGATGGAGTTCCTGTGCCCCAGTGTCTTGCTGTTTATCCTACTGGGCATCCTCCAGGCTCTGATAAATTTCTGACGAAGTCCTTGAGTATCACTGTCGAAGTCAAAAACTATGTCGGGAATTAACATGTCATGAGGACCATCCCTCCGAGCATAATCAAACTGTCTCCAAGCCAGGCATGGGCTATAAGTAATACCTCCTCTGATTCCAAGTAAAGGAACATTAGGGTACTCCCCACAACGATCAATGATAGTGACATCTCCTCTGGATCTAGGGCACCAATGTATATCTGCATGTGTAAGAGTCATCAACCGTTGTGACCATCTCAAACCCCGCTCATTCTTCAGGACTGGTTGGGGAAGGTGCGAAATAAACCACCTTCCCAGGAGAGGAGTGCAACACATAAGGACACCTCTTTTTCTCATGGTTCGAGTGTAACATGAGTGAAGGATGTCCCCCAGCAATGTAGGTATGGGATTTCTGGACATAAAGATCTGGACGGCACTGATGTCAATAAGCTGATCTGGATTAGGGAATAGTACCAAACCATAAACAAGGAGGGCTACCACTTCTTCAAAAGCTTGCAAATCAAGAGAGTTCCAACATTCAAGGGCTTTCTCAAACAGAAACTTGGCTAAGAACCCTTTGACGCCACTTCTAACTTCCCAATGTCCCTTGAGGTCAGATGACTGTAGGTGCAAGGCTTTAGCAATCTCTTCCAGCTTAGGTTCCCTTTCTGTGCCGTTGAAAGGCAGCTGATCAAGGATAGGGATCTTCAGGAGCCGGGAGAACTCCTCCAGTGTAGGTACCAACTGATAGTCCAAGAAGGTAAAGCAGTGATGCAGAGGGTCAAAGAACTGGAACAGGACCTTTATCATATCTTCCTCAATGTTGGTGTTGACCAAGCTGATGAGGCTTCCATGTCTGTCACTGAATGAAGAGTTCTCGGGAATCCTGGATATAAGCTCCTTAAGCTGAGGAGGGATCCTTACAAGATTGACCTGAATTGTCTTTCTACGAGCAGTTTCCATGTCCTACAAAACAAGAACAAAGATGAAAATTCGAACCCCTGAAATGGTTAGTCAATGCATATGATGCTGGATGATGTCATGATGCTATGATTAAACACACCACAGATATTTACAAAGACAAACATGTAGGGCAAACAAAGCACACAAGACAAACCCTTAAGGTTTAAGGCCAGCATGGGGTCTGGGTAATACCCTCTTGAGTTGGTGGGTTCATACCTGTCCTAATCAAAGTAACCGGGTTCTAAGGTTCCCAATATCACGGGGTTGCTTTCATTGTTCATCGTTTCGATTTAGCCACTGAACTGGCGACCGAAATATTCCAGGAAAGCAACCCTCAATTGAGCGTAGTATCGAGTATCCACCAACCTCGGACTGCACCAAAGTCAGTGATCTCACTACCCTAAAGAGGCCAAGATAGTTCAATTAAGGTTCCTAAGGTCTGTTGATGCTTCACGACACCACGCGGAGGCCCCGTACTCTCCTTGACTGAACTCAAGGGTTACCGGTACACACCAAAGTGCCACATCAACGTAGCAGACTGTTTCAACCGTGTCGGTATACCCCGCACAGTTCCCTCACAGCCTTGTTGCTACTTTCTAAGAAAGGTATCCCCCAGATCCGGGTGTAGGACCTATAGAACTCCCAAGCAACCCACAACTTAAAGCACACAAAGCAATACAATTGAAAACATAGTTATAAGCTAGCCCTAAGGTACACCTCACTTTATAAGATATCCCCAGCAGAGTCGCCAGTTCTGTGATCGGTGGATCTGGAACTGACTGTTTAATGCTGGTTCGCGAAATGTCGCGGAAGCAAGAGTCGCCACCGTCTTTTATTTTCTCCAAATGGAAAGGACAAAAGCACAGAAAAATTCCTTTTAAGAGATCGCTCTCGGTTCGGGAGGTAGGTTATAGAAAGGGAAGGTGTTAGCACCCTTTCTATCCATGGTTATCCATGGGCTCTTAGATACTTGCTCAATGTGTTTTCAAAAATTGTTTGCTTTTTAATTGTGGGTTTTAAAAAAGTTTCTTTGAAAAATTTCAGATCGACTCGTACGTCAGAGTGTTTGAAAAGTTTGCTTTGAAAGCTTTTGAAAAGTGTCAGTGTGAAAAGACTTTGTTTTGTTTGAAATTAGAGCAAGTATCTACGAGAACCTACCTACCCTAAGGAATTCGTCTGTGTAAATGTCCTTTAAAGTAGTGCCATCCCACCATTGAGAGGTAGGTAGCACCACCGTTGGAGGTGTTCGGGTCAATTCGAGGGTTCGGGACATGGTGATCACCAGAGCAATGGGAAGACACCTTAGAAGCTACCCTCATGCCAGGTTCCCGGATCATGAGGACTTACTAAGACATCCTCTACTCGACAATCACCTTTCGAGGCAAGGCAACAGTGAGGCGTACCCTAGGGGTGGTGTGTGAATTTGTGTGTCATGTTCATTTATTTTTGTCTTGTCAGGTTATTGGTGATCTAACGTTTTGTTTTTATTTTTGTCATTCATTCTTGCATGCATTTATTTAACAGTTATAAGGTTGCGGGAAAGTAAATCTACGATTATTACAAATGGCGCGGGTCCACATCGCCAAAATTTCCAGGACCCGATTTAGCGGAAAAATAAATAATGCGAAGAAATAGAAGTGCAAAGAATTTAAAGTTACATGGCTTCGGGGCAATTACATAATTATAATAAACGATAAAAGATAAATGCGCGAATTAAATAATTAATGACGGAACTAGGGCGTTGGACCCTTTTTGCAAATAATTAAAATTAATAAGGATTAAAAAATTAAAATTAAATGAGAATGATATTTTTTGTTATTTTGTATTTTTTAGATTCAATGAAAAAAAGGAGAATTAATTAAAATTAAATTAAGAAGCGAACCCTAATTCTAATATTTTTTTATTTATTATGAAAGTTTTTTTTGATTAAACCTAAATTAAACTCTAAATTAATTTATGTGCAGTTAAAATAAGAAAATAAATAAATAAATAATATTATTCTGAAAAAAAGGAAAATTAAAAAAAGAAAATAAAAAGTTGTTTAAACCTAAATTCTACTTTTTGATTTTTTTATTAAAATGATAGCCTAATTAACCTAAATTATTTACATGTTTAAAAATAATCATAATAAATAAATATTACATTTTTATTTTTCTGACTTTTGTATGTTTTTGTTATTTTGATGAAAATAATTAATTAATGAAAACCAATGAAAATAAGAAAATAATATAACAATTAAAAAGAATGAAATATAAAAAGAAAGTCAAACCAGGGGGGGGGTAGTCCCCAAGTGGAGGTTCAGGCCTGGTAATTTAAGCCCATTGAGCTTCAGTTTTCGTTGACCTTTTTGGATTATGTGGGACACGTTGACCAGCTTCCATGGTAGGCCTTCAATCCATGCCTTTGACTTGCTTTTGTGGGACGCGTGGACAATAGGTGAGGAGGACATATGGTGATCCTTAAGAGCGTGCCTGCATAGGATTAGCTTTTGCAAAATAACATGAAATTGTTGAAGACCTGGGAATCGAACCCAGGTCTCACGCCTTGCCAATGCCTTCCACCTGCCACTGAACCATGCAATTTATATTTAACATATATTAACAAACAAATAAGAAAAGCAAGCGCGTTGGTGGCCTGGAAGAGCGCGCGCTGTTTTGAATGGACGTATCACGCTTCAACACGTCTTCGTCCCTTCCACCTTCCCTGCAAATAAAACCCTATGGCCACGGTTTCCATGGCGTGGTCTAAAGCCGTTTTTGAAAAAATAGCGATTAGGTCCTGTCCCCATATAAATTAGGCGCAACTATCTCAATTTGTTCGTCCAAATGCACTGGTTACAGTGGTGGTGTTGGGATGGCCTGATTTTGCCTGGTTATAAAAACCCCAAATCGAGAACCTGCAAACCCTAATTTTCAAACATGGTGGAATTCTACATACGATGCAAAAATCAAATTGAATATAGTGATTAGTTTCAAAACTTGACAAGGAGCATGAATATGTGATTAAAATGCAGTAAAGATGCCTAGAATGGAGAATACGATTTTGAAATTTCCATGGACTTTCGTGAGTTCTGTACCCTAATTCTTTGAGCTTTTGTTGTTGTTAATGGTTGGAATGTGTTCTATGATTGTCACTGAAGCTTTTGGAATAGATTTTGGAGTCTGAATCGCCCTTGAACTCTGAATTCAGTTTTGGAATTCTTGGAAAATTTTCAAGTTTGTGTATTGTGTATGAGCGCAGCTTGCAGTCTCTAGGGTTTTGGTTTGTGGTACTGAGTATGTATAGAACATGTTAGGTCAACAAAGTTGAAGAAAATCCATTGCTTTAATGATTTTTGAAGATTTGATTTCACAAGATCTTTTCCAATCTTTTTCTCATAGTTTTTGTATCAATCATGCTCAATTCTTATCACAACTTGCCCTAATCAGTTAAGCACGAAATATTGAGGTTATAATGTGCATAAAAAGATTTTTTAGGTTAAGGTTTATATTTTTCATGAATTAAAATCATTTAAATGAATATAAATTAATATTAATTCAAATAAATAATTAAAAAATATGAGAATACTTCCCTTTGGGCCTAGTGGTCGTGCATAGGCTTGGTATGAAGAAATTTGGAAGATAATTGGGCCCATTTGCATTTATAGGCCTTTTGCATCAATGTTGACTTTCAAAAATTTCCAAAAATTTCCCAACTTCCACAAGGCATAACTTGGTCAATTTTTAAGCTTTTCACATGTTCTTGGACATTTTGGAAAGATCTTTGAGTCCTTTAACCAATGCCTTTGGTCCCATGTCATTTTGATTTACCAATCTCAAGTTATGGCCTTTGACTTAAAGTCACTTTTTGTTGACTTTTGAAAATGACCTATAATGTTGAAATTGATAACTTTTTGTGAGAGCATTTCTTGGACTTGGAACATGAAGATGAATTGTAGGAAATGTCTTTCTCTTCAAAATGAGCTTTGGATGGGATTTTTCTGATAATCCATGTGAAAGTTATGCCCTGGTCAATTTCAGTTGACTTTTCCAGCTGTCCAAATATAGCAACTTTTGCATCTTTGATGATTTCTGAGCCAAATTTTGAGAATCATGATCAAGCATTGATCAAATGATGTTTGTGGCTTCAAAATGATATATTGACCAAAAATTTGAACTTTTGACTGTCAAATGACCATTTTGCCCCTACAGTTGACTGTAGTGCAATCTAGGGTTTTGACTGTGCAATTTTGAGCTGAATGCCTTGAAACTTGATATGAGGATACTTGACCATCTTTGTAAGCATGTGAGACTTGATTGGGCCTTTGAAAAGTTCATTTGCTTGACCAGAATTCAAACCCTAGTTTTGACTGTGTAGGAGACAGTTGAGCTGCACAACCCTGGGGGAATTTTGTGACCTTGACTTTGACAATTCTTGATGAATATGGGAGGGCAAATTTTGGGGTACAACAGTGTCAAATGCATATATCACAATTGAACATTGGACGTTCTTTACAAAACAAAACAGAAAAAGGAAAAACAATTGGCAATTGGTCTGAAAAGTGAATTTGTATTGATTTTTTTTTTTTTGAATTTGCCTGTAAATAGGCGTTTATGTACAAGAGGCTGACGTCCTAGTAAGAGAACGCCGCTGAACAACAGAGTTTATACAATTTTGTGAACAAGGGAAACAAAACAGCTATGTGAAAAGAATAATCCCACTGGGTTCCAACTCTGCTATCGCTTTTATATCTTCGAGCGTCTCATCACTTTGCTGTTCAGTTGACGATGAAGTTGATTGATCAATGCCGTCTGAACTTGATGTTGATACCGGATTCTGGATGCGAGGTGATCCAATGAGACATAGTATTACGCTTTGATCCCTAACTTTTGCCTGGACCGCCCTTTCGGGTTTTCAGTCCACCGGGATACCCCTTTTTGCCCAAGCCGCCTTTTCAGGTTTTCGACTTGCCGGGTGTACAGATTTTTTTTATTTCATCCCTCATTTTGCCCGAACCCTTTTGGTTCGCCAGGAAGCCCTAATTTTTGCCTAGGTATGTCAACCTAGCGGGTCTTTTATTATGCGTAGTATCTTTTTACTATGTCTGCATTGGCGGGGTGAGGAAGGTCGTCACCATCCATGTTGGTTAGAATCATGGCTCCTCCTGAGAACACATGTTTAACCACAAATGGCCCTTCGTATGTAGGGGTCCATTTGCCCCTGGGATCACTTTGAGGAAGGATGATGCGTTTGATTACCAGGTCCCCAACTTGATACTCTCGTGGTCTGACTTTCTTGTTAAATGCCCTGATCATCCGTTTTTGGTATGTTTGACCATGACAAATAGCAGTGAGTTTCTTTTCGTCGATTAGGTTTAACTGATCAAGTCGAGTCTGGATCCAGTCATCTTCGCTCAGATCTGCATCCTTCATTATCCGGAGAGATGGTATCTGGACTTCAATCGGCAAGACTGCCTCCATGCCATAGACCAAGGAAAAAGGAGTTGCCCCGGTTGACGTTCTTGCTGAGGTACGGTACCCATGAAGAGCGAACGGTAACATCTTGTGCCAATCTTTGTAGGTCACTGTCATCTTCTGCACAATCTTTTTGATATTTTTATTAGCTGCTTCTACAGCCCCATTCATCTTCGGTCGGTAAGGAGAAGAGTTGTGGTGCTGTATCTTGAATTGCTCGCAGAGCTCAGTCATCATCTTGTTGTTAAGATTGGTACCGTTGTCCGTAATGATCCTTTCCGGGACGCCGTATCGACAGATCAGGTTGTGTCGAATGAACCGTGCCACGACATTCTTGGTTACGGTAGCGTAGGAAGCTGCTTCAACCCACTTTGTAAAGTAATCGATCGCCACCAGGATGAAGCGATGCCCGTTGGATGCCATAGGTTTAATCTCGCCGATCATATCAATGCCCCACATTGCAAAAGGCTAAGGTGCTGTCAAGACATTCAGAGGAACTGGAGGAACGTGCACCTTATCTGCATAAATCTGGCATTTATGACATGTCCGAGAATGTTGGTAACAGTCGGCTTCCATTGTGGACCAAAAATATCCTGCCCGAAGGATTTTCTTTGCCATGGTGTGTCCACTGGAATGCGTTCCGAAGGTATCTTCATGCAGTTCTGCCATGATCCTTTCTGCTTCAGTCTTATCCACACAACGCAGTAAGGTTGAATCATGGTTTCACTTGTATAGAATGCCATTGCTGAGGAAGAACTTTGCTGCGAACCTTCTCATAAACTTTTTGTCGTTGACAGATGCACCTTCAGGGTATTCTTGAGCTTCCAAGTACCTCTTCACTTCATGATACCAGGGTTTTTCAGTTACCACCTTAGCCTCAAGATCACAGCAATATGCCGGTTCGTCCAGTTTCCAGATAATGATCCGGGGAGCCTCATTGTCCCACTTGACTTTAAACATAGAAGACATCATAGCTAACGCGTCCGCCAACTGATTCTCCTCCCTCGGGAAGTGTTCAAAAGTTATCTCTGTGAAATGGGGGATCAATGCCAACACACACTCTTTGTAAGGAATAAGGTTTGGGTGTTTCGTATCCCACTCGCCTTTGATCTGATTGATCACGAGAGCGGAATCTCCGAAGACACTCAGAAACTTGATCCTTAAGTCAATCGCAGCTTGAAGACCCATGATGCATGCCTCATACTCCGCCATGTTGTTGGTGCAGTTGAAACATAGCCGGGCAGTAAGTGGAGTATGAGTGCCTTTGGGGGATATGATCACAGCGCTGATACCGTTACCCAAAGCGTTGGAGGCTCCGTCAAAGTGCATAGACCATCGGGATCCTTCCTCAGGTCCTTCATCCGGTCCAGGTACTTCACAATCAGTCACTATCATGATGCTCTCGTCAGGAAATTCAAAGTTCATCGACTGGTAGTCATCTACTGCCTGATGTGCCAAGTGGTCCGCCAATACACTTCCTTTGATAGCTTTCTGAGTTGTATACTGGATATCGTATTTTGTCAATATCATTTGCCATCTTGCTATTCTTCCAGACAGAGCAGGATTTTCGAATATGTACTTTATTGGATCCATCTTTGAAATCAACAAAGTAGTGTGAGTCAGCATATACTGTCTCAGCCGGCGAACAGCCCATACCAAAGCGCAGCAAGTTTTCTCAAGCAGTGAGTATCGGGTCTCACAGTCGGTAAACTTTTTGCTAAGGTAATAAATGGCGGGCTCTTTTCGGCCAGACTCGCCATGCTGCCCCGGCACACACCCCATTGAGATGTCAAGTACTGTCAAGTATAGTATTAGAGGTCTCCCTTCAACCGGTGGCATAAGAATGGGTGGTTCTTGGAGATACTCTTTGATTCTGTCGAAAGCGGCCTCACATTCATCATTCCAATGTACTACTTGATCTTTCTTCAGCAGCTTGAAGATTGGTCACAGGTAGCAGTTAGATGTGAGATAAACCGGGCAATGTAATTCAGACGTCCTAGAAAGCCTCTGACTTCTTTCTCTGTCTTGGGAACTGGCATCTCTTGTATGGCCTTAACCTTGGCAGGGTCCACTTGAATACCTTTTTCGCTTACGACGAAGCCTAGCAACTTTCCAGATCTTACCCCAAATGTGCACTTGTTCGGGTTCAACCTCAGCTTGTATAATTTCAACCGGTCAAACAACTTCTGTAGATGGTCAAGGTGTTCCTCCTCGATTTGGGACCTTGCAATCATATCGTCGACATATACTTCTATCTCATGATGGATCATGTCATGAAATAAAGCAACCATGGCACGCTGGTAGGTTGCCCCAGCATTTTTCAGTCCAAAAGGCATGACCTTGTAGCAGAAGGTGCCCCACTGAGTAACAAAGGTAGTCTTCTCCATATCTTCAGGAGCCATCTTGATCTGATTATAACCTGAAAAGCCGTCCATGAAGGAGAACACCTTGTGCTGAGCAGTATTGTCAACCAGAACGTCGATGTGAAGTAGAGGGAAGTCATCCTTGGGGCTCGCCCTATTCAGATCCCTGTAATCGACACACATTCGGACTTTGCCATCTTTCTTCGGTACCGGAACCACATTGGCAACCCACTGCGGGTAAGAAGTCACTGCTAGAAACCCGGCATCGAATTGCTTCATAACCTCAGCTTTGATCTTCTCGGACATCTCTGGACGCATACGGCGGACCTTCTGTTTAACCGGAGGGCATTCTTCCTTGGTAGGCAAGTGATGGACCACGATGTCGGTATCCAACCCTGGCATGTCTTCGTAAGACCAGGCGAAGATTTCCACATAATCATGTAACATCTGAACCAACCGATGTTTCACGCTGAACTCCAGATTGGCACCAATCTTAACTTCCTTTCTATCTATCTCAGTACCCAGATTTACCGTTTCCACGGGCTCTTCATGTGGCTGAATGGCCCTCTCTTCCTGGAGTAACAGTCTTGCAAGCTCACCAGGCACTTCACAATCATCTTCACCTTCGACTTCGGCTAAGTTGATCGAATTTTCGAAGTCATAACTGGCAGTAGCAGAGTCGTTACCAGTGAGATCCATAGTGGATTGAAACCTGTATGAGTGAGTGTGTGTAAATATAGTTGTTTTGCAATATATAAAGAAAGAAAGAAAGGGAGCACAAGATTTGAAATGCGAAAAACGTCCAATGTCTTTATTCATGATATATGGAAATGATAAGTAATAAGCCCTCACAAATGAAGCCAACGGTGCCCCGGGTAAGACACTGGGCCATAAAGTTTCAAATTATTGTTCATTACAAATGAAAAACAAAGGAATTCATTACTGCGTAACAAAAGTAACAGGTATGTGGTCTTTTTCAGTCCAATTGTTCAGTCCACCGTCAGTCGTCGGGTAGATCCAGCTATCAAACTTTGATTCCTCTGCATCGCCTTCAATAGCATTCACTCCCGGGTTGGTGATGAACACGGGAGGTTTTCCGATCCTTGCTTTGCGTACAGCCCTCTGAGCCTCTGCAGTAAAACCCAGCCCAAACTTGTCAGTCTTAGGAGTAAAATCAGGGAGTCTGCCCCAGTTAGCACATTCACCTTTCTCAATTACAGCCCGGGCATCCTTCAAGGAAGCCATCTTCAAAGGAAAGTCTTCTTCAACCACTGTCTCTGCTGACGCCAATGTTGGAGGTACCTCTTCAAAATGTTGAAAGGGGGTTTTAATAAACTCCCCGTCCATCTCTATATACCGGAACGAGTTCAGATGACTAACCGTGTATTCTTCCTCCCCCTGCACTGTGACAATCTTCCCTCTGACAGGGTACTTGAGCTTTTGGTGTAGAGTGGAGGTCACAGCCCCAGCCTTGTGAATCCAAGGGTGACCCAGCAAACAGGAATAAGATGGACGAATGTCCATCACATAGAACGTTGAATCAAAGACTTGGGAACCCACACGAATCGGGATATCTACCTCTCCATGTACCATCCTCTTCGACCCGTCAAAGGCTCGGACAATGATGTTACTAGGCTTCAACTCCAGGCCCTCACAATCCAACCTGTCTAAGGCCTTCTTGGGCAATACATTCAGTGAAGAACCGGTGTCCACCAACACGTGTGCGAGAGTAGTGCCCCTACATTCTATGGAGACATGCAGGGCATCATTGTGGTTCTTTCCCTTAGCGGTCAGATCAGCATCAGAGAATCCCAACCCATTGTCAGCGGTCAAATTGGCCACACAGTCAGTGAATTGATCAGCGGACGTCTCTTGTGGCACATGAGCCGTCTTCAGAAATGAAATTAGGGCCTTGGCATGGGCCTCTAAGCACAACAACAATGATAGCATAGAGATCTTGGAGGGGGTATGTCCCAGCTGTTCAACGTAGTTGAAATCGCTCTTCTTAATGATCTTAAGGATTTCCTCCATCTCTTGCTGGGAGGCTTCAACATTAACGGTTTTTGGTGCCTCCATCCGGGCAGGCACATCAGCAATCCCTTTGCCCCGAGTGTTAGATGACTCGGTAGCAGGGGTAGAAACTTGATCAGAAGGGGAAACAGGCGCACTTGTAGGCGTAATGATAAGAGGTCTCCGGATAACTGGTGGCGCAATGTCAGGTGAGAAGAGCCTGCCACTGCGAGTAACTTTAGCGGGACCGGTGATGTTACTGATACCGGTACTAGTGTTGAACTCCTGCTTTACTCCAAGCACATACACATCTGCCCCGTAATGCCATGGGATAGCCTTGTCAGATTTATAGGGGAGGGGCCCCGGAACAGTAATGATAATAGGTGCAACAAACATGATTTTGACTGGCTTCCTCGGGGGAGCCCTGGTAGGATTGTTAAAAATGGTGACAACAGATACTTCTTCTGTAAGAACAACAGGAACAACGGTCTTCTTGAACAAGATCTCTTTGCTATCCATCAGGCTTTGGACGCCTGACTTCAGCAACGGACAACCAGCAGGGGAAACAGCACACAGAAGGCAACCCTTGCTGCAGCCCGGAAATAAACCGGCTAGCAACAGGTTCCTCTTAACAGTCAATAGAGGGGTAGCAACATCATCCACAGAAACTGCATACAGGTCTTCCTCAATAGCATTTACTCCATGCTGGGGCATAGGAGCAGTCACAACGTTGGGCCTCTCGGGTGCCTCAAACTGTATTTCCTTCGCATCAATAAGGTCCTGAACCTTATTTCTTAGGGCCCATCAATCATCAGTAGAATGCCCCGGGCTATCAGAGTGATAAGAACATCGGGCATTGGGATTATACTTCGGAGAGGTTGTGTTTACCACCTTCGGAGCTTCTCTGACGGTTACCAAGTTGGTCGATAGCAGTTGCGGCAAGATCTGTGACAAGGTCATACTAAGCCGAGTATATTCTCTCCTGGGCCTCTCACCCCTTGGTTGTTTAGGTTGCCGAGGAGCGGCAGCAGGCTTTGCAATTACCACCACGTTGATAGCTTGGCGGCGTTCCGGTTTGTTTTGCCTTCTAGGCCCATACACAGCACTGGCTTCCTTTTTGAAAGGCTTCTTCTCAAAACTTGAGGACGCACCCTTCTGTATTTTCCCTGATTTCAAACCAGCCTCTATCCTTTCCCCAGTCAGAATGAGATCTGTAAACCCTGCATACGAATTACCAATGAAATGATTGAAGAACGGCCCGGATAGGGTCCCCAAGAACATGTCCACTAGTTCACGGTCGGTTAACGATGGCTGCACCCTGCCAGCCAGGTCCCTCCACTTCTGCGCACACTCTTTAAAACCTTCTCCCGATCCTAGCGACATACCCTGGAGTTGGGTACGTGTGGGAGCGAGGTCGGCATTATACTGATACTGCTTGTAAAAAGCAGTAGCCAATTCCTCCCAGTTACGAACTTTGGTTCCATCCAGCTGATAGAACCATTCGAGATGAGTCCCTGAAAGACTCTCCTGGAAGAAATGGATCCATAAGTTCTTGTCCACAGTATATGGTTGGATCTTCCGCACATAGGATCAGAGATGTATCTTAGGGCAGGACGCCCCGTCATACTTTGCGAAAGATGGTGCTTTGAACTTGTGTGGGATCACCACACCAGAAGATAGACCCAAGTCTCCAAAATCCAACCCAGGCACTTGTTGAATTTCCATGGCATTCAGGCGATCCTCTAACTTCTTGTACTTGTCTTCCGCTGGAGGATACTGCTCCTCATTAAAATCAGTCTCGTTGTCAGAGACCACCGGACTAGGAACCCTTCCCCCCTGGGTACTGCCTTTCCCTACAGAAGAACCAGCTTGATCAACCTCATTCTACAGTGTGTTACCAAACCTCCGGCTAGTGTTGAATAGTACAGTTCTCTTCTTCTTCTTCTTGACCAGCAGAGCCTTCAATTCCTCCTGACCTTGGGCCAAACTCATGATCAGCTCTTGGAACTGGGCGTTTTGGGCCTGGAGGGCCTTGATGAATTGCTCAATAGATGATTCAGGATTCATGATGGCGAGCTGAAATAAACAGAAAAGAAGATTAAACCACTTGTAAAAAAGAGTACCTGTTATGCACATGATGCATGATATGCTGTTTATGCAATGCATTCAAGGGTTTGAAAGTTCAAATTTGTTGTAGACAAAAAGGAACACACGTTATCATTAAGAAATAATTGTTCAGTACATCAAAGCGTCATGGGCAAACATTACAAAGAAAATCAATCCCAGAAGACACTGCGCATCCTCTTTGGAGCTATGTAAGTGTTGAGAGTCTTTTCCTCGTGCAGTAGGCGGGTGAGCTCCAAGACCTTCTTCTCACTAGCATGTAGACTGGCTTCAAGAGAATTCTGTTCTTCCTTAAGCTGGATCCAGCTCTTCTGCATTTCTTCCCAAGATGTAGGCATGTCAGGATGTTGAATGGTGTAGGGCACCTCTCCTTCCAAAACTGGCTCTTTGATCACAGGGAGAACATGAGGATATGGCATCACTAACTTCTGGGAGCGGGCTCGTACCCACTTGAGATAAGGCTCCAACGGGATGGAGTTCCTGTGCCCCAGTGTCTTGTTGTCTACCTTGTTGGGCATCCTCCAAGCTCTGATAAATCTATGGCGAAGTCCTTGTGCATCGTTGTCGAAGTCAAAAACTATGTCAGGCATTAACATGTCATGAGGGCCGTCCCTCCGAGCATAACCAAACTGTCTCCAAGCCAGACACGGGTTGTAAGTAATATCTCCTCTGATTCCAAGTAAAGGAACATTAGGAAATTCCCCGTAATGATAAATGATAGTGACATCTTCTCTGGACCGATAACACCAATGTATATCAGCATGTGTAAGAGTCATCAATCGTTGTGACCATCTCAAACCCCGCTCATTCTTCAAGACCGATTGTGGAAGGTGCGAAATAAACCACCTTCCCAGGAGAGGAGTGCAGCACATAAGAACACCTCTTTTTCTCATGGTTCGAGTGTAACATGAGTGAAGGATGTCCCCAAGCAACATGGGTATAGGATTCCTGGACTTGAAGATCTTGACAGCATTGATATCTATAAGCTGGTCGGGATTCGGGAACAACACCAACCCATAGACAAGGAGGGCCACAACTTCTTCAAAGGCTTGTAGGTCAAGGGAATTCCAACATTCTTGGGCCTTCTCAAACAGAAACCTGGCCAAGAATCCTTTGATACCACTTCTAACTTCCCAATGTCCCTTGATGTCAGATGGTTGTAGGCGTAACGCTTTAGCAATATCTTCAAGTTTGGGTTCCCTTTCCGTACCGTTGTAGGGTAGTTGACTAAGGATAGGGATCTTCAGAAGCCGGGAGAACTCTTCCAATGTAGGCACCAGTTGATAATCCAGGAAAGTAAAACAGTGGTGCAGAGGGTCAAAGAACTTGAAAAGGACCTTTATCATATCTTCCTCAATGTTGGTGTTGACCAAGCTGATGAGTCTTCCATGTTTCTCACTGAAAGAAGAGCTCTCGGGAATCCTGGATATAAGTTCCTTAAGCTGAGGAGGGATCCTTACAAGGCTGATCTGAATTGTCTTTCTGCGGATAGTTTCCATGTCCTACAAAACAAGAACAAAGATGAAGATTCGAACCCCTGAAATAGTTAGTGGATGCATGTGATGTTATATGATGTTATGATGCTATGATTAAACACACCACAAGTATCCACAAAAAGCAAACATGGTAAGGCACACAAGTCACACAAGACAGCCCTTAAAGTTTAGGCCAGCATGGGGTCTAGGTATTACCCTCTTGAAGTTGGTGGGCTCAAAACCTGTCCTATCAGAAGTAACCGGGTTCTAAGGGTCCCAATATCATTGGATTGTTTTCTGTGTTCATCGTTTCGATTTAGCCACTAAACTGGCGACCGAAATATTCCAAGAAAACAACCCTCAACTGAGTGTAGTATCGAGTATCAACCAACTTCGGACTGCACCAAAGTCAGTTATCTCACTACCCTAAAGAGGCCAAGATGGTTCAATTAAGGTTCCTAAGGTCAGTTGATGCTTCACGACACCACGCGGCGGCCCCGTACTCTCCTTGACTTGACTCAAGGGTTACCGGTACTCACCAAAGTGACACATCAATGTAGCAGACTGCTTCAACCGTGTCGGTATACCCCGCACAGTTCCCTCACAGTCTTGTTGCTACTTTCTAAGAAGGTATCCCCAGATCCGGGTTAGGATCTATAGAACCCCCAAAACAGGCCCACAATATTAAAGCAAACAAAACAAAACAATTGAAAACACAAGTATGAGCTATCCTAAGGTACACCTCACTTTAAAGTGATCCCCAGCAGAGTCGCCAGTTCTGTGATCGGTGGATTTAGAACTGACTGTTTAACGCTGGTTCGCGAAATGTCGCGGAAGTAAGAGTCGCCACCGTCTTTTATTTTCTCCAACATGGACAGGACAAAAGCACAGCAAAATTGCTTATGAGATAGTTTCTCGGTTCGAGAGGTAGATTTATAGGAAGGGAAGGTGTTAGCACCCTTTCTATCCATGGTTATCCATGGGCTCTTAGATACTTGCTCTTATGTTTTCAAAGTGTTTTCTTTTCAAGTGTGAGTGGGTTTGAAAAAGTTTCATTGAAATATTTCTGAATAACTCTTGTATCTGTCCTCAAGAGTGTTTGAAAAATTGTTTTGAAAGCTTTTTGAAAGTGTCAGTGTGAAAAGGTTTTTGTTTATTTTTTAGAGAGCAAGTATCCATGAGTCATCTACCTACCCTAAGGAATTAGGTTGTGTAAATGTCCTTAAGGTAGTGTCATCCCACCATTGAGAGATAGGTAGCACCACCGTTGGAGGTGTTCGGGTCAATTCGAGTGTAGGGACAGTGTGGTCACCGAAGCAACAGTTAGGACACCTTAGAAGCTACCCTTATGTCCTTGATCCCTTTTTAATCCGAGGCAACCGTTTCGAGGCAACTGTTTCGAGGCAACTGTTTCGAGGCAACTATTTCGAGGCAACTGGATCATGGACATAAGGACCGCTAAAACGTCCTATACTTGACGACCACGTTTCGAAGGCAACGAGTGAGGCGTACTCTAGAAGTAGTGTGTGTATTTGTGTGTTGTTTTCAGTTTAACAGTTATCTTTGATCATGGCATTGTGAGCTACGCTTGTTTTTAATTAGCATACATTCTTTCATACAAGTTAGAATTTAAACGTGCGGAAAATTAAAAGACGGAAACATAAAAGCTACGCTATTACAAGGCGCGGGTCTATACATCGCCAAAATACGAAGACCCGTTTTAATAAAAGATGCGGAAAGTAAAAATGCGGTAAACCTAATTACTATTACATCCTTGAGCAGTTACATAATGATCAAAAGAAAATAATGCGCGAAAAGAATAAATTGAACGTCCGAGGGTTTTGACCCTTTCGAGAAATTAAATTATATTAAGACTTTTTAATTAAAGAAAAGAAAGAAAAGGAAATGTTTTTATGTTTTTGGTATTTAATAAAAATAAGAAAAAAAAGATTCAAAGGAAACCCTAGATCTAAGTTTATTTTAATTATTAAAGAAAATATTAATGTTAACCTAATTTAATAATTAATTAATTTACATGTTTATTTACAAAAATTAATGATAATTAATAATAATGGAAATAATTAATTATTAATAATTAATTTAAAAAAAGATAAAAATGTCAACCTAATTCTATACATTTTTTATTTATTAAGAAAAGTATTAAAATTAAAACCTAATTTAACTAGATTAATTGTTAGAGTTTATTTACAAAAAATAGGTTAGTGGTGAAATTAATAATAATTAAATATAAAACATCTTTTTTGTTTCTGATTTTTTATTATGAAAAATTATTTTATGGTGAAAAAACAATTAAAACAAATAAAAAGAATTAGAAAAGAAAAGAAAATAAAAATTAAAAAAATGCAAACCAAGGGGGTATCAGGCCCAAATGGGAGGTAAGATTGAAGAATTCTGGCCCAAGAGTCACAAAGCCTTTTTTGACTTTTCTGATCGTGTGTGCACTGGTTGACTGGGGTGCACCCTGGATTTTATTCTGAGGCCATTGGATTGGACCTTGAAGCCACTTGGCAGGCTAGCGCATGAGCGTGTATGGTGGAACGTTTGATGGAAGCTGCATTGGAATACATTGAAACAAAAAATAGCAATTATATGGGGGGACCTGGGAATCGAACCCAGGTCCCAATGCTTGCAATACACCTCATCAACCAACTGAGCCAGGCAACGCGTTTGTTCATATAATGGAGAGTAATTATTATATAAAAAAAACAAATGTTAGTGGTATAAACAAAAAATTACGCGCGCAGTTTGAATGCTCCTGTCACACCTTGCCACGCATGCTTCTTCTTCATCTTTTTCCTGTAAATATAAAACAAGTAGCGGGGGTTTTAAACCCCCACTAAGTGCAACAGTGGAAAATAGCGATTAGAAGAGGAGGAAATATAAAAAGGGCGCGAGGGTATCATTTGATTCGTCTTGAGCTTCTGAATTCAGCTGTATAGGTCTAAAGGTCTAATTTTTCCATACAAGGAAAGCCCTATTTTGAAGCTTCTGAAACCCTAGGTTTCATCCATGGTGAATTCCATTTCAAGCAGTTTTAGCACAATTAAACATTACCAAAAGCTTCAGGGAGATGTTAATAGCATAAATCAATAATCAAAACACATGAATGATGCGTGGAAATTAAAATTTGATTATGAAATATTTGTGAAGAAACGTGACTTTGTTCTACCGTTTCTTTGAGTATGGAAGCTTGTTCTTGATGCCAATAGTTTCCTAGCAATGTCAGTAATGTAACGGAAACGTTTTGAGGCCTTGAATTACCTTGCAAATATGAAATCAGTTTCCAAGTTTTTGTTGAAAAGTTGCAAAGTGGTTATGGAGCATGAGCAGCTGTTTCGTGTGTGTATGAGTAGGGTTTCACTCAGCCTATGTATGTGAAGCAAATTAGGTCAAGAAAGAGCCCAAAAGTCCATGAATTTATGATTTGAATATTTGATTTTCAATCATGAAATTTCAATCTTTTTTTCAATGAAACTTTGCCAATTATGGAAGATCTTGTCTTGTTGGTTGATGCACGAAATCTTTAGCATATTTGGAGTATATTTGCTGCATAAAAAGATTTGGCAACCATTATTTGATATTTTTCTACAATTAAAACTAATTAAATGAATTAATAAGAATAAAAATTCAATTAATTAATTAAAAATAAGAAATAAATCATTTTGAGCTCAATTGGTCGTGCATAGGCTTTGGGTAATGATTCAAGGAAGAATTTGAGGCCCATTAGCAAATTTGAAGTGTTTTAGGCAAAGTTGACTTTTGAAAATTCCCAAAAATTTCCCCACTTCTCCAATGCATATCTTGCTCAATTTTGAAGCTATGAAAATGTTCTTGGATATTTTGGGAAGGTCTTGAAGTCCTCTAACCAATGCCTTTGGTCCCATGTCATTTTGATTTACCAATCTCAAGTTATGGTATTTGACTTAAAGTGCCTTTTTGTTGACTTTTGAAAATGACCTATAATGTTGAAATTGATAACTTTTTGTGAGAGCATTTCTTGGACTTGGAGTGTGAATATGAGTTGTAGGAAATGTCATCCCCTTCAAAATGAGCATTGGATGGGATTTTTCTGATAAACCATGAGGAAGTTATGCCCTGGTCAATTTGCAGTTGACTTTTCAACTGTCCAAAAATAGAAACTTTTGCATCTTGAGAATTTTTGAGCCATGCTTTGAGAATCGTGATCAAGAATTGATCAAATGATGATTGTGGCTTCAAAATAAGATGTTGATCAAAAATTTTGACTTTTGACTGTCAAATGACCATTTTGCCCCTGCAGTTGACTGTGGAGCAATTAGGGTTTTTGACTGTGCAATTTGATGCTGTGTGTCTTGAAACTTGACATATGGATGGTTGACAATGTATGTAGGCATATGGGACTTGATTGGACCCTTGAAATCCTCAATTTCTTTGCCAGAACCAAAACCCTAATTTTGACTGTGTTAGGAGGCAATTGGACTGTGCAACCTTTGAGAGATGTTAAACCTTGATCTTGCCAAATCTTGAAGAATATGGGAGGGAAAATTTGGGGGTACAACACATAGTGAGCAAGTACCTAAGAGCTCGTGGATAACCACGGATAGAAAGGGTGCTAACACCTTCCCTTTCTATAATCTACCTCCCGAACCGAGTAACATCTCGAAAAGGAACTTTGCTATGCTTTTGTCCTTTCCTTGTTGGAGAAAATAAAAGACGATGGAGACTCTTGCTTACCGCGACATTTCGCGAACCAGCATTCCAAAACAGTCAGTTCTATTTCCACCGATCACAACAAATATGCAAAGATTTTTGCAAAAGAATGCAAGAATCAGAGGATGCGATTTCATGTACAGGGGTGTTTTTCAAAGGACTTACAACGCGATTCAAGAGGTGATTGGCTTTGCTTTTGATTGCTACTGCTTCAGTGGATGTCAAGAAAGAAGTCTACGTTGAGTTTTTGTCTTGAAAACGTCTCTAACCAAGATTTCAGTTCCAAGCTTTTTTGAGTTTTTTCCAAGTTTTGTTTTCCAGATTCTGCAGCCTCTTGGTTCTTAATTCCGTGTCTTTGCATTGTACAAGTATAAGGGAATGAATTAGGTTTAGTTTTGGGCTTTCAATCCATGAGCATTAATGATTTTGGATTTGATATGATCTTCCATTACAAAGCTTCCAAAAATGTCCCAAATCCAATATTTTGTTCATAACATGGCTTGATTCGGATTTGATTGTGTACATGATGATATTTAAGACTTGTAATGATCAAAAATATACCAAGTGATTAAGATTTGGATTTTATTTGGATTTAAATTGATTTAAAATGAATTAAATCAATAAAAATCAAATAAAATAGAAAAATTAATAATTGGACACAAGGCTGAAGATAGGACACGTGTGTAGTGTGACAAGATCAAATCAAGCGGAAAAAAGTGGGCCCATTTGACAAAATTTGAAGTTTTGGGGATAGTTGACTTTTTGCAATTTTGGAAAAATGCCCAACTTCAACAATGCATAACTTCTTCAATTTTGAACTTTTGGAAGTGTTATTAGACTTTTTAGAAACCTTGAGATGTCCTGTAACCAAAACCTTTGGTCTCATCTCATTTTTATATTTCATTCTCAAGTTATAAGCTTTGAAAAAAAAGGTGTTTTTGTTGACTTTCAAAAATGACCTATAATGTCCAAATTTGTAACTTTTTGTGAGTGCATTTCTTTATCTTGGGGTGTGAATATGGATTGTAGGAAATTGCATACTATTGAAAATGAGCTTTGGATGGGTCATTTCTCATAAAGTATGAGAAAGTTATGCTTGGTCAAAGTTGAGTTGACTTTTCCTACAAAACCCTAATTTAGCAACTTTTGAATCTTGATGAATTTTGAGCAATCCTTGATGAATCATGATCAACCCTTGATAAAATTATGAATTATCTTTCAAAATGAGAATGTTGACAAAAAATCTTGAGGTTTGACTGTATTTGGGTCACAGTTGACTTTTGCCCTAGCACAGTCGATTTTTGGACCTCTTGAGCAATTGACTGACCAAACTTTCTTTGCAAGGCTTGAAATTTGACATGGATGAACTTGAGAACATCTTAGGACATTGTGGAGCACTTGAGGTCATTTTTATGCAAGGACCTTGATGCAACACAAAACCCTAATTTGAGATTGACTGCCTTAGGAGATGATTTGACTGTCCAACTCTTGAGCAATCTTAAACCATTTGGAGATTCTTTTTGCAATGTCTTGTGAAATATGGGAGGGAAAATTTTGGGGTACAACACCGGTTATCTCACTACATCCTAAAAGGCCAAGTTGGTCGAGTAAAGGTTCTAAAAGTACATTAGTGCTTTATGACATCACTCAGCGGCCCCGTATTCTCTTTGATTGACTCAAAGGCTACCGATACCCATAAATATGTTGCACTAATATAGATATTGCTTAGACCATTTCGGTATACCCCACACAGTTTCCACAATGTATTGTTATTTACCTATGAATGTTTCCCAAATCCGGGTAGAGTTTTCAAACCCAAACAATAGAACCAAAGTGTAAAGCAAACAAGTCAAGCAATATAAGCATGTAGATCTTGATGAATTCTAAAACTTTGTCCCTTAGGATTGATGTCCAAAAAGTGCTTAGATTTGAAGATATATGCTCATGAAGTCATGGCATTTTTGTATAAACACTTAGTGAAATTTTCAACAAGTTTAGGCAGATTTTTGTCCTAACTTCTTGGCCAATTTTCACCTAGTTCCAATTTGATTTTTCCAAAATGGTCAACATGAAGGTTGTAGACAATGTTTCAAGATTTGCAAATTGTCAATAACTTGAAGAGATAATGCTTAAGCTATGAGAATCAAAGAGAAGAAGTTGAGAATTCATTCTTGAATTTTAGGTCATTTTATGATGAACCTTATGACCCAATCTTCAAGTATGCTGCATAATCTTGCTCTGCAGGCCCCTTAACCTCTAAATCCAACCATAATCAGTTGATTACATAAACTTTTGAGCCATTGTCCATATGATTCTAGCATTGTCCAAGTTACCTTACCATTTAAGGAACAAAGCTCACACTTTCATTTTGGAAAAGTGACTTTAATTACAAAGTCAACTTGTCTTGAGCCTCTAACTTATTTGTTCTGATCACACTCAACATGTATGCTCAGAAGCAACATGTTTAAAATTCTTAACTAACCTATGACCCCTTGTACCATTGCATTGGAACAATGTTTGTCAAAGTTGCTTCAAAATCAAGTTTCAAAACCATAACATGTGATCTTGTGAATATGATTATTCCAAACCCTCAAAACTTTCCTCTATAAATAGAGAGGTTATTTGCAAGCTAAGTCACGAATTCACAAGCCTTGAAACACCCTCAGACAATTCAAAACTTAGAATTGTACACAAAACCTCCATGGTTGCAACTTCTGGCCAAAAACTTCAAACATCTAATCCCCTAGTGAGTTCCATTTCTAAATCATTCAAACATCATCTACACATCATATACACATCATCCCCACCCTTGTTTCATAACTGTAACTTCATCTTTATCATATTTCAAACTCAAAACTCAACTCTGCAACTTGACTTCTCCAGAAGAATCCAGCCACTTTCAGCATAAAGTAAGCATTGCATTAGCTTCCTAGGAGTTGAGTGAAGCAATCCAGATCATCACAACACCTCCAGGAGTACTCAAACTTCAAACACGATTTCCAGTTTTGAGGTATGTTTTCTCAACTTTGAACTCCTTATACGAGCATCAATAATGGTTTCATTGTGAAGATAAAATTTAGACACCATTGCCCTGAAGCTAACCATGCCTTTAGTTTTCATTTATGTTGCCTGAGTGATACGAATTTTAAATTTGAACTTTCTAAAAAAATTAGGGTTTATTTGGTACCAACAGAAATTCATGTTTATCTTTGAGAGTTAGCTTAAGTTATTTATATGGTTGAATTCATGGTGAAAATTAGAACAACTTTCATGTTTACATTTTTGAAAATGGTTGAGAAATGAGCAAGATCAGAAATTTAAAAATGGTGTTGAAGATGCTGGCGCGAGGAAGAAGATAAAGTGTGTTCAGAAATGAGTTTATTTTAAATTTAGCTCAAGTTGCATTACTACCGGATGTAACAACCACCCAAGTGGCAGCGCGCGCGTGTATAAGTCATTCATATGCCTTGTCCTGGGTTCGATCCAGGCGTGAGACATTTTTATTTTCTAACATTTCCATTACAGATTCAATACAATTAAAGCATGTGCACGCACCATGCGTCTCTCATCCACACCACCTAATCATTAGACAATCAGAATCAATGCTCCACATGAGCAAGACCATGATACATCCATAAAATCCAGCAACACTAAATCATAAAGCAGCGCTGGGCCTCCCTGATTTTGGCCCCTTTCCTTTTTGTTTTTGCTTTCATACACCCCCATTTTACTTTTCAGCGCAAGCCCATTTCTTCTTTTTATTTTATTTCTGATTCAAAACAAAAAAAAACATGATTTGGGCCATTTCGCTACATTTAACCCCACAATTACTTTTCAACACCCCAGACCCTACTATTTTTTATACCTTTTATATTTTCATTATTTATTTATTTTTTAACCCAAAAATACAAAAATATATTTTCTTAAATTAAAAATAATTTAATTTAAATACTTTATTTCCTTTTTTAATTAAATTAGATTTTATTACTCTTTTTTACATGATAAATACATTTTCTTTCCAATTTAACATTAACATTCAAATAATTTTCTAAACAAATTATTTACTTAGGTTTCATTCTCTTAAATTCAACTAACTTAGATTTTATGTTTTGTTAAAAATTAATTAAACTTCTCTTATAATTAAAATTGATTAGTTTAATTAGGTTAAAGTATCAAATCCTTTCTCCATCAAAAAAACCCTAAAAACAATTTCTTTTTCTTCTTCATCTTTACATTTTGTGAATTTTATTATTATTCATGTTCGATGGTTTGTAATAGATAATTAGGACTTTATTGCTTTCTTCGCCCTATTCACAAAACTTGTACTCCCATTCCCAAAGCATTGTAATAGCGTAGGACATTTAATTTTCGCAATTTATTGTTTTCCTTATTATTGTTAGTAATTAGGGTTTGAATGACAAGACTAAAAGAAAACATAGTAAAATCCTAATTCAATATAAAATACTTGAAAACAAAATACTTTGCACACATGCACCTCTAGGGTAAACCTCACTTGTTGCCTCAGATATAAACAGTCATGTCCCTCAAATGTGGGATGTTTTAGCAAAGACCTTCGATTAAAAGATCGTATTCCCTCGATGACCCTTCGATGTTGCCTTCGATAAACGATCTTAGTCCCTTATGAGAATTGCTAAAACATATTACAAGTTGCCTTATATGACTGCACGAAGACTCACGCTTGTCCCTCACATTCAATAATATGACTCCTTACCAACCAATGATAAAATAGCACTATCTAAAGGAGGAGGAAAAGAACAAAGACTTTTTGAGTAGGTAGATTGATCGTAATTTCTTGCTCACAAACTAAAACCATTTCCACACCTCACACTTTCAAAAACAAACATCTTTTCAAACACTCTATTTTCAAACAATTATTTTCAAAACAAACATTTTGTATACATTCTCAACGATACGAGAATCATTACAAAATTACCATCTTCAGAAATCTTCAAACATTTTCAAACATACACAAATACACAGTGTTTCAAAGTGATCAAGCAATTAAGAGCTCGTAAATAACTATGGATGAAAAGGGTGTTAACACCTTCCCTTTTCATAACCTACCCTCCGAACTCAAGAAAATTCTCAAAAGGTATTTCCTGTTCTTTTCCCTCTTTCCTTTATTAGATAAAAGAAAAGTCGGTGGCGACTCTTGCTATCCGCAATATTTGCAATCAAATGCAAAACACTCAAGTCAGTTCTCCCACCGTATTACAACACCATATTTTTCTGTCAATTTGATTTTAGTTTCTAAATTATGTAAATAGTAAAAATGTAAAGTGAGTTTTAACCATGCTAATTTTTTATTCAGTATCCAATAATCATGAAGATGATTGGCTTGGCTAAATTTTTTGAAAGCTTGTATCATTTAATCCTTAAGGAAAAGAATACAGATGCTCATGCCATAAATAAATCTTTAGTTTTCCATTTACCCATAACAATGATCCTCACTTATACTTAAGAATGCTATGGATAAATATATGTGAGAAGAATGAAAAATTTAGAGAAATGATGAGAGAAATGAAAAATAAGGTTTAAACTCATTTTTTGGATATGAAAAAGTGATAGAGAGGCTATTTATTTATAGGCTAAGATGTGTATAAATTTGGAAATAATCCATGGGCCAAATCAATGATATATTCGAATAGGCTAATCGATTATAGACCTTAAATAATCGATTTTTAAGGCCACAAATGAAAGGTTTTGGCATATAGATGTTACCAATCATTAAGATTTTCTCCAAATAGACTTTAGACTCAACCAAGAAACACATAATATGTTAGGTTAAAGATCTAATCGATTATTTATTTGAAATAGGTCTTCCAATCATCAGATACTCTCTTATTCAACTAGCTAGTCCCTAAAAGCATTTTCTGGATGTTTAAATAAAATATTATAGGCTTTTCAAATATTTTAGTGTGTGTGTGTGTGTGTGTGTGTGTGTGTGTGTGTGTTATTTATTTATAGTATTACCAAAAATACGCTTGTGTCTATACAATAAACTAGTCACTCAAACATATACAATCATTCAAGCTTTCACACTTCCTCTCCTTCACAACTCTGAAGCTTCAAGTTTTGGCATCATTATATTTGAAATTAGTATCACATAAGAGCATTAAATCTTATTAATAAGGATTTAGATCTCTTCATGTTGATTATTATCACCTAAGAGTTTAGAGGTTAAATCAGTGTCGATCTTGAAGTATGGGTCTTCAAAGATTCTACCAGAGGTTGATTCTTCAAGATCTCTCATTGATGTTGAGTCTTTAAAGATATTGCTTGTTGATACTTTTCTTCATTTCTTCTTTCGAAGATTCCACTTGATGAAAATTCTTCATCTTCTTCATATTTTCTCCTAGATGAAGTATCTCCATTGTTAGACATTGAATCTTCTGAGGACTGTTCATTCATCGAGATTATTCTTTCAAAGGAGTTTACCAGAGCTTACTTTTCTTCTTCTTCTTCTTTAAAAGAGTTAATAGACTCTTCTAGGTTTGAGCTCATACCTTCATCTTTTAATAGTTGAACCAAACCATTAGTTTCTTATGATGTCTTTCTTCTGGGATTTCTCTAGAAAATTCTAAACACCTTCATCTTTCAATTTAAGGATTGGATTAGGTTTCTGATTCCAATTCTTAACTCTTAGATATTTGTTAGAGATGAAAGTTATAACATGACTTCCAAGATTTCTAAAGGTTGAACACTATATGTGAAAGTAGCATTAACATTTATCTAATGTTTCAACTTCCTCGTCTCGTGTGTTCATTTACTCTTGTTTGATGCTTGGAGAGACTCTATAGATCATTTCAAGGGTGTCTCATATTTCCTTGGAAGAATTACAATTAAGGATATAAACAAACTAGTTTTTATTTAAAGACATAACTAAAAGGTTTTTCTCTTTGAAATTATTTATAAACTTTCTCTTGTATTCTTCGGTTCAAAGGAAATCAAGTTTATCTACTTCTTCACCATTAACATGGTGATAAGGGATAAATCATCCATGATTATTATTTCTCATAATTCAAGATCAAAATTTTAAATGAATATTTTAATTTTACCTTTCCACAATTTATACCTATCACCATTAAACGGTGGAGGTGTGTTTAGGACAATCTTCTTATTAAAAGAAGTGTTATAAGTCATTATCCTCTTGAGATGATAATATTTAAATAAGAGTTAGGATTTTATTCTACTTGTTAGACATGTGACTCCATACACAAGAGGGAATGAATTATGGAGGTTTGAAAAACTTCGGTTAAAAAAAATCATTTAGAAAGTGTTTGAAAACAATTTGTAAGACTAATGAGTAAATAAGCAACGAAAAATCAAAGGAAGGATAATAATTAAAAATAAAAGAGATAAAGGAGAGAAATAACACGTGAGAATTATACAGATTCGACCTAAGAAGACTTACTCATGTCCCCAAGATTTATTTTTTAGAGTATCCAATAAATTTGAATACTTTTGGAAGGATTTGCCCACGAACCTCCTTATACAAGGAAATTAAATTTTCAGGCTAAGTTATAAGCAAACAACATACAAGGCTTAGATCGTTTAATCTCTAAAGCAAACATAAATTTTCCACGATTTGATCTTAAACCATGATACATGTTGGAGTTTCTTATCCTCCAAATAAGCAACAATTAAAATTTCTTTTAAATCAAAAGTTAGTGGTGACACTAAATTGAATCACATTCATGTAATAAGAAACACTAAAAGCAACGATGAAGGAGAAACAAAACTTTTAAGAAGTAAAAGAGTAAGAGTCGCTAAAGACCATGGGATCAATTTTGCTGCATATGCAGTAAACAAGATCCAACAAATCTTCAAGCCTTATCATCTTTGAATGCATATTTATGGCAAGAAATCATTAATGATGAGATGAATTCTCTAGAATATAATAGGACCCTACACTTAGTAGACTTGTCTCCTAATTGCAAACCAATCAAATATAAATGAGTTTAGAAAGAAAAAAACTAAAACTCGACAGTACAATTGATAAATACCAGAATAACCTTGTATCTCGAAAATCAAAGAAACAAACTATATAGGCTATAGCCACACTAGAGTCTCAAATGATAGCATTATCAATTTCTAGTAAAGAAGAAAATTGGTTAAAATGTTTCCTAGCAGAGATCTCTTTGTGGGAAAATTCTATGTCATGTGGGTTGATGCTACATTGTGATAGTATCGTGGCTATTGTAAAATATGAGAATTGTTATTATAATGATAAGAGACATCAAATAAGAAGAAAGAATATAATTGTTAGCCAGTTTATCTCTAAAGGAGCTGTAAGAGTTGATCATGTAAGCAGTAATGAAAATATAGCAGATCTTAAGATGAAAGGATTATCTAGAGAGAAATTACATAAAAAATCTAATAACATGAAACTAATGTGTATAGAAAAGTGATTTGCTCATAATGTTTATTCGATCTAAAATATTGGAGATTTTAAGAATTAAGTTCAATGGTTAATAACAAGTTATGAGTGATATGAGATGGTCATGATACTATAAATAAAAGATACATGAATCCTGAAACGATAGGACGATATATGAATAAAAAATTTGATGAGATATATACTCCGTATAAATAGACTATCAAACTACAAGAGTAATATTGATAAAATCACATGTGTGATTGTGGAACTTAGGCTGATTCCTATAAAATTTTGAGGTAAAATTTCTAGAGTGTTCACTAAACTGAGGTAGACGTGCAAAGTCATTAAAGCACGAGATAATAGAATACACTCTAAAAAAAGTTGTATGCAGGTTTGATATTTGAGATAGAGTTAAAGACTATGAGTCACTTTGTTGAATTGAAATCCTACTTGGTATGCAAAAGTTTAAGTCATTGACACCTCTGTTATGCATAACCTTAAAAATATTTGACGTAATTTTTAAACACTTTTATAAATTCAAGTAGTGGATTGTTAGAACTTGTCAAAATTCCAATATAAGAATGAATTTGAAATTTTTTCTTAAAACTCACTGTGATCGGTGGATCTGGAACTGACTGTTTAACGCTGGTTCGCGAAATGTCGCGGAAGCAAGAGTCGCCACCATCTTTTATTTTCTCCAACATGGAAAGGACAAAAGCACAGAAAAATTCCTTATTGAGATTGTTTCTCGGTTCGGGAGGTAGATTTATAGAAAGGGAAGGTGTTAGCACCCTTTCTATCCATGGTTATCCATGGGCTCTTAGATACTTGCTCATTTGTGTTTTCAAAATGTTTGTTTGCTTTTCAAGGTGAGTGGGTTTGAAAAAAAGTTTCTTTGAAAGTTTCAGATCGACTCTTGTATCGGTCCTCAAGAGTGTTTGAAAAAATTTGTTTTGAAATCTTTTGAAAGTGTAAGGTGTGAAAAGTATTTTGTGATTTGTTTTGAATTAGAGCAAGTATCTACGAGTCATCTACCTACCCTAAGGAATTAGTCTGTGTAAATGTCCTTAAGGTAGTGTCATCCCACCATTGAGAGGTAGGTAGCACCACCGTTGGAGGTGTTTGGGTCAATTCGAGGGTTAGGGACAGTGTCGTCACCGGGCAATGGTAAGACACCTTAGAAGCTACCCTTATGCCATTGATCTTTTTATTCCGAGGCGACCGTTCCGAGGCAACTTATTCGAGGCAACTAGATTAATGGAACATAAGGACTCACTAAGACGTCCTGTACTCGACGACCATGTTTCGAGGGGCAAGGCAACAGTGTGATCACCAGAGCAACAGTAGGACACCTTAGAAGCTACCCTTATGCCATGTTCATGGACATAAGGACTTACTAAGACGTCCTGTACTCGACGACCACGTTTCGAGGGGCAAGGCAACAGTGAGGCGTACCCTAGGAGTGGTGTATGAATTGTGTGTCATTTTCAGTTTATTATTTGTCTTGATCATGCATTGAGTGTTCTACGCTTGTATTTTTATTTGGGCATTCATTCTTTCATGTGATTATTAGCAGTTAAGGGTGCGGAATTTAAAGTACGGAAAAATAGAAGTCCTAAGCTATTACAAGGCGCGGGTCCACATCGCCAAATTAAACCAAGACCCGATTTGAATAAATAAAAATGCGGAAAATAAATGTCCTAATTATCTATTACAAGGCTTTGGGGCAAGTACATTATATTCACAAAAGAAATAAAAATAAATGTGCGAAAGGAAATAAGAATCGAGAGCGAGGGCGTTGGACCCTTTAAGGAAATTAAATTGAAGTTATAAAATTAATGAAATTAAATAACGGAAAGAACTTATTTTTGGAGTTTTTTGTATTTATGAAATTTAATGAGAAAATTAATTATTATAGGAAACCCTAATTCTAGTTTGTTTTTAATTATAAAAAATGTTCAAATTTTGACCTAATTTACATTAATTATTTAATTACAAGTTATTTACAAAATAATTAAGAATTAATAATAATGAAAAAATTTATTTATTATGAAAAAGAATAAAAGTATTAAAAACCTAATTTCTACATGTTTAGTTTATTTAAGAAAATACATTAAAATTAAACCTAAAATTAAAACTAAATTAATTATCAAATTTATTTACAAAAAGAAAACTATTAATAAATTAAATTAAATAAACATATTTTTTTTATTTTTATGATTTCTGATTTTTTTTTGGTTTTGTGTTATTATTAATTAAATTAATTTAATGATAGAATAATTATTTTTTGTGTTTTTGAGTTTTAAAATTAAGAAGGAAATTAAACCTAAATTAAAGAACTAAATTAAGTTAATAAATTAAATAATTAAAATAAATTATGGCATATTTTTGATTTTTTATTATTTTAAGAAATAAAACTAATTAAATTAGTATTTAAAACCTAATTAAGTCTAATTAATTTTAATATTACAAAAAATAATTTAGAGTTTCCTAGAATTAAAAAAAACCTAATTAATTCATTAAATTTGAAAAAAAATAAAAGTCTGAAATTTATTTGGGTAAGAATATTTTGTGATTTTTGAAATAAAAAGAAAATTATTTTTTGTTAATAAAAGCAAATTAAATAAAAAAAAATAGAAAAGAAAAATTCAAGGGAAAAAGGAAATGGGCCTGGTTTTTGTAGCAAAAAGGGGGTGTGGATGGCAAAGCTGAGCCCAAAACACTGATGGCCTCCTTTGACTTTCTCCAATTCCATATGCCTGCTTTGACTAACGCCCACGATGGAAGGATGCACATGAGACGTTGGATTTGGATCAGGGGGCAATCTGACGGCTGGATCTTACAAGCGCGTGGTGTGGACTGAAGCTTGAGGCACATGGAATCTACTAAGCCCAGTCAGCTTAAGTAATTGAGTCAGCAACCTGACTGGCCAATCAAAACACGTGAAAAAGCCACGCTTGTGTCAACTGAGTCAAGCAAAGTCAATGACGCCGGAGCAGTGCTCCGGTCGTCTTCTCCAGCGGGGGTGGTTCTGAAAACCTGTGAAAACAGTGAAATTGAAGCAAACAAAATAGCCAGATCAAATGATTAGGGCATGGCGATCCTCATGGTGATGTTTTCATGGTTTAATGCTACCTATTTCCACCAAAACGAAACTCCAAGTAATCTGAACCCTAGCCATGGTGATTTACATTTTGGCCATTAAAGACCCCAAGCGATAGTCCAAACCTGTTCTAAACATTCATTTGAACTCAAAGGTATGGTCAGTAGAGATTAAATCAAGCCATAAGTGAAGATACGATCCATGGAAATTCTGCAAAGTGTATGTGCATGTATCTACAGTTTCAGTCTGCATGGTTATGTGAAAAGAGTGTGTTTATACCTTGTTTTACCTGTAGATCACGATAGGATGGATGGGAAGTCTTGTGGATGGTTGAGCCCTTTAATTCGATCTTGGTGCAATCCTTTGGAATTTTGAAAAAAAGAATTTTATCTTGGCTGCCTCTCTCTCTCGTCCAATTGCCTTGTGATAGTTTGCATCTAGGTTACGTAAGTGATTCCAATCAGCATTAAGGCCCGTAATACCATGCATTCAAGCTTAAGATTTTGACATAAACTCCCTTAACAAACTTTCCATCTTTGCACCAATTTTGAATTCTTGCTTGATTAGTCCTTGGAACGAATTTGGGATGTTGTATAATGATGATTCAAAGCTAATCAAGACCAAATATGCCCCTTAATTAACCTTCTTGATTTTTATTTGATTTTAAAGGATTTAAAATGAATTAAATCCAATAAAATCAAATAAAAATGAAAAAATTAATTTTAAAATTTGAAATAAAATGTGGGACACGTGGGAAGCATGACCAAGCTGATTCAAGTGGAAAAAGTGGGCCCCTTTTGTCAAAAATGAAATTTCAAGGATAAATGATTTTGGCCATTTCACAAAAATTTCCCAACTTCTCCAATGCATATCTTGCTCAATTTTTAAGTTTTGATCATGTTCCTGGACATTTTGGAAAGGTCTTGAAGTCCTCTAACCAATGTCTTTGGTCCCATGTCATTTTGATTTACCAATCTCAAGTTATGGTCTTTGACTTAAAGTCCCTTTTTGTTGACTTTTGAAAATGACCTATAATGTTGAAATTGATAACTTTTTGTGAGAGCATTTCTTGGACTTGAAGTGTGAAGATGAGTTGTAGGAAATGTCATCCCCTTCAAAATGAGAATTGGATGGGATTTTTCTGATGAACCATGAAAAAGTTATGCCTTGGTCAAGTTTTAGTTGACTTTTCAACTGTCCAAAAATAGAAACTTTTGACACCTTGATGATTTTTGAGCCATTCTTGTGAAATCATGGTCAAGACTTGACCAAATGATGATTGTGGCTTCAAAATAAGATGTTGACCAAAAATTTTGACTTTTGACTGCCAAATGACCATTTTGCCCCTACAGTTGACTGTTGAGCAATTAGGGTTTTTGACTGTGCAACTTGACCTTGTGAGCCTTGAAACCTCGCATGTAGGTGCTTGACAATGTGTATGAGCATGTGGGACTTGATTGAGCCCTTGAAAACTTCAACTTCCTTGCAAGAACCAAAACCCTAATTTGACTGGCTTAGGAGGATGGTTGACTGTGTAGCCCTTGAGTAAACTTTGAACCATTTGCTTGTCATAACTTTGAAGAATATGGGAGGGAAAATTTTGGGGTACAACAGTTGCCCCTGTTCAATCTTCTTAGACCTGAGGATGTAGAGTGGCTTGCGTGCCTTTCGTAACCTGAAGGTGGAAGATGATTGAACACTAGAGTGCCCAGAAATTTGCACTCACATAGTAGGGTGTCAGCAGTGTGACAACGGGAATGGGCTTACAGATGCCATTTGGAGAGATGGTGGATTGGAGGATGGGCTTATAGATGCCATCTGGAGATGTGACAGAACCTTGTCGGGAATGGGCTTATAGATGCCATTTGGAACTGTGATGGATGATTGTGGAGATGGGCTTATAGATGCCATCGGTAGGTGTCGATCGCGTAAGAGATTCCTTAGCGAGAACTTGCGTACCTGAGAAAGAAAGAAAATTACCTGGCCTGTTGCAGGAGTGGATCTTTTAACTCTTTATGTAGACGTGCCCTGGCTGGATACAGGTATCGAATCTTTAAACTCTTCAGACGTGCCCTGGCAGGATACAGGAATTGAGTTTGGTACTGTAGTCGTCAACAGATACACCCTGGCAAGATACAGGAATCAGATCTTCGAACTCTTCAGACGTGCCCTGGCAGGATACAGGAATCAAGTCTGGTATTGTAGTCGTCAACAGATACACCCTGGCAAGATACAGGAATCGGATCTTTGAACTCTTCAGACGTGCCCTGGCAAGATACAGGAGTCGAGTCTGGTACTGTAGTCGTCAACAGATACACCCTGGCAAGATACAGGAATCGGATCTTCGAACTCTTCAGACGTGCCCTGGCAAGATACAGGAATCGAGTCTGGTACTGTAGTCGTCAACAGATACACCCTGGCAAGATACAGGAATCGGATCTTCAAACTCTTCAGACGTGCCCTGGCAAGATACAGGAATCGAGTCTGGTACTGTAGTCGTCAACAGATACACCCTGGCAAGATACAGGAATCGGATCTTCGAACTCTTCAGACGTGCCCTGGCAAGATACAGGAATCGAGTCTGGTACTGTAGTCGTCAACAAATACACCCTAGAAAGATACAGGAATCGGATCTTCGAACTCTTCAGACGTGCCCTGGCAAGATACAGGAATCGAGTGTGGTACTGTAGTCGTCAGCAGATACACCCTGGCAAGATACAGGAATCGGATCTTCGAACTCTTCAGACGTGCCCTGGAAAGATACAGGAATCGAGTCTGGTACTGTAGTCGTCAACAGATACACCCTGGCAAGATACAGGAATCGGATCTTCGAACTCTTCAGACGTGCCCTGGAAAGATACAGGAATCGAGTCTGGTACTGTAGTCGTCAACAGATACACCCTGGCAAGATACAAGAATCAGATCTTTAGTTGCGACCGTTGATAGTAATTATCTTTGTATTAACTTTTGTCCTGAAAAGACAAAACGTTAGTTGTATGCGATGCCATGATGTATGACATGCGAGATGTGATAAGTGAGATTGTATGTTCATGATGTGTATATGCATGCTATAACGTATGAAGATGCGATGTTTATGAATGTATGTTTTTGTCTAGGAAAGTAAATCCTTGACGGGTGCCGGGAGGTCACATCCTGGGTTGATGTTGGGGAATAGTGCTTTGTTGTTCCCGCTGGGGATGATAGTTGCAAGAATACCGGTAGGAGAAGATGACTCCATTGGGGAATAAACTTGATGAAGAGATTACTCTGCGGGGAGAAAATTACTCTAGCGATCTTGCTGGGGAACAATACTCTGTGGGAAGAGAGGTACTCTGTTGAGATGTTGATAACTCCGCTGGGGATACCATTGTTGTTCTGTTGGAAGTTTAGTAGACTTCGCTGGGGATAGGAAGACTTCGCCGAGGACGATCTTTCCGTGGCTTTTGGCTGAGGATAACCCAGTTATATCCTGGTAGGGAAATAACCTTCTGAATAAAGTCGGGGGCGCGTTTGTGCTCTGCGGGGATAGGCTTCCAGAATCTACTGGGGATAAGCTTCCTGCTGGGAGATGGATTGAACTTTCCTGGGGAAATCTTGAACTATACTGGACTCTCCTGGGGAGATTTGAGATATACTGGGGAAGTGGCTCCACTGAATATCTAGTATACCACCGGGGAACAATCTTAGATCAAGATTGTCGGGGACACTTGTTAAGAATGTTTGTATGTCGCGCTGGGGAATGTTGAGATCTGCTGGAGGATACCCAACTTCCTTAAGGTTTGATAGAGTAGGCTAACTCTGCTTGGGGAGATTGTATTGAACTTACTGGCTCACTCTCTGGGGATTTGAGATATCTTGGTTATGTTCTTCAGCTGAACTTACCTTGGTACCTTGATGGATATAGCAATTAGATCGCTTTAGACCACTCATTATTGCCCCTGTTTCTAATGTCTCCTGTAATTAATCCTTTGTTTCGTATGCAAACATTTATGAGTTTAGCAATTATTGTCAAATGCATATATCACAAATTGAACCTTGGACGTTCTTCGCAAAACAAAACAGAAAAGGAAAAACAATTGGCAATTTTAACTGAAAAGTGATTTTATATTGATTTTTTAATTTGCCTGTAAATAGGCGTTTATGTACAAGAGGCTGACGACCTAGTAAGAGAACACCGCCGAATAAAAGAGTTTATACAATTTGTACAAAGGGAAAATAAAACAGCTGTGTGGAAAGAATAATCCCCCTGGGTTCCAACTCTGCTATTGCCTTTATATCTTCGAGCGTCTCATCACTTGATGACCTAGCTGAAGATGAAGCTGATTGACTGATGCCGTCTGAACTTGATGTTGATACCGGATTCTGGATGCAAAGTGATCCAATGAGACATAGTATTACGCTTTATCCCTAACTTTTGCCTGGACCACCCTTTCGGGTTTTCAGTCCACCAGGATACCCATTTTTGCCCAAGCCGCCTTTTCAGGTTTTCGACTTGCCGGGTGTACAGATTTTTTTTTCATTTCATCCCTTCATTTTTCCCGAACCCTTTTGGTTCGCCGGGAAGCCCTAATTTTTGCCTAGGTATGTCAACCTAGCGGGTCTTTTATCATGCGTAGTATCTTTTGACTATGTCTGCATTGGCGGGGTGAGGAAGGTCGTCACCATCCATGGTAGTTAGAATCATGGCTCCTCCTGAGAACATATGTTTAACCACAAATGGCCCTTCGTACGTAGGGGTCCATTTGCCCCTTGGATCACTCTGAGGAAGGATGATGCGCTTGATTACCAGATCCCCAACTTGATATTCTTGCGGTCTGACTTTCTTGTTAAATGCCCTGATCATCCGTTTTTGGTACGTCTGACCATGACAAATAGCAGCAAGTCTCTTTTCGTCGATTAAATTTAGCTGATCAAGTCGTGTCTGGATCCAATCATCTTCGCTTAGATCTGCATCCTTCATTATCCAGAGAGAGGGTATCTGCACTTTGATCGGTAAGACTGCCTCCATACCGTAGACCAATGAGAAAGGGGTTGCCCCGGTTGACGTCCTTGCTGAGGTACGATACCCATGTAGAGCAAACGGTAACATCTCATGCCAATCTTTATAGGTCACTGTCATCTTCTGCACAATCTTCTTGATATTCTTATTTGCTGCTTCCACAGCCCCATTCATCTTTGGCCGGTAAGGAGAAGAGTTGTGGTGCTGTATCTTGAACTGCTCGCAGAGCTCAGTGATCATCTTGTTATTGAGATTGGTACCGTTGTCTGTAATGATTCTTTCTGGGACGCCGTATTGACATATCAGGTTATGTCGAATGAATCGTGCCACAACGTTCTTGGTTACAGTGGCGTAGGAAGCTGCTTCAACCCACTTTGTAAAATAATCGATTGCTACCAGGATGAAGTGATGCCCGTTGGATACCGTAGGTCTGATTTCACCGATCATATCAATGCCCCACATTGCAAAAGGCCAAGGTGCGGTCAGGACATTCAGAGGAACTGGAGGAACACGCACCTTATCAGCATAAATCTGGCACTTGTGACACGTCCGAGAATGTTGGTAAGAATCAGCTTCCATTGTGGACCAGAAATACCCTGCCCGAAGGATTTTCTTTGCCATAGTGTGTCCACTGGAATGTGTTCCGAAGGTACCTTCATGCAGTTCTGCCATGATCCTTTCTGCTTCAGTTTTATCCACACAACGCAGTAAGGTCGAATCATGGTTTCGCTTGTACAGGATGCCATTGCTGAGGAAGAACTTTGCAGCGAACCTTCTCAGAAACTTCTTGTCGTTGACAGATGCACCTTCAGGGTATTCCTGAACTTCCAAATATCTCTTTACCTCATGGTACCAAGGTTTCTCAATCACCAACTCAGTCTCAAGATCACAACAGTATGCCGGTTCGTCCAGTTTCCAGATGATGACCCGGGGAGCCTCATTGTCCCATTTGACCTTGAACATGGAAGACATTGTAGCCAACGCGTCCGCCAACTGATTCTCCTCTCTCGGGAAATGTTCAAAGGTTATCTCTGTGAAGTGGGGGATCAAGGTCAACACACATTCTTTGTAAGGAATAAGATTCGGATGTTTCGTATCCCACTCTCCTTTGATATGATTGATCACGAGAGCGGAATCTCCGAAGACACTCAGAAACTTGATCCTTAAGTCGATCGCAGCTTGAAGACCCATGATGCATGCCTCATACTCCGCCATGTTGTTGGTGCAGTTGAAACATAGTCGGGCAGTAAGTGGAGTATGAGTGCCTTGAGGGGATATGATCACAACGCCGATACCGTTACCCAAAGCATTGGAGGCTCCTTCAAAGTGCATAGACCATCGGGATCCTTCCTCAGGTCCTTCATCCGGTCCAGGTACTTCACAATCAGTCACTAACATGATACTCTCGTCTGGAAACTCGAAGTTCATTGACTGATAGTCGTCTACTGCCTGATGTGCCAAGTGGTCTGCCAATACACTTCCTTTGATGGCTTTCTGAGTTGTGTACTGGATGTCGTATTCTGTCAAGATCATTTTCCATCTTGCTATTCTCCCAGACAGAGCAGGCTTTTCGAATATGTACTTTATAAGATCCATCTTTGAAATCAACAAGGTAGTGTGAGTCAGCATATACTGTCTCAGCCGGCGAGCAGCCCATACCAAAGCGCAGCAAGTTTTCTCGAGCAGTGAGTATCGGGTCTCACAGTCGGTAAACTTTTTGCTAAGGTAATAAATGGCGTGTTCTTTTCAGCCAGACTCGTCATGCTGCCCCAGCACACACCCCATTGAGTTGTCAAGTACTGTCAAGTATAGTATCAGAGGCCTTCCTTCAACCGGTGGCATAAGGATGGTTGGTTCTTGGAGATACTCTTTGATTCTGTCAAAAGCGGACTGACATTCATCATTCCAACGTACCACCTGATCTTTCTTCAGCAGCTTGAAGATTGGCTCACAAGTAGCAGTTAGGTGCGAGATGAATCGAGCAATGTAATTCAGGCGTCCTAGAAAGCCTCTGACTTCTTTCTCTGTCTTAGGAACTGGCATCTCTTGAATGGCTTTGACCTTGGCAGGGTCCACTTGAATACCCTTATCACTTACAACGAAGCCTAACAACTTTCCAGATCTAACCCCGAAGGTGCACTAGTTCGGGTTCAACCTCAGCTTGTACAGTTTCAGACGGTCAAACAGCTTCTGTAGATGGTCAAGGTGTTCCTCCTCAGTTTGAGACCTTGCAATCATGTCGTCGACATATACCTCAATCTCATGATGGATCATGTCATGAAATAAAGCAACCATGGCACGTTGGTAGGTTGCCCCAGCATTTTTCAGTCCAAAAGGCATGAACTTGTAGCAGAAGGTGCCCCACTGAGTGACAAAGGTAGTCTTCTCCATGTCTTCAGGAGCCATCTTGATCTGATTATACCCTGAAAAACCATCCATGAAGGAAAACACCTTATACTGAGCAGTATTGTCAACAAGGACATCAATGTGAGGTAGAGGGAAGTCATCCTTGGGGCTGGCCCTGTTCAGATCCCTGTAGTCGACACACATTCTGACCTTTCCATCTTTCTTTGGTACCGGCACCACATTGGCAACCCACTGAGGGTAAGAAGTCACTGCAAGAAACCCGGCATCAAACTATTTCATAACCTCAGCTTTGATCTTCTCAGACATCTCTGGACGCATACAGCGGACCTTTTGCTTAACTGGAGGGCAGTCTTCCTTGGTAGGCAAATGATGGACCACAATGTCGGTATCCAACCCAGGCATGTCTTCGTAGGACCAGGCGAAGATCTCCACATAATCATGTAACATCCGAGTCAACTGTTGCTTCACGCTGAGCTCTAGGTTAGCACCAATCTTGACTTCCTTTCTGTCAGTCTCAGTACCCAGATTTATCGTTTCCACCGGCTCTTCATGAGGTTGAATTGCCCTCTCTTCCTGGAGTAATAGTCTTGCAAGCTCGCCAGGCACTTCGCAATCATCTTCACCTTCGTATTCGGCTAAGTTGATCGGATTTTCGAAATCATAACTGGCAGTAGCAGAGTCGTTACCAGTGAGATCCAGAGTGGATTGAAACATGTATGAGTGAGTGTGTGTAAATACAGCTGTTTTGCAATATATAAAGAAAGGAAAGAAAGAAAAGGAGCATAAGATTTGAAATGTGAAAAACGTCCAATGCTTTTATTCATGATATATGAAAGTGACAAACAAAAGCCCTCACAAATAAAACCAACGGTGCCCCGGGTAAGACACCGGGCCATAAAGTTTCAAATTACTGTTTATTACAAATCCAAAACAAAGAAGTTCATTACTGGGTGACAAAAGTTATGGGTGTAAAGTCTTTTGCGGTCCAGTTGCTAGGTCCACCATTGGTCGTTGGGTAGATCCAGCTGTCAAACTCGGATTCTTCCACTTCGTCTTCATCCCCAACAGCATTTACTCCTGGATTAGTGATGAGCACAGGAGGCCTTCCAATCCTCGCTTTGCGCACAACTTTCTGAGCCTCTGCAGTGAAACCCAGCCCAAACTTGTTAGTCTTAGGAGTAAAATCAGGGAGCTTGCCCCAGTTTGCACATTCACCTCTTTCAATCACAGCCCGGACGTCCTTTAAGGAGGCCATCTTCAAAGGAGAAACCTCTTCAACCACTGCTTCTGCTGCTGCCAATGTTTGTGGCACCTCTTCAAAATGTTGAAAGGGGGTCTCAATGAACTCCCCATCCATTTCCACGTACCTGAAAGAGTTGAGGTGGGTGACCATGTATTCCTCTTCCCCTTGCACTGTTACAATCTTCCCCCGGACAGGGTACTTGAGTTTCTGATGCAACATGGAGGTCACAGCTCCAGCCTTGTGGATCCACGGGCGACCCAGCAAACAAGAATAGGACGGACGGATGTCCATCACATAGAATTTTGAATCAAAGACCTGTGACCCAACCCTGATTGGGATGTCAACTTCACCATGTACCATTCTTTTGGACCCGTCAAAGGCCCGGACAACAATGTTACTTGGTTTGAGCTCTAGACCCTCACAGTCTAGCCTGTCCAGAGCCTTCTTGGGTAGCACGTTTAGTGAAGAACCAGTGTCAACCAGCACGTGAGCAAGAGTAGTGCCCCTGCATTCAATGGAGACATGCAGGGCATCATTATGGTTCTTCCCCTTGGTCGTCAGATCAGCATCAGAGAAACCCAAGCCATTATCAGCGGTTAAGTTGGTCACACAGTCGGTGAATTGATCAGCAGACGTCTCTTGGGGTACGTGAGCCGTCTTTAAGAAAGAAATCAGGGCCTTGGCATGGGCCTCTGAACACAGCAGCAGTGATAGCATGGAGATTTTGGAGGGGGTGTGCCCCAGCTGTTCGACAACGTTGAAATCACTTTTCTTTATAATTTTGAGGATCTCTTCCATCTCCTGCTTGGAAGCCTCAACAATGGTCTTTGGTGCCTCCGTCCGGGCAGGCACATCATCAGCAATCCCCTTGCCCCGAGCATCAGATGACTCGGCAGCAGGGGTGGAAACTTGGTCAGGGGAAGAGACAGACACACTGGCAGGTGTGATGATCAAAGGCCTCTGAATTACTGGAGGAGCAATGTCTGGTGAGAACAGTATTCCACTACGATTGACCTTAGCAGGCCCAGTGATGTTGGTGACACCAGTATCAGTGTTGAACTCTTGTTTCACTCCCAGAACATAAACATCTGCCCCATAGTGCCATGGGACAGCTTTATCAGACTTGTAGGGGATGGGCCCCGGAACTGTAATGGTGATGGGAGCAATCTTGTGAACAGGCAAAATTTGGACAGGCTTCTTTGAAGGAGCCTTGGAAGGGTTGTTGAAAATGGTAACAATCGAAACTTCTTCAACAGGGGCAGCAGAAACGGCAGTCTTCTTGAACAATATCTCTTTACTATCCATCAGGTTTTGGACGCCTGATTTCAGCAAAGAACAACCAGCAGGGGAATCAACACATAGAGGGCAACCTTTGCTACATCCCGGAAATAAACCGGCTAGCAACAGGTCCCTCTTGACAGTCAGCAGCGGAGTAGCAACATCATCCACATAAGCTACATACAAATCCTCCTCAACAGCATTCACTCCATGCTGGGGCATGGGAGCGGTCACAACATTTGGCCTCTCGGGCGCCTCAAACTGTATCTCCTTGGCATCAATAAGGTCCTGAACCTTATTCCTCAGAGCCCAACAATCATCAGTAGAATGCCCCGGGCTATCGGAGTGATAAGCACAGCGGGCGTTTGGATTATACTTGGGAGAGGTAGTATTCACGACCTTCGGGGCCTCTCTAACAGTCACCAAGTTAGTTGATAACAGTTGTGGCAAGATTTGAGAGAGAGTCATGCTGAGCTGGGTATACTGCCGTTTGGGCCTTTCAGCTCTGGGTTGGTTGTACTGTTGTGGAGCAGTAGCAGGCTTAGAAATAACCACCGCGTTGACAGCTTGGCGGCGTTCAGGTTTGTCTTGCCTTCTCGGACCATACACAGCACTTGCCTCTTTCTTGAAGGGCTTCTTTTCAGCATTTGAGGAGGCAACCTTCTGTATCTTTCCTGATTTTATACCAGCCTCGATCCTCTCACCAGTTAGGATCAGATCAGTAAACCCAGCAGAGGAATTACCAATGAGATGATTGAAAAATGGACCAGATAGGGTCCCCAAGAACATATCCACCAGCTCCCGGTCCGTCAATGGTGGTTGCACCCTGCCAGCCAGATCTCTCCATTTCTGTGCGTACTCCTTAAAACTTTCACCCGATCCTAGCGACATACCCTGGAGTTGGGTACGCGTAGGAGCGAGGTCGGAATTATATTGATACTGCTTGTAAAAAGCAGTGGCCAGATCCTCCCAGTTACGAATGTTGGTCCCATCCAGCTGATAGAACCATTCGAGGTGAGTCCCTGAAAGACTCTCCTGGAAGAAGTGGATCCATAAGTTCTTGTCTGCTGTGTAAGGCTGGATCTTCCTTACATAAGAACGGAGGTGCATCTTGGGACAGGAAGCCCCGTCATACTTCACAAAGGCAGGCGCCTTGAACTTGTGTGGAATTACCACCCCAGAAGATAACCCCAAGTCTCCGAAATCCAGTCCAGGCACACGTTGGATCTCCATGGCATTCAACCTGTCCTCCAGCTGCTTGTACCGGTCCTCAGCAGGAGGTTACTGTTCGTCGTTGAAATCTGTCTCAGTGTCAGAGACCACAGGACTAGGTACCTCTCTCCCTTGGTGACTACCTTCCCCCACAGATGGAGTAATCCTCTCAGCTTCATTTTGCAAAGTGTTCCCGAGTCTGCGCCCAGTGTTGAATAGCACAGTCCTCTTCTTCTTCTTATTCTTCTTCAGGAGCATAGCCTTCAGCTCTTGTTGACCTTGAGCCAAACCCATGACCAGCTCCTGAAATTGTGCGTTCTGCGCCTGAAGGGCCTTGATGGACATCTCGGTGGATGATTCAGGGTTCATGATGCCGAAATAAACAGTGAAGAACAGTAAGCATCCTGAAAAGAAGAGTACCTGCTATGCACATGATGAATGATATGTGTTTATGCAATGCATTCAAGGGTTCGAAAGTTCAAATTTGTTGTAGACAAAAAGGAACACACGTTAACATTAAGGAAATAATTTTTTGTTACATCAAAGCCTCATGGGCAAAATATTACAAAGAAACTCAATCCCAAAAGACAATACGCATCCTTTTTGGAGCAATGTAAGTGTTGATATTCCTCTCCTCGTGCAGTAGGCGGGTGAGTTCCAAGACCTTCTTTTCACTAGCATGTAGACTGATCTCAAGAGAATTCCGTTCTTCCTTAAGTTGGACCCAGCTCTTCTGCATTTCTTTCCAGGATGTGGGCATGTCAGGATGTTGGATGGTGTAGGACACCTCTCCTTCCAATACTGGCTCTTTGATCACAGGGAGAACATGAGGATAAGGCATTTCTAACTTCTGGGTGTGGGCACTTACCCACTTGAGATAAGGTTCCAACGGGATGGAGTTCTTGTGCCCCAGTGTCTTGCTGTCTATCTTACTGGGCATCCTCCAAGCTCTGATAAATCTCTGGCGAAGTCCTTGTGCATCGTTGTCGAAGTCAAAAACTACGTCAGGAATTAACATGTCATGAGGGCCATCCCTCTGAGCATAACCAAACTGTCTCCAAGCCAAGCATGGGTTGTAAGTAATACCTCCTCTGATTCCAAGTAAAGGAACATTAGGGTACTCCCCGCAACGATCAATGATAGTGACATCCTCTCTGGACCGAGAGCACCAATGTATATCTGCATGTGTAAGGGTCATCAATCGTTGTGACCATCTCAAACCCCGCTCATTCTTCAAAACTGATTATGGAAGGTGCGAAATAAACCACCTTCCCAGGAGAGGAGTACAGCACATAAGGACACCTCTTTTTCTCATGGTTCGAGTGTAACATGAGTGAAGGATGTCCCCCAGCAACGTAGGTATAGGATTCCTGGACATGAAGATCTGGACAGCACTGATGTCTATAAGCTGATCTGGATTAGGAAACAGCACCAAACCATAGACAAGGAGGGTCACAACCTCTTCAAAAGCTTGTAGGTCAAGGGAGTTCCAACATTCTTGGGCCTTTTCAAACAGAAACCTGGCTAAGAACCCTTTGATACCACTTCTAGCTTCCCAATGTCCCTTGAGGTCAGATGATTGTAGGTGTAGTGCTTTAGCAATCTCTTCAAGCTTAGGTTCCTTTTCCGTACCGTTGTAGGGTAGTTGATTAAGGATAGGGATCTTCAGAAGCCGGGAGAACTCTTCCAGTGTAGGCACCAGTTGGTAATCCAGGAAAGTGAAACAGTGATGCAGAGGGTCAAAGAACTAGAACATGACCTTTATCATGTCTTCCTCAATGTTGGTGTTGACCAAGCTAATGAGCCTTCCATGTCTCTCACTGAATGAAGAGCTCTCAGGAATCCTGGATATAAGCTCCTTAAGCTGAGGAGGGATCCTTACAAGGCTGATCTGAATTGTCTTTCTGCGAACAGTTTCCATGTCCTACAAAATAAGAACAAAGATGAAGGTTCGAACCCCTGAAATGGTTAGCCAATGCATATGATGCTATATGATGTCATGATGCTATGATTAAACACACCACAAATATTTACAAAGGCAAACATGATAAGGCACACAAGTCACACAAAACAAGCCCTTAGAGTTTAGGCCAGCATGGAGTCTGGGTATTACCCTCTTGAAGTTGGTGGGTTCAACCTGTCCTATTAGAAGTAACCGGGTTCTAAGGGTCCCAATATCACTGGATTGCTTTCATTGTTCATCGTTTCGATTTAGCCACTGAACTGGCGACCGAAATATTCCAGGAAAGCAACCCTCAATTGAGTGTAGTATCGAGTATCAACCAACCTCGGACTGCACCAAAGTCAGTTATCTCACTACCCTAAAGAGGCCAAGATAGTTCAATTAAGGTTCCTAAGGTCAGTTGATGCTTCACGACACCATATGGAGGCCCCGTACTCTCCTTGACTGAACTCAAGGGTTACCGGTACACACCAAAGTGCCACATCAACGTAGCAGACTGTTTCAACCATGTCGGTATACCCCGCACAGTTCCCTCACAACCTTGTTGCTACTTTCTAAGAAGGTATCCCCAGATCCGGGTTAGGATCTATAGAACTCCCAAGACAGTCCCACAATTTAAAGCAAACAAGTCAAAGCAATTGAAAACACAGTTATGAACTATCCTAAGGTACACCTCACTTTAGAGTATTCCCCAGCAGAGTCGCCAGTTCTGTGATCGGTGGATCTGGAACTGACTGTTTAACGCTGGTTCGCGAAATGTCGCGGAAGCAAGAGTCGCCACCGCCTTTTATTTTCTCCAACATGGAAAGGACAAAAGCACAGAAAAATTCCTTATTGAGATTGTTTCTCGGTTCGGGAGGTAGATTTATAGAAAGGGAAGGTGTTAGCACCCTTTCTATCCATGGTTATCCATGGGCTCTTAGATACTTGCTCATTTGGGTTTTCAAAATGTTTGTTTTCTTTTCAAGGTGAGTGGGTTTGAAAAAAAGTTTCTTTGAAAGTTTCAGATCGACTCTTGTATCGGTCCTCAAGAGTGTTTGAAAAAATTTGTTTTGAAAGCTTTTGAAAGTGTAAGGTGTGAAAAGTATTTTGTGATTTGTTTTGAATTAGAGCAAGTATTTACGAGTCATCTACCTACCCTAAGGAATTAGTCTGTGTAAATGTCCTTAAGGTAGTATCATCCCACCATTGAGAGGTAGGTAGCACCACCGTTGGAGGTGTTCGGGTCAATTCGAGGGTTAGGGACAGTGTGGTCACCGAGCAATGGTAAGACACCTTAGAAGCTACCCTTATGCCATTGATCTTTTTATTCCGAGGCGACCGTTCCGAGGCAACTTATTCGAGGCAACTAGATCAATGGAACATAAGGACTCACTAAGACGTCCTGTACTCGACGACCACGTTTCGAGGGGCAAGGCAACAGTGTGATCACCAGAGCAACAGTAGGACACCTTAGAAGCTACCCTTATGCCATGTTCATGGACATAAGGACTTACTAAGACGTCCTGTACTCGACGACCACGTTTCGAGGGGCAAGGCAACAGTGAGGCGTACCCTAGGAGTGGTGTATGAATTGTGTGTCATTTTCAGTTTATTATTTGTCTTGATCATGCATTGAGTGTTCTACGCTTGTATTTTTATTTGGGCATTCATTCTTTCATGTGATTATTAGCAGTTAAGGGTGCGGAATTTAAAGTACGGAAAAATAGAAGTCCTAAGCTATTACAAGGCGCGGGTCCACATCGCCAAATTAAACCAAGACCCGATTTGAATAAATAAAAATGCGGAAAATAAATGTCCTAATTATCTATTACAAGGCTTTGGGCAAGTACATTATATTCACAAAAGAAATAAAAATAAATGTGCGAAAGGAAATAAGAATCAAGAGCGAGGGCGTTGGACCCTTTAAGGAAATTAAATTGAAGTTACAAAATTAATAAAATTAAATAACGGAAAGAACTTATTTTTGGAGTTTTTTGTATTTATGAAATTTAATGAGAAAATTAATTATTATAGGAAACCCTAATTCTAGTTTGTTTTTAATTATAAAAAATGTTCAAATTTTGACCTAATTTACATTAATTATTTAATTACAAGTTATTTACAAAATAATTAAGAATTAATAATAATGAAAAAAGTTATTTATTATGAAAAAGAATAAAAGTATTAAAAACCTAATTTCTACATGTTTAGTTTATTTAAGAAAATACATTAAAATTAAACCTAAAATTAAAACTAAATTAATTATCAAATTTATTTACAAAAAGAAAACTATTAATAAATTAAATTAAATAAACATATTTTTTTTTATTTTTATGATTTCTGATTTTTTTCTGGTTTTGTGTTATTATTAATTAAATTAATTTAATGATAGAATAATTATTTTTTGTGTTTTTGAGTTTTAAAATTAAGAAGGAAATTAAACCTAAATTAAAGAACTAAATTAAGTTAATAAATTAAATAATTAAAATAAATTATGGCATATTTTTGATTTTTTATTATTTTAAGAAATAAAACTAATTAAATTAGTATTTAAAACCTAATTAAGTCTAATTAATTTTAATATTACAAAAAATAATTTAGAGTTTCCTAGAATTAAAAAAAACCTAATTAATTCATTAAATTTAGAAAAAAAAGAAAAGTCTGAAATTTATTTGGGTAAGAATATTTTGTGATTTTTGAAATAAAAAGAAAATTAATTTTTGTTAATAAAAGCAAATTAAATAAAAAAAAATAGAAAAGAAAAATTCAAGGGAAAAAGGAAATGGGCCTGGTTTTTGTAGCAAAAGGGGGGTGTGGATGGCAAAGCTGAGCCCAAAACACTGATGGCCTCCTTTGACTTTCTCCAATTCCATATGCCTGCTTTGACTAACGCCCACGATGGAAGGATGCACATGAGACGTTGGATTTGGATCAGGGGGCAATCTGACGGCTGGATCTTACAAGCGCGTGGTGTGGACTGAAGCTTGAGGCACATGGAATCTACTAAGCCCAATCAGCTTAAGTAATTGAGTCAGCAACCTGACTGGCCAATCAAAACACGTGAAAAAGCCACGCTTGCGTCAACTGAGTCAAGCAAAGTCAATGACGCCGGAGCAGTGCTCCGGTCGTCTTCTCCGGCGGGGGTGGTTCTGAAAACCTGCGAAAACAGTGAAATTGAAGCAAACAAAATAGCAATATCAAATGATTAGGGCATGGCGATCCTCATGGTGATGTTTTCATGGTTTAATGCTACCTATTTCCACCAAAACGAAACTCCAAGTAATCTGAACCCTAGCCATGGTGATTTACATTTTGGCCATTAAAGACCCCAAGCGATAGTCCAAACCTGTTCTAAACATTCATTTGAACTCAAAGGTATGGTCAGTAGAGATTAAATCAAGCCATAAGTGAAGATACGATCCATGGAAATTCTGCAAAGTGTATGTTCATGTATCTACAGTTTCAGTCTGCATGGTTATGTGAAAAGAGTGTGTTTATACCTTGTTTTACCTGTAGATCACGATAGGATGGATGAGAAGTCTTGTGGATGGTTGAGCCCTTGAATTCGATCTTGGTGCAATCCTTTGGAATTTTGAAAAAAAGAATTTTATCTTGGATGCCTCTCTCTCTCGTCCAATTGCCTTGTGATAGTTTGCATCTAGGTTATGTAAGTGATTCCAATCAGCATTAAGGCCCATAATACCATGCATTCAAGCTTAAGATTTTGACATAAACTCCCTTAACAAACTTTCCATCTTTGCACCAATTTTGAATTCTTGCTTGATTAGGCCTTGGAACGAATTTGGGATGTTGTATAATGATGATTCAAAGCTAATAAAGACCAAATATGCCCCTTAATTAACCTTCTTGATTTTTATTTGATTTTAAAGGATTTAAAATGAATTAAATCCAATAAAATCAAATAAAAATGAAAAAATTAATTTTAAAATTTGAAATAAAATGTGGGACACGTGGGAAGCATGGCCAAGCTGATTCAAGTGGAAAAAGTGGGCCCCTTTTGTCAAAAATGAAATTTCAAGGATAAATGATTTTGGCCATTTCAAAAAAATTTCCCAACTTCTCCAATGCATATCTTTCTCAATTTTTAAGTTTTGATCACGTTCTTGGACATTTTGGAAAGGTCTTGAAGTCCTCTAACCAATGTCTTTGGTCCCATGTCATTTTGATTTACCAATATCAAGTTATGGTCTTTGACTTAAAGTCCCTTTTTGTTGACTTTTGAAAATGACCTATAATGTTGAAATTGATAACTTTTTGTGAGAGAATTTCTTGGACTTGAAGTATGAAGATGAGTTGTAGGAAATATCATCCCCTTCAAAATGAGAATTGGATGGGATTTTTCTGATGAACCATGAAAAAGTTATGCCTTGGTCAAGTTTCAGTTGACTTTTCAGCTGTCCAAAAATAGAAACTTTTGACACCTTGATGATTTTTGAGCCATTCTTGTGAAATCATGGTCAAGACTTGACCAAATGATGATTGTGGCTTCAAAATAAGATGTTGACCACAAATTTTGACTTTTGACTGCCAAATGACCATTTTGCCCCTACAGTTGACTGTTGAGCAATTAGGGTTTTTGACTGTGCAACTTGACCTTGTGAGCCTTGAACCTTGGTATGTAGGTGCTTGACAATGTGTATGAGCATGTGGGACTTGATTGAGCCCTTGAAAACTTCAACTTCCTTGCAAGAACCAAAACCCTAATTTGACTGGCTTAGGAGGATGGTTGACTGTGTAGCCCTTGAGTAAACTTTGAACCATTTGCTTGTCATAACTTTGAAGAATATGGGAGGGCAAATTTTGGGGTACAACACTCACATTGTCAGAAAACTGTTATGTTAATTGAGAAAATTTTTAAGTCTCACATTGCATAACTTATGCACTAAGTTAGTTTTCAACATTATATAAAAAACGAAAAAATTTAAATCACACATTGCTTAGATTGCATACCTTAATTAGCTCATTTTATTATATAATGCAACCCATATTTCATTTCAAAACATCAAATACTACTTCGAAATTTTCCATTCTTTACTCTCTTGACTCCCCATTCTTGAATTTGAGAGTGTAATTCTTGACTAGTATCTACAATGCCGTAGATGTCTTAATTGATTGTCTGGCTTGCACAGTTTTTGACTATGCCGCAGAACATTTTTAAGAGATATTTCTTTAATGGCCTATTTTCAAAATTAATTTTAAATCAAAAAACAGCATAAAGCATGTTGAGATGCTTTTGGTGCTAAATCAGCTTCTGAGACTAATAATCGGTTATTCATCATTTCTTACAATTTACAAGTATAATATATTCACAATAAAAACAACATTGTTGAATTAATCTTTCATATATAGTTTCATATAATTTTAAATGTTTGCCAACCTTATTCTACTTTCCATATTGCAATAAGATCAACTATACATGTAATTTGAACACTATATTTTTATCAAAACTGTTAGTAGTGGTTTAGTTGATAGTTGATAGAAGATAGTTTTAGAGAGTTGTTTAGAAAGAAGGCTATGTCATTGATTTCTTGGAGGATACATTACAAGATACCAAATATCTATTTATAGGCTCAAGTCACCAACCTCTCAATGTGGTGAATGTTTCTACATTACTTTATATTTTTCTAGAGTTTTCATGATATGTTTGTATCATGATAGTTCTAGGTTCTTATATCTTTTACATACACTTATACTTCTAGATTATTCTACCATACTCATACACACTATAGTTTCTAGGGTATTCTACCATTACCATACATATTATATTTAGAATATTCTAGAAATTTGTAGCAATTTCAACACTCCTCCTTGATGCAAATTTCTGTAACTCTAAGCATAGTTCACAGCTTTTCAAATCTTGGTCTCGGTAACGCCTTCGTGAATATGTCTGCAATTTGTTCTTCTGTTTTGCAGTATTCGAGTTTGATCTCCTTAGTTGCTTCAGCTTCTCTAATAAAGTGATACTTGATTGTTATGTGTTTTGTTCTACTGTGATACACTGGATTTTTCGCCATTGCAATTGCTGATTTGTTGTCACAATTAATTGTAGGTTCATCTTGTTTTTCTCCCATGTCTTCAAGTATCCTACAAAGCCATATAGCTTGACTCGTTGCTTCAGCAGTAGCCACATACTCTGCTTCTGCTGTTGATTGTGCAACTGTAGCTTGCTTCTTCGATGCCCAAGAGAAAATTCCCGATCCTAGTGAGAAAGCATAGCCAGAGGTGCTCTTCATATCATCTACCAAACCTGCCCAATCACTATCAGTGTAGCCAAGTAATCCTGAGTTGTTTTCGATAGTGTACCATATACCAAACTCTTTTGTTCCTTGTAGATACCTTAAAATTATTTTTCCTGCTCCAAAGTGTATTTGACCTGGGCTTTGCATGAATCTTGATAGAAGACTTGTAGCATACATTATGTTTGGCCATGTAGCTATCAAATATAGAAGGCTTCCAATTAGACTTCGATATTTGGATGCATCAACTTCTAGTGTTCCATCATTCTTCTGTAGTTTCTCATTTGTTATGAGTGGAGTAGCGACAGGTTTGCAACCGTACATATTGAATTTCTTAAGTAAGCCTTATGTGTATTTCTTTTGCGAGATGAATATCCCTTCATTTCTCTGACTTGCCTCTATACCGAGGAAGTAACTCATCAAACCAAGGTCGGTCATATTAAAGGTCTTCATCATGTCTTCTTTGAACTTCATCATCATCTTGGTATTGTTTCCTGTGTAAATAAGGTCATCTACATATAGAGAGAGTAAGAGAGTGTACTGACCTTGAGACTTGATGTAAAGTGTAGGCTCACTCTTTCTCCTCCTGAATCCTTGATCTATGAAATACTGATCAATTCTACTATACCATGCTCGAGGTGCTTTCTTTAAACCGTAAAGTGTTTTTCTTAGTCTTAACACTTTGATTTCTTCGCTTTCAGAAATGAATCCTTTTAGCTGCTCCACATAAATCTCTTCTTCAAGTACACCACTGAGGAAGGCTGATTTGACATCTAGTTGCTGGATACTCCACCCTCTTTGTGCCGCAATAGCTATTATAGTTCTAATGGTATCAAGACGAGCTACTGGTGCAAATGTCTCATTGTAGTTAATCCCATGTTTCTGTGAGTAACCCTTAGCTACTAACCTTGCCTTGTGTTTATGTATGGTGCCATCAGGGTTGAGCTTTGTCTTATAGACCCACTTAACACCAATGATATCTTTTCCATGGGTACGATTTACTAACTCCCATGTGGTGTTTTTCTCGATCATCTTTATCTCTTCTTCCATTTCCTTTACCTATACTTCTTGCTTTGTTGCTTCTTCAAAGCTTCCAGGTTCAAGTATGGCCAAGTTACAGGTTTCATATATGTCCATCAAAGATCTTACTCGTCTTGGAGTAGACTCTGGTGATGATAATTCTTGATCATGTTGTTGTGGTGGAGGTGAAGAAGGTTCACCTGGGCCTTCTTCCTCAGATTCTTCTTGAGGTAGTTGAGCTAGTATAAGGATGTTCTTCTCCATTTTTTCTTCATCCCAATTCCAAGAAACGTTCTCATCAACTTCAACATCTCGACTGATGAAGAATTTTTTAGTTTGCAAGTTGTAGACATGGTAGCCTTTAGAGATTGTGTTATACCCCAGGAAGATACCTCGTATAGTTTTCTCTTCAAGCTTGTGCCTCTTCACGTCTGGAATATGAATGTAGCATATAGATCCAAAGACCCTTAGGTGCTTTGCTGACGGCTTCTTCGCATTCCAAGCTTCAATTGGAGTCTTATCTTCTACTGATTTAGTTGGACATCTGTTAAGTATGTAAACAACAGTATAGACTGCTTTTCAACCCAGAATATGTCAGGAAGTCCCTTCTCCTTGAGCATCTATCTAGCCATCTCCATAAATGTGCGATTCTTTCTCTCAGATACACCATTTTGTTGAGGAGAATATGAGAATGTAAGTTGTCGCTCTATGCCTTCATCCTCACAAAAGCTGTCAAACTCGCGGGAGGTGTATTCTTTGTCGCGATCACTTCTTAGTACTTTTATCAGTGTTCCACTTTGATTTTCAACAAGGACCTTGAAATTTTTGAATACTCCAAAGACTTCTGATATTTCTTTTAGGAAATATACCCATGTCATTCTAGAGAAGTCATCAATGAAGAGTATGTAGTACCTGTTGTTCTCGTGTGATGGCGTCCTCATCGGTCCACAGACATCAGTATGAATTAGCTCCAACAGATCTTTTAGTCTCCATGCTCCTCTTGTTGAGAACGGAAATTGGTGTTGCTTACCAAGAAGACATCCTTCACACACTTCATTGTTCTCCTTTATGCTTGGAAAATCTCTCGTCATGTTCTTATCATGTAACAACTTTAAGGCATGTGTGTTGAAGTGGCCAAATCTTCGATGCCAGAGCCATGAATCATCAACTTGTACCTTCATGTCAATGTTAGTTGTATGTTTTAAATTTAGCGGGAAGCTTATATTGCTCTTATTCATCTTCACTTGGATTATCTCGGCCCTTTTATTTTTGTTGTCTAAGATTTTGCATACTCCTCCTTCAAAGTGAAGTGTGTAGCCTCTCTCCATCATTTGACCAATGCTTAGAAGATTTTCTTTAAGGTCGGGGACTAGTAAGACATCATGGATGAGTTGTGTACCTTTATCTGTCTCCACCATGACAGTGCCTACTCCTTTTGATTCAACCACACCGCCATTTCCCAGTCAAACTTTGACTTTGACAGACTCGTCAATGCTTTTGAAAATAGTCTCATCCTTGGCCATATGATTGCTACATCCACTATCCAAGTACCAACTTCCTCCATTTTCTTTGACTGAGTCTTGAGTGGCATAGAACATACATTATTCTTGATCATTCTCCTCTACTATATTAGCTTGATGCCTATTTTTGTTGCGACGATTTTTCTCTACATGCTCAAACTTCTTGCAATGGTGCATTGTGGCATATTACGGAACCAATGATTTTTCTCTTTGTGACTCAGTCTTTTGCATATAATGCATGGGGTATTTTTATCTGTTTTGTTCTTAAGGAAATTCCTAGAACCTTCTCTTCTTCTTGAAGTTTCTCCATAATTTTTCTTTCCTCCATTTTCTTTGTTTTGGGGATGAAATTTGAGCTTTGACTGGAAGACATTTTCAAGTGTATCTTCTTTATGCCTATACATTCTTTGTTCATATGCTTCAAGAGAGCCCACAAGTTATGTCACTAATAGAGTGGACATATCTTTGGTTTCTTCAATCGTTGTCACGATTGGGTCAAACTTTGGAGGCATAGTAATTAGAATTTTCTCAATAATTTTCTTGTCAAGAATGTCTTCCCCAAAAGCTCTCATTTGATTAACTATTTCTTTAACTTTAGAATAGTAATATTTAACTATCTCAGACTCCTTCATCTTCAATAGTTCAAAATCTCTTCTTAGAGATTGAAGATTGACAACATGTACCTTAACGCTTCCTTGAAACTCCTCCTGCAATGTGTTCCACGCTTCTTTGGCATTCTTAGCTCCCATAATTCTTGGGAAAATTGCATCAGTTACCGCTTGTTGCAAGGTGAACAATGCCTTTGAATTTTTCTGTTTATTTTTCTTCAACTCTTTTTCTTGAGCTGCATTAAGAGCTGAAGTATCTGCGGGAACAATGAATCCTTCTTCTACTATGTCCCATAAATCTTGAGAAGAAAAAATGTATTCATTTTAACACGCCAGAAATCAAAATTTTCACCATTGAAAATAGGGACAGAAATAGTTGATGATTGAGTGGTGTTATCCATGTCTTAGACAAATATTGGAGTGGTTTAATAGTACAAGGGAAATTTTTGAAGTCGTTGGGAGGAATTTGAAATGATATGTATTAATTTAACTACGCCCAATGTATGACCGAACGTAGCTCCGATGTCACTGTTAGTAGTGGTTTAGTTGATAGTTGATAGAAGATAGTTCTAGAGAGTTGTTTAGAAAGAAAGCTATGTCATTGATTTCTTGGATGATACATTACAAGATACCAAATGCCTATTTATAGGCTAAGTCACCAATCTTTCAATGGTGGTGAATGTTTCTACATTACTTTAGATTTTTCTAGAGTTTTCATGATATGTTAGTATCATGATAGTTCTAGATTCTTCTATCTTTTACATACACTTATAGTTCTAGATTATTCTATCATACTCATACAAACTATAGTTTCTAGGATATTCTACCATTACCATGCATATTATATTTAAAATATTCTAGAAATTTATAACAATTTCAACAAAAACCTTAAATCATTTGATATATGAACCCTTTCATAATGCCTACATAATCATAGCTATGCATACATGAAAAACAAAGGGCTATAACACCACAATATTTCCAATGAAAACTGTAGTAACATTGCATTATAAGTTAACTCTAAATATATGACTATTAGAGTTTTCTTGCATTGATATGGACACAAGATATCCATCTTGTTACAATTTAACCAGATGACTAATATCCATTGGGTATGCAAAGGCTGGAACAGGAGCATCATAAGCCATATTTGCTAACACTTTGTTGACCATCTCAGATGGATGAAATTCATCAAAAAACGGATGCAAATTTCTGTCCAGGCATGGTTCCTCATTAGGGATACACTGCCCGCTTGATCCCACTTTGCAACACGTCAAAATTTTGATATCTGAAATCCAACCAAAGTTAATAAGATACATACAATAAATTTGTTGAGAATGGTGATAATTATGATTGAGTTATTATGAGAAGAAAAATGGTTTAAAATTTAAATACCTTGCTTGAAGCTATTTTCTGTTATGATAGCAGTGTTAATGAAGATGAATTTTGCATCAGGTAATTCTTTGTTGAAACGGTCAACAACGGCTTTAAGTTTGTTATTGAAAACTAGTGCTGCTGTATTTTGTTCTTCAATACACAGTGAACCATTTTTCCCGTGTGGAACGCAACCTATAAGCGACAATCCAAACAAAGAAAACTTTCTTGCACCAAGCTCATACAAAGCTTTTAAATAAGTCATATGTTCTTGGATAAGAGCTACAGCATACTGGTTAGTATTGTACTTTCCGTTAGTTGGATAATGTTGTGGCAGAAAGTAATTGTTAAGGTAATCATTGCTTCCTGTATTTACATAATATAAGCACTTATTAAGGTGTTGTTGCACTTTGTCACTTCCAAGTTTTGTGGAGATTTGAGAAACAATATCTTTGTGATGTTCTAATTGCAATCCCATGCTTATATCTTGACCCTGCAACATTTTCAACATGATTACTAAATTTGTGATGTTCTAATGAGCCATATGATATAAACTTTCAATCCAATGCGCAACATTGAATTACCATGTGTGTTCCAGTCTCATTGCGAATTCCTGCTGCACCAGATGCATAATTAACACCTTCAACAATGTTTGAATCTTTGGTATTTGCATAGGGTGGAATGTAATGGTCAAATCCCAAAAGATCAGCTGCAATATTAGAATTACAGGTTCAATATAAATGCAACAAAAAATGCAAACTCTGTACGTGATTAATTTGGTTAAGTATAATTACTGATTATGTCAACTGAAGTAAGGCCATTGGTAAATCTTCCAGTAGGCCCATCAGGAAAATCAATTCCATAAGGTTTGTAATTAGCTTTGGCATCGGTAGCAAGGTCGTTGTTATTTCCATTATCCGATAAAGAATCTCCAAAAATGAAAATACAAGGTACTTGGGGCTCTCCAATAGCACAATGCATTGCACTGGAAAACAAAAAAAGAACTAGCAGCCATAACTTAGCCTCACAATCCATTTCAAATGTCACAAATCAAAAGTTTGTTATCACTTATGATCTAAAGTATTTTGAGTTCAAGCACAAGATTACAATGGAAGCTTAAAATATACATTGAGAGAGGGTACCTATATTTATCATAAGCATCGTAAAGTTGCATGCATGTAGTGTTAGATAAATGAGGGGAAACTGCAAAAGAGAAGACTAGTTCAATTGTTTATCATGCATTTATCTACCGTAAAATTCTCATGTTAAGAAAAATCGACAAGTGTATACATGTTTATAGGACACTATATATTGTTTTCCGCTACGTGTTAGATATTCATTGACATGTTTTTAAATGTTTATATTTTTTATACTGTATTAATTTTAATTTGTCTTCAACATTAATTTTTTTTTTATATTCAACCTTTTAAGCACTTCATTTATTTACTTATATCCTCCCTGTTAGATAAATATTAGAAATCTGTTATATTTTGAATTAGTCTTTTATTAGTTCTGACTTAGTATTTATCAGCTGCTATTTTTTAGGATAGAGTTTGTTTTCAACTTCTCTACCCACGTTGCAAGTTGTAAAACGTGGGTCTTAGGTTTATTTCAGTTTCATGTAATTGGCTATATAATAGCCTCAGTTTATTGAATAAAGTACATCCCTTCAGTGCATTTTTTCTAAGCTTTCTGTTTTAACAATCCCACCATCCTAAAATAATTGTTATAGTTAATTATTTCACACGAATTAAGAAAATATGATACGTGAAAGAGATAAAAAAAATTTATTGCACTTATATTGAATAATTGATGTATTTGGTTACAATGATGAATGAGACAAAGTCATTTTCATTTTTCTTCCAATTTTTAATGGCAAGAACATGGAGCGATGACATAAAGAGATGAAATCTCTCTTTGACTTTCAAGATACTCTTGAGGTGATTATTGTAGGGGCAATTCCGAGGAGAGAGCATTTTACTTGGGACACACCTTTGTGAGAGACACACCACTTGTCCATCTAAAACCTTAAGGTTTTAGATGGACAAGTGGTGTGTCTCTCACAAAGGTGCGTCCTAAGTAAAATTCTCTCTCTTCGGAATTGCCTCTACAGTGGTATCATGAGCCTTTGGTTTCGAGATAGGGACCGACTTACTTGTATCAAGCGGTGGTACAAGTGTATGTGGATGAGATTCATTCCACGTGAGGGGGAGCATTGTGACTCACACTTGAGGGGGAGTGTTGAGAATCAAGTGTGGGGAAGAAGTCCCACATTGATTATAAAAGGGAAGATTGAGCACTTATAAGTGGGAGAACCCACTCATCTATCACCTTAAGGTTTTAGATGGACAAGTGGTGTGTCTCTCACAAAGGTGTCTCCCAAGTAAAATGCTCTCTCCTCGGAATTGCCCCTACAATTATCAATGATGTCTTTGAGCTTGCAGCAAACACAACTGAAGCTCAATGCGCTATTCACAAAGATTCTAAGAAGAAGGTCTGCAAGGCGTTATTTTGCATTCAATCAGCGGTTGGAGGTGTAAACTTTGATAGGATTGCTCATGTGACTGCGAAAGAGGCATGGCATATTCTTATCAAATATTATGAAGGAGGTGAGAAAGTTCAAATCGTAAAGTTGCAATATTTACGAAGGCAATATGAGTTACTGCATATTGAATACAGTGAGAAATTTGCAGGCCATGTGTCCAAGATGCAAAATCATGAAGATTTGTGGTGAAATAATGAAAAACAAGATGATCATTTAGAAGGTGATGAGAACCTTGACTTCTCATTTTGATCATGTCAGATCTTGTAGGATCATTAAAAACCCATGAATTGAGAATAATTGAAAGAAGATGTGTTCAAGATTCCATTCCGGCTTTGCAAGCTCATACTTGGAAGAAGCATGGTAGATTTAGAAAGTTCAAAGGTAAAAGTGACAAAAGTAATAACAAGAAAGGTTCTTGGTCTCACTCTCAAAGCACAGGAATGATGAGAACCATGAATCCTATAAAAGAGGAGGAGGTTTTCGATCAAGCGCCTACCAATGTGTTAAAAGCAATTATTGTTAGTGAGGACGCAACTATATTTCTTTATATCAAAAATCCTTTAATAGTTTGCGTCTAATACATCATAGGCGCCATGGTTTGGGATGTTAAGTCCATCGAATTGCATCGGTGAAGCTGAATAAATAAATCCAAAAATATCCCCCAGTGACATTTGGGGGGATTCAAACCCATGACCTTTCTCTAATACCAATTTTGGGATCAAGCATCTACACTACAGTAAAAGCAATTGGTGTTAGTTATGTCACAACTTCATTTCCTTAGAGCAAAGAGCCATCAGCATACTGCGCCTAACACATAATAGGCGCCATGGTTTGGAATGTTGGTACAAAAGAGGCAAATGAGCTACTAAAGATAAAGATTTTGATGAAGCAAAAATGGCACAAGAGATTCAAATTATTCTGCAACTATGGTCTTTATGGATGCATTTTTAGATGATTATTCTGATTTTGAAACTTGGTACTTGGACACATGTTTCTCTAATTACATGACTGGTCATAAGGTATGTATAGTGATGGGAGATTCCGCAAGTGCACGGACCTATCGAAATAATATAAAATATTTGTCGAACCCACAAAAACCTTGTCAAACCTATCGTTACTAATTGTTACGATATTTATAAAAGTGTATTAGTATGAATATTTTCCAATACCACAACATACATTTTGGTTTGGAAATATATCTTAGTTTCCACAAAATTTTGCGGGAGGAGAATTGGTGGGTTATAGGGAGGAAGAACAACATAAGGTGATACCTTCTCTATCTCCTTGACAACCTCCTTTCAGGTGGTGGTGGTTTTTTCTTAATCTCTACTCTTTTCTCACCAAAAATTTCCTCAACCTCATTATCACTATCCTTAGGGTTTTCAATTTTTCTTTCACTACTGGTTGTTACAACATTCACATGCTCCTCGAGGAGGGGTCCTAGAGGTTTTTGTTCAACCAGAGAGATTTGAGTCTCCAAGGCCATGTGAGTCGCTAGGAACTCGATCACAATACTCAGCTGCCTAAGGGTTTCATTAATATGGAGATTTTGTTTTCTAAACTCTTCATTTTAGACAGTTTGTGTCGCTACAAAGCGCTTCATCATGGATTCTAGCCTAGAGAGAGTTTGCGCCTCAAGGAAATTCTCCATTATCATTTCGAGGTCGGATTTATGAGCATCTTGTGGTTCCTCAAAAATACCGGGAGTGATAATTATAGATAAAGTTTTTGTGATACATAGTAATAGAGACAAAAGTGCCTTAGTCTATACGGTGTAACAACATGGTACGAAATTTGACGTAGTTGGTCCCCGGCAACGGCGCCAAAAACTTGGCGGAGGATTCCGCAAGTGCACGAAGTAATCAAAGTAATATAAAAGATTTGTCGAACCCACATAGACCAATTGTTAAACATATCGTTACTAATTGTTACGGTGTTTATCTAAGGCGGTTGAATTAAGAATAAGAACGATGAAGTAAATAACTTTATTAAATTTAGATGAATAACAATACTGAAATATAATTCACATCAATTAACAATACTCTAATTGTCTCTACTAAGATTACTTATGTGGCAGTATTTCCTGCTTCGAAAAGAATCAATTTAACGGGAACTATCGCTTTCGCGTATTCAGAATCAAATTTACACTCCAATTAATGCCCTCCATTGTCACTTATGGAAGGTGCTTATCGCGTTAAAGTAGTAAACTTATTTTTAAGAAATTGGACTCTTGACTCAATTGAAAAGTGATTTTGATTTAGAAGTTAACTTAAAAGGGATCCATGGCTTTCGCTCAAGGAACCGGATTTTAAACCTATAAACGGTGCACTTTCGTAAATAGTTTTAGAATCACTTTATAGAAATATTAGACTCCCTAATTAATTAACAAAGTGCTTTCATGGTATTTGTTAATTAAAAACAAACCAATCTTAGTCTTTAGTGTCAGACGACTTTCCATCTTATATGACGTTTTCACCGCATCACTTTCGTAGAGGAAGATTAAAATAAGTTCAAAAAAATCACTTTTAAATCAAAACAGCCCACAAAGGTAATCCTAAAGAGACAACACGTAAAGCACCGTCTGTTGACGATCCTCACATCCTAACACTAATAAATTAGTCGGACATGTTTAATAAAACGTAAATGGTTTTATGTGCGAAAGTAAACATAAGATGGAGAGAAGTAAATGCAAGGTAAATATGACAAGAATGTAAAGGCAAGATAAATAAAGTGTAAATGCAGAATGAATTAAAGACCTGCTCCAAATAGGAGAATTGAATCTGGTACAAACTTGATATAAACTTGACTTGAAAGTAAAATGGTGGCAAGATTAAATCTCATATCTACTATGATCCAACTCGATTACAACCATGGTGCGATAATCCGTCGATGTGACGAATTATCACTTTTACAGAGTAAGTTTATGCCTAATGTTGCAACTAAGAGTGGATGATCCAAATGAGACAATCTAAGGCCTATTTATAGGAAACAAAAACCTTGGGAAGTACAAAACTACCCTTCCTCCATCGATGGGGTTGGTTTCAGCCGCCTGGAAAAAATAAAGGGTGACGGGCGCCATATAGGGATAGCGGGCGCCATCTTCCAATCGTGGGGTAGTGGGTGAGATTCTGCAATTTCCAATAATTGTTTCGCCATTTTCAAAGATGGCGATCGCCATGTAGGGGATGGAGGGCACCATTTTTTGTTGGAGGATACCAAGAGTCCATTTCCATTATGTATATCTCTGTGTTAGCTTTATAATGCATTGAACAGGACATTATTCGGACTTACGAATCAAAAGTTATGGCCAAAATCGTCGGACAACACCACAGAGGAAAAATAACATCTTTTTATTGCAATAAGACTGCAATCGCCTATAATCCTATCATGTGAATTTTCCCTTGTCTTTCTTAGACTTTTCCTTCTCTTTTCTCATTTTTTGGCTTTCTCCATAGCGAATGCCATCTTGAACACCTTGTGTGCACATTGCTCAATTTCTTCCGTTTTTTGCTTGTTTTGCTTCGTTTCTTTACAGAAGGCTCTCAAACTGCTAAATAAATAAAAACAAGCAAAACATCAGCATAATAGGGAAAATGTAAAATAAAACGACGGTAAAACATGCAAAAATAGAGTAAAATAAATGGTGTAATTTTATGCTATCATATAGTCAAGTTGGATGGTATAAGGAAAAGCAAGATCAATTGTGTTGATATTACATCATTGCAAGCAGAAAGAGCAAGTAACATGGTCAACAAAAGAACTAATGGAGGGTAAACAATCATTGAAGATGTCTTGTATATACCAGACATGAAATGCAATGTTTTAATTGTTGGTTAGCTTGTTGAGAAATGATTCTTAGAATATTGAAGAATGATGTCCTTGAACTGTTTGATTCAAACAATAAGCTAGTCTTAAGGTCTCATTTGTCAAAGAATATAATCTTAAGGAATTTGATATGATCCATAGAAGTCAAATGCCTGCAATCCATGGTTAAGATCAAGCAAAGTTAGTTGTGGAAAATGAGATTTAGCCAATTAAACTTCATATCACTCAATAAACTTGTTGCACAAGAAATGATGATTGGTATGCCAACGTTTTCAATTCTTGAGAAGCAATGTGAATGTTCTTGGTGGAGAAGCAATCCAAGAATGCTTTCAAGTCTTACCTGCCTATGATATCATCATGCATCCTAGAAGTTTTTTACTCAGATGTTTCCAAACATGACCAACTGCTACTAACAGAGTTAAGTCACAGAGTTAAGTTTCTAACTGAAAATAACTAAATAAAAAAATAGAGTAACCGAATTCTAACTAAAAACTAATTTCCAAACAGAACAACTAATTCTCTAAACCTCTTTAAAGCACCATTCAATTTTATAACACAAAATCCAGATCGTAAGGCTAAGATTCATTCACCCTCTAACTGAATTCATATTCCTACCGTATATAAAAGCCTTCCCTCTCATATTTGTTTCACTCTCTAACCACCGCAACCTCAACCTTCATCTTCTCCTCAACCTTCAACCTTCTCCATCAACCACCTCATTCTCTCTGAACCTTCACCATCATTCAAAAGGATCACTCACAGAAAATTTTTCATGTTCATTCTCTCTCCACAAATCACCATCGAACTTCCCTCTCTTCACACCTTGCACCTTCATCATCTTATTCTCATCACAACACCTTCATCCTCGTGGAAACATAAACTTCTCTACATCTACAACAACCTTCAAACTACAACAAACTCCCTATAACTGAGTTTATACTTTCGAACTTCAACCTTCATCCACTATCATATTTCTCGCGGCAAATCACTCTCATTCCTCACCTATCTCTGTGAGTCTCCATTATAACTCTACAATTATACCTCAGTTCGACTCTCAACAACAACAGAACATTCACACATTTCTCGAGAACGGCGCGAGGATAACAATTTCGGCAAGAATTCCACACGCAAGGCATATACAGAAGTTCAGAAGTAGAAGAAGATGGAGTATATTACAAAAGAAGAGACAAGAAGATAAAGGAAGGTTGTTACCTGATTTAACGGTGGTCGGGAATCTCCACCACCGTACCAGAATTTCAGGTCTCCTAAACAAGTTCTTTTATGCGCTTCTAAACTTCTATCCACGCGCCTTCCTCTATTTAGAGACCTACCTACTTCAATTTTGTGAATTTGCACTTGATTATTTCGATTTGTAACACTTAGGGTTTCCTTTTGAATTTTTCGATCCCTCAACATAGAAAACCTGTTGCAAAATCTAATGCCAATTTCGTAATCAAGACGTGAATTCAGGTAGGGTTTTTTGTTTATGAGGTATCGGTTAAGGAAGTGTGGTGGTGGTGACAGAGGCACTAGCTCGCCGGGATCCGCGACGAAGAAAGAGAAATAAGAGAAGAAATTTAATAGATTGGAGGGGAAGGGTCATAGCAAAAACGATTGCGTTTAGTCTCTTTCATTTTTCTTTAATTTTGTTGGAATATTGTGGCTTGATGTGGGCCAACAACAATGCATAGCCCATTGGATTTCACGAGGATAACCCCATATAATCTTTGCCAACACCTTTTTTGTTGTTTTTGTTAGTTTTCTAAATGGATTGGTATTGGGCTTAAGGTTCTGGGCCAAGCGCATTTCACTGCTTTTACACCACTATTTCGAGCCTATATACCCCTTACTGCGCATAAATCCATTGCTACTGTTTTTTGGCAATCTGAACTTTGAAGAAAAAAACTTATTATGGACTTATTTTCTGGACTGGACTTAGATATTGCTAACTTACACCTCTTGCCTGCTGCTTGCACCCCTGACCATAGTCTTTAGATTTTTCTATATTTCTTTTATTGGTTTTTGCTAATAAGAATTAGTGAGTTTTAGGAGATAATTAGAATAATAAAAACAATAAAAAATGATAGAATATGATATAATTTTTCTAGAAATTCTTTAGTTCTTTGATAGAATTTTCTACGCATGAAAAACTAATATAAAAAATACTTTTTCTTTTAGTTTTTATTCATATTTTCATATCGTCGTGCCTCGTTATTTTTGACACGTTTGTTCATCGTGCAAGGTACATTTTTTATGCTTTTGATCATGTAACATAACAAGTTGTTATGTGATCAAGTCATATGGCTCATGATCACTTTTGATGCGACACACCTTATTTCTCATTGTCTTGAGAAATTTATATCATATTATATGTTGTCCAGATGCATGTGATATTTTATGATACTTTACGCAAGAACTTCTAATTATGCGTTGCATTCACAACACGCGTTTGCTTTTATCTTAGTTGGATATCGTTTTTTACTTTTTTTTGTTTCTTGGTGAAGCTTGCTCGACGCATACTCCTTGCTTCTCCATTTCTTTCGTCCACTTTCAATGATTTGCTTGCTTTTGGTAGTCGCCGCTACTGCTTCTATATTTCTCTGCACTTTATCGCATTTCTTTATTGCTTTCCTTGCCATGAGAAGTAGGACTAGAGATGTATGATGGGGATCTCCGTTGTTGATCATGTCAGGAACCCCTCTGGTTTATTTAAAGACCCATTTAGGGAAATTCCGTATTATGTGCATTTTGTCTGCTATCTGTGTTTGTTTAAAACCCTACCTTTGAAGTAGGTATTCTACAGGTGTGTTTATATTCGTGCCCACATATATTACAGATTAAAAGTCCTCAAAAGGAGGCGAGCGGAAAGGGTTCACAATCAACCCCTATAATTTCGTCTGTGTCATCCTTAATTCTTGACGCACCATGATGCTTCAGAATTGTGCCTTCTCTTGTTATCGGGTCATCAAGTGGAAAATGTTTTTGCAGTCAAACCCCCACACTTTGTCAGGAGTTCACATTGGCCGATGCTGACACTCTGTGATTGGTCATACTACCTTCTGTCGCCTACCTCTATCTTCTATATCTTGGTTAGATGTTCAGTCGCTTTGGACATCACATTTTTGTTTTACATCATATTCCCGCTTGTTTGCTTCAGGTGATTCGCTCCCCTTAGCTAAAGCATTTCTCTTCTTTTATTTTCATTCCCGCTTGTTTGTCTCAGGTGATACGCTCCCCTTGACTAAAGCATTTCGCTTCTTTTCCTTACCATTTTATGTGTGTGCTCCTTCGAGCTTGCTTGTTTTATCCTTGTACATATCATGTTCCCTTAGGATGCGCTTGTTCCTTTCGAATGCAAGTTAGACCTTAGGTTGCAAAACATGCATGCTAACATTAGGTAGACATTTCCCTTTTTGTTAATCCAAACCTTACAACTATCATTGTGTGATGACATTGGGGGTAGTGCTAGGCTAGTCTCCCTTAGTTGTTTTCTCCCTTTTGCATGTGCATTTAAACTACAACTTTCCTCTTCTTAGCAAATCATATAACATGCTAATCACACTTAAACCCTTTTTCAAGGTAACAAAACACAAACCGATCAAACGTGACATCTTACCTTGAGGGCGTAACTCAAAACCACTTTCAAGAAATGACATGTTAATTTACTTATGTGCCAACATGGGAGTCTCCAAAGGTCGAGCTGCGGCAGAAGGAGGAATTAGAATTATTCATAAAAAACATAAAACAAACATAAACGTTAGCCGAACTATGATAACTATGATTCCTCAAAAAGGATATGTAGGTATTGGGGTAGGGCCCAAGCAAGCACAACTTTATTTTCCCTACATTATTCTCTCTTTTCTTTTGCTTGCATTCTTCCTCAGTAGTAAGTAGTAAGCGTAGATTAGACACACCCATGAGATAGATAACAAGAGTGGATACCATATAGTACTACAGGCGTGTGGGGTGCTAATACCTTCCCCTCACGTAATAGACTCCCTTACCCAATCTCTCGGTTGCAAGACCGTGACTTCTCCCTTCTCAGGTTTTCTCGATGTTTACCTATCCCTTCATGTGGGATAAAAGACGTTCGATGGCGACTTCATTATTTGATGATTTTCAGTCAGTTGTTTCAGCTGGAGAATTCACTGGGGATAGATCGACCAAATGCCGATCCATCCCAGAGTCACTCCTAGCTCTTGTTTTCTTTTCCTTGAGTGTTTATTTTTTATGCTTTTTGTTTATTCATTCATACATTATTATCTGAGCATATGTATACATTGCATTTTACTGCTTTCCATATTGATTATCTGTTGTGCTGGCTTCTGGTTTTCCATGTTGGGTGGGTGTTACTATGAGGTAAAAGGCCCAATACCCAGGCCAAGTGACAACCATAGGAATCCTAGGAATAGAGTAGAACATGTCGGCTAGTTGACTTAGGTTTCACTATTGCCGTCATATCGCCCACGCTCATATGTGGTACAAATAAAGGGCTATCATTTTCACTTAGGTGATACAACGATAGTTTTTCAAGAGTACTCTCGATTATGAGTTACCCGACCTTACCCTAGCCTAGTTTTCACCTGTGAGTGGGGAGGGAATTATTATCACATGTGTGATACGGTGGGAGAACTGACTTGAGGTTTTGCGTTTGTTTTCGCAAATGTTTCGATTGAGCAAGAGTCGCCACCGACTTTTTATTTTATCCTAAGGAAAGGTTTAAAAAGCACAGCAAAAACCTTTGAGATGTTTTCTTGGGTTCGGGGAGTAGATTATAGAAAGGGAAGTTATTAGCACCCTTTCTATCCATGGTTATCCATGGGCTCTTAGTTACTTGCTTAGATCAACTTGCCTTAATTTTCAATTGTTTGAAATGGTGCTTTGTGTGTGTGGGTTTGAAAATGTTTTGAAAAAGAGGCCAATGTGGTGGCAACCTTTGTAATGATCCATGTTGGGATGTATACAAAGGTGTATGTCTTTTGAAAAGGTTTTCATTTGTTTTTGAAAGTCGTTTTTTGAAAGTGTAGTGATGTGTGGTTTAGAAAATAGGCAAGTGTTTTGTTTTGCAAGTTGGCAAGTAACTAAGAGTTTGTCTACTCCTAAATTTCTCAAAGATTTCTCCTATGTTTTTAACCCTTTTAACAATTTTGTTCCACCATTGTATTTGGTGGACAATCTTGTGTTAGGATGTGAAAGGGACGGGCGTGGGTCATCTTTTAGACCATAATTGCAATGGTGCCAAGTATCTTTGGGCAATTTTCCTTTAAGGGACTTGATCATTTTTTAGGCAACTTTCGAAAGCGTCATTGAGGGACTATGATCATTTGAATTGTATTTGTTTTGCCCAAAGAGACCTAACATGCAATATGGCCCATTATTGAAGGCAGCAAGTGGAATACCCTAGGGGTGCAAGTGTGATTAGTGTTGTCCATTTTCATGCTTGATTATCTTGAAATTAGGTCAAACTATTTTTGTTGTTTTTGATTCGCATACAAACCCTAATTCTAACATGGCATAATTAGAAAGCATTAAAGTGCGAAAAATAAAGTTCCTAAGTTATTACAACACAATATATGGGAAGGGGGGTACAAATGTTCAAATGGGGATATTTTGACAAGGAATTTAAACCTAGACTATTACATCAAATTGAGAATTTACAAGATATTTAATATACAACAATTAAATAAAAATGGAATAAATATGCAAGATGCAAAAATGTTTTTTTTATGTGTATGAAAAAAAGTATTTTTTTATATGTTAAATAAAACAAAATAAAAGTATTATTTTTTGGAGTTTTTTATGTATTTAGGGCAAAACCCTAATTTATTAAATAAAAGGTATTAATTATTTAATATGTACAATATTTAATAATTATGTATAAAAATAAAATAAAAATGAAGTATATTTGTCAAAAAGGTATTTTTTTATGTTAAATATTAATAAAAAATAAAATGTGTATATTTTGTATTTTTCCCTAAATATGCTAATAAATATGTGTGTATTTGTATTATTTAATAAATATATTAAACATGTATAAAAATAAAATATTTAATATTTACAAGAAAAAGTATATTTTCATAAAATATTTTCACAAGATAAAATAAAATAAAAAATCAGAAAAATAAAATGTATGGGTATTAATTTTAGTATTTTTAAATAATAGTATATAAGTATTTATTTATGTACAAATATCAATTTAAACTAATAAAAGCCTAATAAATATAAAAATGGTGTAAATTTTTTTTTTTATAATTTTAATATTGTGAGGAAAAATAAATAAGTCAGAACAAAAAAGAAAAGGTCAAAAAATCATAAAAATAAGCATAATGGGCGAAGGGGGTTTAAAAGTAACAAAAGGGTGCAAATAGAAATATGAAACAGAGCCCAGCCCAAAAAGTCCTTCTTCAACCTCCAGACTGTATGAACAACAATCAACACGCGTTTTCTATCTTCCAATTCCTGGACTTTCAAGCAAAACTCACAACATGAAAAATGTAGAGCATTAAGAGACGAATCTAGACATATAAAGAACTTGACTTAACTCTCTAAGATGAGAGAGAATTTCTTCTCCCCCAATTCCTGACCTAGTTTTTGTTCCATGTTCAGACATTAAATTCTCACAGCACACATAATATAAATGAAAACTAATTACATGGGCATGTTCAGGGCTATGAATGTGACATATTTTCTTCACAAACCTAAAGCTAACAATGCCTGGATAGAGAGATACGAGTTCATGAACTTACCTGTTCAGTTGGAATCGTATCTGGTGATGGAGGTACTTTCAGTGCAAGGTGATGATTGGTACAACTTCCTTGATGTCCAGGGATGCTATTCCAAGTTTTACTTTGCTTTGAAACTAGCTGAATCGAGTTATAGAACTCCACCTGCAAAACAGAAAAATGAAAATGGTGATGTTGATTGGGAGTGTTACAGGTCGTGTTTGAGGTTTGGAATAGCTTCAAGGGATGTTGTGGGATGTGTTTGAAGTGTTTTTAGCAAGAATGCATGAGAGGAATGAGTTATGGAACTCAATCTGCAGCAGGTCCCCTGTTTTGGCAGTTTGAGGGTGATTCTGTGAATGGGGAGGTATTGGAGGTGATAGGCTCGTGTCTCAGGCCAGGATGGATGTTTAGAATGTGCTCAAGAAGTTTGTCTAAGCTTGTGTTAGCTGATATGAGAGTTGTGTTCTGTTATGCTAGCTTTCTTCAACTTTAAGCAACAAAGTTCAAGTTGAGTTCTAGACTGATAGAGGACCCCCTAATGTGCTGCATACTTTGGCCTTGATCAGTGTAATTAGCTCATAAACTTGTGCCAAAGAGATTTGCACTGTACTTGCTTGGATTGTTAATTGACATAAAGTGCAACTTTTCTAAAATGGATATAATGCTTTATCTAAAAATGGCTTAATCTTGCATATAATGTCCAAACTCATAGAACAACACCTTGGCACAAAGGATTGGCATTAAATTATGGAGTGTAGATGAGATAAAAGACCTGTAATCTAGCTTAAGGCATGCTGAGTTCAAAAATGCAAGGTTATGGACATGTAACTTGGTCATGAACAAAGTGAGTTTTTCCTAACTTACCAAATTCGATTCTCCCTAACCATGAGGTTGTTTGATTAGTTCTTGAACATTTTGGAAAGCTTGGAATGTGTACTACTATCCATCTTTGAAATGCAAATTAAAATTCCAAGTGGAAGTATGTGAAAAATGGTCTTGAAGTTAGGTAAAAACCTTGCCTAAAATAGGTCAAATTTTCTCTAAGTTAAGAATGGTTTGGTACCCTTGTTCCAAAAATTGTAACTTGAGCTACAAGCTTCTTTTGGGAAAACTTTGTGAATCAAAGTTGTAGATTTTGCAATAGGCTACAACTTTCATGTTTTTACTTTTGCTTGAATCCAAATGAATCTTGGTGAGAAAATGGGACAAAGTTAGGAAAAAATTAGGGTTTTTCATAACTTAGAAAAATTCTAAGTTATGAAAAATCTTCATTTCAAACCCTAATTTGCAATTCTTGATTTCTTAATGAACAAGTTTCATGATTTGGCATGTTTTGATGAAAAATGAATCTTGACACTTGATTTTGACCAAAAAGTCAAAGTTTGACTTTTCAGTATACAGTCAAAATTGATCAATTGACTGGGAAATTCAACTGTCAATCTTGTGTATTTGGGATCTTTTGAACTTGTTGAGCATGTCAAGATAATTCCATGGGGTCCTTGAGTCCATATGTGAGCTTGATTTTCCATTGGCTAGGTCAAACAGTCAAAAATTGCCTTTGCAGTCAAAACCCTAAAAATGATCATTTTGCCCTTTTGGTGATCTGATCAAATTTCTTGTGGAATTGTGATCCAAACTTGATAAAATGGTCCATGTGAGTTCATAATGTTGATGTGGGTCAATTTTCATGAGATTTGACTGTCAATTGGCCACAGTTGACTTTTTCCCCAATACAGCTGATTTCTAGGTCAACTGTCCAATTGACTGGGCAAAATTTGGAATCAAGACTTGAAACTTGGTATGGATAAACTTGGGAGTCCAACATGAAGCATGAAAGTAATCTTAGGCATTTTAGGTCAAAATATCTTTGTGCAAACACAAACCCTAATTTGGGTCCACAGTGCAAGGAGAAGTCTTGAGCAGAGGAAACCCTAACTGGACCTTGAGCTCCAAGGGTCTTGTGATGAGAAAATGTTGAGAAAATGGGAGGGAAAATTTTTGGGTACAACAGTTTCCCCTGTTCAATCTACTTGAACCTGAAGAGTTAGATTGGCAAGTTTGCCTTTCGTGACTCGAGGGTAAAAGGAGATTGGACACTAGAGTGCCCGGAAATTTGCACTCGCATGTTGGATTATCAGCAAATGTGATGTCGGGAATGGGCTTATAGATGCCATTTGGAGAGATGATGGATAGGGAGATGGGCTTATAGATGCCATCCGAAGGTGTGACAGAAACTTGTCGGGAATGGGCTTATAGATGCCATTTGGAAGTGTTGATCGCATAAGAGATTCCTTAGCGATAACTTGCGCACTTTGAGAAAGACAGATGTTTTCCTGGCTTGTTACAGGTGTTGATCTTCAATCTCTTCATGCAGACATGCCCTGGCTAGATACAGGTGTCGAGTCTACAATCGATTGCTCGCAGATGTGCCCTGGATGGATACAGGAATCAAATCTGGAATTAGTCGTCAACAGATATGCCCTGGCTGGATACAGGAATCGAATCTGGAATTGTAACAGTCGATAGATATGCCCTGGCCGGATGCAGGAATCGAATCTTTAAACTCTTCAGATGTGCCCTGGCTAGATACAGGAATCGAATCCGGAATTGTGACAGTTGATAGATATGCCCTGGCCGGATGCAGGAATCGAATCTTTAAACTCTTAAGATGTGCCCTGGCTAGATACAGGAATCGAATCTGGAAACTGTGACAGTTGATAGATATGCCCTGGCTGGATACAGGAATCGAATCTTTAAACTCTTCAGATGTGCCCTGGCTAGATACAGGAATCGAATCTGGAAACTGTGACAGTTGAAGGTAGTTGTCTTTTGGGTTGTCTTTTTCCCTGAAAAGGCAAAACATCAGTTGTATGCAATGTCATGATGTATGAAATGCATGATGTCATGATGTTCAACATGAGATAGTGTTGTATGCACTTTATCATGTATGTAAGGTGTATGAAATGTTTATGAATGTATTTTCGTCTAGGAAAATAAATCCTTGACGACCGGCCGGGGAATTAAATCCTGGGCTGATGTTGAAGAGTAGAGCTTTTTGCTTCCGCTAGGGTTGATGTTTGCAAGAATACACCGGTAGGAGAATAAACTTGTTGGAGAGATTACTCTGAGGAGAATTACTCCGTGGGAAGAGATACTTTGCTGAAGTTTGACGAGAGCTCCATTGAGGATTTCAATGATGGATTCCGCTGGGGATTCTGTTGATAAGTTATGTTGGGGAACTTTGATGAACTCCGCTGGGGATTGGAAGAACTTTGTCGAGGGCGATCTTCTGTGGCAATTAGCTGAGGATAACCCAGTTATAAGCCCTTGTGAGGAATAACTTTGAATAAATCTCGGGAGAGACGTCTGTGCTCGGCAGGGGATAAGCTTCCAGAATCTACTGGGGATAAGCTCCAAGACCTGCCGGGGATACTTGCTGATGAACGCCTAAACTCTATTGGGAAATTGAGGTAACTTGGTCACATTCTGCAGTTGGACCTCCCTTGGTACCTTGGCGGACAGAGCAACTGGACTGCCTGGACAAATCTATATTGCCCCTGTTTCTGATGTCACTTGTAATTAGTCCTTTGTTTCGTATGCAAGTATTTATGAATTAGCAATTTTAATGTCAAATGCATATATCAAAAATGAACATTGGACGTTCTTCGCAAGACAAAACAGAAAAAGGAAAAACAATTGGCAATTTGTTTGGAAAAGTGAACTTGTATTGATTTTGAAATTTGCCTGTAAATAGGCGTTTTTTGTACAAGAGGCCGACGTCCTAGTAAGAGAACACCGCCGAATAACATAAAGTTTATACAATTTTGAAAAGGAAACAAAACAGCTATGTGCACAATATTCCCACTGGGTTCCAACTCTGCTATCGCCTTTATGTCTTCAAGCGTCTCATCACTTTGCTGCTTAGTTGAAGGTGAAGATGATTGATCAATGCCGAAGTCTGAGCCAGATAGTTGATGCCGAATTCTGGATGCAAGGTGATCCAATGAGACATAGTGTTACGCTTTATCCCTAACTTTTGCCTGGACCGCCCTTTCGGGGTTTCAGTCCACCGGGATACCCATTTTTGCCCAAGCCGCCTTTTCAGGTTTTCGACTTGCCGGGTGTACAGATTTTTTTCATTTCATCCCTTATTTTTGCCCGAACCCTTTTGGTTCGCCGGGAAGCCCTTATTTTTGCCTAGGTATGTCAACCTAGCGGGTCTTTTATTCATGCGTAGTATCTTTTTACTATGTCCGCATTGGCGGGGTGAGGAAGGTCGTCACCATCCATGGTGGTTAGAATCATGGCTCCTCCTGAGAACACATGTTTAACCACAAATGGCCCTTCGTATGTAGGGGTCTATTTGCCCCGGGGATCACTTTGAGGAAGGATGATGCGCTTGATTACCAGGTCCCCAACTTGATACTCTTGTGGTCTGACTTTCTTGTTAAATGCCATGATCATCCGTTTTTGGTACGTCTGACCATGACATATAGCAGTGAGTCTCTTTTCGTCAATTAGGGTTAATTGGTCAAGTCGAGTCTGGATCAAGTCATCTTCACTCAAGTCTGCATCCTTCATTATCCGGAGAGAGGGTATCTGGACTTCAATTGGCAAGACTGCCTCCATGCCATAGACCAAGGAAAAAGGAGTTGCCCCGGTTGACGTCCTTGCTGAGGTACGATACCCATGAAGAGCGAACAGTAACATTTCGTGCCAATCTTTGTAAGTCACTGTCATCTTCTGCACAATTTTCTTGATGTTCTTATTAGCTGCTTCTACAGCCCCATTCATCTTCGGCCGGTAAGGAGAAGAGTTGTGGTGCTGTATCTTGAATTGCTCGCAGAGCTCAGTGATCATCTTGTTGTTAAGATTGGTACCATTGTCCGTAATGATTCTTTCCGGGACGCCGTACCGACAGATCAGATTATGCCGAATGAAACGTGCCACGACGCTCTTGGTTACCGTGGCGTAGGAAGCTGCCTCAACCCACTTCGTGAAGTAATCAATTGCCACCAAGATGAAACGATGCCCGTTGGATGCCGTCGGTCGGATCTCGCCGATCATATCAATGCCCCACATTGCAAAAGGCCAAGGTGCCGTCAGGACATTCAGAGGAACCGGAGGGATATGCACCTTATCAGCATAGATCTGGCATTTATGACAAGTTCGAGAATGTTGGTAACAGTCGGCTTCCATTGTGGACCAGAAATATCCTGCCCGAAGGATTTTCTTGGCCATGGTGTGTCCACTGGAATGCGTTCCGAAGGTGCCTTCATGTAGCTCTACCATGATCTTCTCTGCTTCAGTCTTATCCACACAACACAGTAAAGTTGAATCATGGTTTCGTTTGTAGAGAATGCCGTTGCTGAGGAAGAATTTTGCCGCAAACCTTCTTAGGAACTTCTTGTCATTGACAGACGCACCTTCAGGGTATTCCTGGGCTTCCAAGTATCTCTTCACCTCATGATACCAGGGTTTTTAGGTTACCTCTTTGGCCTCAAGATCGCAACAGTATGCAGGTTCGTCCAACTTCCAGATAATGATCCGGGGAGCCTCGTTATCCCATTTGACTTTGAACATTGAAGACATCGTAGCTAGTGCGTCCGCTAACTGATTCTCCTCTCTTGGGAAGTGTTCAAAAGTTATCTCTTCAAAGTGGGGAAGCAAAGTCAGCACATACTCCTTGTAAGGAATAAGATTTGGGTGTTTCATATCCCACTCGCCTTTGATCTGATTGATCACGAGAGTGGAATCTCCGAAGACACTCAGAAACTTGATCCTTAAGTCAATCGCAGCTTGAAGACCCATGATACACGCCTCATATTCTGCCATGTTGTTGGTGCAGTTGAAACACAGTCGGGCGGTGAGTGGAGTATGAGTACCTTTGGGGGATATGATCACAGCGCCGACACCATTACCCAAAGCGTTGGAGGCTCCGTCAAAGTGCATAGACCATCGGGATCCTTCCTCGGGTCCTTCATCCGGTCCAGGTACTTCACAATTAGTTACTACCATGATATCTTCGTCCGGAAATTCAAAGTTCAATGATTGGTAATCGTCCACAGGTTGGTGTGCCAAATGATCTGCCAATACACTTCCCTTGATTTATTTTTGAGTTGTATACTGGATATCATATTCTGTCAAGATCATTTGCCACCTTGCTATTCTTCCAGACAGAGCAGGTTTTTCGAATATGTACTTGATGGGATCCATTTTTGAAATCAACAGAGTAGTGTGAGTCAACATATATTGTCTCAGCCGGCGAGCAGCCCATACCAGAGCGCAACAAGTTTTCTCGAGCAGCGAGTACCGAGACTCACAGTCGGTAAACTTTTTGCTCAGGTAATAAATATCGTGCTCTTTTCGGCCAGACTCGTCATGCTGCCCCAGCACACACCCCATTGAATTGTCAAGTACTGTCAAGTATAGTATCAGAGGCCTTCCTTCCACTGGAGGCATAAGAATGGGTGGTTCTTGGAGATACTCCTTTATCTTTTCGAAAGCAGCCTGACATTCATCGTTCCAACGTACTACTTGATCTTTCTTCAGTAATTTGAAGATTGGCTCACAGGTAGCAGTTAGATGTGAGATGAATCGGGCAATGTAATTTAGTCGTCCCAGAAAGCCTCTGACTTCTTTCTCTGTCTTGGGAGCCGGCATCTCTTGTATGGCTTTTACCTTGGCAGGGTCCACCTGAATACCTTTATCGCTTACAATGAAACCTAGCAATTTTCCGGACCTCACCCCAAAGGTGCATTTGTTGGGATTCAACCTCAGCTTGTATAACTTCAATCGGTCAAACAGCTTCCGCATATGGTCAAGGTGTTCCTCCTTAGTTTGAGACCTTGCAATCATATCATCGACGTATACTTCAATCTCATGATGGATCATATCATGAAATAAAGAAACCATGGCGCGTTGGTAGGTTGCTCCAGCATTTTTCAACCCGAATGGCATGACCTTGTAGCAGAAGGTGCCCCACTGAGTCACAAAGGTAGTCTTTTCCATATCTTCCGGAGCCATCTTGATCTGATTATATCCTGAAAATCCATCCATGAAGGAGAACACCTTGTGTTGAGCAGTATTGTCAACAAGAACGTCGATGTGAGGCAGAGGGAAATCATCTTTGGGGCTGGCCCTGTTCAAATCCCTGTAGTCAACACACATTCTGACCTTACCATCTTTCTTCGGCACTTGCACCACATTGGCAACCCACTGAGGGTAAGAAGTTACTGCTAGAAACCCGGCATCGAATTGCTTCATAACCTCAGCTTTGATCTTTTCGGACATCTCTGGACGCATACGGCGGACCTTTTGCTTTACCGGAGGGCAGTCTTCCTTGGTAGGCAGGTGATGAACCACAATGTCGGCATCCAAACTAGGCATGTCTTCGTAAGACCAAGCAAATATCTCCATGTAATCATGTAGCATCTGGATCAGTCGTTGCTTCACGCTGAGCTCTAGATTGGCACCAATCTTGACTTCTTTTCTATTTGTCTCAGTCCCCAGGTTCACTGTTTCCACCGGCTCTTCATGCAGTTGAATGGCCCTCTCTTCCTGGAGTAGCAGTCTTGCGAGTTCACCAGGCACTTCGCAACCATCTTCACCTTCGTCTTCGGCCAAGTTGATCGGATTTTCGAAGTCATAGCTGGCAGTAGTAGAGCTGTTACCAGTGAGATCCAGAGTGGATTGAAACCTGTATAAGTGAGTGTGTGTAAATATAGTTGTTTTGCAATATATAACACAGAAAGAAAAAGAGCACAAGATTTGAAATGCAACAAACGTCCAATGTTTTGATTAATGTTATATGGAAATGTCATACAAAAAGCCCTCACAAATGGAGCCGCGGTGCCCCGGGTAGGACACCGAGCCAATAAAAGTTTCAACATATTGTTTGTTACAAATTGAACACAAAAGAGTTAATTACTGCGTGACAAATGTAATAGGTGTAAAATCTTTGGCCGTCCAGTTGCTTGGTCCGTTGCTGGTGGTTGGATAGATCCAACTGTCAAATTCTGCTTCCTCTACGTCCTCCTCGATAGCATTCACCCTTGGGTTGGTTATGAACACCGGAGCCTTTCTGATCCTTTCTTTGCGAACAACCCTCTAAGCCTCTGCAGTGAAGCCCAGCCCAAACTTGTCGTTCTTTTGAGTGAAGTCAGGAAGCTGACCCCAGTTTGCACATTTTCCTTTCTCGATCACAACCCGGGCATCTTTCAGGGAAGCCATCTTCAGAGGAAAGTCTTCTTCAACCACTGTCTCAGCTGACGCCAAAGTTGGAGGAACCTCCTCAAAATGTTGAAAGGGGATTTCAATAAACTCCCCGTCCATCTTGATATACCGGAATGAATTCAAGTGACTGACCATGTATTCCTCCTCACCCTGCACAGTGACAATCTTCCCTTTGACAGGGTATTTGAGCTTTTGGTGTAGAGTGGGTGTTACTGCCCCAGCCTTGTGAATCCAGGGTCGACCCAACAAGCAGGAATAAGATGGACGAATATCCATTACATAGAACGTTGAGTCGAAGACTTGGGAACCCACACGAATAGGAATGTCTACCTCACCATGCACCATCCTCTTAGAACCGTCGAAGGCTCTAACAATGTTGTTACTAGGTTTCAATTCCAGGCCCTCACAATCCAAGCGATCCAATGCCTTCTTGGGCAAAACATTCAGGGAAGAACCGGTGTCCACCAACACGTGTGTGAGAGTAGTGCCCCTGCACTCTATAGAGACATTCAGGGCATCATTGTGGTTTTTTCCTTTGGCGGTAAGGTCAGCATCTGAGAACCCCAAGCCATTGTCAGCTGTCAAATTAGCCACACAGTTAGTGAATTGATCTGCAGAGGTCTCTTGCGGCACATGGGCCGTTTTCAGAAATGAAATCAGGGCCTTGGCATGGGCCTCTGAGCATAGCAGCAAAGATAGCATAGAGATTTTGGAGGGGGTATGCCCCAGCTGTTCCACGACATTGAAGTCACTCTTTTTAATGATTTTAAGGATTTCCTCCATCTCTTGTTGGGAGGCTTCAACAACAGTCTTTTTTGGTGCCTCCGTCCGGGCAGGCAAATCGGTAGCAACTTCTTTGCCCCAAGCATCAGAGGACTCGGCGGCAGTAGTAGACACAGGAACTTGATTTAGAACATGCACACTTGCGGGTGTGATGATAAGAGGTTTTCGGATAACTGGTGGTGCAATGTCAGGCGAGAAGAGCCTGCCACTGCGAGTAATCTTGGCGGGACCAGTGATGTTATTGATACTGGTACTGGTATTGAACTCCTGCTTCACTCCAAGCACATACACGTCTGCCCCATAGTGCCATGGGACAGCCTTGTCGGATTCATAGGGGAGGGGCCCCGGAACAGTAATGGTAATGGGTGCAACAGACATAATTTTGACTGGCTTCCTTGGGAGAGCCTTGGTAGGGTTGTTGAAAATTGTGACGACAGATACTTCTCCAGCGAAAACAAACGGAACAGCAGTTTTCTTGAACAGAATTTCTTTGCTATCCATCAGGCTTTGGATGCCTGATTTCAGCAGCGGACAACCGGTAGGGATAACAGCACACAGGAGGCAACCCTTGCTACAACCCGGAAATAAATCGGCTAGTAGTAGGTTCCTCTTAACAGTCAATAGAGGGGTAGCAACATCATTCACCGAAACAGCATACAAATCTTCCTCAATGGCATTTACTCTATGCTGGGGCATATAAGCAGTTACAACATTTGGCCTCTCAGGCGCTTCAAACTGAATTTCCTTCGCATCGATAAGGTCTTGAACCTTATTTCTCAGGGCCCAGCAATCATCAGTAGTATGCCCGGGGCTATCAGAATGATAAGCACAACGGGCATTTGGGTTATACTTAGGAGATGCAGTATTCACGACCTTCGGAGCCTCTTTGATGGTCACCAAGTTGGTTGATAACAGTTGCAGTAAGATTTGTGACAAAGTCATGCTCAGCCGAGTGTATTGCCTCTTGGGCCTCTCTCCCCTTTGTTGATTGTACTGTTGTGGAGCAGCAACAGGTTTTGAAATTACTAAGGCATTGACGGCTTGGCGGCTTTCTGGCTTGACTTGTCTTCTAGGACCATAGACGACACTAGCTTCCTTCTTAAAAGGCCTCTTCTCAGTACTTGCGGAGGCAGCTTTTTGTATCTTTCCTGACCTGATGCCAGCTTCTATCCTTTCACCCGTCAGAATCAAATCCGTAAACCCAGCGGAGGAATTACCAACCAAATGATTGAAGAATGGACCAGACAGGGTCCCTAGAAACATGTCAACCAGCTCACGATCAGTCAAAGGAGGCTGCACCCTGCCAGCCAAATCTCTCCATTTTTGCGCATATTCTTTGAACCCTTCGCCCGTTCCTAGAGACATACCCTGAAGTTGGGTACGCGTAGGAGCAAGGTCAGAATTGTATTGATATTGTCTATAAAATGCGGTTGCCAAATCTTCCCAATGTCGGATACTGGTTCCATCTAGCTGATAAAACCATTCAAGCTGTGACCCCGAAAGGCTATCTTGGAAGAAGTGGATCCAAAGGTTCTTATCTGCCGTGTAAGGTTGGATCTTCCTTACGTACGACCTTAGATGCAGCTTTGGACAGGAAGCCCCGTCGTATTTGGCAAAGGCAGGCGCCTTAAACTTGTGTGGGATTACTACCCCAGAAGATAAGCCCAAATCTCCGAAATCCAGCCCCGACACATTCTGAATCTCCATGGCGCTCAAGCGGTCCTCTAATTGCTTGTATCTGTCAGCAACAGGTGGGTATTGTTCGTCATTGTAATTCGTCTCGTTGTCAGAGACTGCAGGACTAGGAGCTCCTCCCCCTTGGGGGCTGTCTTTCTCTGCAGAGGAAGTAGTTGGATCAGCTTCATTATGGAGTGTGTTCCCAAACCTGCGTCCAGTGTTGAATAACGCAGTCCTCTTCTTCTTCTTCTTTAGGAGCAGAGCCTTTAACTCTTGTTGACCTTGAGCCAGGTTCATGACCATCTCTTGAAACTGGGCACTCTGGGCCTGGAGGGCCTTGATTGCTTGTTCACTGGGTGATTCAGGATTCATGATGACTATTCAAATAAACAGCGAAGAAGATTAAGCAACCTGTGGAAAAAAGGTACCTGTTATGCATATGATGCAATGAGATGCGTATGTTTTATGTTTTCAAAGACAAACGAGATTCAACTTTGTCGACAAAAAGGGAAACACACTTCATTAGATTCAAATTTTAAATTGTTCAACAACTTGCCCTTAGGCATTACAGGAATGAAAAATACTGAAAAGGAAATAAAAGCTGTAAAAGGAAATAATCAAAGCCCATCAGTGCTCCCATGGCCTCCTCTTCTCAGTATGGATATAGTCATTCAGGACCCGCTCCTCCTCCAATTGCTTAGTCAGCCTCTGGATCTTCCGTTCCTGCTCGTTGAACTTTTCCCGATAAAAATCCCGTTCTTCCTTTAGCTGCGCCCAAGATCTCTTCAGTGTGTCAAAATCAGTGGGTATCTGGGGAGGGAGGACAGTTGGAGGAACCCCATCTTCATCAGGAGATTCAAAGATGATAGGTCTGACAGCTTCGTATGGCATACCTAACTTCTGAGCACGGATGCGGACCCATCTGCAATAAGGTTCCATTGGTAGAGAGGTCTTTGGCCCCAACTCATGTGGGTCAGCTTTGTGAATTCTGTCCCAAGCCTTAATGAATCCATGGCGTAGTTTGTCACTTTCTACCTGAAATTCAAAATGGAAGTGAGGAACCAACATTTCATGAGGCCCTACTCTTCTGGCTCTTCCAAACTGGCGGAGAGCTAAGCATGGATTATAAGAGATTCCTCCTTGGATACCAATCAATGGGACATTAGGGTATTCTCCGCAACGATCAATAACAACTACCTCATCCAAACCTCTGAGAGTCCAAGTGATGTCATTATCAGTGAGAGACATTAACCTATGAGCCCAACCCTTTCCTTCTTCATTCTTCAGCACGAACTTAGGAAGGTGCAAAATAAACCAACTCACTAGCAAAGGAGCACAACACCAAGGAGTTCCCCGTCTTCGGGCAGTACGAGCATAGAGTTGTTGCAGGATATCACCCAAAAGAGTGGGTACAGGATTCCGAGACATGAAGATCCTTATGGCATAGATACTGATAAAGGTGTCAGGATTGGGAAACAATACCAGACCATAGATTAACAGAACCAGAATGTCTTCGTACGCCTTGAAGTCCAAGTCATTCCAGAAATCATTAGCTTTGCCAACCAGAAATTTGACCAAAAAGCCCTTAACTCCACTTCTAGTTTCCCAGTTAGCCAATACCTCTTCTTTGGTCAAGGGGAGAACTGCAACAACCTCTTCAGGCCTAGGAGTCTTTTCCAAACCAGTGAATGGAGTTTGCTCCAACACAGGGATACCAAGCAAAGCAGAGAATTCTTCCAGGGTAGGGACCAGCTGGAAGTCTTGAAAGGTAAAGCAATGATACAGGGGGTCATAAAACTGGGTCAGGACACTTATCAGTTGTTGGTCCCACTTTGCAGTGATCAAGCCAAGGAGAGAACCATGCCTTTTGATGAAGGAAGTAGTGTTTGGAATCCTACCAACCAAATCTTTGAGCAAAGTTGGTGGTTGAACAAAGTTGAGCCGGATAGTATTCCTACGCACGGGCATCATGATGTCCTACAAAACAGAGCAAAGATGAAACTTTTTTTGTCTTTGAAATGGGTCAGTCCTTATACAGGATGCATGTAATGGTATGATGATATGATGCTATGATGAAGCACACCACAAGTATTCACACAGGCAAGCATGATAAGGCACACAAGTCGCACAAGACAACCCTTAGGTTTCAGGCCAGCATGAAGTTTAGGTATTACCCTCTTTTAGTTTCGTTGGTTAAAACCTGTCCTATCAAAAGTAACCCGGTTCTAGAGGATCTCAAATCATTGACTACCCTCAATCGGTCATAACTCCAGCATCGCAATCTTTTCTTGCGGCCAGAACCATCACGAGAGTTTAGCCTCAATGAGTGTAGCATACTGCTACTGTTCTATGGCCAAGTTTGGTCAATTTAGGGTTCTAAGGTCGGTTGGTGTTTAATGACTCCTTAGAAGACCCATATTCTCCTCGTTGCAACACAAGGGATATCGGTACAGACCAAGGTGCCACACCAACGTAGCCACTGCTTCACCCATGTCGGTCTACGCCGGACAGGTCCCTCACAGATTATGCTACCTAAAAAGGGTATTCCCCAGATCCGGGTTAGGATCTATCAAACTCCGATGCAAAGCCCACAAATATAAAAGCAAACAAGGCAAACAATTGAAAACAAGGGTGATCTAAGCCCTAAGGTTACTCCACTTTTAAGAATTCCCCAGCAGAGTCGCCAGTTCTGTGATACAGTGGGAGAACTGACTTGAGGTTTTGCGTTTGTTTTTGCAAATGTTTCGGTTGAGTAAGAGTCGCCACCGAATTTTTATTTTATCCTAAGGAAAGGTTTAAAAAGCACAGCAAAAACCTTTGAGATGTTTCCTTGGGTTCGGGGAGTAGATTATAGAAAGGGAAGGTATTAGCACCCTTTCTATCCATGGTTATCCATGGGCTCTTAGTTACTTGCTTAGATCAACTTTCCTTAATTTTCAATTGTTTGAAATGGTGCTTTGTGTGCGTGGGTTTGAAAATGTTTTGAAAAAGAGGCCAATGTGGTGGCAACCTTTGTAATGATCCATGTTGGGATGTATACAAAGGTGTATGTCTTTTGAAAAGGTTTTCATTTGTTTTTGAAAGTCGTTTTTTGAAAGTGTAGTGATGTGTGGTTTAGAAAATAGGCAAGTGTTTTGTTTTACAAGTTGGCAAGTAACTAAGAGTTTGTCTACTCCTAAATTTCTCAAAGATTTCTCCTATGTTTTTAACCCTTTTAACAATTTTGTTCCACCATTGTATTTGGTGGACAATCTTGTGTTAGGATGTGAAAGGGACGGGCGCGGGTCATCGTTTAGACCATAATTGCAATGGTGCCAAGTATCTTTGGGCAATTTTCCTTTAAGGGACTTGATCATTTTTTAGGCAACTTTCGAAAGCGTCATTGAGGGACTATGATCATTTGAATTGTATTTGTTTTGCCCAAAGAGACCTAACATGCAATATGGCCCATTATTGAAGGCAGCAAGTGGAATACCCTAGGGGTGCAAGTGTGATTAGTGTTGTCCATTTTCATGCTTGATTATCTTGAAATTAGGTCAAACTATTTTTGTTGTTTTTGATTCGCATACAAACCCTAATTCTAACATGGCATAATTAGAAAGCATTAAAGTGCGAAAAATAAAGTTCCTAAGTTATTACAACACAATATATGGGAAGGGAGGTACAAATGTTCAAATGGGGATATTTTGACAAAGAATTTAAACCTAGACTATTACATCAAATTGAGAATTTACAAGATATTTAATATACAACAATTAAATAAAAATGGAATAAATATGCAAGATGCAAAAATGTTTTTTTTATGTGTATGAAAAAAAGTATTTTTTTATATGTTAAATAAAACAAAATAAAAGTATTATTTTTTGGAGTTTTTTATGTATTTAGGGCAAAACCCTAATTTATTAAATAAAAGGTATTAATTATTTAATATGTATAATATTTAATAATTATGTATAAAAATAAAATAAAAATGAAGTATATTTGTCAAAAAAGTATTTTTTTTATGTTAAATATTAATAAAAAATAAAATGTGTATATTTTTTATTTTTCCCTAAATATGCTAATAAATATGTGTGTATTTGTATTATTTAATAAATATATTAAACATGTATAAAATAAAATATTTAATATTTACAAGAAAAAGTATATTTTCATAAAATATTTTCACAAGATAAAATAAAATAAAAAATCAGAAAAATAAAATGTATTGGTATTAATTTTAGTATTTTTAAATAATAGTATATAAGTATTTATTTATGTACAAATATCAATTTAAACTAATAAAAGCCTAATAAATATAAAAATGGTGTAAAAATATTTTTTTATATTTTTAATATTGTGAGGAAAAATAAATAAGTCAGAACAAAAAAGAAAAGGTCAAAAAATCATAAAAATAAGCATAATGGGCCAAGGGGGTTTAAAAGTAACAAAATGGTGCAAATAGAAATATGAAACAGAGCCCAGCCCAAAAAGTCCTTCTTCAACCTCCAGACTGTATGAACAACAATCAACACGCGTTTTCTATCTTCTAATTCTTGGACTTTCAAGCAAAACTCACAACATGAAAAATGTAGAGCATTAAGAGACGAATCCAGACATATAAAGAACTTGACTTAACTCTCTAAGATGAGAGAGAATTTCTTCTCCCCCAATTCCTGACCTAGTTTTTGTTCCATGTTCAGACATTAAATTCTCACAGCACACATAATATAAATGAAAACTAATTACATGGGCATATTCAGGGTTATGAATGTGACATATTTTCTTCACAAACCTAAAGCTAACAATGTCTGGATAGAGAGATACGAGTTCATGAACTTACCTGTTCAGTTGGAATCGTATCTGGTGATGGAGGTACTTTTAGTGCAAGGTGATGATTGGTACAACTTCCTTGATGTCCAGGGATGCTATTCCAAGTTTTACTTTGCTTTGAAACTAGCTGAATCGAGTTATAGAACTCCACCTGCAAAACAGAAAAATGAAAATAGTGATGTTGATTGGGAGTGTTACAGGTCGTGTTTGAGGTTTGGAATAGCTTCAAGGGATGTTGTGGGATGTGTTTGAAGTGTTTTTAGCAAGAATGCATGAGAGGAATGAGTTATGGAACTCAATCTGCAGCAGGTCCCTTGTTTTGGCAGTTTGAGGGTGATTCTGTGAATGGGGAGGTATTGGAGGTGATAGGCTCGTGTCTCAGGCCAGGATGGATGTTTAGAATGTGCTCAAGAAGTTTGTCTAAGCTTGTGTTAGCTGATATGAGAGTTGTGTTCTGTTATGCTAGCTTTCTTCAACTTTAAGCAACAAAGTTCAAGTTGAGTTCTAGACTGATAGAGGCCCCCCTAATGTGCTGCATACTTTGGTCTTGATCAGTGTAATTAGCTCATAAACTTGTGCCAAAGATATTTGCACTGTACTTGCTTGGATTGTTAATTGACATAAAGTGCAACTTTTCTAAAATGGATATAATGCTTTATCTAAAAATGGCTTAATCTTGCATATAATGTCCAAAATCATAGAACAACACCTTGGCACAAAGGATTGGCATTAAATTATGGAGTGTAGATGAGATAAAAGACCTGTAATCTAGCTTAAGGCATGCTGAGTTCAAAAATGCAAGGTTATGGACATGTAACTTGGTCATGAACAAAGTGAGTTTTTCCCAACTTGCCAAATTCGATTCTCCCTAACCATGAGGTTGTTTGATGAGTTCTTGGACATTTTGGAAAGCTTGGAATGTGTACTACAATCCATATTTGAAATACAAATTAAAATTCCAAGTGGAAGTATGTGAAAAATGGTCTTGAAGTTAGGTAAAAACCTTGCCTAAAATAGGTCAAATTTTCTCTAAGTTAAGAATGGTTTGGTACCCTTGTTCCAAAAATTGTAACTTTAGCTACAAGCTTCTTTTTGGAAAACTTTGTGAATCAAAGTTGTAGATTTTGCAATAGGCTACAACTTTCATGTTTTGACTTTTGCTTGAATCCAAATTAATCTTGGTGAGAAAGTGGGACAAAGTTAGGAAAAAATTAGGGTTTTTCATAACTTAGAAAAATTCTAAGTTATGAAAAATCTTCATTTCAAACCCTAATTTGCAATTCTTGATTTCTTGATGAACAAGTTTCATGATTTGGCATGTTTTGATGAAAAATGAATCTTGACACTTGATTTTGACCAAAAAGTCAAAGTTTGACTTTTCAGTATACAGTCAAAATTGATCAATTGACTGGGAAATTCAACTGTCAATCTTGTGTATTTGGGATCTTTTGAACTTGTTGAGCATGTCAAGATAATTCCATGGGGTCCTTGAGTCCATATGTGAGCTTGATTTGCCATTGGCTAGGTCAAACAGTCAAAAATTGCCTTTGCAGTCAAAACCCTAAAAATGACCATTTTGCCCTTTTGGTGATCTGATCAAATTTCTTGTGGAATTGTGATCCAAACTTGATCAAATGGTCCATGTGAGTTCATAATGTTGATGTGGGTCAATTTTCATGAGATTTGACTGTCAATTGGCCACAGTTGACTTTTTCCTCAATACAGCTGATTTCTAGGTCAACTGTCCAATTGACTGTGCAAAATTTGGAATCAAGACTTGAAACTTGGTATGGATAAACTTGGGAGTCCAACATGAAGCATGAAAGTCATCTTAGGCATTTTAGGTCAAAATATCTTTGTGCAAACACAAACCTTAATTTGGGTCCACAGTGCAAGGAGAAGTCTTGAGTAGAGGAAACCCTAACTGGACCTTGAGCTCCAAGGGTCTTGTGATGAGAAAATGTTGAGAAAATGGGAGGGAAAATTTTGGGGTACAACAACAGGTACCATTGGTGACTTGTTCTGTTGGTGGCTATGTTCTGATGGTGACCGCATATTATGTTGGTGACTATGAGGTTCTCAGATTTATTTTCTGAGTTTCTTATCCGTGTTCATGAAGTTATTTTGGGTTATGTTCCGGACCCTTGATCCTGATATATATGGTATGTTCGGAAACAATATAGTGGTTATCCCAATTCTGTGGAGCCTTGATCTCATGACTGTTTCATACCATAACATCATTTGGTATTATGTATATATATCCCATTTCTATGGAATTCCAAAGACAAGTCACCTCCAATTGAGCTTTCCAAGAGAAATACCGCAAAAAGGATATTTATGGATTGACTAGTCTTTGAATTCTTTGGAAATGAAGGATGACAGATGCACTCATAATATCATGCATTTCATTGTTCATATCAGAAGCTTATTGGGGAGATTATTTTCATTCAGAGTTTAGAACCAACGGCAACGACTTCTCTACATCCATATTGCACTCGTTCCAATCAACAAAGACTTATGTATCTCCTTAAACAGAATCAGAATGCTCTCTGTAGGGACATGGACATTATGAGTGACAAAATGAATCAACTTTTCGATACTCTTCAAGTTGTTGTTAGAGGTCAAGAAGAGCTTCGTCAGAGTGTTGCCAAGATTGAAAAGGCTTTCTCTTTCACTTCTAATGGGTTTCCTAATCCTCCTAATGGAATTCCCAAAGCTGCTACTTCTAGCTAACTCCTGATAATCCGGTGTTTCAGAAGAAGGCCATTGACAACTATGACAATGTCATTGATCTTAATGGACCACCAGGTGATCCCACTATTGATCCTGCTGAAACTACTAAAATGCATCATGTTACTGAGGAGCGTCTTGACACCATGGAAACTTCTAAGACTTCTGGTTTCAATGCCACTACCATATTCCTAGTGTGATACAGTGGGAGAACTGACTTGAAGGTTTTCGCATTTGATCGCAAATGTTGCAGTTAGCAAGAGTCGCCACCGACTTCTCTTTTATCCAAAAGGAAAGGTAAAAAAGCACAGGAAAGACCTTTGAGACCTATTTCTTGAGTTCAGGGGGTAGATTATGAAAAGGGAAGGTATTAGAATCCTTTTCATCCATGGTTTTCCATGGGCTCTTAGTTACTTGCTAAATCACTTGCTTTTGTTTGAAATTGTGCTTTGTGTGTTTTTTGAGAGTATTTTTGTAAGGAGATCATTGTTTAGGCAAACTTTGTAATGATTCTCGTTCGTAAGAATGTATACAAAGTGTTTGATCTTTTGAAAATGTTTTCAAGTTTATAAGATGTTTTGAAAGTGTGGGTGTTTGTTTTGAAAATAGCAAGGATGTTTTGTTTTTAAATTGAGCAAGTAATTAGGAGCATTCTACCTACTCAAAAGTCTTTCTTGTTCATTTTCTTTTCCTTTGACATTGTTATCTTACCATTGATTTGGTAAGTAACCCTATCTTTGGATGTAAACGGGATGGACATGGGTCATCGTATAACCATGATTAGCAATGTTGCAAGGTATCTTAGCATTCTCTTTTAGGGACTAAGATCATTTGAAAGGCAACTTAGATAGCGTCATCGAGGGACTATGATCTTATACTTTGCTTGTTTTTGCTAAGATACCTCACATGCGTAATATGACCATTTTGTAAGGCAACCAAGTAGATTTACCCTAGGGGGTGCTTGTGTGCAAGTGTATTGTTTTTCATGCTTGGTTTTGTCTTTGATTAGGGTTTTCTAAGCATTGGTTTTAGTCTTTCCATACTGATCTGACCTGATCAGAAGGTTTGGACCGTCACGGCTGACTCCGAGCAGAAGGCTTTTTAAACGAGAAGGGGGGGGGGGGGTACCTGCAAGGCACTCCGATGCTAAAGTCAGTGGGAGTACGAGCAGATAATAGAGTTGAGGTTAGAATGATGAATACCTGACCCTCTGGAAACAGAGGGTATTTATAGCCCCCAGCGCTGGGCCAAGGTTCCTTCATTAGGCCGGGCGGATTTGGCCCAATGGAGGAACTGCCAGGTTCTACGTGGGTAGTGGGGACCTGCACGTGGTCCCCTTCCTGGATGTGCTGCGTGAAGTGCGGGCGGACGGAGACGCGGTCTTTCCGGAGTATCGTTGGGGGAACGGTGGACTGAGTCTGCCCTAGCCAGGTAGCTCGAGACCATGTCGAGCTGCGCAGCACGATGCCGAGCTCGACGCCAGGACCTCGAGTTGGACAGCGGGTGTCGAGCTGGACGCCAGGACATAGAGCTGGACGGCAGGGTGTCGAGCACGACTTCACCGCGTGGGGTTGGACATCGAGATGTCGAGGTGGACATCAGGGTGTCGGGCATGGATGTGACCCCCTTTGCCCAGTGTGGTCCCTAGTGAGTCCCTTTGGACTGGGCCTTAGTAATGCTTTTGGGCCTGTCGGGCCCAGTCCAGAACAGGAGCCCCCCAAGTCGTGGTTCCTTTGCGAGGGGCCATGACTTGAAACCAAGTTGTTCCGTCGTTGAGGTCTCGTGCCCGGGATGGAGGTGTGGCCCCTCGAGGGGCCTCTTCGTGTCGTGCTCGGAGACGTCCTTGGTGGTGGATGCGTGGAGGATCCGTACCGGGTGCGTCGGTCGAGCACACGAGGCATCTTTCGGGAACTGTGCCGCCACCCTAGGGGGGTAGGGCCATCATTGCGTTGGGAGCAGCGCGTCGAGGAGATGGAGTCCGTGGTTGCCCGAGGTGACGTTTGGTATTCCACGTCATCCCTATAAATAGGATCCTTGGGCCCCATAATACGTTTTCCGTTCTCCGTGCTCTCTCCGTTGCCGCTCTCAACACCTTCTCCAGTTGCGACCTCCCGTCTCAAACTCTTCCATTTCTTAGCCAAATCCCACATTTTGATCCAAGTAAGTGATCTACTTTCTTCATTTTTCCGTTTAGAATGCATGATTCCTGGAATTTGTAGATGTTTTAGGACCGTGCGCGTGGGATTAGCCCGGTAAACTCGCGTTTTGCCTGATATATTCATGTCTAGGACCGGCAAACGCATGTTTGTGGCCGACATATTCATAGTTTTAGGTGAAAAACTTCAGAGCTGCCCGGGGTCTTCATGATCCGGGGCGCCTGATTCATGACCGTGCCCGGTATGTTCATGGTCGTGGCCGTGGGCTTCATAGTGCGGCTCGCCATGTTCATACCTCGGGTCGACATGCTTGAAGAGTGGCCGCGTGGTTGGTTTGAGGAAGAACACCGGATTCAGGAGAGTCGGGGAGGCATCCATTTGTGGAAACGGACTTGTGTAGTCGTGTATGAGACGACATGATTTTGTCGAGCATAGGACTTCGTGCTCAACTGATTGGTTTCCCGTGCTCTGCAGGTAACCATGGCGGACGAGCCGAGCTCCTCCGGACGTCGTGATCGCGAAGAGCAGAGTGCCGACGAGTCGGCCACCCTGATAGATACCGTGACCGACCCATTGCTGGAATGGGTGGATGTCGAGCCGCGGGGGACAGCGTCGGTATATAGTCGGGATGAGCGACATCCATTCACTGTTATTGAAGAGGGTCAGGACGAGCCTGGCTTCCAACAAAACTTTGTAGTCATGATTCCGTCGACCGGCGCAAGGATTTGCTCGGTCTATCCGAATTACAGCCTCGCGATGTATGAGATCGCTTTTAAAGACCTAGGGCTGCGGCTGCCGTTCACAGATTTTCAGGCCGGGGTCTTTATGCACTTGGAGCTGGCCCCGTCCCAGCTACACCCAAACTCTCTCGCCTTCATCCGGGCGTTTGAGTTGACGTGTCGCTACTTGAGGATAGGGGCGACCATCCCTCTTTTCTTTCGGGTATTTCACCTGCAGCGTCAGTCCCGAGGAGGGAAGCACAGTTGGGTGTCCCTGAAGCAGTCGAGGAGACTGTTTAAGATGTATATGGACTCCGTGAGGGGGTTTAAGGACAAGTGGTATGTGGTACGCCCTATTACCGACTCTGCTTTAGATTCCCTTTTCGAGGAGGAGGGGCCAGTCAGCGACGATGACGGGGAAACGATGGTGGCCGACGACGGGAGCCCTGTGTTGGGTCGTAGGGCTAAGTTCCCGGTGTACTGGATGTCCCGACATTACGAACATGGGACAGGTTATTACCATACCGCTGTCGGGGACATGTGTTCGGAAGATCAGCGGGCGTACGAGGCTATTTGCCGGTTTGTCGACAGTTTTCATCCCGCCCGATGGGTTACGTGGGAAGGGGATGATATCCTCGACAAAGACGGTTACCCGACGTTCGAGTCTCGCCCGATCGACACCAAGGCGCTGGTGGAATGTCCGACGTACAGGCAGGCTGCCCGCCTGTTAGGTTGTTTGCTTGAAATTCTTTTATTCGTCGTTTATTCGTGCAGTTTGCTCGATACTGACTTTTTATTTACTTCGTGCAGGTACGATGGCTAGCCGACATGAAAGACTCCTGAAATTATCAACCGACCAGAGGCGAGGCAGGAGGGTCGTGAAGCCCCCGCAGACGACGAGAATGGGACCACCACAAAGTCCGAACGCTCCTCAGCCGGTGAGGGTGGACTCGACGTCGAGCTCGGGTCCTGCGTCAGATCCAGAAGTCGAGGAGATTGATCCCAGTGCTGTTTTGACGCAGAGGAAGAGGACCCGCGTGGAAGGCGGTTCGACTGTCGGGGAGGATGCCGGTGCTGTTCAATCTTTTGCCTTCCCCCCTTGCTTTGAAGAGGCGGGCTTTTTCGAGCGATTCCCTCCGACAGTGGTCGCCCATGAAGCTGAGGCCATAAAGAAGATGAGCAAAGAGGAAAGGAAGGCGTATCTGGCCGCCAGCGTGGATGGGCTGGTAAAAATGGCCGAGATGGCCTTGGTGCTATCTGAGGATGGGGGGGATGCTGCCCGTGTTGAAGAACTCGAGCAGGAGAAGGCGGCCCTGACTGCGAGCTCGCGGAAATTGAAGGTCGCTCTGGAACGCTCCGAGGAGATGTTCCGAGAGCAGACCGCGATACTTGATGCCAAGAGGGAGATGCTGACCCTGGAAAAGGAGAAGTCGGGGAGGTTGACTGAGGAAGGGGAGTTGCTCCGGACCGACAGGGATCGCTTGGCTGCCGAAGTCGAACGCCTGGGTAAACAGGTCGAGGAAATGAATGCTGTCCTGCAACCTGCCGAAGATGAGCCCGAGGACATAGTGACTTTGAAGAGTCGGGCGGAGCTGGTCGCCCACATCCGGCTCCTCGAGGCGGACTGCGTCGGTGCTCTGGAGGACGGGTTCAATTCTGCAGTCGATCAGCTCTCATTGCTAAACCCTGGTTTGGTCACTGAGGGTATCGGTCACACACACCGGGTTGTAGGTGGCATGATCGTTCCTCCGCCCGACTCTCCTGGCGTCGACAATGATGATTCTGTGGAAGTTTGAGTAGGATAGCGGGCCTGCGTGCTCTTGATATTTGTACTCTTTGGGCCTGCGTGCCCGTTTATTGTATGTTATAAACATCGCCGGCCTTCTTGGTCGGTTTAATATTGCTTTGTTGCCTTCGGGCGTTTATACCTTGTTATTCATTTTGGATTTTTTGCCCTTGTTTGAAATCACATGCTTGTATGAATTTAGCCTAAGTCCCGGGCCCGAGGAGTGCCCGTAGGTGGCTTTGATTTGGCGAGCGAATATGCTCGTCTCCACTTGTATGCAATCTCGGCCCTATTTTGATTGGCCGGAGTTGCCTAAGTGTTGCGCTCGAGGGGAGAGATTTTCTTTTGACCCTTGTAGATGTCCCGTTATTCTCGATGGAATGTCGGGCAATTCGGAGCGAGGTTGCTCAGTCGGGCGTGGAGCCCGTTAGGGACGATTCGCCCTTGGTGTGAACTGCCCATCGCGAGCTGGGTGTCCTGCCTTATGGGTACGACGACGATGGGGCTCGGTACAGATGTCCACGTCGGGCACTATCAATCGTCATCGTTTACCGCGCGATGCCGTGCCATTTTGGTCGTGTGTCGGGCCTGTACCTTAGCCTTAAACGAAATTGGACGTTTTTCCTCGTTGCCCGAGCGTGGTTGCTGCTGGTCGAGGGTCCTAGGTGTTGACAGTTTCTAACTGTAGTACTGCTTCAACTTAGCAGCATTCCAGGGTCTTGGTAATGGCTCTCCGTCTAACTGCTCGAGGTAGTACGCCCCGGTACCCGTGGTGCCGTGGACGCGGTAAGGTCCTTCCCAGTTCGCGGCCAATTTCCCTTCGCGGGAGTCTTTCTGGTTCCTGCGTAGTACCAGGCTGCCTATTTCGAACTCGCGCTTGATGACCTTGTCGTTGTGGCGTAGAGCCACTCGTTGTTTTAGGGTGGCTTCGCGCAGGGCAGCCCCTGATCGGATTTCCTCGACTAGGTCGAGTTCATCCCTTAGTGCTTCGTCATTCATCTCTTCGTCGAGGGGCTCCTCCGTTCGACGGGATGGTTCCATGATTTCGACCGGGATGACGGCTTCGGTGCTGTAGGTCAGTCGGAACGGTGTTTCCCCCGTCGTTGAATGGGGTGTGGTGCGGTATGCCCACAGGACGCTGTGGAGCTCCTCGACCCATCCTCTTTTGGCTTCGCCGAGTCGACGTTTGAGCCCTCAGAGGATGACTCTGTTCGCGGCTTCGGCTTGCCCGTTGGTCTGAGGGTGTTCGACCGACGTGAAGTGTTGTTTGGTCCCCAGTTTGGTGACGAAGTCTCGGAATCCATGGTCGGTGAACTGGGTGCCGTTGTCGGTCACCAGCGCCTGCGGAATTCCGAACCTGGCGAGCACGTTTCTTTTGTAGAAACGGAGGATGTTGTGTGAGGTGATTTTTGCGAGTGCCTCGGCCTCGATCCACTTCGTGAAGTAATCCACGGCGACGATTAGAAATTTGTTCTGATAGGTCCCTTGCACGAAGGGTCCGAGGATGTCCATGCCCCACCAGGCGAACGGCCATGGGGACGACAATGTATTCAGCTCGTGTGGGGGAGCGAGGTGCATATCCCCGTGCTTCTGGCACTTGTCACATTTTTTCACGTGTTCCTTGGCGTCCTGTTGCATCGTCGGCCAGTAGTATCCTGCTCGAAGGGCTTTCCTTGCCAAGGATTTGCCGCCCATGTGCTGGGTGTTGATCCCTTCGTGTATCTCCCGCAGTACGTCGGGGATGGCGGACTCGTCGATGCATTTCAGGAGGGGAATGGAGAACCCTCTTCGATACAGTTTCTGCTCGAGAACAACATAGGAACATGCTCGTCGCTTGATTGTGGCAGCTTCGGCCTGGTTCGACGGGAGTTCTCCCTTTGTTAGGAAATTATAAACCGGGGTCATCCAAGACGTGGCATCCCCGATGGCGTGGACCTCGACCGTAGTCGAGGGTGGCTCGATGCTCGGACGCGCCAGAGATTCCTGGATGACAGATTTATTCCCGCCCTTCTTTCGTGTACTCGCGAGTTTGGACAATATGTCCGCCCTCGTGTTTTGCTCGCGGGGAACGTGAGAGATTTCTGCACGTACGAACTTTGCCATGTGTTTTTTGACTAAGTTCAAGTATTCAATGAGGTTGTCATTCTTGGCCTGGTAGATTCCTTGTACTTGGGAAGCGACGAGCTGGGAGTCGGTGTAAATTTGAACTTCGCGGGCTCCTAGGTCCTCGGCTAATCTCAGTCCTGCGAGCAGGGCTTCGTATTCTGCCTGGTTATTTGATGTCGGGAAGGAGAGAACCAAGGAGTGCTCGATTACCACCCCTTCTTCGTTTTCCAGGAGGATCCCTGCGCCGCTTCCGGACGAGCTGGAGGCTCCGTCGACGAAGATGGTCCACTTGTGTTCCTTCCCCGGGGGAATGTCGTTGGCGGTCATCTCCGCGACGAAGTCGGCCAAGGCTTGTGCTTTCAGGGCCTTCCGGCTCTCGTACTGAATGTCGAATTCGGAGAGTTCCAGGGACCACTTCAGCATTCTGCCCGCCATATCTGGCCGACCCAAGAGTTGCCTCACCGGCTGATCGGTTCGCACGATGATGGTGTGCGCTAGAAAGTAGTGTCTGAGCCTCCTCGCAGCGTTGACGAGGGCCAGAGCAACCTTTTCTATCTGCTGATACCTGCTCTCGGGGCCTTGTAAGGCTTTGCTCGTGAAGTAGACAGGTTTCTGCCCGTCAGGGGTCTCGCGGACAAGAGCTGCGCTGATGGCTTCGTTTGATACTGCCAAGTATAGGTATAGTGGCTCGTCGTCATCTGGTCGAGACAACACGGGCGGTTGAGACAGGCTCTGCTTCAGATGGCGAAGTGCGTGTTCGCATTCCTCGGTCCATTCGAAGGCTGCTTCCTTTCGAAGGAGTTTGAAAAAGGGAAGGGCGTGCTGAGCGGACTTCGCGACGAAGCGTGATAGTAACGTCAACATGCCGTTCATGATCTGTATCGACTTCTTCGACGTTGGAGTCGGGAGGTCGGCGAATGCTCGACACTTGTCGGGGTTGGCTTCAATCCCTCGTTCTGTTAGATAGAATCCGAGGAATTTTCCTGCCTTAACCCCAAACGTGCATTTCTCGGGGTTGAACCTCATTTTGCACTGTCTTGCTTGGGCGAAGACGGTTTTGAGATGAGCTGCGTGATCGGTATCTGCTCGGGATTTGACGATCATGTCGTCCATATATACCTCGAGCATGTCGCTGATCTGTTTGTTGAACACTTTGTTCATCATGCGTTGGTAAGTCGCGCCGGCATTCTTCAGTCCGAAGGGCATTACATTGTAGTAATAGTTGCCCGAGCTGGTCATGAACGCCGTGCAGCGTTTGTCGCCCAGGGCCATTGGGATTTGATTGTATCCCGAGTAGGCGTCCATGAACGACAAAGTCTTGTAGCCGGCCGAATTGTCGACCAGCATGTCAATGTTAGGTAGAGGAAAAGCATCCTTCGGGCAAGCCCGGTTGAGGTCGGTATAGTCAACACACATTCTCCATTTTCCATTATTCTTTTTAACAAGTACAACATTTGACAGCCAGGTGGAGTACCGGGCTTCAGAAATAAAATTTGCCTCTAAGAGGTCTTTTACAGCTTTTTCAGCAGCCTCTGTTTTTTCTGGAGACTGCCTACGCCTACGTTGTACTACGGCCTTGGCGGCTGGATCAATGGCGAGGTGATGACAGGCGACCTCAGGGTCGAGTCCGGTCATCTCTGCAGCGCTCCAGGCGAAGAGATCAGCATTCTCGCGCAGACAGGCCTTGATTTGCTTCCTGGCCAGGTCGGGGAGGTCCTTGCCAATCTTCACTCCCTTGGTCGGGTCTGCTCCGAGGGGAACGAGTTCAAAGTCGCCGTCCGGAATAGGTCGGAGGGGGATTTGCTCGCTGCTGGATGGCTCATCTTGGTCGAAGCGGGCGTCGAGGGCTATGGAGTCGACCTTTGGTGGACCCTTCTGAACTTCTACCTCGGGGGATGCTCTGTCGGGCTCTTGCTTTGTCTTCTTGATGGGTCTGGTGCTGGTACCCACGTCGACAGTATCCCGTCCCCTTGAAGCGGCGTTGAAGCACCTGCGGGCAGCAGCGAGGTCGCCCTGGATGGTGGCTACCCTTGCCCTTTTGGTATAGAACTTCATTTTTAGATGGACAGTTGAGGGGACCGCTGTCAGCTCCGCCAATGTCGGCCTCCCCAAGATGCAATTGTATAGGGACGGGCAGTCAATGACGAGGAAGCGGACCTTCACCTGTCTTGTTGTTGTTCCTTCCCCGAACGTCACGAGGAGCTCGACATAACCCCAAGGTTTGGAAGTCGAGCCGTTGAAGCCTTGAAGGTCCGAACCTATATATGGAGACAGATGTGAGTCATCCAGTTGCAAGGTCCGGAACAGCTGGGTGTACATCACGTCGACAGAACTCCCTTCGTCGACCAGGATGCGATGCACGTCAAAATTGGCCATCTTCGCCCTTATCAGCAAGGGGATGACTGCGTTCGGGGCTCCGCCGGGGAGCTCTTCTAAGTAGAAGGTGATGGGCTCTGATCTGCCCTTCACTATTTCGAAAGTCACAGTTTGTGGAGGAGCTGCGTCGACCAGTTCGTCCAACTTCCTCTTGGCTGAGTTGATGGTGAGGTCGTTGAACCCGCCCCCGTTGATGACCATGGCGGAGGGGAAGTATTCCCACCTGCTGTGTGTCGTCAGGGGCTCCTGCAGGAGCTCGGGAAGTTCGAAATCCTCGGGCCTGGTTACCGAGAAGGCGGTCTGGATTGGCACCGACTCGTCAGATGGTCGGGCATCTTCTTCGGGCTCCTTTGCTTCGTGGGCGTCACGACGGGGAGCGTCGTTTCGCCTGTACTGTGCAAGCCTCCCTCCTTTGATGAGGGTTTCAATGGCGTCCTTCAGGTGGACGCAGTCCTCTGTCAAGTGACCATGACTCCTATGGTACTGACAGTATTTATTTTTGTCTACTCCTGGCTTGGCAGGAGCTGGCCGGGGACGCTTGACGCCACCGTCTTTAAAATCTGTGCTAGCACACTCCGCCAAAATACGCTCGCGGGAAGCCGTGAGCGGAGTGTACTCAGTGAACCGGCCCGAGGGGCCCCTTTGTTCCCGGACCTCCCGGGGTCGATCTTCCTTCCTCTTCTCTCCGGTCCGTCGGGGAGGAGGGTCTTGTCTCGAGCTGCTGCCATGATTGCGAGCCCTGGAGTCTCGTGCCCTGTTGGCAGCTTCTCTCTCCTCGTAGTCCATGTATGCTCGGGCTTTGTCGAGGAGAGCATCAAAAGTTGCAGGTGGCTCAATACCCACAGCTTTTCTGAATTCTGTGCCGGGGAGGAGGCCCCTCTCCAGCAAGTACCTTTTCATATGGTCCGCGCAGGGGACCTGTATTGCTTCCCGGTTGAAGCGGTTGATGAATTCCCTCAAGGTCTCATCCTGTCTTTGGATGATGGCCTCGAGGGCCGCCTCGGTCTTCGGGTGGCGCCGAGAAGCTGTGAAGGAACTGATGAACTGGTTCTTCAGGTTCCGCCACGAGGTGATGGAGCCCGGGGCGAGTCCTTTATACCAGTCCATGGCCGCCTTCCTGAGAGTTGTGGGGAAGAGACGGCACTTGATGGGCCCCCCGACATTGTGGTAATGAAGCGTGGCTTCGAATCCGTCGATGTGGTCGACCGGGTCTGCCACGCCGTCGTACTCCTTCAGATGTGGGGGCTTTTCCATGCCCGGGGGAATAGGAGCGTCCATGATGGCCTGCGACAGGGGACCGCGGGGGTCGTCCTCGTCGCTCCTCTCCGGAGAAAAAGAAGGAGTCCTGTAGTTGTGTCTGGCACGCTGATCGTGCTGAGATTCCCTCGAGCGTGATGCTCGGTGGTTGAAGGTCACACGCCCGTCTCTGTTGTGCCTCCTGTCGTGCCTTGATGGGTCGCGACTGGGTTCTTCGGTAGGGATGACGGGTTGTCTCTCATATTGGGGCCGCCTCTGCTTTGGCCGGGGAGAGGGGCTCCTGGAGTTCTCCCTGTAGTGTCTCCGCGGGGGAGTAGGGTGTCGAACTTCTTCGACCCGAGGAGGTGGAGATGGTGGCCTCTGATGCCTCCTCGGGGGTCGTCGATCATTTTCAAGTGCCCTTAGTCTTTCTCCTTGGGCGAATAGGAGATAATTTGTCTGGTTGATGGCCGCGAACAGTGCCTGAGTCGTGGCATCTGCCCCGGCAGGGACTTGGACTTCATAGAACCGGGCAGCTCTGCGATAGGCGAGAGCCTCCGGGTCGTCTTCGAGTGCTGGAGGAGTTGTCGAGGAAGACGCAGTGTTCCCGTCCCTGCGGGTGGAAGGTCCAGGGGCGGTTGTCACAGGGATGGCATTATGGCCGGCATCACTGGGATTGTCCAGGTGTCCATTCTTGTCCGAGGGACCGTTGTTAGTGTCGGTGACACGGACGTGCTGTTCTTCACGAGCTGGATCAGCCATGACAGGTAATTGAATTGAGCTTTGGTCTTTGGAATTGTTCGTTAGACGGGGAAGCTGTTTCCCACAGACGGCGCCACTGATCTGACCTGATCAGAAGGTTTAGACCGTCACGGCTGACTCCGAGCAGAAGGCTTTTTGAACGAGAAGGGGGGGGTACCAGCAAGGCACTCCGATGCTAAAGTCAGTGGGAGTACGAGCAGATAATAGAGTTGAGGTTAGAATGATGAATACCTGACCCTCTGGAAACAGAGGGTATTTATAGCCCCCAGCGCTGGGCCAAGGTTCCTTCATTGGGCCGGGCGGATTTGGCCCAATGGAGGAACTGCCGGGTTCTACGTGGGTAGTGGGGACCTGCACGTGGTCCCCTTCCTGGATGTGCTGCGTGAAGTGCGGGCGGACGGAGACGCGGTCTTTCCGGAGTATCGTTGGGGGAACGGTGGACTGAGTCTGCCCTAGCCGGGTAGCTCGAGACCATGTCGAGCTGCGCAGCACGATGCCGAGCTCGACGCCAGGACCTCGAGTTGGACAGCGGGTGTCGAGCTGGACGCCAGGACATAGAGCTGGACGGCAGGGTGTCGAGCACGACTTCACCGCGTGGGGTTGGACATCGAGATGTCGAGGTGGACATCAGGGTGTCGGGCATGGATGTGACCCCCTTTGCCCAGTGTGGTCCCTAGTGAGTCCCTTTGGACTGGACCTTAGTAATGCTTTTGGGCCTGTCGGGCCCAGTCCAGAACATATACAAACCCTAATTACTAGTATTTGTATATAAAAGCGATAAATTGCGGAATTTAAAGTTACTACGCTATTACAATACTTGTGGGAGGGGGTGTACAAACTATAAATGGGGATTGCAAGAAAATAAAGCCTAATTTATATATTACAACCATATTGAATTTGTACCAGAATTGAAATAAATAATGTACAAAATGAATAAATATACAAGAATGTAAATGTAAAGTAAATGGATGTTTATTTGAATTTTTAGGAAAAAAGGATTTTGTTTTAACCTAATAAAATAAAATAAAATAATTAATAAAAATAATAAAAAGTAAAACCTAAATTTACTAGGAAAAGAATTTAAATAAAAAACCTAATCTAAATATTAATTTAAAAAAAGAAATTAAGTTCATGAGAAGAATATTTTTTAGTATTTTTGTCTTAAAAATAATTTATAGTATTATAAAATATTTTTGGTCTTTTTGGTTTTAAAATAAAATATTTAAATGGTGTAAGAGAAAATAAGTAAAACCCTAGTTTTTAATTAAATTTACAAAACAATTAGTAAAATAAATAAAATATGATTAAATAAAAATAATTTTTTTGTGTAAAAAATAAATAAACTTTATCAAAATATTAATCTAATGTTTTTATATTTTTTTCTGATTTTTTAATATTAGATAAAATATTTAAGAAAATAGATAAATAAAAATAAGAAAAAAGAAATAAAAATGGGCCAGGGTGTAAATAGCCAACAGGGGGTTAGAAGTGAAAAAAAACATAACCACTGGGGCTCGAACCCAGGTCCCTCAAGTCAGAGGCGCGCGCTTCTACCACTGGGGTGGCTATACATCCGTTTATATAATCAAAACAACAAGTATATGATAGTAAACAAGTCCATGGCCTGAACTTCATCTTCAACCTCACGCCCAACCAGAGCCTCTGTATCTTATTCAAATCTCAACAAAAATGAAAACTGTAAACAGGAAACTTGTAGCAAATTTCCTCACGATTTCAGAAATGCAAAGTAATAAAATTATATATCAAAGATAAGCATGAATTTTAATGGCCCTAATCTGAACCCTAAAAATCTCATAAACTTCAATCTTAAAATTCTCTAAGCTCAAACAAAATTAATAAAAACTATGGACATGGTTAGCTTTAGGGCAATGATATCTACATTTTTCATTCACAAATAAACCATTAATGATGCCTGTATGAAAAGTTCCAAAGTCAGAAAACTTACCTTGCAAGAGGGTATCGAGTTTGGAGTTTGAGTAGCTTTCAGTGAGTTCCAATGATTGGATTAGCTTCCTCAAGTTCCCAGGAAGCTAATGGGATGCTTAGCTTGAGCTGAAAGTGCCTGAGGAGTTATGGAGAAGTCAATGTGCAAGGTGCTATTTTTGAAAATGGTGGATGATGATGGAGGTGTTACAGTGGTGCTGCAGGTGTTGGGATTGTTTGTGTATGTTGCTTAGAAGCTTTTGAAAGTAAAAGGCCAAGAAACGCACGAGTAAATTTTGAGATTGGATTCAAAACTCATAAATGACAAGTTTTGAAGTGTTTTTGGTGACTCTGTGTTCTAGGTGTTTTCAGGGCTTAAGCATGCATGTGATTTATGGAAAATGGCTTGTGTATGTATAAGCAAAGAGGTTTAAGTGTTTTGGGAAGTCAGAAGTACAAGTTACAAGCTAATTGCTAGGTTACTTGATTTTGAAGAAAAGTGGGAAAATAAGTTTCAATGTGTAGTACAAGCATGGGTTACATGATTGTAAGTGTATAACCAGTTTCTTATGAGTTATGGGACTTGTATGATCAGAAGAGAACAAGTGCAAGGCTCAAGAATAAGTTTTGTGCAAAAAGTTACTTTATCAAAATGGCATTGTGCACTTTCTTCCCAAAATGGATATAAAGCATGGCCTTGCATTGAATGCTTGAAATCAGACCTCTAACAGCTGTGAAAGCAATTAATCATGGAGTTCCTAACAAGTTTGAGGCCTGCAAAGTAGAGGTTATACAACATAACTTTGAATTTGAATCTTGTTCATCACAAAATGACTTGTAATTCAAGTGATAAAACCCTAACTTCATCTCTTCGATTCTCCCTACTCAAAAAAGATCTCAAGGAGTTCTTGGACATTTTGGAAAGATTGCAATGTGATCTATAACCCATATTTGAATAACTTTTGAAAATTCCCCTTGGAACTATATGAAAAAGTTCCATGAAGTTAGGTCAAAATCCTGATCAAATTAGGGCAAAATTTCACTAGTGTTTTGTTTCATGACCATGTATTCTTAAAATTATAACTTGAGATCCAAGCACTTTTGGAAGGAGTTTTATGAATCAAAGTTGTATATTTCATGGAGATCTACAACTTTCATGTTGAAAGTTTCTTTTTAATCATCTTGTATCATGGTGAACATTTTGCTCAAAGTTGTGAAAAAATAAGAAATTTCCAACACTTAGAAAAATTTCTAAGTTTAGAAATTATAACTTTTCAAAATGAAATCTTGAATTTTTGATTTCTTAATGAATAAGTTTCATATTTTGAAATGCTTTGATGAATTGTGATCTTTGGCATTTGATTTTGACCAAAAAGTCAAAGTTTGACTTTTCAGTATATAGTTGACTTTTGATCAGTTGACTGAAAATTCATCTGTCAATCCATTGGACTTGAGCAATGTTTTGAGCCATGTCATTAGGTAAAAATGATGCAATTTGACTCTTGAGATCATGCCTTAAACCAATTGATCATTTTCTAGGTCAAAAATCAGAAATTGCCCTTTCCCAATCAAAACCCTAATTTTGACCATTTTGCCCTTTTGAAGATTTGATCAAATTTCTTGAGGAATTATGGTCCAAACTTGATCAGATGATACATATGAGTTAAAAAAAATTACGTAGATAAAAAATTATGAAGTTTGACAGTAAATTGGCCACAGTTGACTTTTTCCCCAATACAATTGATTTTTAGGTCAACTGCTCAATTGACTGAGCAAGAGTGTGATCCAAAGCTTGAAACTTGACATGAGTAATATTGAGGGTCCATAATGATCCATGAAAGTCATATGGGGAATTGGAAGTCCAAATATCCTTGTGCAATCTCAAACCCTAATTTTGGTCATCAGTGCTTAAGGAGGTGTCTTGAGTTGATCAAATCCCTAGTGCAATCTTGAGCCAAAGGAGATCTTGTGAGCAAATTCTGAATAAGTGAGAGGGAAAATTTTGGGGTACAACAGCTGCCCCTGTTCAATCTTCTTAAGCCTGGAGAATTAGATTGGCGAGTTTTGCCATTCGTGACTCGAAGGTGGAAGATGATTGGACATTTGAGTGCCCATAAATTTGCACTCGGTGAAGGTTGATGGTATAGGGAATGGGCTTAAAGATGCCATTTAGAGGGATGATGGAAAGTTGTTGGAGATGGGCTTGTAGATTCCATCTAGAAATGATTGCTGAAACGGATCTGTAAGCTGAAACTGAATGAGTATCAGAATGTCGTCCGTGTCTGGAGCGTATCTGGAATGTATCTGAAAGTTAGATCTAAATGAGTATCAGAATGGCGTCCATGTCTAGAGCGTATCTGAACTGTATCTGAAAACTAAATCTGAATGAGTATCAGAATGGCATCCGTGTCTGGAGCGTATCTGAACTGTTTCTGAAAGCTGAATCTGAATGAGTATCAGAATGGTGTCCATGTCTGGAGCGTATCTGAACTGTATTTGAAAGTTGAATCTAAATGAGTGTCAGGATAGAATCCGTATCTGGAGCGTATCTGAACTGTATCTGAAAGTTGACTCTGAATGAGTGTCAGGATGGCATCCGTATCTGGAGCGTATCTGAACTGTATCTAAAAGCTGAATCTGAATGAGTATCAGAATGACATCCGTATCTGGAGCGTATCTAAACTGTTCTGAAAGCTGAATCTGAATCAGTATCAGAATAGAGTCTGTGTCTGGAGCGTATCTTAACTGTATCTAGAAACTTTGAACATTGTTAATGGTAGCCATTGATTAACTTTGTCCTAAAAAGGGTAAAATGTTAGCTAATATGCAATGTCGTGTTGTATGAAATGCATGGTATAATGAGATTGTGATACATGCATTCGTGTTATCGATGTTTATGATATATGGATGTGATGTATGCGTATGTGAGCTAATTTGCTGCACTGCTTGTTGGATTGGAGAAAATAAATCTCTGACTGCTGCTGAGGATAGGGAGTGTAAGTCTTCATGTTGTGAAGTTAAAGTGTTGATAAATTTCTGCTTAGAGAAATAAACTCTGTTGTTAGGGAAATGCCATGTACTGCTTGTAAAATCCTGTTGGGGAATCCTGAGAAAATGGATGACTTCTACTGGGGAGTGATAACTGGAAGTTTTATTCCGCTGGGGATTAAACTGCACACTGTGGGGGATTTTATGGAAATAGCTTAGAGAGATTTCCCTATGTCTTAAAGCCATAAGTGATTGTCTTTTTATTTTGTTCATTTGTAAATGGTCATTACGTTCAAATGCATATGTTCAAAAATAAATCATTGAACGTTTTTGTAAACAAAACACAAGAGTAAACAAAAATAGATAGTTTTGTACTTTCAAAGGGACATCTTTGTTATTGACTTTGAGTAAGTATTTTTGTACAATGAGACAAACATTCTAGTAAGAGAATGCCGTCGTAAAAAATGAAAATTTGATACAAAGGAAAGATAGCTATGTGAAATGATCCCATGGGGTTCCCATTCTGCTATAGCCTTCGTGTCTCTGAGCATCTTGTCTATTTGTTGCCTTGTCTGAAGCTGATTGAATTGATCAGAACCGCTTGAGTTTGTCAGTTGGAGCCAAAGGTTGTCCGTAAAGTGACCCGACGGGAGATAGTCATACGCTTTAATTCCCTAACTTTTTCCTGGACCGCCCTTTCAGGTTTTCAGTCCATCGGGATACCCTTTTTTTCCCAAGCCGTTCTTTCGGGTTTTCAGCTTGCCGGATGTACTTTTTTTTTGTTTTATCCCTAATTTTTTACCAAACCTTTTTGGTTCGCCGGGATGCCCTTGTTTTGCCTAGGTGTGTCAATCTAGCAGGTCTCTTATGCGTAGTATCTTTTGACTATGTATGCGTTCACAGGATGCGGCAGGTCGTCACCATCCATGGTGGTCAAGATCATTGCTCCACCTGAGAATATGCTTTTGATTACAAATGGTCCTTCATATGTAGGAGTCCGTTTGCCCCTGGAATCACCCTGCGGTAGTATGATGCGTTTGATCACCAGATCCCCGACTTGATACACTTAGCGTCTGACCTTTTTGTTGAAGGCCTTTATCATCCATTTTTTATACATTTGACCATGACAGAAAGCAGTAAGGCTTTTCTCATCAATCAAGTTCAGTTCATCAAGTCGAGTCTGGATCCAATCGTCTTTGTTCAGCCCTGTATCCTTCATAATTTTCAGAGAGGGAATATGGACCTCAATAGGCAAGACAGCCTCCATACCATATACTAGAGAGTAGGGTGTTTCCCCGGTTGAAGTGCATGCTGTGGTATGATAGCCGTGGAGAGCGAATGATAGCATCTCATGCCAGTCTTTGTATGTCACTGTCATTTTCTGTATGATCTTTTTGATGTTCTTATTTGCGGCTTCAACAGCACCATTCATCGTTGGTCGGTAAGGGGAATAATTGTGATGCTGGATCTTGAATTGCTCGCACAGGGCGGTGATCATAGTATTGTTTAGATTCGTACCGTTGTCTATGATGATCCTCTCCGGGATACCGTACCGACAGGTGAGATTCTGTTTAATGAACTGGGCTATGACATTCTTGGTAACAAAAGCGAAAGAGGCTGCCTCCACCCACTTTGTAAAATAGTCAATGGCCACCAAGATGAAGCGGTGTCCATTAAAGGCTGTTGGCTTGATTTCCCCAATCATATCAATGCCCCACATAGAAAAGGGCCAAGGAGACGTCTAGAAATTTAAAGGAACCAGAGGTACGTGCACCTTGTCAGCATAAATCTGACACTTGTGGCAGGTTCGAGAGTGTTGATAGAAATCTGCTTCCATGGTAGACCAGTAATAGCCTGCCCGTAGGATCTTTTTTGCCATCGTATGCCCACTGAAATAGGTGCCAAAAGTGCCCTCATGTAGATCAGTCATAATCTTTTCCGCTTCAACCTTGTCTACACACCGGAGTAACACAGAGTCATAGTTACGTTTGTAGAGAATACCGTTACCAAGGAAGAACTTAGCAGAGAATCTCCTTAAGAACTTCTTATCATTGACTGAAGCTCCTTTCGGATATTCTTGAGCCTCGAGATACCTTTTGACTTCGTGAAAGCAAGGCTGGTCCACTATTTCTTCAGTATTAATCTCGTGACAGTGAGTTGGTTCATCCATTCGTTCAATGGTGATCTGGGGAGTCTCGTTATTCCATTTAAGTTTAAACATAGATGACGTTGTGGCTAGTGCGTCTGCTAGCTGATTTTCTTCTCGCGGGAAATGCTCGAAGTTAATCTTCTCAAAACGTGGGAGCAATGTCAACACATGTTCTTTGTAGGGGATAAGGTTAGGGTGTTTGGTGTCCCATTCCCCTTTTATCTGGCTGATGACCAAAGCTGAATCTCCTTTTGTAATTTAAGGATTTGATCCCAAAATCTATGGCAGCTTTGAGACCAAAAATGCATGCTTCATATTCTGTCATGTTATTTGTACAATTGAAGCAGAGTCTTGCCGTAAAGGGAGTATGACATCCTTCAGGAGATATGAGTACACCACCTATACCATTGCCGAGTGCGTTGGACACTCCATCAAAAACCAGGGTCCATTAGGATCCTTGTTCAGGTCCGTCATATGGTCTGAATTCTTCACAGTTGTTTACCATCATGATGTCTTCGTCTGAGAATTCGAACTTCATGGACTGGTAGTCATCTACAGCTTGATGAGCAAGGTGATCAGCTAGTACACTGCCCTTTATTTCTTTCTGGGTAGTATATTGTATGTCATATTCTGTCAGGATCATCTGCCATCTCGTTATTCTCCCAAAGAGGGCAGGTTTCTCGAAGATGTATTTTATTGGATCCATTTTAGATATCAATAAGGTAGTATGGGTCAGCATATACTGTCTTAGCCGGCGAGCAGCCCATACCAGAGTGCAACAAGTTTTCTCGAGCAGTGAATATATTGTTTCATAGTCGATAAACTTTTTGCTCAGGTAATAAATAGCATGCTCTTTTCGGCCAGACTCGTCATGCTGCCCCAGAACACACCCCATTGAATTTTCCAAAACAATTAGATACATAATCAATGGTCTTCCCTTGATTGGTGGCATCAAAACAGGAGGCTCTTGCAGATACTCTTTGATCTTGTCGAAGGCAGTTTGACACTCATCATTCCATTTGACTACTTGATCTTTCTTCATTAATTTGAAGATTGGTTCACAAGTAGCTGTCAGGTGAGAAATGAATATGGCAATGTAGTTTAAACGTCCCAAGAATCCTCTAACTTCCTTCTCGGTACGAGGAGCAGGCATCTCTTGTATCGCTTTCACCTTGGCAGGATCTATTTTGATACCTTTATTGCTGACGAAAAAGCCTAAGAGTTTACCGGACCTCACTCCAAATGTGCATTTACTTGGATTCAACATCAGCTTGTATTTCTTTAATCTCTCAAACATCTTCTTCAAATGGTCAAGATGTTCCTCTTTGGTTTGAGATCTGGCTATCATGTCGTCCACATAGACCTCTATTTCGTGATGTATCATGTTGTGAAATAGGGCTACCATGACATCCATTGTACATTCTTGCATCGATGTCTTTTATGAAAATTTTCATCACAATTAAAGCACAATCCTTTACCTTGTGATGCATCCATTTCAATTCGTGCTAATTAAGAGGAAAATTGGTGGGGAGTTTTGGGTGTGTGAAGAAAGGGTTGGTAATATTAGGCTTAGTTGTGGTTGTGGTGAGCTTATACAAGAATATAAAGGTAGACTATGTAGTATAGGTGGTAAGTTTCTAATGGATGTTTGTCGTGGTGCATATGCTAATGGAGATTTTGATGCCCACAATTTAGACTTACCCAAATTCACAAATCCAATGGCTTGAGAAATTGATGTAGGATGGAAAACTTCAAGTTCATTCTGGATACCAAGACAAAATCCATAGATGAAACAATCAAGAATCGAATGGTTTGGTAACCCAATGACACAATTACAAATACATTCAACTTGCATTGATACTCTAAAACTATTGTTTTTTTGTTTTAGTTTGAAGAATATTTGTTGATGATTTTCATAAGCGGTTGGTCTAAAGTGGAGTTCCGATGAATGTTTAAATTCTCCCCAAGTAGTAAGAACGTGATTGGTGTGCATCCATTGATACTGACTCAGTGCTTCCCCCTTCATATAACAATAAATCCAAGAAATACGATTAAGGGCGTCAATGGAATAATGGTTGAGAAAAATTGGCCAGATTAAAAGACCCACTCCAATGGGATAGAACCATCAAATGAATGATGTTTATGCTTTAGAGGGTTTGATATTGTTTTCTGGTTGTGTTTGATGAGTTTGAATTCGATAAAGGAAGTGGTAAGTTTAACGATGGATTCCTATAATTATAACAAGTTTTGGGAGAATGTGTTCATTGTAGATGAAAGCAACAACAATAGATGTTTGTTAGAGAAATGATAGTAATCCAAATTCGAGAAGGGATGTGTCTCCTAAGAAAGAAGGGAAGACTATATTTTTTCTGAATATTTGCTTGCCTTTTCCATTTCAGATGATCATTCAAATACCCATTACAAAAGTAACTGCCTCATATAACTGTAGTATATTGTAACTGTATAAAAAAAAATTGTTTAACCATCTAATAAAACTGACTAATTTAAACTATTACATTTATTATAGTTATTTAACATAATCATTAAAATGTGCAGGTCCCTTGGTAACCCATTTTGACCTAGATGACAATTCAGAAGGTCCATTAATATGCCTAGTTTGTAGTGGTCCAGACGTAGGGGGTCTCTTAAGCCACTGTTATACGGGTGAAAAAAAACTCTAAAAATCCTAAGATATCTTTTAAATATCTGAAAAATCTCTATTATTGTAAAAAAATATATTTTTGTATATGTATTTTCGAATAAATTTTTTTTTATGAAAATAAAATGTTTTTGGATATAAATATCTGAAACATTCTCTGTTTTGTTTTTTAGTAATTAAAAGGAGAATATTGATAATTAATATTTGATTTAATGGTAGAGTAATGTTTATGATGAGAGAGATATTTGGATCTCTCCATTTAATTTTTTTTTTGTTTTCAATAAATTTTTAATCAATTAGTGGCGAGAGAAATAAATTTATCTCAAGAATTTTTAATGTGTTCAATTGATTAAAAATTTATTAAAAACAAAAAAGAAAAGTAATATTTCTTTTTTAATTACTAAAAAGACACATCAAAGAATGAAAACACTTTTTTCTATAAAAAAAGAAGTTTATTAGAAAATATATATTCGAAATTACATTTTTTTACAATAATAGAGATTTGTTCGGAAATATATATATATAAAATTAAGTATTTTTGTAAAAAATTATTCGAATATATATATATATATATATATATAAAAGAGTGCATAAAGAAATCTCCTAAGCGTATCAATTGAACCCTTATTCCCTTCACAAGAAATTATAATTTTCACAAGGATATTTTTAACGAGAATATCACTCTAGAAAAAAATACATTTATGATGATAAAATTTCTCGAATATTGCTAGGTTTGTTTAATTAAAAAAAAAAAAAGTTCGTGAGGAGCAATTCCCTTAGTCGTACACGAGAGAGGAAATTTGCTTTTTGACATTTAAATCCCTTATGTTCAAGATTTTTTTTATTTGAGAAATTGCTAAGTCGAATCAACTCTAAAATTTTTCTATTTCATCCACATATTTATATATTCCTAAAATTTTTCCACTTCGCAACAATTTTATTATTCACATTTCTATTTTTTTTCTCTTTTCTAATTTTATACTACTCCTACAACATCTGCCTCTAATTTTTCCTTCAAAGGGCAATTTGTTCCTATGAATAGATGAGTGCTCAAGAGTCCTTCATCCACTCAGACCCATACTCCTCGTTACACATACTAATGTAATAATTCTAAATGAGGGTTTTAATTAACTATGAGTTGGTTATGTAGTTAGATAAGTTGGTTATATGTGTAATTAGAGATTACTTCTTAAAGTTGTTTACTTTGGTCAATCAAATGAATGCTTATGGTGAAGGAATCATTGATCGGAAATTAGTTTAGAATAATTAATATTTTGAGGATAGATGAAGGTGGAGAATATACATCAGATGAGTTTAAAGCATACGGCACCAATGAAAGCATAAAGCATGAAGTAACATCACGCATACACCACAACACACTAGTCGTGCAGAAAGAAGGAATATGGCCATTCTTGAAATTACAAAGAGCATGTTGAAGCATAATAATAATTTGCCACATCATTTTTGGCATGAGGCCAGTAATAATGTCAGTTATAGCTTTGATAGGTGTCCAACTAAGAATCTTAAAATGAAAGTACCAAAAGAAGCTATGTGTGCAAGAAAGTCATCTGTGAAGCATTTGAAGGTTTTTGGATTAGTATGCTACAAGCACGTACTTGATCAAAGTTGAACAAAACTGAAATACAAGCGTTAAAAGATGATATTTATAGGATATCATCCAACTACTGCTTACAAGCTATATAATCCTATTTATAAAAGGTTCACATCAACATAGATGTGGTCTTTGATGAATCTAAGACTTGGAAATGGCATAAAAAAATACAATGGAAGATGAAGTCAGGCACATTTGTGAAGACTATGATGTGAATGAAGAGTTTGATGATGAAACAAATGGTGAAGACAATGCAGGTGGTAAAGTTGCACAAACTGAATCTTGTGCTCATGAGAGACCACAAAGGAGAAAACAAGTACCTAAAAGATTTGAGGATAACCGAGGCTAGAGGAAATGGAGAGAAAGGTGTGGAAGGAAGCTATGAGAGAATAACCGAGGCCAATTGAGAAACACTAAGCTGGATGAACGTAAGGTGAAGATGAGGTAGATTCCACATTGTAAAAACAAATGGTTGGCTTAGTAAGATGTTTATGAAATAGCAGGCCAGATATATGCTATGTAGTAAGTATAGTGAGCAGATTTATGAGCATGTCAAAGAAGTGTCATCTAGTAGCTGCAAAGAGAATTCATAGGTATCTCAAAGCAACCTTGAAGTTAGGATTGAACTTTCAAACTCCTGAAAATGAAAGGAGAATAGGTTAGATTGGCTATTGTGATGTTGATTGGTGTGGAGACAAAACTGATAGAAGAAGTGCATCTGGTTAGGTATTCTTGTACAATTAAGAAGACGTCTCTTGGTGTACAAAGAAGTCAGTCACTGCATTGTCCTCTTGTGAAGTTGAGTATATAGCATGATCATTTGTCTCATGTCAATCGATTTAGTTTGACTTTGTTGATGGAGCTAAAGTGTGAAGTTCAAAAGCCCATGAAGCTGATGATTGACAACAGATATGCAAAAAACTTGGCCAAAAATCCAGTTTCACATGGAAGAAACAAGTATATTGAGACAACATTTCATTTCATAAGGGAGCAAGTGATGAAAGGCTTGATAGAGTCATATGTTAATTTTGGAATAAACTCATAGTTTTCATTATGATTTGGAATGTACAAAACAACATTATTTATATTGTTAAAGTAACAAACTGTTTAGTAACAAACTAAACAGAATTGTAACAAACTATAACAAGCTAAAACTAACTGTTTAGTAATAAACTAAACAGTATTATTTTCATCATGTAATAGCCCCCCACAAGCTGGACTATGGATGTCTAATAGACCAAGCTTGAAAACAAGAGAATCGAAAGAGGGAGCTGTCAAAGGCTTGGTGAGAATATCTGCCAGTTGAGCAGCAGAAGAAACTGGTAAAAGATGGATGAGACCAGTTTGGATTTTCTCACGAATGACGTGGAAGTCAATTTCGATATGTTTTGTTCGTTCATGAAAGGTGGGGTTGTGAGCAAGGTAGATAGCACTTTTGTTGTCACAATAGACTGAGGTAGGTTGATTGAAGGAGATGTGGAGATCCTTGAACAAATATTGCAGCCATTGCAATTCACAAGTCAAGCTTGCCAAGGCCCTGTATTCTGCTTCTGAACTGGATTTGGATACTGTAGACTGCTTTTTGGATTTCCAGGATATGAGGGAATTGCCAAGGAACACACAATATCCAGTTACGGATCTGCGGGTAGCATGGCAACTTGCCCAATCTGAGTCTGCGAAGCCAGAGAGTTTGAGTGGAGAGGAAGATGAATAGAACAAACCCTTGGCAGGAGCACCTTTGAGATACTTGAGTACTCGAATTACTGCAAAATGATGAACTTGCATAGGATGTGAGATGAATTGGCTGAGCTGTTGAACGATGAATGCAAGGTCAGGTCTAGTGGTAGTCAGATATAGAAGTTTTCCAACAATCCTTCGATAAGCTGTGACGTCTTCGAAAGGTGGTGAGTTATCATCATGAAGCTTTAAGGAGGAATCGAAGGGAGTAGAGCAAGGTTTAGTAGCCAATAAGCCACTGTCTTCGAGCAATTCCAAAGCGTACTTTCTCTGATTGAGAAAAATGCTGTGAGTGGATCTGGCAACTTCTAGACCAAGAAAATATTTTAGCCTACCAAGGTCCCTGATTTTGAAAGTGGAATCAAGGAAGCATTTGACATATTTGATTTCCTGCAAATCATTACCGGCTAAGACAATATCATCAACATAGACTAATAAAACGTAAAAGAAGAGTCATGTGATTTTGTGAAAAAGGAATGATCAACAGAAGAATATGAGTAGCCAAGAGAGATAAGGGCAGTGGATAATTTCGAAAACCACTGTCTGCTAGCCTGCTTCAGGCCATATAGTGACTTATGTAGTTTGAAAACTTTGTTCGTCGAAGAAGTGCCAACTTCGTTGGTCGAAGAAGTGCTAACTTCGTTTGTCGAAGAGGTGCAAACTTCGTTGGTCGAAGGAGTGAAAACTTTGTTGGTCGAAGGAATGCAAACTTTGTTGGTCGAAGAAGTGCAGACTTCGTTGCTCGAAGTGCAAACTTTGTTGGTCGAAGAATTGTAGACTTCGTTGGTCGAAGAAGCAGGAAGCATGAATCCAGGAGGCAGATCCATATACACTTCCTCATGTAGATCACCATGAAGGAAGGCATTATTAACGTCAAGTTGTTCCAAGTGCCAATTCTTAATGGCAGCCACTGAGAGAAGGGTTCGAATAGAAGTAAGCTTCACAACAGGTGAGAAAGTGTCGAAATAATACACCCCCTCCAGCTGAGTATATCCTTTCGCTACTAAACGTGCCTTGTATCGTTCGATGGATCCATCAGCATGATACTTGATTTTGTAGACCCATTTGCAACCAATCGATTGTTTGCCTGCAGGCAAATCAACAACAGACCAAGTATTTGTAGATTCAAGAACATCTAACTCAGATTTCATAGCATTGTTCCAACAATCAAATTTGCAGGCTTGTTTATAGGTTTTTGGTTATGTGAAAGAACTTATGCATAGACAAAATAATTTGTGATCAGGATTACATTGGCTATAAGATAATACAGAGGAGAGAGGATAGTTAGAGGAACCTGAGTCAGATGTTGGCAGCATGGGGGGTAGCAAATTGCAGTGATAATCTGAAAGATAAGCTGGAGGTTTACTATTTCGATTGGATTTTCTGGTTGGCACAGGAGGGGAGGGGCAAGGGGAGTTGTTAGTGTCATTCGAGGAAGAAGAGAGGTTAGTGGAAGATTCTGGCTGGGGGAGAGAGGTAGGAGAGGAAGGTTCATGTGATGGTGGAGGTAAGTTGGGTGGAATGTTGGTGAAAATATCAGGTGAATCAATCGAAGGAGGGTCAGGAGTAGGAATTATAGGATTAGGTGCAGGTGGGATGGATACAAAAGGGAACAAAGTTTCATAAAAGAATACATTCCTTGAAATGTAAAATTCATGTGTGATAGGATCATAGAGAAGGTAGCCTTTTGTGCCTTCCCTGTAGCCAAGAAAAATAGATTTCCTTTCTCTTGGTTCGAATTTAGTGCGATGGTTAAGCAAGGTCGAAGAATAGGCAAGACAACCAAAGACTCTCATATGGCTAAGGCTGAGAGGAATAGAATGGAGTTTTTGGTATGGAGAGTGGTTGTTTAAAAGAGGAGTGGGAAGACGGTTTATAATATGAATGGCATGTTGTATGGAAAGGTGCCAAAGGTTGTGAGGGAGGTGAGAGTGGAAAGAGAGGGCATGGGAAACATTCAAAATGTGTTGATGTTTTCTTTCCACGATACCATTCTGTTGAGGCGTTTCCACACAAGACCTTTGATGAATGATTCCTTTAGAAAGGTAGAAAGTGGTCATGAGAAACTCAGGGCCATTATCACTTCGAATGCACTTGAGTTTCTTGTTAAATTGGGTTTCGATAAAGGATATGAAGTGAATTAAATGGTTTCTGGTTTCACTTTTGTTGGCCATAAAAATTGTCCAAGTAAACCTGTTGTAATCGTCTACGAGGGTTAAAAAATACTTGTGGCCACATATCGAAGGTGTGGAAAGAGGGCCTCAAATATCAACATGAAGTAAATCGAATATGACAACAGACTTAGTATTACTGTGAGTAAAGGGCAAATGTTTTTGCTTAGCCAAATGGAAAGTGTTACAGGGCTTATGATTGTCATTGTAGGTGATAAAAGGAAATTGAGAGGAAATACATTTGTGTATGTAGGGACTTAAGTGTCCAAGCCTAAGATGCCAAATAGTAGCAGGATCAAATTGGGGAGAAGAGGAGGTGTTGACAGATCCAGATGTGGGAGAGATGGTTTTAGGTGGGGTGGCATCAAGAACATACAATTTGCCAATCCTCCTAGCTGTAAATCCAGTCATCTTGGATTAGGGCAACTGCATAATTTGACAGCAATTAGGAGAAAGTTTCACATCATATAAAGTGGAGTCAAAAAGAGTGGTGACAGAAATAATATTGACATGAAATGAAGGAAAGTAATAAACATTGTGAAGGACAAGTGAACCACATAGTAAAACTGAACCAGCAGTAGTTGTAGTGACAGAGTCACCATTAGGCATTGTCATAGATTTAGGTGCAATGTGGTATGTGGAAACTAAACTGGCAAAGGTATGGGTGATGTGATCAGTGGCACCTGTGTCAATGATCCACCAGTTATGACAAGGAAGATTTGAGGAATTCTTACCAGAGGAATTCTTACCAGAGGTATTGGACACAGAATTAACAGTATACACTGAATTAATCGAGGGAAGTGAAGGAGATTGCAAATTAGATTGTTGGAGGAGCTTCAGAATCTGAGTGTATTGTTCTTGAATCGTAGACAAAGCACTTGGACTGTTGTTTGATGTGGATGCAACATCTTGAATCGAATTCACTGTAGAATCAGCAGAATTCCCCACAGATGTAGTAGGCTTGCGTTGCTGAAATCCAGGGGGATAGCCATGTTTCAAGAAGCAAGTCTCAATGGTGTGATTGGTGCGGTTGCAATGGGTACAGAGTCTATTTCCACGGCCACCACGGCCACGACCACGACCAGTGTTGTGAGAAGAACGAGAAGGTGTTTGAGAAAGGTGATTCACAGATGATTGAGACTCAATCGAAGAAGCAGAAGGTGAAAGAAGGTCGAATTGACGTTCTTGTTGAAGAACCAGATTAAACACATTATCAAGAGTTGGTAGTGGTTTCATCAGCATAATTTGGGATCGAACATTAGCGTATTGGTCACCAAGGCCCTTCAAGAACTTGATAACTTTATCTTGTTCTTTGAATTTGCGTAAGTCTAAAGCAGCACCACAGGAGCACGGTATATCGCAAGTACAATCACGAATTGGCCGGAAGTTCTCAATTTCTTCCCAAAGCGTCATCAATTTTGTGAAGAACGAGGAGACATCAAGAGTTCCTTGTTGAAGACGAGCAACACTTTCTTGAATGTCAGCAATTCGAAAAATATCTCCCTGAGAAAAACGATTTTCCAAACTTTTCCATACAAGAGAAGCACGATCACACCAGAGAAGAGATTTGGAAATTTCCTCAGAAATCGAGCGTTGAAGCCATGAGAGGACGAGATTGTTGCATCGCAGCCAAGGTTCGTATAAAGAATCAGAGGTAGGGGGAGGAGAAAGAGTGCCATCAACGAATTTGATCTTGTTCTTGGAGATAAGTGCTACTTTCATTGATCTAGACCAGATCTGGTAGTTCTTGGTATCAAGAACAGGTTGAACAAGAACAAGAGAGGGATTTTCATTAGGGTGCATGTAGTAAGGATTGGAAGGATTGGTAGCAAAATCAGAGTAAGGAAGCGCCATAACAAACGCTGAAACAGCAAGGGGAGAAGAAGAAGGCGCGAAGAAGAAGAAGACGCGAAGAAGAAAGGCGTGGAAAAGAGAATTCAAACTGATACCATGTTAATTTTGGAATAAACTCATAGTTTTCATTATGATTTGGAATGTACAAAACAGCATTATTTATACTGTTAAAGTAACAAACTGTTTAGTAACAAACTAAACAGAATTGTAACAAACTATAGCAAACTAAAACTAACTGTTTAGTAATAAACTAAACAGTATTATTTTCATCATGTAATATCATACATTGTCCTACAAAGCAGTAATTGGCAAATGGCTTTACAAAAGCCTTAAAGATTGAGAGTTTTGAATATTTGAAGAGTGAATTAAGACTTGTAAACATTTAGAATTATGGGGGGATAATGTAATAGTTCTGAATGAGGGTTATAACCAACTAGAAGTAATTAGTTACGTAGTTAATTAAGTTGGTTAGATGTGTAATTCAGTTTTCTGCATGTGATTACTAACAGTTTAGTATGTGATTATTGATAATTCAATATGTAATTATTAACAATTTAATATGTGATTACTGATAGTTCAGTATGTGAATAATGTTAGTTATGAATGTGAGTACTAACTAAAAGTTAATTAGTTAGTAGTTTACAATCCTATACAAACGATATAACACATGTTTTTGTAAGAAATTAATTCTATTTCAATAATATTTTTCTCTCTTATTTCGCGTTTTTCTCATTCTTGTTTTTGTGTTGCTTAACAGGTAGGTTTTGTTGTGCCATTACGCAATACTCATGTGTCCATCCACTCTCAATCCACTCTGAAGAATCCATATCCACGGGAATATCCTACTTACTTACATGCCGCTTCCTTACCCCTATAAGTCATTCGTTTATTCACCATCCATTATCAGGCGGAATTTCTTGTGACTCACATTATGTTTCATGCAAGTTTCTAGGTTGCATACAATGTTGGGATGTATGCCCTTCAGGCCTAGCAACTTGAACAATCAATGTTGGAGGATGTCCCCGATGATAAGGTAAAGAATCATTTAGTGACAGAAGTTGAATAAAGCGAGTATCTCAAGTATTTCGACAATCAATGGGTCATTAAGGGAAAAGACTTAGTATTTCTGTTAGATTTTGAATCAGATTTCTGTATAAATTTTGTATATTGCTCTTATCAAATAAATTACACACTTGGTCTTTTATAGACCCAAATAAACTTTTACAATTCTAAAACATAAACATAACTGCTACTAATAACTATCATAACTTACTAAACTATTGTCCTTCCTACTACCATAATTAAATACAAAACTTATTACTAACACATTTAATGTTTATTCAACAAAACTCCTCTGTAAACTTAAATGCTTCTTCTATCCAGCATTCCTATCATCTTCTTGCCTCTGTCGAAGACTTCTTTCGATAGTGGTTTTGTGAAGATATCCGCTGCTTGGTTTCTGCTTGCTACATGCCTTAATTCAACGCTTCCCTCCTTCACATGTTCACGAATGAAGTGAAATCGAACGTCTATATGTTTGCTTCGTTCATGATTCACTGGATTCCTTGCCAATTCGATAGCTGATTTATTGTCCACTTGTATTATTATTGGACCTCCCTGTTTCAGCTCCATCTTGCTTATCAACCTTCTGAGCCATACTGCATGACAGACGCACCAAGATGCTGCCACATATTCTGCTTCACACGTTTAAAGTGTCACTATAGGCTGCTTCTTCGATATTCAAGTAAAAGCTGTGTTTCTCATGAAAAACACATATCCAGCAGTGCTCTTTCGATCGTCTATGTCTCCACACCAGTCACTGTCAGAATAACCAACTAACTTGTAGTCTTCTGTCTTTGAATAAAACATCCCAAGTGATATTGTTCCTTGGATGTATCTTAGAATTCGTTTCAGCGCCTTCCAATGTGTGTGTACTGGCTCCTCCATGAATCGACTCACTATGCTAACACTTAGTGAAATATCTGGCCTTGTGCATGTGAGATATCGAAGGCTACCTACCAAGCTTCGATATTTTCTTCCTTCGACCCGTTCTCCTCCATCAAACTTTGACAGCTTTGTACCTGGTTCCATTGGCGTCGAAGTTGGATTGCAATTCTTTATTTTATATTTTTCTAAGATTTCCTTTGCATACTTTTCTTGTAATATGAAAATTCTAGCTTCTTCTTGTCGAACCTCCAGACCAAGAAAGAATCTCATCAGACCTAAGTCTTTCATTTCAAATTCGCTTGTCATGGTGATTTTGAAGTCTTCGATCATCTGAACATTACTGCCTAGAAAGATAAGATCATCAACATAAAGAGCAACAAGTAATAAATCACTTCCATTTTTCTTCACATAGAGGGCTGGTTCATAAGGACATTGCTCGAATCCATTCTCCTTAAAATATGTGTCAATACGTATGTTCCATGCCCTAGGTGCTTGCTTCAGCCCATACAGTGATTTCTTCAGTTTCAACACCTTCTTCTCTTCTCCAGTTCTCATATATCCAAGTGGTTGTTCGACATAAATTTCTTCTTCGAGCACACCATTCAAAAATGTTGTCTTGACATCCATTTGAAATATTGGCCATTTGAACTGAGCAGCTTGAGAAATGAGTAATCGAATTGTCTCCATTCTTGCAACAGGCGCAAACACTTCGTCATAGTCAATTCCTGCCTTCTGTTTGTATCCCTTTGCAACCAGCCGTGCTTTGAATCTTTCGATTTCTCCTTGAGCATTCATCTTTTTCTTGAATACCCACTTTACACCAATGGGTTGACTACCTTTTGGTAATTCAACTAGCTCCCAAGTATTGTTGCGTTCGATTGCTCTAATTTCTTCGTCCATGGCACTTTTCCACTTCTTATCTCTTAACGCTTCTTCAACACTGATGTTTTCAGCATCTGCCAGAAGACACACAAGATGCACCTCACTTGTTGAATCATACAAATCTTGCAAACTTCTCATTTTGGGTTGTATAGGTTCATCTCCATCTTCTGTTTCTTCATGTTCTTCTGGAATACTTGTTGGTACAGCTATAGTTGTTTCTTCGACTGTGTCAGCAATCTCTGTCGAATTGTTCCAATCCCACTTGCTTGCTTCGTTCATTCGAACGTCTCTGCTCACGATCACTTTCTTGCTTATGGGATTGAAGAGCTTGTACCCTTTCGTCTTCTCATCATATCCAATGAATATGTACTTCTGACTTTTATCTTCAAGCTTTGTTCTTTGTTGATCTGGTACATGTGCATAAGCTATGCTACCAAATACCTTGAGATGAGAAATTGTTGGCTTCTGTCCACTCCATGCTTCTTGTGGTGTTTTGTCTTCTAACTTCGAATGTGGACATCTATTCTGAATATAAACAGCACATTGTACTGCTTCTGCCCAGAATTCTTTCGACATGTTCTTGCTTTTGAGCATTGATCGAACCATGTCAAAAATAGTTCGATTCTTCCTTTCAGCCACACCATTTTGCTGAGGTGAATATGGTGCAGTTAGGAATCTTCTTATGCCCTGTTCTTCACAGTACTTCACAAAGGCCATCGAAGTATACTCTCCTCCTCTGTCAGATCGAATTGCTTTGATGTGTCTGTCTGTTGCCTTCTCCACCATTACTTTGAACTTTTTGAACACTTCTAATGCTTCAGATTTTTCTTTCAGGAAGTAGACCCAGGTTTTTCTTGAGAAGTCATCAATGAAGGAAATGAAGTATCTTTTTCCACTGAAGGATTCTGGAGTGATTGGCCCACATATGTCAGTATATATCAATTCGAGTATATGTTTAGCTTGATACTCTGCCTTCTTTTGAAATGAGGTTCTTGTTTGTTTTCTGAGCACACATTCTTCACAGAATTTTCCTTCGAAATCCATGTCTGATAGTCCATGCACCATGTTCCTTTTCGCCAACCTTCTCAAACCAGTATGATGTAGATGACCAAAGCGCATGTGCCATAGTGACGCTTTGTCTTGCACTTCGATTTGCAGACATTTCTCTCGAATGTTCCTCAGGTTCAGTTTGTACATTCGATTTCTTTCCATTTCGACAGCGGCAATCAGATATCCTGCTTTGTCCTTCAACTGTAGTGTTTGATCTTTCATCAGTATCGAAGCACCTTTTTTTGTAAGTTGTCCCAGACTTAATATGTTGGTCTTAAGATCTGGTACATAGTAAACGTCTTCGATTGATCCAATCAAGCCATCCTTCTGCAAGTAACTGATTGTGCCCTTTCCTTCAACCTTCACTTTCGATGCATCTCCAAAAGACACACTACCATCTTCAATTCCCTTCATGTCTTTAAACAAGTGTTTGTAACCACACATGTGATTACTTGCTCCTGAGTCAAGATACTAAACACTGTCATTGGTGTTGATTTCATTTTGAGCCATCAGGAGAAAGCCTTCATTTGATTCAGCTTCCAAGGCTAGGTTGGTTGTCTCTTCAGTCTTCTTTTCATTTCGACAGTCTTTTGCAAGATGTCCCACTTTGTCACAGTTGTAACATTTGTAGGAGTTGCAATCCTTCGCGTAATGACCATACTTCCCACACTTGTAGCATTCGAAGTTGGAGTAATTCGAACGACCACCTCTTTGACCATATCCTCTGCCACGCCAATTTTGTTGGCTCGAATGTCCTCTTTCGAAGTTGCTACCTCTACCACTTCGACCACTGTCACGACCTCCACGTCCACGTCCTCTTCCTCGAAAGTTGTGAGAAAAGAGTACCTTTTCATCTTTGTTTGATTCCTTGGTTTGGTTTGCTTTTTCGTCTGCTTCTTCTTTCTTTTTCATCTTTCGTTGTTCATGTGCTTTGAGCGAACCAGTGAGCTCTTCGATTGAGAGCGTCGAAAGGTCCTTCGACTCTTCTATTGCACACACAAGATTTTCAAACTTGTCTGTTAAAGATCTCAAGATCTTTTCAACAACTCTTGCATCAGCTACTGTCTCTCCATTTCTTGCGAATTGATTCACCACCTTTTGTACACGTGTGATGTAATCAGATACAATTTATGTATCCTTCATCTATATCCTCTCCAATTCGTCACGAAGAGTTTGTAGTCGAACCTGCTTCACTCGATCTGCTCCTTTGAACACCTTTTCTAACGTGTCCCACGCTTGTTTCGACGTAGTCGAACCAACAATCTTCTCAAAGCCTGATTCATCTACAACCCTAAACAACATGTATAATACCGTTTTGTCCTTCGCTCGCGTCTCTTTCAACGCCTTCGTTTGAGCTGCTGTAAATCCCCCAACTTCTGTTGGTTCTTCAAACCCATCATGGGTCACCTCCCACGCGTCTAGAGATCCAAGAAGAGCTTTCATTTGGATACTCCAGTTTTCATAATTGGACTTCGTTAGCCGTGGTAACGACATTTGGTTCATCATGTTTGCCATGAGCTCTGATGCCAAATTGTTAGATTTTGAATCAGACTTCTGTATAAATTTTGTATATTGCTCTTATCAAATAAATTACATACTTGGTCTTTTATAGACCCAAATAAACTTTTACAATTCTAAAACATAAACATAACTGTTACTAATAACTATCATAACTTACTAAACTATTGTCTTTCTTACTACCATAATTAAATGCAAAACTTATTACTAACACATTTAATGTTTATTCAACAATTTCAGCAATTTGCATTTGGAAACCTTATGATAGCAGATGTCTAAAGAAAAATATAAGCAAAACTACATGAAGGGGATTTATTTAAGTACTTCCCTTCAATACTATAGGGACTTTATAGACTTTCATGAACTTAATTTGCCATGTATCTAATATGAAAGCTTCTATGATCTGTTTAGCATGTGTACTAAGACACTTAAATATGGCGATTACACATTAGTTGACTATATTTCCAATGAAAATTGTTAGAATTTTCTTGGATTGAATAATTCAAAAAACAAAATTGGACAAGAAAATTCCATCTGTTACAACTTAACAAGATGACTAATATCCATTGGGTATGCAAAGGATGGAAGAGGAGAATTATAAGCCATATATGCACCGGCTTGGTGGATCATCTCAGTTGGATGAAATTCATCAAAAAATGGATGAATGTGTCTGTCCTTGCATGGTTCCTCATTAGGAATACACTGCCCATTGGACCCCACTTTGCAACATGGCGAATTCACCATATCTGAAAGTTAAACCAACCAAACTTAATAATATATAAATTTGAAAAGAAAAAAAATGTGATTGAGTTAGAGTTATTATAAGAAAAATGTTTAAATACCTAACTTCAAGCTACCACCTTTCATGATAGCAGTGTTAATGAAGATGAATTTTGCACCAGGTAATTTTTTATTGAAACGGTCAACATTGGCTTTAAGTTTGTCATTGAAAAGTAGTGCTGCTTTACTCTCTTCTTCAACACATTCTGAACCTTTTTTCCCATGTCTAGTTGTTTCATGTGGAATGCAACCTATAAGCCCTAATCCAATCAAAGAAAACTTTCTTGCTCCAAGCTTATACAATGCCTTTAAATAAGTCGAATGTTCTTGGACAAGAGCTTCAGCATACTGGTTAATATTATACTTAGCTTGTGTTGGATAATGTTGTGGCAGGAAATAATTGTTAAGGTAATCATTGCTTCCTATATTCACATAATATAAACACTTATTAAGGTGTTGTTGCACTTTGTCTCTCCCAAGTTTCTTAGCAATCTGAGAAACAATATCTCTGTGATGTTCTAACTGCAATCCCATGCTGATATCTTGACCCTGCAACATTTCCAACATGATTACTAAATTTGTGAATAATAAACCATATGATATCAATTTTCAATCCATCGTGCAACATTGCTATAAATTTACTAATTGAATTACCAAGTGCGTTCCAGTCTCATTGCGAATTCCTGCTGCACCGGATGCATAATTAACACCTTCAACAATGTTTGAACCTTTGGTATTTGCATAGGGTGGAATATAATGGTCAAATCCCAAAATCTCACCTGCAATAAATGCAAAAAAAAATTCTAATTAAGTTCAATATAAATGCAAAAAGAAAATTCATTCTCAAAAAGCATTTCCATTATTACTGAGTATGTCAACAGAAGTTTTTCCATTGGTAAATCTTCCAGTAGGACCATCAGGAAAATCAATCCCATAAGGTTTGTAATTAACTTTAGCATCGGTATTAAGGTTAATGTTATTTCCACTATCTGATAAAGAATCTCCAAAAACGAAAAGACAAGGTACTTGGGGCTCTCCAATAGCACAATGCATTGCACTGGAAAACAAAAAAAGAACTACCAGCCATAACTTAGTCTCACAATCCATTTCAAATGTTACAAATCAAAAGTTTGTTATCATCCAAAAGTATTTTGAGTAATATATATATATATATAGAGAGAGAGAGAGAGAGGATAGCTATATTTATCTTAAATATTAGAATGGCACAAATGAATTCTATAATGATTGAATTAAAATTACATGGATGTAGTACAAGATAAATGACTGGAGCTTACAAAAGAGAAGACTAGTTCAACTGTTTGTAATATATTTATCTACCATAAGATTCTCAAGGTAAGAAAAACCGACAATTGTAGATGTTTTTTGTGGGTTACAGAATTTAGCACAAGTTTATTTATAGCCAACTATGGTTTTCCGCTAATATGTTAGATATTCACCACAAAGAACGTTCTCAGAAAGTTAAATTATTCACAAAATAATTTATGAATAATTTATTTTTAAAAAGAGATTTTAGCTTAAAAAAATAATTTGTTTATATTTTTAAAAATGATTTTTATCAAAAAAATTTCTTTTTTAAATAATAAAATTTATTTTAAGCTAATTTTTTTAATTAAAAAATTTTATTTTGATATCCAAAAAGCTAAATGTACATTATTAATATTAAAATACATTTAAAATCACGTAATTTTAAATATATATATATATATATATATATATATATATATATATATATATATATATATATATATATATTTTTTTTTAAAATCATTTTTATAAAAATTATTTAACATTTTGATCTTTAAAGAAATTATTGAAAAATGATGAAATACTTAAAATAAAATTTTATAAAAAAACTATTTAAATTAATTTTCCTTTTTCAAAATTTTTTAAACAAAAATATGGGCTGATTTGTTATAGTTTTTGATCTAGACCGGCAACAAGGTCAATATGAGAGGTCCAAAGACAAGAATGAAGGAAGCGGACGACAAAAATATGTGTTTCCTCGTTTTCACTCAAGGTAAATAATCCCACCCTCTGATGCATCATCCATTATCTAGATCATTCAAACAATTGTTTGCATAGCTCGTCGTGTGTCTCACAAATGATTTTAACCGTCCCTAGTATATAAAGAGAAAAGAGAATTCTTAGGTATTTAAATTCACTCTCATTTTTACATTATTTTCACTCTCTCATTGACCTTTGCGTCCATGTGCTAACTTTGAAGGTCCATCACAGCGTCACCGGTATTGGAAGTCCATTGCATCTTTTCACAATCCATCTCATCGTTTCAACAACAATATTGGTTCCTGATTAGAATAATCGTGTTGTTTGTGAGAACCGACTACTCATTCCCACTGATTTCTACAAAAACCATTGTCTCATCCTCAGTGGTCTAGATCTTATATTCTTGTCATTGTAACGTCAACCTACATAGTTGAAGCTCAATATAACACACTCTTTAACACTATAGCAATATCAAGAATCTACAAAAGCCGTTGTGGTTGCTGCTACTACTCAAGCTCAACCACTTCTTCCAGAAGTTATAGATCTAGTCCTTGTGACTTCATTATCAAATCCAACACTACAAGATATGGCTCCTACGAAAATCCTCTGAGGAGAAGTCCAAGGTGAACCATCATTTCTTCCTCCCTTGCAACCCCTAACACCTGGGCACACTAATACAAAAATAACATTTTAACATAGTTGAGAGAAGAATTTTATCATGTTGGATGATCGTGGTAACGAAGGGTGTGGTAATATGTGTCCTATTTACTACCATGAGTTAGTAGTCGTGGTAAAAATACAATAGCGCGTAACATATCACCACAATTGAAGAAATCAACCATAGTAAAATGTATAATAGAATGGACATGGATTTGATACCCAACACCATCATTTTTTAAGATTTTTAACATTTTACCACAGTTGTATGTTTCAACCATAGTGAAAGAGTTGACCCACAATATTTCACCATAGTTATAGCTTCCAACTGTGGTGATATGTTCATTTGAGTTTATTATAACTTATGTGAAATGTTTATTTCACCAGCTGCTCACTAAACACATAACCTTTCAATCTGATTTAGAAATTAATAATATAATAACTTAAGTTATATTAGAAGAATAAGTTTCACCAATCAATGTTTTTCGAGTTTTCTAAAATTCATAATTTGTATCTCGCTCTTTAACCGTTAGAATTTATTTCAATGCTTCTAATTCTTCAACCAATACTTTCTTCTCTACTAAATTTTAGAAAGTATTAACATTGCAGACAGAACTAGTAAAGAAGGAAGTGATGGCTGAATAACTAGAAGTATTGAACCAAAATCGAATTGCTAAAGAGCGAGATACGGATAATTGATTATAAAACATTCAAAAAATATTGATCAATATAAGTTGTTTTATAATATAGCTTAATTTTTTATATTATTATTTTGTAATTCAATTTGAAATGTTATATATTCACTGAGGGGTTAGTAAAACACTAAAATTATATACATTATATTAAAATCTTCTATGATATGTTGGCTGAACAAAATGAAAGTTACAATGTACAAGGAATAACATTAACAATAACATAGCTTAACAAACAGATCAACAATGACACAAACATGTATCTATAAAACAATTACTTACCTCATTAAAAACTTCAACATACCTCAACAAAAACATACACAATAACACAAACAACAACGCTTATCAACAAAAACAACAACTTACATCAACAAAACATCAATATACCTCAACAAAAATATCTACGATAGAAAAAAGAATAATTTACCTTAACAAAACAACAACATAGCTAAAAAAAACATCAATATACCTAAGAAGAAATTATCTGCAATAACATAAGCAACAACATTTATCAACAAAAACAATAACTTGCCTTAACAAAATAACAACATACCTTAACAAAAACATCAATATACCTCAACAAAACATCTTTAACAACAAAAACAAAAATTTACCTTAACAAATAAACAGCATACCTCAACAAAAACATCAACATACCTAAACAAAAACATCTACTATAACATAAACAACAACATACAATTTATACAAAAAAACAACATACCTCAACAAAAAAATTAATATAACTCAACAAAAACATCAAAAATAACACAAACACCAACATACAACCTCCACAAAAACAACGACATAACTAATAAAAATCAATAACATACAACCTATAAGAGTTTCCAGTCTCAACAACAAGAAAAACAAAAAATCTTAAAGAACAAATACTTTGAACGACAACAACAACATAACTCATAACATTTAACAACGGTTGCTATAATAAACGTGATGAAAAATATTTTAATTTTGATATAAATATAAAAACTAAGGGGAGGAAAATAATACATTGTATAACAACAATTTCACCTTATACGTAGCAAAAAACCAAGGTAAAATACGAGTCCACGCCATGATTTGTTTTTAACAAAACAATCTATTTCGTCGGGTTTAATAAAAAAACCTCAGGGATATCTTAATTCAAGGTACATACTTCAAATTCCATTATTTGCAATTTTGTTTTTTTTCTTTAAAAGTGGTGTATTTCTTTTTATGTTAGTTTTTTTAATATTAAATTATCTATTCCACAGATTTCTCTAATAACCAAGGGGTAAGCTACCCATATTTAACTATAAAAGGATTTGTTCCCTAAGTTTTACCCTAAACCTAACTCATATATAAAATTTCTCTGTGCTCTTAAACATCATTCTTTGGGATAGATTGCAAGACATAAAAATTCTTTGGTTATGTTTTATTTTTCTTCTAACATTCACGTTTAACAAATTATTTTATTATCCTTACAATCTATCTAGCATAACAGTGTTGTTCTTGTTGTTGTTGTCGGTGGTGATGTTCCCAACTCTTGTCAATGTTGAATGGTATAAAGAAACATTGTTATATTTTTGAATAAGTATTCAATATTGTCAATCAAAGAAAAAATTATGTAATATATTATTTTCTTTGGTTGACAATATTGAGTATTACCTATATTCAAAATAAATTGTAGTATGATTAGGAATAAATTTCTTATTGTTAGTATGAGAAAAGACAACCAAAGATCAACGAAGTTTCCTCCACCATTTTTTATCTTCTTCATCACATATTTGATATATAATTCACTAACTTAACTTTATCCATGCACATGACTTAGAAATATTAGTTTTTGTTGCGTGGATTCTATTATTTTGATTAAGTTGATAACAATTGAAATAGGTTTTCCTTTTTTTGTGTAAAAGATGGTTTTCCTTTGTAGTGTTGTTTTAAGTAAAATGATTATGAGGTTATACATATGAAGTGCTCTTAGTAAGTAATATGTTTATTTTTGCTTGTTGTTTCTACTAAGATGGACGATATAACCACCACCTCTCCTATAACCACCACCTCTCCTACAACCATATATAGTAATACTAACAGTAAAATAAAATCTAGATTTTCCACAATGATGGTCAAGATAACAATTTCCCGTAACACCAATATTAGATTGTCGATCAATTTTTGTTTACAAAGTGGTAGATGTTATGGTGAAAATGCTAAGAATTTTAAGATTTACGCGACATTACTTAGTAGAAGAAAAGTTAGCATTTTGTTAGATGATTGGAGCAAAGTTAATTCTAAATTGAAAAAGAGTATATGGACCGATCTTAAGGTATTTATTTTAAATTTCATGATTCAATTTACAAGTATATATGATCATTTAGTTTTTTGTTTAATACTAATACCAACTTTATTCTGCAAATGTAGAATATTTTTATTCTTCCAGAAGACGATAAGCTAGAAAAGAAATGGATATCATATGCTGGTGAGCATTTGAGGGGATTTAAGACACAACTCACAATAGATTATATTACAAATTTTAAGAAAACTAACTTAACGCCTCCATATGTGACTTATAATTTTATTGACAAAGACGTTTGAGAGAAATTTGTCGAGTCTCGAAGTACTCTTGAGTTCCTGGCTAAAAGTAAAAACATAAAGAGAACAAGGCAAAAAATATCTATCCTCATAGACTGTCACGTGGAGGATATGATAAAATTGAAGAGATAAAGATATAAAAAAAATAAAACAAAGAGAATAATAATTGGGAGATCCTTCTCTAAGTCTTGATCATAACCCATCTTCACTATCGCGTCGTGGGAAATGGAAGAGATCATGTCAACTATCATGAGGAGAATTCACATTAGAGGTTGTATGTGTAGTTGTTGAAAATATTGTAAGTAGATTCATTTATCAACATTACTAATAGTAGTTAATTCAATTTGGCAATAAACTTTCATTTGTCTTATAGGAATCGTTGGTTGAAAACACCAATGTTGGTGTCTTTATTCCATAATAATGCCGTGATATATTGGTAGAAGCAGTTGGATTTAGTGAGCATGGTAGACGAATTCGTGGTGGTGGAAGAGGAATCACCCTGAAGTTATTTTACAAATAATTTCCAAATAGTGACATAATGCGTAAAAACCATATATTTATGAACTAATAGATCAGAGGCTAGAGGGAACATTAGAAAAGGAGTGGGTGGCTATGCGGGATAGTATGGCCTGGGATATTGAGGAGATTGTGACTCGGGAGGTATGGGAGAGGTTGGCCAAGAAGATGGAGGAGAGGGAGACCAAGAAGGTTCGAGAGAGTATGACCCAGGAGGTGCAACAGAGGTTGACCAAGGAGGTACACGAGAGGATGATCAAGGAGGTGCATGAGAGGGTGGCCAAGGATGTGGAGGAGGGAGTGACCAAGAAAGTGCATGAGAGGGTGACCAAGGAGGTGCATGAAAGGGTGGCCAAGAAGGCGCGTGAAAGTGTGACCTGGGAGATGAGAGACAATGTGGCTCTATAATTGAGGTAAATATAAGTTTGATTTAGGAAATTTATTGTGTTTGTCTGATTAAAAATATGTGGAATGTGTAGTTTCTGTTTGTGTTCTTAAAATTACTTATCATTTTGATGTTGTTTTTATGATGCAGCAATTGAAATTAATGGATGTACGCATCCACCCAAATTTAAATAAATTAGACATCTGATAAAATTATTTTGGATGGTGCAAGTACGAAAGGTAGTTGTTTAAATTTAATTCATTTCACAAGATTGAGGCCCAAAGCCTCATCCAGATCCATTGCATAGATTAGCAAGTATGGTAGAGGATCTTGAAGAGTCTTGGATCTTGAAAAGAGTCCTTCTAGATACAATTAGAACCTGATCCAGAACAATTTTTTATATAGTAAAGGTTGTATTATGGAAATTGTAGAGGGTTTTTATTAGCTTGACATGACCTTACTTCAATTATGGTGCACATAAGTATAATTTTTATAGTGATTTCAAATTATATTCTTTGTTATATTTTACTTTTAATGTAAAATTTTGTGTTAACATCAATCAAGTACATGCATTAGTTTTTGTGCACACATAGGTTTACAAAAGTATAGTTTCTTGGCCCATACCTTATTCAATTTGTCCAATATTCATCAATTATATATAAATGTACACACAAAATAAGTTAATTTAAAAGAAAAAGGATTGTTTCCTAGGACTGTTTCTCAATTCCTAAGTATATATAATTTATGTTTTCTATTATTTAATATTTAAAATTTTACCCATTATTAATTATTCTGGATGTTTGTACAGTAGTCGTTGAAAACTAGTAATTATTTATCTCAAGCAAAATTTATTAATTTTTATATGCTCATTACACCATATTTTTGATCCAAAGATGAAAAGAATTCTCAGCTCGTAAGTGGCATTCTTTGTAATACTAAAATAATACTTTTACTTTTGAATAATTTTTATTTAGCTTAATTGTTTTCCAACATATAATGCTATGGAGGGATACAATCTTATACATCGGCATCTAAGAAGTAAAAATCCAAAATTCATTTCCCCAAAAGTAAGTGGTCTTATTTGTGATATTATTTATATTTTCTCTATTGTATCACTTGTATTTTGTATGCATTAATCACTATATAAAAATTATTTGTAGTCGCGGAAATAAGAAAGCTCACATGAATGTGGATATTATGTTATGAAACATATGTTGGATATTGTCTGTAGAAACATTACAGACTCATGAGCTAAGGTAATCACTTTATCCACATGTATGCAATTTATTTATATCATAGTTAAGTTAATGTTGTTGTTGTTGTTAGCTAGTCAAATATTTTTGTATGTTGTTATTGTTATGGAGAGTCAAATTACATGTTGAGGTTGTTGTGTTAACATGATTAATATTTTTTTCAAGTTATAGGTGTTTAACGATAAGACACCATTCACACATGAAGATATTGATGATATTATTTCACACTGAGTCGATTGATATTATTTTGACATGGCTGTAAACAATGTATATTATATGTTTTGATTCAAAATATGTATTTGTTGCCTGGCTAGTATGCTTCCTATTGCAAATGATGATATAATTGTTTAATGCAAAGTATATATATATATATATATATATATATATATATATATATATATATATATATATATATATATATATATATATATGTGTGTGTGTGTGTGTGTGTGTGTGTGTGTGTGTGTGTGTGTGTGTGTGTGTGTGTGTGTGTGTGTGTGTGTGTGTGTGTGTGTGTGTGTGTGTGTGTGTGTGTGTGTGTGTGTGTGTGTGTGTGTGTGTGTGTGTGTGTGTGTGTGTGTGTGTGTGTGTGTGTGTGTGTGTGTGTGTGTGTGTGTGTGTGTGTGTGTGTGTGTGTGTGTGTGTGTGTGTGTGTGTGTGTGTGTGTGTGTGTGTGTGTGTGTGTGTGTGTGTGTGTGTGTGTGTGTGTGTGTGTGTGTGTGTGTGTGTGTGTGTGTGTGTGTGTGTGTGTGTGTGTATCAAAATGAAAATTATGTAATACTGAAAAAACCCAATGTTTTACCCCTCGATTAAAATTACCAACTGAGGCAAATACTAAATTTTCCCCTTGGTTATTAAAAGAAACAAAGAGGTAAAGTTGTGTGCACTTTGAAGATGCAAAAATTATGTTGCTGAGGATTGAACCCATGACAATGATATTTCCCCCCTTGGTTAGTATTGCAACTAAGGGGTAATGTAGCACATTTTCCATGACACCACTCTTTACATCGACCAACAAAACAAGGTAAAATCCCTTAACAAACCAAGGTAAAATAACTAATTCGTAGTAGTGCTTTGGTATCCAACTAGACTACTATAAAGCTAAGGTGGATGTAAAGTGAAATTTTTTCATTAACCCTTACTAGAGATTATATGACATGGTAAAAAACCCTCATTTACGAGAGCATCAACTCGTGAAAAGACCTGTGTGAAGCCTTTACCACCCAGATCATCGCTCTCAAACGGAAACCAATAACCATGGTCCTTAGTTCTTGCAGAGAAGGAAGAAGGGCCTACGGGGGTACATATAATGATTCACGGTAGCAGCGGTAGCAGTAGGAGCCACAAATAAAGTGATGGGATGTTGGATATTCAAGAAGGACCTGCGTTCAAATTGCATGTTAGGAGTAAATCTATGGCTCGAGGTGGCCTGTAGTTTGAGAAATATACTAAAGAGGGAACATTTATACATGAACTAGGAAGTAGAGCTCTTAGATGATGATATAGAGAGAGAAATCAGAGAGATAAAGGTTTTAAGTATAAAAAAGATCTATAGAGGGACAACAGTTGTCATAGGAACAATGGAGGGCAAGAACTATGATTGAGTATTCCATTAAGCACTCATTTGAACACTTCAAGGGTGAAGATCTGCAAGAAATGTGCGAACACTGATTTCAAAGAAGGGGGATCAAAAATCCCTACCCGATTAAAGAATCTCTGAGGACAAATGTAACACCCTTCTAAACTCCAAGGAATATTCGCAAATAATTCAATAAATAAATCAGAGTGAATACACCAAAAAGGCGTCACATGCTTCATAAAATGTCATACAAACATATCCTGCTCCGTAACACCGGTTTTCTAAAATTAAACATTTATCTCTTGGAAAATATCATCAAGAACTTCAACGCATTGCAATAAAATTACTGTCTTAAAACACCTTTATTAAAAACTTCAGATAAAATACCATCACATTTCATAATTCACGAGTCATACTCAAAATATCTTAAAACAAAATAAAACATCATAATGTATCAAGTCACAAATAACAAATAGTTTCGTTCAAACATTCCCAACCCTGATGTTACATACCAGAGCTAGACCCTCTTATTAAACAGAAATAAATGACGCACTCCGAAGCCAATCCTCTAAGCTTCAATGCACTAATCCTGATCACTTGCAAGTTACCCACGTATAGAGGAAATATTTCCAAGCAAAAAGGGTGATTAAATCATAATCATTATAAAAGACATAAGGAGTAAATATAGTAGTTATACACAATGAAAAGAAACACCACATCATCAAAACCTCATGTATTACTCACACCTTCACAGCATCATCAGTTAACAATCATCAATAAAACAATTATTAATCCACACATATCACCAAAACATCACTTAATCAATCATCATGAAATGCCACATATAATGCAATGTGACTTCATTAGATTCATGCATGTGGTACGAAAAATTTACTGATGACACAATCACCATTTTCTCCAAAGATCCCCACCAATAGGATCGATTCCCACTTGGAACTAGAGCACATCACAAATTGCACCTAATCCACACTATAAGATTGAAGCCATCACTTGACTAATCGTCCTATAAACTTCACTAGACCAAGGTCCTAAAAAAACCATCACCAGGCTCGGCCCTAAGATATGCCATGAATGCATGATGCACAACATCTTAATAATAACATGACCACGGCTAGTCAATAACGCATCATCATTCATAAAATCATATATCATCACATGCATCATGTTACACACATCATAATAGAACAATCACTGAATCATGTTATTAATTAAATCATAGGTACTATAAAAACATTCCATATGACCTATTTTATTCCACCAAAGTATATTTTATTGCGTTAGCTTCCTAACACTTCGAATGGAGCATAAAACGGAGTCCTGAAACTCAAGTTACGACGCTTTTAATAAAATGCTATTGTTGTCCATCGTCTAGTGCTCGCCCCACGATGTGGGGGTGACAACACCATCCTTATACAAAATTTCAGGGGCTCTATTTTCTTTTGTCTCCATCGCCTGACGAAGCACTTTGCTCGCCTGACGACAACCTCTCACTTTTGCTTCGCCCGGTGAAGCTCGAATGAGTGACCACCCTCCAAAAAAAACTAGAGGATATGTTTTGAAACCCATCCCTTCACCTCTTTCTCTCCTGGTGTGGCTTAGGTGAAGTTCGCTCGCCCAATGAGGCATATAGCTCGCCCGACTATGCAGCACAAACAATACTTCCCTGTTACGATCTCTGCACTATACTAGTCCAATTTCTACACGATTTCATCATATTACAGGTCTTAAACCATCATCATTTTACTTAGTTTTATCATATAACAACAATACAAATTATCATACAACACATGCATCAATTCTTTATAAGAAAACATCACAATTTCACCAATTTATCATCAAACATCATATTAACATCATCAACCCAAAATACCAACACAAACCTACAATTATGTAAACATTAAATCAATTATAGTAACAACAATAAACTCCCATTACCTTAGATTTCCTAGTAGAAATCTATTCTTCTTCATATTCAACCAAAATCCCTTAGCTCTTCCCTTGCCCTAACTCTCCACATCGTTCTTCTCTTTTCACGATTGCACAGAATGAGACTCTTTTCCCTCTATTCCTTGTTTAAACCTTGGAACCTTTCTATAGTATTACCATCTTACCCTCACTCACATCACATTATTACCACATTTCCCTCATAGCCTCTTGTATCGGTAGAAATGTTGATACTAAGCCATTGGATTGACTTAACTTGCACAAATCAAATAAAAATTGCCACCACGCTTTATTATTTCCAAAGGAAATGGGAAAAGTCTGAATAAACCCAAAAGTGAGGGGGAGAGAATCTAGGTACGGGGGTTGGTTATACAAAGGAAAGGTATTAGCACCATAAACTTCTACGGTACTCCGCAGGAACCTCTTTGAAAATTTGTGTACTTTTGCTATAAATGGTGTATACAAAAATATATAGTGGAGATGAGAAAAGAAGTATTTTTTATAATTTTTACAATCGTCGCGGTTGTGAACCTTTAGTGCCTAAATATCACCTTTCGTGAAATAGTGAATCAGGGTACTCGTAGTTCACCTCAAAAATTTTAAAACACATGTGTGTTGGTTAATTTTAAGAGAAGAGATATTATCGTCATATCCGAGTGAAAAACATATTTACTACCCACAGTTATGAGAAAGGAGAATTTGCATCATCTCAAAGTGGAGGATATATCTTGGATTTTAAAATCAACAAAGCCTCACTCGACACGCAAGTGGAAAATATCTCACTTCACTACATATCGTAGAAGTATAGTAGCTAGTGTCACTACAAGAATCGACAAGAGTATAATATTTTAAGAAAAATTTTAAAGTAAAAAGCCAAAGTGGAAAAATGGTTTGAATGAGGTTAATTGGCTTTTAGTCTTCTCACAAAAAATGTCAAAGTGTAATTAAATTGATTAAAAGTTTGATTAAGAAAATATTTTTAAAATGCATGGACCTAAGTTCAAGTTTATTATGAAAGCGGTTCAAATTAGAAAACAAGAAGAATTTTGAAAAGGAGGGATAAGATTTTGAAATTAAAGAAGATATTAGGGGATGAAGGGACTATCCTAACGCATAACTTAAAAGCTAATGAAAAGAACCATGTAACTAACAAGAAGCCAACACTTGACATATGAAGTCAATGTAGAATTCCCATTCTTTGGATTGAAACCAAGCAAGCAAAGATACTAAACCTCTCAAGAATACCAAACTTCAGATGCATTAAGTCTTCACAAAAATTGGGTAGAGTAACAGTTGTATACAGATGAATCCCCAATCACACACAAAGCACATAATCAGAATAACTTGCATCCAAATAAAATCAACCCAATGTCTTAGGGTAAACCATAAGAACTCCGGACAAAATAACAACAGAGTCACAAGGTCCCAAGGGTATCAAGGCTTCTAATCCTAAGTCCAAGAGGTCCACAACTCCAAAATTCCAAGGATAGCAATATGATAGTCCAAGTGACTTTACAGTTTTTATTGTTAAAGTTGATTATTAAAGTGTATTCAAAATAAAAATGAAATCTCAAGTGAGCAAAATAAAAATGACATAAAGATAAATGCTCAAGTGAGCAAAAATAAAATGACATAAAGATAAATGCTCAAATGAGCAAAGTTGAAAATAACATGAAATATAAATGCTAAAGTAAATGGTGCATAAAAGTAAAGACATAAAATAAATGGCATAAAGTAAAAGCACAAAGTAGAAACACAAAGTAAAAGCACAAAGTAAAGTCAATTGTTAATGAATTAGAAGTTAGGGGTTAGTTGAATGACCATCTTGAAACTTGCATTTGAAAACTCATTAGAAGATTGATAAAATCAAAGCTTCTCAACAAGAAGTTTCATTTGCTTTTTGTCAAGTATATCATTCATTTCAAGTACTCAAGGCAAGCATATATGATCAACAATGTTTAAATGACGCACTTGGACCAAAGTTCATGAAGTTCATTAGAGGATTGATAAGATCAAAGCCTCCTAACAATGAACCTCAAGGTTATTGGATAAAAGATTTCAAATTAAATATACTTGGGCTTGAAAACATAGGTTTGGGCCACGAATGATTATTTTTCGAATCGAGACGAATTTAGTGTTAAGTTAAGCAATCGTAAGTGGACTTACATAGAAGTCACACCTATTTTGAGTCCGGTCAATAGCAATCTATGTGCCACATGATAGAAAAATGATATGTAGATTATTCTTCAACAACATGTAGCACAAGCAAGAAAGGGATATGATAAAGAGGGAGGGGATGTATCAGATGAAATTAGGGTTTCAAATATCATAAACATCATTCATCCATTTTGGTGGATTTGGTTTTTCAACCTATCAACACCTAAGATGAAATGAGGTTGAGGAATTTGTCCAAAAATAACACCTAAATTAGGACCAAACAAAAAAAATAAAAAATAATATTCAATAAAAAAATATTTAAAATGATTAATAAAAGGGAAATAATTGGTAAAATACAAAAAATATATTAAAATACCAAATAAAATCCATAAAAAAAAGACAGAGGTCAAACATGGGCCAATAAGTGTTGACAAAAATTTTCAGAATTTTTTAAAGTCAGAAACTATTTTTTTAAATTCAAAGAAATAAGAAAAATAAACCAAAAATTGTAAAAAATAGTAAAATCTGAAATAAAAATAAAATGAAGTCACCAATATTTGTCAAGAAGTCATTGGATCCTTCCATATTTTTTCTAGAATTTAAAAATCAAGAAAAGTATTTTTAAACAAATAAAACAATTCAAATAAAGTGAAAAATCATAAGAAATACCAAACCAAAAAATAAAATTGTGAAAAAATAGAAATCAGAAAAAGAAAAATCAAAAGTATTTTTTGAGAATTTTTTCAGAATTTTAGGAGTTGAATGAATTTTTTATGAATTTTTGAAATTTAAAACAATTAAATCAAAACCAAAAAATAAAAATAATGTCAAAATAATTTGGATCATCCGGTCATAGTCAAAACGCGTTAGTAAACAGATCCAAAGGACCTAACGCGATGTGCTTGATATGGACCTTAGTGAGAAACACAGAATCAAACAAATTCAGGCCAATCAAAATAAAATAATTGTCACGCTATCATTGGTTGAGGAATGACAAGTAGGTCGTCTTCAACCTCCAGACCTATGCGTGTTGGGTTTTTATGAGATTCTTCAAACGAAATTGTTAGAAGATCAAATCGGTATCATTGGATTTGTGTCTTTCAAATGATCCTAACCTTACCCTCGCGAAAAGTTTCTTTAAACCACAACTCAATCGATTTGAGAAAAACCAGAAGAAAAAAGTTGGGAGGGGATTTAAAAATTCGTGAGCAAAACTCACTTCCAGTTAAAAACTAATGATACGATCAGTATCAGAGTGATGAGAGCTATATTTTAGCAATAAGTTTGTAGAGAATTGATGGAGGAATCTACTTGTTGAAGTTCAAATTCAGACCTCTGAAACTTGACTTGGCTAGCACGATTCAAGGCCCATTAAGGCTTGGTTCTTCTTCTGTTAGCTTCACTGAAGTCAAGGATGAAGAATCAACAAAGAAATTGGATCGAAAGATGCTTTAGAATTGAATTCGAAGTTGCAGAATTATGGGTTATGGAGAGAGTATAACAGGGGTTCTTTGGATCTCTAAAGCTTGTCCAATGAGTGGGATATCAACTTCTATTTATAGGCAAGTGAATAATGATGAGAAACGAGAGGAATTATGGGTAAATCGTGCAAACCAAGCCATCCGTGATCATGCCAAACATGTGACTTGAAATGCCTCAAAACAACCTCATATGAAGTGCAATTCTAGTCAAAATGCATCTGTACAATTAGTTAAACATGTTTAGCAACTAAATCTTGAGTAATTTGACCTGTAATCCAAGTTCACTCTTGGTAAAAATTCTGACTTGAAGCAAAAAAAAATTCCATGGAGACAACTTCAATAATGAATAGCTCAGTACTCAGGGACCTTTATGGGATGGTTCTTGAAGCATTTGAAATACAAGGTTACAATATTTAAAATGTGCCATGAAATACATCATTTGGATGCTTGAGCCAAAACTTATGTCCAGTTGAATTTGTGAAAAACACATAGATGTTTTGTAATTAGAAAAATTCTAAGTGTTGAACTTCAAAATGACCTATAATGTTCTTCAAAATTAAATGAATTTCTACTCAAAATTTGGTCTTGATATCTAAATAAGGCATGAAGTAGACCTCTTGAATTAAATTGTGGAATTAAGATCAATAAAAAATCATAAAAATTGAAAGAGTTACGGTCTTTGGAAGATGATGAACAAATTTGGGGAAAATCACAAAAGACCTATAATCTATTAAATTCTTCAACAAATTTCCAAGCACTCTCAAGTCTTGCACATAAAACAAATTTTGTAGTATACATTCCGAATATTATTGTGGAAAAATAATGGGCTCAAGGAGATTAAAATTGACCAAGTTATGATCATTTGAAATCAAACCATAAAATTCAAAGGCTCTTCAAGTAGGCTTATAATCTTTCTAAATATTTAGTGATCTTATATTTAATATTAACCTTATATTTATGCAAAGAGATTTTTAAGGACCCTTTAAATAGAATCATGGCTTTGGAACCAATCAAAAATCTCAAACAATGAGTAAAATATGGTTCTTAGAAGTCAACAAACCCTAGCTCAGAGAGTGTCAAAATGACTTGAAACCCCTTTCAACTTTTGATGATTTTTCTTGCACAATTGGATCTTGTAATGTGAAGAGAGGTTCTTTTTTATGATGATAAGAATCCATAGAAAAAAACAACTCCAAATGTTGAAAATTGAGAGAGTTATGCACTTCTGATCACTAAATCAAGAATTTTCTCAATTAGGTCAAACTTGTTGAGTCCACCTTGAATCTCTTTGAACTTTATTGGAAAAATAAGGCATGATGAATCATAAGAGGCCTTGAAATTATGTTTAATTGAATCACACTCAAAGATGGAGCTTAATTTTTAATGGAGCTTGTTGAAGAAGGCATGGAAACAAATACATGAACCTATAAATCTTCTTGATGAATGCCACCACCACCTTTGAGGAGGTCTTGACCTAAATAAAGTGAGAGATCTCCTTTAACCACAAATATTTTATTCATAGACATGACCTTGAATATTGATCTCTTGTAATCCATTAAAGCATCGTTTGACTGAGAACCACCCCTCAAAACCCTAGGTTAGATGGTGAGATGAATGCAATTGTGATTACCTACAATATGAACATTTAAAGGAACATATATACACATATTGATGTTAGTTAAAAGAAACATGTATACAAGATACACAATTCAAGGTTCTTGGTAATCCCTCAAGAGAAAACTTAAAGATTGGATAAAGAGAGAAACAACCCTAATATGTGTGTCTTGATGCATTGTGACATGACATGATGAGAAATCTTAGGGGAAAAAATTGGTGTATAACACCTCTACCTCTTATTATTATTCTATTAAACTAATTAAAATAATTCCAACTAATTATTCTAATTATCCTAACTATTCTAAAAATACTCATTATCATCTTAATTCTCACTACCCCATCGTATATCACACAAAACATCATATCAAGCATCATGTTCATCAATATATCACATAAACATCACAAATACGTCACAAGAACTCATCATAAATAAATCAAATAATTAAATAAAATATAATTATTTTAGGGTGTTACAACTCTCCCCCGCTTAAAAGAATTTTCGCCCTCAAAAATTATCTGACATAAACAAAATAAGGTAAGACTCTCTCATCTGATCCCCGCGTTCCCAAGTCCAAATTTCACCAGCTGGTCCACCCCATAATACCTTCACTAAGGCGATGTTATTAACTCACAATTGTTTCATTTCTCGTCCTTCTGTCCCCACGGGTGATGCTTCCACAGTCAGGTTATCTGTCACTTGTATATCATCCATTTGAATCACATGCGAAAGATTTGGAATGTATTTTCTCAACTGGGACACATGAAACACGTCATGAAGATTCGCAAGCGATGGCGTAAGCTTTCTAATATGGACCAACAAAATATGGCGTAAGCTTTCTCGACTTCAAAGCTCTACCCACACCAATCATTAAAGTGACTCTTAAAAACACATGATCGACTTTTTGGAATTCAAGTGCCTTCCTCCTCTTATCATGATAACTCTTGTGATGACTCTAAGAGGCCTTCATTCTGTCTTGGATCATCTTTATCTTCTCAGTTGCCTCTTGCACAATATCAGGTCCCAACACAATGCTCTTACCCGACTCATACCAACACAATGGAGTTCTACACCTCCTATTATACAACGCTTCATACGGTGTCAACCCAATATTAGAATGGAAAATGTTGTTTCATGTAAACTCAATCAATGGTAAGTGACTATCTTAAGCACCTTCCTTCATTCTGACAATTTGTCTTTGGATGATATGCAAAGCTCAACTTCAACTTAGTACCAAAAGCATTCTACAAACCTTCCCATAATTTTAACATAAACCTCAAATCTCTATCCGACATGATACTCGAAGGTATTACATATAATTTCAAAATCTCATCAATGTACGTCTCAGCTAGCTTCTCCATAGGATGATTAGTCTTCATTGGTAAGAAATGAGCCGAATTAGTCAACCTATCCACTATCACCCAAATTGAGTCATTTCCTTTAGCAATCTTCGACAAACCAGACACAAAATCCATAAAGACACTATCCTATTTCCACTATGGAATACTCAAATGTTGCATAAGACCCATAGGCTTCTGATGTTCAATCTTTGACTTATGACAAGTCAAACAAGCATAAACAAATTTAACAATTTTCTTCTTCATACCAGGCCACCAAAATAACATTTTCAAGTCTTGATACATCTTTATAGCACCAGGATGAATACTTAACAAACTTCGATGTCCTTCTTCAAGGATACTTCTCTTAAGTTCTGAAATATTCGTAACATACACGCTAACTCTGAACCGCATCACACCATTATCATCAACTTTGAACTCACCTCTATTACCTTGGTTAATCAAGGTCAACTGGTCAACCAATTTCAAATCAGATTTCTATCCTTCTCAGATTTCTTCTAAAATACCACTAGTCAGTTTCAACATTCCTAACTTCACACTATAGGGAGTCTCTTCACATACTAAGCTTATATCTCTGAATTGTACGATCATTTCTAACTCTCAAACCATAAGCATTTAAATATGTAATGACTTCCTACTCAACTCGTCAGCCACCATATTTGCTTTACCCATATAGTAATTCAGATCAAAGTCATAATCCTTCAACAATTCAAGCCACCTTCTTTGTCTCATATTTAATTCCTTCTGATCAAACAAGTACTTCAGACTCTTATGATCACTGAACACTTCTAATAGAGCCAAAAATATAATGTCTCCAAATATTCAACAAAAACACCACAATTTCCAGCTCTAAGTCATGCGTAGGATAATTCCTTTCATGAACCTTCAATTGTCTGGAAGCATAAGCAACAACTTGTCCATTTTGCATTAGCACACCACCAAGACCCATCTTATATGCATCACATTACACCACAAAAGATTCACTCGGATTAGGAAAAATTAATACCAACACAGTCTCCAACTTCTTCTTTAATTCTATAAAACTTCCTTCACACACGACATCCCACAGATAAACTTGGCCCTTTCGAGTCAACTGAGTTAAAGGTAATTCCAACTTAGAGAATCCTTTAATGAACCTTCATTAATAACCTACTAAACCAAGAAAACCTTGAATCTCAATCACATATCTCGGAGTATCCCATTGCAACACTGCATCAACTTTGGAAGGATCCATATTAATCCCACCACTAAAAATCACATGGCCAAGGAAACTCACTTCCTTCAACCAAAAATCGCACTTCAACAACTTTGCATACAACTTCTTTTCCTTCACCACTTGCAACATAATTTACAAATGCTCAAAATGTTCTTCCTCATATTTGGAATAAATTAAAATATCGTCAATGAAAACCATAACAAACTTATTCAGATAAGAATGGAAAGTTCTATTCATATATTCCATGAAAACACCCAGGGCATTAGATACACCAAACAACATCAAAGTTTACTCATAATGACCGTACCTCTTTCGAAAAGCATTCTTTGGAATATCATCTGGTTTAACACGAATCTGATGATAACCTGACTTCAAATCAATCTTGCTGAAAACACGAGCACCCAATAACTGATCCATCAAATCATCAATCCTAGGAAGTGGAAAATTATTATTAATCATCACTTTATTCAACTTCATATAGTCCATGCACAATCTCATACTTCCATCTTTCTTCTTGACTAACAACACAGGCGCACCCCAAGGTGAAACACTCGGTCGCACAAACTCTTCTCGAGCATCTCTTCTAGTTTTCTCTTCAACTCGCATAACTCAGAAGCTGGTATTTTATAAGGAGCCATTGATACCGTACTTGTGCCTGGCACCAAGTCTATAGAAAACTCCACTTCATTTTCATGGGGTAAATCACTTATATCATTTGGAAACACCTCTGGAAATGCATGACAACATGTAATTTAACACTCGCAGCTTCATGATCAACTTGCAACGACACAAACATTGAAAATATTAGGGCTTTGTCTCTCATAAGTTTATTCACTTGCTTAGCATACACCAAAATCAACTCTCCATTATCACCAAACTTAGGGAACCTCAAAGTCTTATTATAACAATTGATGTGAACATAGTTGAGCTTCAACCAGTTCATCCTAAGAATAACATCAATTTGGTGTAAGGGAAGACACACCAAATCCATCATAAAACTATTGCCATAGATAGTCAAAGGATATTTCAAACAAACACAAGTAATAGTAAAAAAACTACTAGCAGGGATATCTATTACCATACTACCATTCATATTAGATAACTTCAGTCCCAACATGTTAGCACATTCACGTGAAATAAAGGAATGAGTAGCACCAGTATCAATAATAGCAACCAATTCAACATTATTAATAAAACAAGTGCCTTGAATCAAGTTGTCCTTCTTGGAGTATTTTGATCCACTCAAAGCAAACACTCTCCCATTAGTCTAGGTAACAATGTCCTTCTTCGGCTTCTGACACTGGGTACTGATATGACCCTGCTCTCCATAATTAAAACAGGTTGGACCATCGTTCTTGCATTCAGGAGTATGATGTCTCGTCTTACAATACTTGTAGCACCTCAGCACCTTATTATCACATTCATTGGAATGGTGAACTTGTTCACCACACCTATAACACTTGACAGGAGCGGGAGCTCCTCCCACACTTGTCTTCTTCCCATCATAAACCTTTTATTTCCCTTTATCAGTTAGGGCATTATAAGGCTTCTTACGGCCTGGATATTGTTTTCCCATTTTCTCATTCAAACTCTTGTAGTGAGATGAATGAGCTTTGATATCTTCTTCATAGATTCTATAGTTGTTAACCAACTCTGGAAACACACGTATTTGCTGATATTCGATTGCCCATTGTATTTCTGGATGCAAACTATTCTCAAACTTAATATACTTCGAGAATCCAGCAGTCACTTCACTATAATGTGGATAGTACTTTTCCAGTTACACAAACCTTGAAGCATACTCAGTGTTGTACCCCAAAATTTTCCCTCCCATATTTCTCAAAATATTTCAAGAAAGATCCCCAAGTTGCTCAAGGTAGTCCAAGAGTTGGTCAAACAAGCTCTCTCCTAAGGCAGTCTACCCCAAACTAGGGTTTCATGTTGCATCAAGATGCTTGAGTCCAAGTGGTCCCAAATTCTCACCAATGTCCTAATATTTTCTCAATATCATCCATGTCAAGTTTCAAGCCTTGCAGAGGAAGTTTGCTCAGTCAATTGCTCAAAGGTCCAAAAATCGGTTGTGCTAGGGCAAAAGTCAACTGTGGCCTACATACAGTCAAACTTCAAGATTTTTGGTCAACATCCTCATTTTGAAGTATATTTAATCATTTGATAAAGGGTTGATCATGATTCATCAAGGATTGCTCATGATTCATCAAGATTCAAAAGTTGCTAAATTAGGGTTTTGTAGGAAAAGTCAACTCAACTTTGACCACGCATAACTTTCTCATACTTTATGAGAAATGACCCATCCAAAGCTCATTTTGAAGAGGATGAAATTACCTACAATACATGTTCAGCTCCCAAGTTCAAAATATGCACTCACAAGAAGTTATGAATTTGGACATTATAGGTCATTTTGAAAAGTCAACAAAAATACCTTTTTTGTCAAAGCTTCATACATGAGCATGGAATATCAAAATGAGATGAGACCAAAAGGGTTTATTAGAGGACATCTCAAGCTTTCTAAACAAGTCAAAGAACCCCTCCAAAGAGTCAAAATTGAGGAAGTTATGCATTGTTGAAGTTGACCTTTTTTGCAAAATTGCAAAACGTCAACTATCCACAAAACTTCAAATTTTGCCAAATGGGCCCAATCTTTTTCACTTGTTTTGAGTTGGTATCATAGCCCACGTGCTCCATCCTTTGCCACTTATCCATATCATATTTTTATTAATTATTTTGATTTTTATTTGAATTAAGTTGATTTAAATCAAAATAAATCAAATAAAAATCCAAAGCATTGATAACAAAGGATCTTTTGATTGTTTCAGGCTCTAATTACAGCTAGCAATGCATTCAAATTCTCATCAAAGCTTGTGTGCACAAAAAGATTGGAAATAATCCATGTTTGGAAAGTTGTTCAAAGCAAATCAAATCAATATCCAAAGCATTGAAAGAGAAGGATTCTGATCAGTTTAACAACCCTAATTCCATCACTAATCATAAGGGTTGGGTGCAGATCAAAATCAAGGTTGGAGAGGCGCGCTAGAGCAAGAACCAGATTCGAAAAAATCAAAGAAAAGTGTGAGATCAAAGTCCCACTTAGAAGCATCCTCAAGGCTTGGTATCGGTCCCAATCATTTCCTGGCAATCTCCACAAGCGAAAGCAATCAAAAGTAGGTGTTTTCAAGCCCTACAACACGCTGTAAGCCCGTCACGGTATCACTATGTTCTTGAATTCGAAAAGCTTCATTCTTGCATCCATAGTGTAAAATAATTGCATATTCTTGATCACCATGATGTTTGCAAACTTTTTACAATAGCCAATTTCATTTATATGGACTGAATCGAAACTCACCATTGTTAGGTTTTCAAGCTTTGGTTTAGGGCTTTTTATTTCAGGAATAATTAGCCTTCACAATGGGCATGGTTGTGATCAGGAGAGTGAGATGAACTCAACCATGGCGTTGGATTCCATTTAGGTGGCCTGTGGAGGATTTTTGAAATGCACAGACCTGTAGCAACGGACTCTGTCCGTAGGTATAGGTGGTATAATTTTTAGCCACGGTCCAAGAACAGGGATGAAGGCGTGTCACTCCTCCATTCGTCCATTCAGACATTGGCGCATTTTTTCTGATTTTTGTCCACTAATATTTGTTTTTGTATTTTATTATTATCTTTTAATATTATAACAAACAGTAACAAGTGATCCAGTGGCAAGCGTGGCATGGAATTCCCCTTGGGGCCTGGGTTCGAATCCCAGGTCCCCCTATTTTCCCTATATTATTTTCTTATAGGAAATCCAGTACACGCTTAAGCTTGATGACCTTCATACACTCTCACTATCCAACGCGTCAGATGGCCAGATGGCCAGATCTGGTGGCCACCATTGAAGGCACACCATAGACCAAGTCAATGCACATGCATGGGATTAGAAAAGTCAATATGGATCAACATCATTGGGCCAGAATTCTTGCTATTCACACCCCTAAATCAGGCCCATTTCTCATCTTTTTTTTTAATTTTATTATTCTATTTTAATTATTCTTATTTATTTACTAACCAATAAAATAATTTCTTTTATTTTTATCAAAAAAATCATAAAAAATATTTTTATGACCAAATAAATTTAGAATTTTATTTTTCATTAATAAATATTAATTAGGTTAATTTTAGGTAACTTTCATTTATTTTGCAAATATTTAAAATTAATTAGAATCAATAGGCTTTTAACCCTAATTTAATTATTTTTTTTTCTTTCCTAAAATAACAAAAACTCCAAAAATATGTCATTTAATTTTTTTTCATTAATTAATTTAATAATCAATTAATTTAGTATTTAACTTTAGAATTTAATTTCTTTTCTTAAAAAAATACTAAAAACAACATAAATATTTTCTTTTAATTAGGAAGGTCAAAACACCTAGTTTCGCATTCGATTCAATTTTCTTGGGCGCTTTACTTTTCTTTGTCTAAATTATTGTATCTGCTCCCGGTTTGTAATAATTTTAAATAGGATATTTATTTACCTTTTCCGCTTTTATTTGCAAAGGGTTGTTTTTGGCGATGTAAATACCCGACGCCTTGTAATAATTTAGTTTAATTTCCATACCTTTAATTTATGCAAATATCCAACTGCTAGATGTTTGATAATAGGGCTTACATGATAAGAATGAATGTCTAATTTTAAAATAGTTAAATCACCCTAAACATGTGCAAAGATAAAATAACTGAAATCAACACACTCGCACATGCGCACTCCTAGGGTACACCCCACTTGGTTGCCTTTGTAAGCGGTCATTGAGTATAGGTTATTTTAGAGGTAATCCTCTTGTCTAAAAGATCATAGTTGCCTCGAAAAGGTTGCCTCGGATATTGTTTCCTCGGATGAATGATCTAAGACATTAAGATTACCACTAAGACGTCCTAACATTGCTTTAGTGACTGTATGTCCCTTTCGAATTGACCCTCAAACTCCAACGACGGTGCTGCCTACTCACTAATAGTGGGATAACATTGTCTAAAGGAAACAAACATAGAACAATTCCATTTTCGAGTAGGTAGATTAGTTCTTAAGTACTTTCTTAATCCAAACAAATTTTTCACACTTACACTCTTTTACGAATAAGTTTTCAAAAACACTTTATTACACTCTTGAAGACAGAAGCAAGAGTTAAATCGAAGTTAAAAAAAAACTTTTTTTACCCACAAACACAAAGAAAACAATTTTTAAAACAATGAGCAAGTACCTAAGAGCCCGTAGATAACTACAGATAGAAAGGGTGCTAATACCTTCCCTTTCTATAAATCTAGCCCCCGTACTCAGAAATATCTCAAAAAAGGAATTTTTCTGTGCTTTTTTCCTTTCCTTGTTGGATAAAATAAAAGTCGGTGGCGACTCTTGCTTACCGCAACATTTTGCAAACACAAACGCAAAACGCAAACCAACATTCCAAAAAAAAAAAAGCCAGTTCTTCCACCGTATCACAGAACAGGCGACTCTGCTGGGGATTAATAAGTGGGGTGTACCTTAGGATTAGTTCATATTATTTTCAATTGTTTGATCTGCATGCTTTATCTTTGTGGGTTTAAATCGGAGTTACTATAAATCCTAACTCGGATCTGGGGGATACCTTTTAGGTAAGTAGCAATAGACTGTGAGGGAACTGTATGGCGTAGACTGATACGGTTGAAGCAGTAGCTACGTTGGTGTGACACTTTAGTTTGTACCGATATCCCTTATGGCGGAACAAGGAGAATATGGGTATGCTAAGGGGTCAATAAGCACCAACTGACCTTAGAACCTATAATTGACCAACTTGGACATAGAAAAGTAGCAGTATGCTACACTCATTGAGACCAAACTCTCGCGATGATTTCGGCCGCAAGAAAAGGTTGCTAAACTGGAATTATGACCGATCGAGGGTGGTCAGTGATATTGAGATCCTCTAGAACCCGGTTACTATTACTAGGATAGGTTGAACCAACTAAACTGAAAGAAGGTAGTACCTAAACTCCATGCCAACCTGAAATTTAAGGGCTATCTGTGTGACTTGTTTGCCCTTACCATGTTTGCTATCTGTGGATATCTGTGGTGTGTTTCTATCATGACATCATGCATCATGACATTGCATGCATATTGCATTAGACTAACCATTTCAAAGACCAATGGGATTCATCTTTGTTCTGTTTTACAGATCATGGCATCTATGCGTAGAAACACTATTCAGATCAGCTTTGTACAGATTCCTACTCAGCTTAGAGATTTGGTTTCCAAGGTTCCTGACACTTCCTGTTTTGACAGAAGACATGGTTACCTCCTTGGTCTGGTCACTTACAAGATGGATGAACAGATGATGAGTGTCTTATTCCAGTTCTTTGATCCATTGTACCACTGCTTCACCTTTTCGGACTACCAGTTGGTCCCTATGTTGGAAGAGTTCTCGGATCTACTCGGCATCTCTATTTTACAGGTTTGGAGACAGCTCCTAGGCCGAAGGATATTGCCTCAGCCCTCCATCTTACAAGGGTTGATGTGGTGTCTAATTGGGAAACTCGGAGTGGGACAAAAGGCTTCTTGGCTAAGTTCTTGGTTGATCAGGCTAATCAGTTTTGGGACAGTTTATACTTTCAGGCGTTTGAAAACATCCTGGCTCTTCTCATTTATGGTCTGGTCCTGTTCCCCAATTCAGATTCCTTTGTTGACGTGAATGCAGTGAAGATTTTCATGTCGCGTAATCCAGTGCCCACTCTCTTGGGTGATATTCTGCACACTCTCTATGCCTGTACTGCTCGGAAATGGGGAACCCTTATGTGTTGTGCACCATTGCTGGCGAGGTGGTTTATCTCTCACCTCCCCAAATCTGTTTTGAAGAACGAGGAAGGCATAGGTTGGGCCTACATGATTATGTCCCTTGCTTACAAGGACATCATCTGGAGTACTAAAGACATGGAAGACGTAGCTATTATTGATCACTGTGGGGAGTACCCTAATGTTCCATTGCTGGGAATCAGAGGAGGGATCACCTATAATCCTTATTTGGCCTTACGACAGTTTGGGCGAGCTAGGAGGGACGGACCTCATGAGTTGCTGCTTCCAAGCATTGTCTTTGACTTCTAGGGGGATGTTGAGGGACATCGCCGCAGATTCATACGAGCCTGGGATAGTGTCAACAGGTCTGATCCGCATGAGTTAGGCATGAAGACTTCTCTTCCGATGGAACCATATCTCTGGTGGGTTCGAGCCCCTGCTCAGAAGCTAGGGATGCCCTACGAAGCTGTCTTGCTTGTGATAGTTGAGCATGCTGATGAAGAAGGGGTTCCTCCTACCATCCTCCATCCATACATGCCTACTGACATTGGGGCATTAAAGAGGTCTTGGATCCAGCTAAGGGAAGAACGAGATACTTACAGAGAAAAGTATCATGAGTAGGAGCGGAAGATCCTGAGGCTTACAAGGCAGCTGGAGAATGAGAAGGTCCTCAACGACTATGTCAGCACCAAAGGAAAGCGACCGTGGGAGTGTTGATTGTCTTTTATTATTTCTAGCATAGATTTGCTTTCAGTATATCTTTTTGTAACGCCTTAAAGGCATCTGTTAAACATTGATTTCAAGTTTTTTATCTAATAAAAGTGTTTTTCATTTTGGTTTACGAATTTGAATCTCTCAAAAGTCTTTGAAATCATATCATACGCATTCCATTCCTATGAACCTCATTACAGGTACCCTTACAGGTTTCTCATCTTCTTCGCTGTTTATTTCAGCATATCATGTCTTCTGAAACATCAACTGATCAAGCTATCAAGGCTCTGCAAGCTTAGAACACCCAGTTCCAGGAAATGTTCATGAACTTGACCAAAGGTCATCAAGATATGAAGACTCTTATCTTGAAGGATAAGAAGAAGAAGAAGAAGAAGAAGACGATCCTCCTGAATATGGGTCGCAGATTCAGGAACAATTTGCGGGAAGAGGTTGATTTGTCTCACTCACCTAGAGGGGGAGAGAATCAGGAAGAAAGGAGGGCTCCTAGACATGTGGTTTCTGACAATGAGATTGACTTTGATGAATACCAGTATCCTCCGGCTGAGGATAGGTATAAGCAACTCGAAGACCCGTTGAGCGCAATGGAGGTCCAGAAAGTCCCTGGTCTGGACTTTGGAGATTTGGGTTTGGCATCTGGGGTGGTGATTCCCCACAAGTTTAAAGCACCAATCTTTGCTAAATATGACGGGGTCTCCTGCCCAAAGCTACACCTCCGCTCGTATGTTATAAAGATTCAACCATACACTGCCGATAAGAACCTCTGGATTCACTTCTTTCAAGATAGTCTTTCAGGGACTCAACTTGAATGGTTTTACCAACTGAAGGGAGCCAACGTCCGTAACTGGAAGGACCTTGCCTCTACTTTTTACAAGCAATACCAGTATAATACCGACCTTGCTCCCACGCGTACCCAACTTCAGGGTATGTCTATGGGTGCGAGCGAAGGTTTCAAGGACTACGCTTAGAAATGGAGGGACCTTGCTGGAAGAGTGCAACCCCATCTGGCTGATAGAGAGTTAGTGGACATGTTTCTTGGGACCTTGTCTGGTTCGTATTTCAACCATTTAATTGGAAGCTCGTCGTCTGGGTTTATTGAGCTGATTATAATCGGGGAAAGAGTTGAGGCCGGTATCAAGAGCAGCATGATACAGAAGGGTGCTTCGTCAAGCATAGAAAAGAAGCCTTTCAAGAAGGAGTCGAGTGCAGTTTACAACTCAAAAAGCCAAAACAGACCTGAGCGTCGCCAAGCAGTTAATGTGGTGGTTATATCAAGGCCTGATGTTGCCCCACAATGCAACAATCAGCCAAGAGCAGCATAGAGAATTCACTCGGCTCAGTATGACCCTGTCTCAAATTCTGCCGCAGTTGTTGAAAACCAACTTGGTGATTCCGAAGGAGGCTCCGAAGAATCCCAATACTACATCACCGCTGTATAATCCGAACACCCGATGTGCTTTTCACTATGATAGCCCGGGGCATGATACAAATAACTGTTGGGTCTTGAAGAATAAAGTATAGGATCTGATTGATGCTAAGGAGATTGAGTTCGAAGCGCCTGAAAAGCCTAATGTTATGACTGCTCATATGCCCAAGCATGGAGTGAATGTTGTAGATGATGACTCATTTGTGACTTCCGTAAAAGACTTTGCTACTCCATTGATGACTGTGAAGAAGAACCTTTTGTTAGCCGGTTTATTTCCGGGATGTGGCGAAGGTTGCCATCTGTGTTCCGTCCTACCTACTGGTTGCCATCTATTGAAGTCAGGTGTCCAACGTCTGATGGATAACAAAGAAATTTTGTTCGAGAAAACTTTGGTTCCATTGATTCCTTTTAAAGACGTTTCTATAATCACCATTTCCGCCAATTCTTCCAAGGCTTCCTCGAGAAAGCCTGTTAGAATTACATTTGTTCCGAGAATTGCTCCGTTGATCATTACCATTCCTGGGCCTATCCCTTACATGTCAGATAAGGTTGTCCCGTGGCACTATGGGGCTGACATATATTATCACGGGATTAAACGAGACTTCAAGGTTGGAGAGGATGATACTGATGTCAGCAATATTGTTGGATCTAGCAAGGTCACCCACAGCGGAAGACTTTTCTCTCCTGAAATTTCCCCACCAACTGTTCGGAAGCCTATTTTTATTACACCTTCCAGTACATCTGCTACTGTCCCTGTTCATGTTCCAATCATTACCCCTGTCACCGAGTCATCTGACGCTTGGGGCAAAGGGATCACCAGTGAGCCTTCCCGGACGGAGGCACCAAAGAAGATTACTGTTGAAGCCTCTAGACAGGAGATAGAGGAAATTTTGAAGATCATCAAAAAGAGCGACTACAATGTAGTCGAACAGCTGGGGCAAACCCCATCAAAGATCTCTATGTTGTCTTTGTTGCTATGCTTAGAAACCCATGCTAAGGATCTGATTGCTTTCCTGAAAACTGCGCACGTGCCGCAAGAAACATCCGCTGATCAGTTCAAAGAATGCGTGGATAGTTTGAATGCTGATAACGGGTTGGGTTTCTTCGATGCAGACTTGACTGCCAAGGGAAAGAATCACAATGACGCTCTGCATGTTTCAATCGAGTGCAGGGGCACTACTCTGGCTCACGTGTTAGTGGATACTGGGTCCTCGCTGAATGTTTTACCCAAGAAAGCATTAGACCAGTTGGACTGTGAAGGGTTGTTGCTGAAACCAAGCAATATTGTGGTTAGGGCCTTTGATGGGTCCAAAAGGATGGTACATGGAGAAGTAGATATTCCTGTTAAGGTTGGTTCCCAGACTTTCGCGTCTACATTCTATGTGATGGACATTCGGCCATCTTATTCCTGTTTGTTGGGTCGCCCGTGGATCCATAAAGCTGGGGCAGTAACTTCTACGCTCCACCAGATGCTAAAATACCCTGTGAAGGGGAAAATTGTTACAGTACGAGGGGAAGAGGAGTACATGGTGAGCCACCTCAACTCTTTTCAGTATGTGGAAATGGACGGGGAGTTCATTGAAACCCCGTGTCAACATTTTAAAGAAGTCCCCCAAACGCTAGCGTCGACTGAAACTGTTACTGAAGATCCTCCAATGAAGATGGCTTCCCTCAAGGATGCCCGGGTTATTGTTGAGAAAGGTGGGTGTGCAAATTGGGGTTAACTCCCTGACTTTGCACATAAGACTGACAAGTTTGGTTTGGGTTTTACTGCAGAAGCTCAAAGGGCTGTTCGGCGTGCACGGACTGGAAGACCTCCCCTGTTCATCTCTAATTCAGGAGTAATTGCAATTGAGGATGATGTTGAAGAGTCTGAGTTTGACAACTGGATTTACCCAACTGCGGATGGTGGATTAAGCAATTGGACGGCAAAGGACTTCGTGCCAATTTCTTTTATTACCCAGTAATGGGACTTTTGTTTTTAGTTTGTAACAAACAATTTTTAAGCTTTACGGCCTGGTCTTACCCGAGGCACCGTGGCTTTGTTTGTGAGGGCTTTATATGTGTCATTACCATATATCATTAATAAAAGCATTGGACGTTTTCTTGCATTACAAATCTAGCGCTCTTTGTTTTTCTTTTTCTATCTTGCAAAACAGCTATTTTACACACACTCACATATACAGGTCTACATCCACTCTGGATCCCACCGATAACGACTCTGCTACTGCCAGTTATGACTTCGAATGTCCAATCAACTTAACCGAAGACGAAGGTGAAGATGATTGCAAAGTGCCTGGTGAACTTGCTAGACTGTTACTTCAGGAAGAGAGGGTCATACAGCCGCATGAAGAGGCGGTGGAAACAGTAAATATGGGTACAAAGGTAGACAAGAAAGAGGTCAAGATCGGTGCAAATCTGAAGCCTAGTGTTAAACAACAATTGATGCAGATGCTGCATGACTATGTTGAGATCTTTGCCTGGTCTTATGAAGATATACCTGGGTTGGATACCGATATTGTGGTTCACCGCCTGCCTACCAAGGAAGATTGTCCTCCAGTGAAATAGAAAGTTCGCCGAATGCGCCCAGAGATGTCTGAGAAAATCAAGGCTGAGGTTATGAAACAATTTGACGCCGGTTTTCTAGCAGATACTTCTTACCCACAGTGGGTTGCCAACGTGGTTCCAGTGCGAAGAAGGATGGTAAGGTTCGAATGTATGTTGACTATAGGGATCTGAACAGGGCGAGTCCCAAGGATGATTTCCCTCTACCTCATATCGACGTTCTGGTTAACAACACCGCATAACATAAGGTCTTCTCCTTTATGGATGGTTTCTCCGGTTATAATCATATTAAGATGGCTCCCGAAGACATGGAGAAGACAACCTTTGTAACGCAGTGGGGTACCTTTTTCTACAAAGTCATGCCTTTCGGATTGAAGAATGCTGGGGCAACGTATCAGCGCGCCATGGTCACTTTGTTCCATGACATGATCCATCATGAGATTGAGGTATACGTTGACGACATGATTACAAGATCCCAGACCGAAGAAGAACATATTGACCACCTTCAGGAGCTATTTGACAGGTTGAAGTTGTACAGGCTGAGATTAAACCCAAACAAGTGCACCTTCGGGGTGAGATCTGGTAAACTGTTGGGTTTCGTTGTTAGTGATAAACATATTCAAGTGGATCCTGCAAAGGTGAATGCTATACAGGAAATGCCAGCTCCCCGAACAGAAAAAGAAGTCAGAGGCTTTTTGGGACGGTTGAATTACATTGCCCGATTCATCTCACACCTGACTGCTACTTGTGAGCCGATCTTCAAGCTACTGAAGAAAGATCAAGTGGTAAGATGGAATGATGAATGGCAGGACGCTTTCGAAAGGATCATAGAATATATCCAAGAGCCGCCCATTCTGATGCCTCCAGTTGAAGCGAGACCTTTGATTTTATACTTGACAGTACTCGGCAATTCAATGGGGTGTGTGCTGGGGCAGCATGACGAGTCTTGCCGAAAAGAGCATGCTATTTATTACCTTAGTAAAAAGTTTACCGACTGTGAGACCCGATACTCGCTGCTCGAGAAAACTTGTTGCGCTTTGGCATGGGCTGCTCGCCGGCTGAGACAGTATATGCTGACTCACACTACTCTATTGATATCAAAGATGGATCCAATCAAGTATATCTTCGAAAAGCCTGCCTTATCCAGGAGAATAGCAAGATGGCAGATGATCTTGACTGAGTATGACATCCAGCACACGACCCAAAAGGCAATCAAGGGAAGTGTGTTGGCAGATCATTTGGCACATCAGGAAGTGGATGATTACCATTCTATGAACTTCGATTTCCCGGATGAGAATATCATAATAGTAACTGACTGTGAAGAACCTGGACCGGATGAAGGACCTGAGGAAGGATCCCGAAGGTCTATGTACTTTGATGGAGCTTCAAACGCTTTGGGCAATGGCATTGCGCCGTGATCATATCTCCTAAAGGCTCTCATACTCCATTTACCGCCTGACTATGTTTCAACTGCACCAACAATATGGCGGAGTATGAAGCGTGCATCATGGGTCTTCGAGCAGCTATTGACCTAAGGATAAAGTTTATGAGTGTATTCGGAGATTCCGCTCTCGTGATCAGTCAGATCAAAGGCGAGTGGGATACGAAACACCCAAATCTTATTCCTTACAAGGAGTATGTATTGACGTTGCTTCCACACTTCGAAGAGATAACCTTTGAACATTTCCTAGAGAGGAGAATCAGTTAGCGGACGCGCTGGCTACGATGTCTTCTATGTTCAAAGTCAATTGGGACAACGAGGCTCCCCGGATTACCATTGAAAGGTTGGACGAACCTGCACATTGTTGTGACATTGAGACTGAAGAGGTAGAAGATAAACCTTGGTTTCATGAGGTGAATAGGTATCTTGAGGCTCAGGAGTACCCCGAGGGTGCATCTGTTAATGACAAGAAGTTTCTGAGGAGGTTCGCGGCGAAGTTCTTCATCATTAATGATATCCTGTACAAGCGTAACCATGACTCAACCTTAGTGCAATATGTGGATAAGAACGAGGCAGAAAGGATTATGGTAGAGTTACATGAAGGTACTTTCGGAACTCATTCTAGTGGATATACCATAGCAAAGAAAATCCTTCGGGCAGGATACTATTGGTCTACTATGGAAGCCGACTGTTATCAGCATTCTCGGACCTGTCACCAGTGCCAAGTCTATGATGATAAAGTGCACATACCCCTAGTTCCTCTGAACATCTTGACAGCTCTGTGGCCTTTTGCAATGTGGGGCATCAACATGATTGGTGAGATCATACCTACTGCGTCCAACGAGCATCGTTTCATCCTGGTAGCTATTGATTACTTTACAAAGTAGGTTGAAGCGGCTTCCTTTGCTACTGTGACCAAGAACATCATGGCACAGTTTATTCGGCATAATCTGATCTGTCGATATGGTGTACCAGAGAGAATCATTACGGACAATGGTACAAATCTCTACAATAAAATGATCACCGAGCTCTGCAAGCAGTTCAAGATACAACATCACAACTCTTCTCCCTATCGGCCGAAGATGAATGGGGCTGTTGAAGCGGCTAATAAGAACATTAAGAAGATTGTGCAGAAGATGACGGTGACATACAAAGACTGGCATGAGATGTTACCATTTGTTTTTCATGGGTACCTTACCTCAGCGCGGACATCAACAGGGGAAACACCTTATTCCTTGGTATATGGCATGGAGGCCGTATCGCCCATTGAAGTTCAGATACCCTCTCTTCGGATTATGAAGGATGCAGGTTTGAGCGAAGACGACTGGGTTCAGACCCGGCTTGATCAGCTGAACTTAATCGACGAAAAGAGACTTACTGCTATTTTTCATGGTCAAACGTATCAAAAGCGGATGATCAAGGTATTTAATAAGAAAGTTAGACAACAAGAGTATCAAGTCAGGGACCTGGTGATCAAGCGCATTATCTTACCTCAAGGTGATCCCAGGGGAAAATGGACCCCTACTTACGAAGGGCCATTTGTGGTTAAGAACATTTTCTCAGGAGGAGCTATGATTCTAACCACCATGGATGGTGACGACCTTCCTCACCCTGTCAATGCAGACATAGTGAAAAAATACTACGCATAATCAAAGACCCGCTAGGTCGACTGGCCTAGGCAAAAATAAGGGCTTCCTGGCGAACCAAAAGGGTTCGGGAAAAAATAAGGGATGAAAATGAAAAAACTGTACACCCGGCAAGTCTAAAACTTGAAAAGGCGGCTTGGGCAAAAAAGGGTATCCTGGTGGACTGAATACCCGAAAGGGCGATCCAAGCAAAAATTAGGGATCAAAGCATAACACTATGTCTCATTGGATCACCTTGCAACCAGACTTCGGTATCGACTATCAAGCTCAGACGGCACTAATCAATCTGATCTACCTTTAACCAAGTAGCAAAGAGATGAGATGCTCGAGGACATAAAGGCAATAGCAGAATTGGAACCCAGTGGGATTATTCACATAGCTGCTTTGTTTTTTCACAAATTGTATAAATTCTATTTGTTCGGCGGCGTTCTCTTACTAGGACGTCAACCTCTTGTACAAAAACGCCTATTTACAGGCCAAACTTCAAAGTCAATACAATTCATTTTCAAAGAAATTTCAAACTGTTTTTTCCTTTTTCTATTTTGTTTTGCAAAGAACGTCCAATGTTCATTCTTGATATATGCATTTGACATTAATTGCTGCTCATAAATATTTACATGCGAAACAAAAAACGATTACTTGTAATATCAGATACAGGGGCAATAAGAATTGTCCAAGCTTTACAGTTGCTCTGGCCACCAGGTACAGGGGTAGATTTGGCTGAAGAATATGACTGAGGTACATTCACTCCACGCAGAGTAAGAGAAAGACAGTGATGTTAAACTCTCCCCAGTTGAGGCTCGCCACCAAGAATGAGTCGGCGATATTCTCCCAAGCAAAGTTCATCTATCATCAGCACTAGACAATTATCCCCAACGGAGTCTGGAAAATTTTCCCCAATGGAGTTTGGAGAATCATCCCCAATAGACTATGAAAGATTGTCCCCAGTAGAGTCTAAAAGATTATCCCCAGTGAAGTCGCAACTGGAAGATAATCCCCAGCAGAGTTCATTCCTTTCACAAACAGAAATTCAATTCCCAACAGAGTTTCATTATCACCAACAGCGGTAATTCATCCCCAACTGAATTGATCAGCAGAGTCCTCTACAGAGCATGTCCTCCCCACAGAGTAATCTCCTCATCAACTTATTCCCCAGCGGAGTTATCCTCTCCTGCAGGTTTATTCTCACAGCAGCTATCCGGGATTTATTTTCCCCAGCTAAAAACATTACATTTCCATACATCATGACACATGCATATACGCATCATACAACATAATCTTATTTATTTTGAGAACATCATTGCTTGATACATATCATGCATTACATACAACTAACCTTTACCTTTCAGGAAGGATACAACCAAATTCTCACAAAATTCAAGCTATGAAACTTTTACCTCAGTTGAATTACGGACGAGTTCCTAAATCTCAACATAAGTGGTTTCCTCAGTTGAATTACGGACGGGTCCTAAATCTCAGCAAAGTGGTTTCCTCAGTTGAATTACGGACGAGTTCCTAAATCTCAACATAAATGGTTTCCTAAGTTGAATTACGGACGGGTTCCTAAATCTCAGCAAAGTGGTTTCCTCAGTTGAATTACGGACGAGTTCCTAAATCTCAACATAAATGGTTTCCTCAGTTGAATTACGGACGGGTTCCTAAATCTCAGCAAAGTGGTTTCCTCAGTTGAATTACGGACGGGTTCCTAAATCTCAGCAAAGTGGTTTCCTCAGTTGAATTACGGACGAGTTCCTAAATCTCGAAACCTCAGTTGAATTACGAACGAGTTCCTAAATCTCGACACCTCAGTTTAATTACGGACAAATTCCTAAATCTCGACACCTTAGTTGAATTACAGACGAGTTCCTAAATCTCGACACCTCAGTTGAATTACGGACGAGTTCCTAAATCTCGACACCTCAGTTGAATTACGGACGAGTTCCTAAATCTCGACACCTCAGTTGAATTACGGACGAGTTCCTAAATCTCGACACCTTAGTTAAATTACGGACGGGTTCCTAAATCTCAGCAAAGATGTTTCTTAGTTGAATTACAGGCGAGTTCCTAAATCTCAGCGAGATGTTTTCTCAGTTGAATTATAGACGGGTTCCTAAATCTCAACAAAGATGTTTCCTCAGTTGAATTACGGGCGAGTTCCTAAATCTCAGCGAGATGTTTTCTTAGTTGAATTATGGACGGGTTCCTAAATCTCAGCAAAGAGGTTTTCTCAGTTGAATTACAGAAAAGTTCCTAAATCTCAGCAAAGATGTTTTCTCAGTTGAATTACGGGCGAGTTCCTAAATCTCAGCGAGATGTTTCCTCAGTTGAATTACGGACGAGCTCCTAAATCTCAACAGAGATATTTCCTTAGTTGAATTACGGACGAGCTCTTAAATCTCGAAGAAGATGATTCCTCAATTGAGTACGAACGATCGAAGTTCCTAAATATCAACAGAGACGACTCATCAACAGAATAACGGATGCCGGAGCTCCTAAATTTCTACTTCTCTTAACGAAGATCAGGCTTCCCCGGCGGAATCTTCCACAACAACAGGTATACAAGCTCTCGCTAAGGAATCTCTTATGCGATCGACACTCTTTCAGATGGAATCTTTAAGCCCATCCCTTCATCAGCAATCTCCAAATGGCATCTGTAATCCCATTCTCGACATCACAAGACAATTACCACTTCATGCGAGTGCAAATTTTTGGGCACTCTAGTGTTCAATCAACTTCCACCTCCGGATTACGAAAGGCACGAAAGTCAATCTGCATCCTCAGATTTAAGAAGATTTAATAGGGGAAACTGTTGTACCCCAAAATTTTCCCTCCCATATTTCTCAAAATATTTCAAGAAAGATCCCCAAGTTGCTCAAGGTAGTCCAAGAGTTGGTCAGACAAGCTCTCTCCTAAGGCAGTCTACCCCAAACTAGGGTTTCATGTTGCATCAAGATGCTTGAGCCCAAGTGGTCCCAAATTCTCACCAATGTCCTAATATGTTCTCAAGATCATCCATGTCAAGTTTCAAGCCTTGCAGAGGAAGTTTGCTCAGCCAATTGCTCAAAGGTCCAAAAATCGACTATGCTAGGGCAAAAGTCAACTGTGGCCTACATACAGTCAAACTTCAAGATTTTTGGTCAACATCTTCATTTTGAAGTATATTTCATCATTTGATCAAGGTTTGATCATGATTCATCAAGGATTTCTCATAATTCATCAAGTTTCAAAAGTTGCTAAATTAGGGTTTTGTAGGAAAAGTCAACTCAACTTTGACCAAGCATAACATTCTCATACTTTATGAGAAATGACCCATCCAAAGCTCATTTTGAAGAGTATGCAATTCCCTACAATACATCTTCAGCTCCCAAGTTCAAAATATGCACTCACAAGAAGTTATGAATTTGGACATTATAGGTCATTTTGAAAAGTCAACAAAAATACCTTTTTTGTCAAAGCTTCATACATGAGAATGGAATATCAAAATGAGATGAGACCAAAAGGGTTGATTAGAGGACATCTCAAGCTTTCTAAAAAAGTCAAAGAACCCCTCCAAATAGTCAAAATTGAGGAAGTTATGCATTGTTGAAGTTGACCTTTTTTGCAAAATTGCAAAAAGTCAACTATCCACAAAACTTCAAATTTTGCCAAATGGGCCCAATCTTTTTCACTTGTTTTGAGTTGGCATCATAGCCCACGTGCTCTAGCCTTTGCCACTTGTCCATATCATATATTTATTAATTATTTTGATTTTTATTTGAAATAATTTGATTTAAATCAAAATAAATCAAATAAAAATTCAAAGCATTAATAACAAAGGATCTTTTGATTGTTTCATGCTCTAATTATAGCTAGCAAGGCATTCAAATTCGCATCAAAGCTTGTGTGCACAAAAAGATTGGAAATAAGCCATGTTTGGAAAGTTGTTCAAAGCAAATCAAATCAATATCCAAAGCATTGAAAGACAAGGATTCTGATCAGTTTAACAACCCTAATTCCATCACTAATACATACGGGTTGGGTGCAGATCAAAATCAAGGTTGGAGAGGCGCGCTAGAGCAAGATCCAGATTCGAAAAAATAAAAGAAAAGTGTGAGATCAAAGTCCCACTTAGAAGCATCCTCAAGGCTTAGTATCAGTCCCAATCGTTTCCTGGCAATCTCCACAAGCGAAAGCAATCAAAAGCAGGTGTTTTCAAGCCCTACAACGCACTGTAAGCCCGTCACGGTATCACTATGTTCTTGAATTCGAAAAGCTTCATTCTTGCATCCATAGTGTAAAATAATTGCATATTCTTGATCACCATGATGTTTGCAAACTTTTTACAATAGCCAATTTCATTTATATGGACTGAATCGAAACTCACCATTGTTAGGTTTTCAAGCTTTGGTTTAGGGCTTTTTGTTTCAGGAATAATTAGCCTTCATAATGGGCATGGTTGTCATCAGGAGAGTGAGATGAACTCAACCATGGCGTCGGATTCCATTTAGGTGGCCTGTGGAGGATTTTTGAAATGCACAGACCTGTAGCAACAGACTCTGTCCGTAGGTATAGGTGGTATAATTTTTAGCCACGGTCCAAGAACAGGGATGAAGGCGTGTCACTCCTCCATTCGTCCATTCAAACATTGGCGCGTTTTTTCTGATTTTTGTCCACTAATATTTGTTTTTGTATTTTATTATTATCTTTGGCTTAAATGCAGTTTTGACCCCCCTAGTTTAAGGTTTTTGGAGTTTCGATCCCCCTAGTTTAAAAGCCAGGTTTCTAGTCCCCATAGTTTTCAAATTTGGGATTTTTGAAGCCCCCTCCATCTGGCTGCCCAAAAAGTTTGCAAATTTGGGATTTTTGAAATCTCGTACGGGCGGATGGAAGAGGAAATTAGGTTAAGCAATTTGGGATTTTCAGAAAATATGAATTATGAAATTAAAAATTCATTTGGAAATTAATATCACTTATTTAAATGTTTAAAAAATATTATTCTAAATAAGAAATAAGAAAATAATACGTGGCATTACTCTCCCTGTGCCATGTCACATGGAGGGGGCTTCAAAAATCCCAAATTTGAAAACTTTTTGGGCAGCCAGATGGAGGGGGGCTTCAAAAATCCCAAATTTGAAAACTATGGGGACTAGAAACCTGGCTTTTAAACTAGGGGGATCGAAACTCCAAAAACCTTAAACTAGGGGGGTCAAAACTGCATTTAAGCCATTATCTTTTAATATTATAACAAACAGCAACAAGTGATCCAGTGGCAAGCGTGGCATGGAATTCCCCTTGGGGCATGGGTTCGAATCCCAGGTCCCCCTATTTTCTCTATATTATTTTCTTACAGGAAATCCAGTACACGCTTAAGCTTGATGACCATCATACACTCTCACTATCCAACGCACCAGATGGCCAGATCTGGTGGCCACCATTGAAGGCACACCATAGACCGAGTCAATGCACATGCATGGGATCAGAAAAGTCAATATGGATCAGCATCATTGGGCCAGAATTCTTGCTATTCACACCCCTAAATCAGGCCTATTTCTCATCTTTTTTTTTATTATTCTATTTTAATTTTTCTTATTTATTTACTAACCAATAAAATAATTTTTTTTTATCAAAAAAATCACAAAAAATATTTTTATGACCAAATAAATTTAGAATTTTATTTTTCATTAATAAATATTAATTAATTTAATTAGGTTAATTTTAGGTAACTTTCATTTATTTTGCAAATATTTAAAATTAATTAGAATCAATGGGTTTTTAACCCTAATTTAATTAATTTATTTCTTTCCTAAAATAACAAAAACTTCAAAAATATGTCATTTAATTTTTTTTCATTAATTAATTTAATAACCAATTAATTTAGTATTTAATTTTAGGATTTAATTTCTTTTCTTAAAAAATACTAAAAACAACATAAATATTTTCTTTTAATTAGGAGGGTCAAAACACCTAGTTTCGCATTCGATTCAATTTTCTTGCGCGCTTTACTTTTCTTTGTCCAAATTATTGTATTTGCTCCCGGTTTGTAATAATTTTAAATAGGACATTTATTTACCTTTTCCGCTTTTATTTTCAAAGGGTTGTTTTTGGCGATGTAAATACCTGATGCCTTGTAATAATTTAGTTTAATTTCCACACCTTTAATTTCTGCAAATATCCAACTGCTAGATGTTTGATAATAGGGCTTACATGATAAGAATGAATGTCTAATTTTAAAACAGTTAGATCACCCTAAACATGTGCAAAGATAAAAATAACTGAAATCAACACACTCGCACATGCGCACTCCTAGGGTACACCCCACTTGGTTGCCTTCGTAAGCGGTCATTGAGTATAGGTTGTTTTAGAGGTAGTCCTCTTGTCTAAAAGATCATAGTTGCCTCAGAAAGGTTACCTTGGATATTGTTGCCTCGGATAAATGATCTAAGACGTTAGGGTTACCGCTAAGACGTCCTAACATTGCTTTAGTGACTGTATGTCCCTTTCGAATTGACCCTCAAACTCCAACGACAGTGCTGCCTACTCACTAATAGTGGGATAGCATTGTCTAAAGGAAACAAACATAGAACGATTCCTTTTTCGAGTAGGTAGATTAGTTCTTAAGTACTTTCTCAATCCAAACAAATTGTTCACACTTACACTCTTTTACGAACAAGTTTTCAAAAACACTTCATTACACTCTTGAAGACAGAAGCAAGAGTTAAATCGAAGTTAAAAACTAAAACTTTTTTTACCCACAAACACAAAGAAAACAATTTTTAAAACAATGAGCAAGTACCTAAGAGCCCATAGATAACTACGGATAGAAAGGGTGGTAATACTTTCCCTTTCTATAAATCTACCCCCCGTACTCAGAAATATCTCGAAAAAGGAATTTTTCTGTGCTTTTTTCCTTTCCTTGTTGGATAAAATAAAAGTCGGTGGCGACTCTTGCTTACCGCGATATTTTGTGAACACAAACGCAAAACGCAAACCAGCATTCCAAAAAAAACAGTCATTTCTTCCACCGTATCACACTCAGTCACATTCAAATTTCCTTGTTTCAGTCTAGAAATTTAATCTCTTTCTTTCCACGCACATGCTCTGGGAAGTACTTCCTCAGAAACTCCTTGCTGAACAGAACCCAAGTAATGACTTCACCCACTGCTATTAGTCTCTGACGAGTACCAACCCACTATTCATCAACTTCTTCTACCAGTTCATGCATACCAAACCGCACCTTCTGCGCCTCTGAGAAATCCATGACCCAAAAGATCCTTTCAATCTCCTTGAGCCAAGTTTGCGCTCCATCAGCATCGTATCTACCTTTGAAAATAGGCAGATTATTCCTCTAAAACGTCTCCAAAACATAAGATCTATCATTCCCGACATCATTAGGCTGATGTTACACAGCCTGAGCAATAACCTGCAAAGCAGCAACAATCGCAACATCATTTATTCCAGCCATTCTACACACAAAGAACTAATGTCATGAACATATATTGACAATATACTCACACTAATTGACCAATATGACATGCACACCATAATAAATCCTGGCCGGAAGGACCGACTTGCTCTAATACAACTAATGTAACACCCTTCTAAACCCTAAAGAATACTCATAAATAATTCAAAAAATAAATCAGAGTGAATGCACCAAAAGGGTGTCACGTGCTTCATAAAATTTCATACAAACATATCTTGCCCTATATAACGGGTTTTCCAAAATTAAACATTTATCAATTGGAAAATATCATCAAGAACTTCAACGCATCACAGCGGAATTATTTTCTCAAAACACCTTTATTAAAAACTTCGGATGAAATACCATAACATTTCATAGTTCACGAGTCATACTCAAAACATCTTTAAACGAAATAAAACATCATAATGTATCAAGTTACAAGTAACACAAAGTTCCGTTCAAACGTTCTCAACCCTGATGTTACATATCAGAGCAAGACCCTCTTATTCAACATAAATAAATCACACAATCCAAAGCTAATCCTATGAGCTTCAATTCACTAATCCTGATCACCTTTAAGTTACCCACGTATAGAGCCAACGGTTCCAAGCAGAAAAGGTGAGTAGATCATAATCGTTATAAAATACATAAGGATTAAATATAGTAGTTATACACAATGACAAGAAACACCACATCATCAAAACCTCATGTATTACTCACACCTTCACAACCTCATCAGTTAACAATCATGAATAAAACAATCATTAATCCATGCATATCACCAAAACATCACTTAATCAATCATCATGTAATGTCACGTATAATGCAATGCGACTTCATTAGATTCATGCATGTGGTACTAAAACTTCATTGATGACACAATCACCATTTTCTCAAAAGATCTTCACCAATAGGATCAATTCCTGCTTGGAACCAGAGCACATCACAAATTGCACCTGATCCACACAATGAGATTAAAGCAGTCACTGGACTAATCATCCTATAAACTTCACTAAACCAAGGTCCTAACAAACCATCACGGGGCTTAGCCCTAACATATTCCATGAATACACAACATCTTAATAATAACACGACCACGACTAGTCAATAACACATCATTATTCATAAAATCATCATAATATCATCACATGCATCATGTTACACACATCATAATAGAACAATCACTGAATCATCTTATTCATCAAAGCATATGTACTATAAAAACACTCTATATGACCCATTTTCTTCCACCAAAGTATAGTTCATTGCATTATCTTCCTAACATTTTGGACGGTGCATCAGACGAGGTACTGAAACTCAAGTTACGACACAGGATTCAAAGTTATAGGCCAGACATCATCCTCCGACCGGTTCTCACCAGAAACGGATGGCTGAACAGAATGTGAAGTTCCACGCACCCCACCGTCGGGGTCATACAGTATCCATTGCGGAGGTACATGCTCCTACTGAGGAGGTGCATACTCCTACTACAGAGGTACAAGCTCCTACTGCGGAGGTACAAGCTCCTACTATGGAGGTACATGCTACTACTGAAGAGGTACATGCTCTTGTCCTATTGTGGAGCGGGTTATTGAGGAGCACATTATGGAGCCTGTGGTGCAAGAGCCTGAGCAGGAGGTTGTTGCTAAGCAAGTTGATGAGGTGTCCCCCATTGAAACAAACACCATGACTCGTGCGTCTACAAAGCCATCAGTACAAACTGATGGAGGTTTCCCTGGAGGACCTTCAGACAGATCCGTGCTGATAGGATTTGTGGACCATGTCGCTTATAGGATATGGCAAGGTGAGGTATATATTTTTGTTTTGTTTAATTGTATAATTTTTATTTTTCTTACAAGATTTGATGTATAATAATTTGTTTTTGCTTTTTACAGGAGCGTCCGGTGTTGAAGTCGCTTTTCATGGTTCGAAGTTGAAGAGTATAGTCACTTGAAACTACACCACTCCAATTAGGATTTTGAATTATCAAGGTCAAATATGGTCAACCATTGATTCTCAAGTGCTTATTCATCAAGGCATGACCTATACTCTTAGGCCACCCTCTCCTCAAGCTTCATTTTACACCATTTGATCAAAGAGAGTTCATGTTTAGTTGCTTTCTTTTCAAGTAATTTCAAGTAGATTCATGTGTTCATTTCCATACCTTCTTCATCAAGTTCTCTCAAGGTTTCTTCAAAACTTATCAAATAACTATCAAGGTTTATTCATTTGAATTCCATATTGTTGTACCCCAAAATTTGCCCTCCCGTTTCTCAAAGGAACATCCTGGACTCTCAGGTTTGCTTCTATCAAGTTCCAAGTCTTGAATTATAACTTTTCAAGAAAATCACTCACAAGGGCAAAATGATCAAAAACACACTGAAAAGTCAAACTTTGACTTTTAGATCCAAATCAAGTTTCAATAATTATATTTCATTAAAACATGAAATTGGTTCATCAAAAAATCAGAAGTCAGAAGTTACTTTGAAAAAATGAAATTTCTAAGCATTTAGAAATTTTTCTAAGTGTTAAGAGAATATGATACTTCAGAACTTCTGAGCCAGCCTCCACGCAAGTGCAGTCAGAAGTTGCAAACACGGTTTAGAACATGATGCTTCAATCAGAACATGTAGAAGCGATGCTCTTTGGTCAGAACATGATACTTCAATCAGAGCATGTAGAAGCGATGCTCTTTGGTCATAACATTGATTCTTCAGCATATGAAGGCTAGGTTCAACGATCCTTCAGAACATGCTGGAGAAAAAAGATACAAAGATCAGAAATTGGATGTTCATTTTGAATTAGGATGAGACTGAACCTCTGATCCAGAATTAAGCAATGATGTAGAATCTCGCGTTGTAGGAGTTCTGGGTTGATCAATCTCATCATCATTTAATGCTCATTTAATGCTCACAACCATTTATGGGTCTTTGTTCAAAGGATTTCTCCACGTGTGGCATAGAAGCACCTCTACTGTTTTGGGATAACAAACTTTAGTACTAGGCCCATGCTTTGTTTGTTGCTTTCCTTAATTCGTGCTGACAACCACCATGCTTGCTTCAAGAACAAGGCAGCACATTACTCTAACCAGCAGTTAATCTAGTCCACGCCTACTTCTTCCCAAATCTTGTATTTGTATCAAATACAAAAAACTATGATCAAAAAGTAATGGAACAGTGTGCCAAAAAAGTTTAAATACCATTTGTTTTTCCCCCTAAAAGCACAGAAAATTCACCTATAAATAAGTTGCTCCATCACACTTTCAAGGCGTTGGTTTTTGGAGAGAGAGAATCACCAAAAGAAAGAAAAAAGCCTTGAATCCCTGCAAAAATTCCAAGAATCCGAAAAGCTGTAAACACCAAAATACAGAAACCTTAGCATTTGATTCTAGCATCAAAACTCCATTGTTCCTTGACTAAAACCATCCCCACAGTTGCTGATTCACATATTAAGAGCTATTCTAACTTCTGTATTCATACTGCCATACACTCTCCATTCACCTCCACCTCAAAGAAGTCAGAATATCACCCCTTGGCTGTTCCAGAAGTTGAAAACTTCCATCCTGATGAGTACGTGAAGAAGTTGCTCAAAACATCACCATAGTTCAGGATAAACCTCCAGTTCACAGAATCTTTTCCAGTTGTAAGGTAAGCTTCTACTGACTCTTATCACGTTACTTAAGCATTACCAGATTTGCATGTTCAAAAATACAACGTAGACATCATGTTTATGAAGTTGTACATATCCTGAGGCTTCATGTATTTGTCTGCATAAGTATGGAATAAATCAGTTCAGAACTTCTGGAAGAAATCAGAACTCAGAATTAGGATTAGCAAATTCACACTTGCCTCTGATTTATAGTTCTGATGTTTCTTGTTTCTGAAATGCTATGAAACTTGCCATAACTATCATATGCACATCTTCTGTTCTGTTGTAAAATGACTAAGTTGCAGATGTTCTGACTAGCATGGAGAGAGAGACCAAGTTCTGCCAGTAGTATCAGAACTTCTGAAATCCACTTTGTTTCCAGTGGTATCAGAACTTCTGAAATCTACTTTGTTGCTGGTGGTATCAGAACTTCTGAAAACTAATGTATTCCCAGTGGACTCAGAACTTCTGACTTGACTTATTTTTTTCACTAACAGGATTTCCATTTTGCAGCACACCAGAGTTAGAACTTCTGACCTCCTTTAATCAGCAATACGATGATTCTATTTTTCCTTTTTCTCACTATTTTTGCTATCACTTTCTATTTCATTAATCAACAAACACCAAAAACATTTTTTTACATGCTTTATTTTATTTCTTAAAAACAAAAGATCAAAAATATTTTCTTAAAATAAAACAAGTCTATTTTACATCTTTTGTACATTCTTATCCATTTAATATGGTTGTAAAAGTAAGTTAGGATTTAATTTTATTTGCAATCCCCATTCGTAAATATGTACCCCCATCCCCCTAATGATTGTAATAGCGTAGGGTGTTTACTTTCCGCACTTTTATTGCTTTCATATATTGTTAGTAATTAAGGTGTGTATGGCAAGACATGAAAACAACAAAATAGACAACCCTAATCAAGACTAAATGCATGCAATAAAACACACTATTCACACATGCACCCTACGATACGGTGGGAGAACTGACTTGAGGTTTTGCGTTTGTATTCGCACTTGTTCGGTTTAGCAAGAGTCGCCATCGACTTTTTATTTTATCCTAAAGGAAAGGTTAAAAAGCACAGGAAAAACCTTTTGAGATGTTTCGTGGGTTCAGGGGGTAGATTATAGAAAGGGAAGGTATTAGCACCCTTTCTATCCATGGTTATCCATGGGCTCTTAGTTACTTGTTTTAGATCACTTGCCTTGATTTTCAATTTCTTAGAATGGTGGTATGTGTGTGTGTTTTGAAAATGTTTTGAAAAAGATGCCTTGTCTAGGCAACCGTTGTAACAATTCTTTACTCGAATGTTTTACAAAGGTGTTTGTCTTTTCGAAAAGATGTTTCAAAGTTTTTGAAGGTTGTTTTGAAAGTTGTGTTTGTGAAGTGGGTTTTGAAAAGTAGGCAAGTGTGTTTTGCAAGTTTGATCAAGTAACTAAGAGTTGTCTACCCCTAAATTTACTCAAAGATCTTTTCTATGTTTTAACCCTTTTAACAGTATCGTTCCACCATTGTATTTGGTGGACAATCTTGTGTTAGGATGTTAACGGGACAGGCGCGGGTCATCGTTTAGACCATGAATGCAATGGTGCCAAGTGTCTTTGGCAATTTTTCTCTAAGGGACTATGATCATTTTGTTTAGGCAACTTCGAAAGCGTCATCGAGGGACTATGATCATTTGAATTGTTTTGCCAAAGAAACTCAACATGCAAGCATGACCCATTTTGGAAGGCAACAAGCGGGATTACCCTAGGGGTGCAAGTGTGAATTGTGTATTGATTGTCATGCATTTGTCTTGTATTAGGTTATCTAGCGGTTGATTTTGAATCTTCGCATACAAACCCTAATTACTATACAGTATATAGAAAGCGATAAATTGTGGGAATTTAAAGTCTAAGCTATTACAAATAAGTATCCGGGAATGGGGGTACAAATATTTACAAATGGGGATGAGTCATATCAGGATAGTAGTGTCCAAATAATATTTACAACCAAATCGAATCGCATTCTCAAATGTAACATGTAGCAATGTATAAGAATAAAAGCAATGTATCGAAAGTATTTGTGAAAGTGTATGTGATTATTTACAAGTGAGAAAAGTATGTTAACTTAATGCAATATTAAGTATTTTATTTATTTTTGGGTTTTTGTTAATATGTACAAACAAAAGTTTTAGTGAAAAGAAAAGGAAATTTTTTAATAAATTCTATTTTTATGTATTAATGTTTTTAGGTACAAGGGACTATTTATTATAAAAAAGAGTTTTAAGACCAAAAATCTATTAACCTAATTAATCCAATATTTACATATTTTGGTATAAGAAAAGTATTGTTAAAATAAATTTATTATGAGAAATTAATGTATTATTTATTTTAAAAAAGAGTTAAGTTATATAAAAAAGAAAATAAATAAAAGTAATTAGTTTGAGTAAATAGAAAATAAAGAAAAGAGTTAAATGGGCTTAGGGGATTTATGGCCCAACAAAACAAACAAGCAGATTCAAGTAGAAAGGGGGGGGGGGGGGGTAATGGCAGTTTCAGTTGGGCTTAACATTTTTGGATGGGGCAAGGCCCAGACAAGTTTTCACATGTTTTGTTTAGGGTTAAAATGCTTCGTTCCAGAGTTAGGGTTTGCACAGGCTAGAGCGGCGCCGTTCCTTCATCGCCTTCTTCGTTCTCATCTTTCTCAAAATGGAACCACTGAACACTCGCCTCCTCGCCTCAAGCTACTAGGCGCTGCCTCATCTCCCTCTCTCCAAGGTTGAGCAAGACAGTAATGACACAAAAGGTATGATCTTCTATCTTAACGCATTAGGGTTTCCAGTTTTATGTGTTATTAGTTCTATGTATTCTGATCTTTGATTATTGTTATTCTCTGTATGAGGTGTGAAAAGAAAAAGGAAGAGATACTACCTTTGGGGTTCGTTGCTTGGAGAGGAGGAGAGGTGGACTTGGATGCGTGTCTCAGGCAGCTGAAGGCGAGGGAGTGTGATGCTGGCTTTGCTTTTCCTGGTATTTGTATTTTGCCTTTGGTTTTATGATGATAACTGAAAACCCTAGCTTAATTTTCTTTTCATCTTCTGGTTGCTTGCTTACTTTGATTACTGGCTTCTTTTCCTCTTTCTGATTGCTTGCTTGCTTCTGTATGATGATGATGTTCTGAGTTGCATTTGATATGCTGGCTTTTTCTTCTGTATGCTGAAATGTTGATGTTTATTCTGAGTTCTTGTTTTTGTTGGACCCTGTGATGAGCCTAGCTCTGAGGGCTTTGTTGGTTCTGTTGTTGTTTCGATTTGTTGAAGATGCTTGTATGATATTGACTCTGAGATTGGGATTTTGTGTAGCCTATGAGGAAGTTAGTTCTGAGGCTGGCCTGTGGTTTGAAACAGGTTGTATGGCTTTTTGGCTTTGACAGGCTTAAGGTTTAGGCTTTGGGCTTGAGACAGGCTTTGATAGGTTTTTGATACTGGGTTTGTTTGCTCATTTCTATTATGGGTTCTAGGCAGGAGGAAAGCTTTGGTTACAGTTTTGCTTTAGGCCTGTGGGAATTTGTTTGAAAACTGGTTTGTATTTACTGGTTTTTTAAGCAGGTTTGTATGGCTTGAGTACTTAACGCAGTTTTGAAAGGGCTTGTATGTTTGTATGATTTTGTGAGGCTCCCAGGATGGTTATGCAGGTTGAAGTTTTAACAGGTTTTGAGAGTTCTTGAAACTGTATAGGCTTTAAGGCTTGTATGCTTCTGGTTTGAGGTCTTGAATCACAGGTTTGGAGGGTTTGTGTTTTTGAGCAGGTTAGAGGCTTGAAGCTTGTTTTGGAGGCAGGCCCTTGTTTGTGTTCTATAACAGTTTGTGTTATTTCTGCCCTCTCCTTTGCTTGTTCTGATATGTCTTGTTTATATCTTTAAGCCTAAGCCCTGTAAGCCTTCCCTTTCTCTCTCTCTTTTCTCTCTCCACAGAGTAAGCATATTATATTGCTTAACATTGTACTTTCTGAAAAAGTAACTGGCTGGAAAATGATGATTTTTTTGAATATGTTTGCATTGTCTCTTTCCTCTGTGTACTTTCAAGATTTTCTGCATATCTCTTGACAGCTTTTGATAGCTTTTGAACAGTTTGTGGACAATTTGTTTGACATTCGGTTTGCTTAGTTTGAAACTGTAACTTGGCTTAGTTTCTTTGACAGTTTGATTAGTTTGAAACTGTGACTTGGGCAACTTGTTTTGTTTATTCACTTGGTTGTTCAATTTGCCTCTTTGGTTGACAATTTGGATTTATGCAGTATTGTAGCTTTGTGCATTTCATATTTTTTGCAAGCATATTTCTATCCCTCTTTGTGAACCAAGAGTTTTCTTGTGATTTGCAGAGAGGGTGAATAAACTGATTCCGGCCAGTCATTTTTAATGATGAGCTTTAAATTAATTGTCTGCCTTTTTTTTATTTCATCTGTGTTGACTTCTCTTCTTTTTTTTTGTTTTTGCAGATGAAAGTCAGTTGAGCAATGGGGAGCATCAGTAGAAGATGAAGACTTAGGAAAATTTTAGGATAGCTTTATTTTATTTCCAATTATTTGTAATAACATTATTTGTAAATACTGTAAATGTATTCAAATAACATTTGTACTAATAATTAAAAATAAATAAAAGCTCTTCTTTGTCAGTTAATTCTTTTTTAATTCAACTGTCTATTTAATTATTTAAGTTTCTTAAATTAAAATAACTGGAAGTAAATCCCAACTATTCTAACTTAGAATAAATAATTAATTAATAAACACTGTAGTCTTGCCACTTAGCATTAATCAATAATAAACCCGGCGCTCCAATTAACCATAGCAATGCACAGTTAATCAAACAAACGTCCACATGTCTTTTCTTTTACTGATTATACCAAACAATGCAAGTTCTCAATCCAAATGCCTCTGCTCATATCCCAGAGTAACTTGAAAAGAACTATAGAATTAATTCTTTCTGAGAATGTGCGCACAAACCCTAATTCTTGATTTATTGTCAAAGAAGCGCCTGCCTGATCAAATCTTAAGCCGAACTCAACCAAACCTTAGCCATCTGCTTGAACTGATTCAAAATCAATGGAAACCCTAATTTGGATAGACTGATAAGAAAAAGTCTGTTTGACTGATTCTTACGCCAATCTGAAAAGTCAGGGAAAACCCGAAGCTGTGATTTCTTGTGGAAAAATAGGAGGGCAAATTTTGGGGTACAACAGTTGCCCCTGTTCAATCTTCTTGAACCTGAAGAGTTAGATTGGCAAGTTTGTCTTTCGCGACTCGAGGGTAAAAGGAGATTGGACACTAGAGTGCCCAAAAAACATTTGCACTCGGTGATGTGATGGTAGAGGGAATGGGCTTAAAGATGCCATTTGGAGATGGGCTTAAAGATGCCATCTAGGGATGTGACAGAATCTTGTCGGGGGATGGGCTTAGAGATGCCATCTGGAAGTTGCTGGTAGGAGGATGGGCTTAAAGATGCCATCTGGAAATGTTTGTTGAACTGTATGTCGTTGATGAGTGAGTGAGTATCAGAAAGGTATCCCTGTTTTGGAACATCTCTGAACTGGGGGTCTGAATAAGCAATAGATTGACATCCGTATCTGGAAGCATCCGCAAGCTGTTTTCAAAAGTTGCATCTGAACAAGCGATAGATTAACATCCGTGTTTGGAGAATCTGTAAACTGTTTTCAGGGGTTGAGGAATCTGAACAAGCGATAGGTTAACATCCGTGTCTGGGGAACCCGTAAACTGTTTTCAGAAGTCTTGAAGTTGAATAAGCAATAGAGCAGCATCCATGTTGGGAAGCGTCCGTAAACTGTTTTCAAAAGTTGAAGAATCTGAACAAGCGATAGGTTAACATCCGTGTTTGGAGAACCCGTAAACTGTTTTCAGAAGTCTTGAAGTGGAGGAGGAACCGGTGTAGGGTTTCCTGATGATGAGTCAGTGTAAAACTACATCTGAATGAATATGGAATAAGTATCAGAATGTCGCCATGTCTGTGTCACATCTGAACTATTTCTAGAAAGAATCTCGGAAGATGAAGATCTTTGTCAGTTAACTGGTCTTCCCTAAAAAGGTAAAGAGTTAGTTGTATGCAATGTCACGATGCATGATGCAATGTATGTTATATCAATGTTTATGATATGAATGTGATGAATGCGCATGTAAGCTGATGAGCTGTCTTGCTGAGGATAGATGAATCCTGGATGGATGGAGATAATAGAATCTTGACTGCTGTCAGGGAAAGTAATTCCTTGACTGCTGCAGGGGATTGAAAATCCTTTGATCGTTGAAAATGAGAAGTCCTGGGACCACTGTTGGGGAATCAGGAGCTTGGGTTTTATGCCAATCTATTGGGGATTCCTGCCTTGAGGAGATCCTCACTGGGGAATATTTGAATACTCTTGTGAGGAATTGAGAATGAGAGTCTTCATTCTGCTTGGGGATTGATAGTTGGAAGTTTTAGCTCCGTTGGGGATCTTGAAACTTGACTCTGAGGGGAATTAGATTCTATAAGGCTCTCTGGCTGGGGAAATCAGCTTTCAGAAAGCTCTTGTTCTGCTGAGGATCCTGAAGTTAAACTCTGTTTGGGGAATTGAGAACTCAGGTTATATGCCACTTTGAGAATGAGAATCTTCATTCTGTTGGGGGTCAGAAATTGGGAGTGTACCAATCTTCTGAGGTGATGATAATCTTCATGCTGTTAACGGTCAGAAACTGGGAGTATACCAATCTTCTGAGGTTTTAAGGATGAGAGTCTTCATTCTTGAGAGAAACAGATTTTTCAGTTGTCTGTTATCTTGTTGGTGATTGTAACTTCCAGCAGGTGATGATGGAATTTTGACGATTACTACTCCAAAAGATGAAGGAATCTTTGATTACTACTCCAAAAGATGAAGGAACCTTGATGATTACTACTTCAAAAGATGAAGGAACCTTGACGATTACTACTTCAGAAGATGAAGGAACCTTGATGATTACTACTTCAAAAGATTAAGGAACCTTGACGATTACTACTTCAAAAGATGAAGGAACCTTGACGATTACTACTTCAAAAGATGAAGGAACCTTGATGATTACTACTTCAAAAGATGAAGGAACCTTGACGATTACTACTTCAAAAGATGAAGGAACCTTGATGATTACTACTTCAAAATATGAAGGAACCTTAATGATTACTACTTCAAAAGATGAAGGAACCTTGATGATTACTACTTCAAAAGATGAAGGAACCTTGATGATTACTACTTCAAAAGATGAAGGAACCTTGATGATTACTACTTCAAAAGATGAAGGAACCTTGATGATTACTACTTCAAAAGATGAAGGAACCTTGATGATTACTACTTCAAAAGATGAAGGAACCTTGATGATTACTACTTCAAAAGATGAAGGAACCTTGATGATTACTACTTCAAAAGATGAAGGAATCTTATATGTCGATCAATCTGCATATGTTAAGAATGCTGTTGAAATGTAATTTGTTTTGGAGAATAAATCCTTGACAAATGTTGGGGAAATAAACCCATGACTGCAGGTCTGCTAGAGAGGTTTCATCACTGCCCCCAGTATCAGATGCATGTGATATTGCCAGGAAACTTGGACTGTTCGTAACCCTTGAGATTGACATTCGAATGCCCCAAGTGATGGTGACGGAGACTTGCCCCAGGTTAATCTGCAATTGAGAGATTTTTTTGAAATCTTGACTGGACTGCCCCAGGTTAATTGAACTTTGAAAGATCTGTTGAAACCTTGACTGGACTTCCCCAGGTTAACTGAACTTTGAAAGATCTGTTGAAACCTTGACTGGACTGCCCCAGGCGTGCTGGATGGTGACATGTCAAGCCCCCTTGTTGATATGAGATTTGTAATGGAGGTGCCATCCTTTTTGAAGTGATTTTGCTCACTGAGAGGGCTTTCGTTCCTTTGAACATTCGCTGTATGAATTTCTTCGCTGTCAAACAAATAGCCAAATGCAAACAGTGATATTCAAGTAATGCAAAGTTTATGTCTGTCTCGAAGTTTTGAAAAATGCGTTTTTTAGCAGAAAACTTTTTATAAGACAAATTCAACACAAGATTTAGAGCAAAGCCTTACAGGAGTCAGGATACCTTTTGTAACAGTATGCTTTCGAACTAACCCATGCTTCAATTAGGACTTTTGAAGGGTTGTATCGTGGCTTGGTTCACGGTTTAAGAAACAAAGGATAAAGGCTCAAAGTATATTTGTATCCACCCGCTCTTCGTGATGTCCTTCAATCCTAGACTCAGTTAATCGTGCGTCGAACTCTTATTTGAATTTGGAACGACATTTTTGGTGATGGTTCACACAAGTTGGATTTGGAGGGCAATCATCCTCTCCTTTTTTCTTTTTCAACATTTTTCATGTTGTTGAGGATTTGTAATGACCTCTTTCTTTTGATTTGTTATCCCTAACTTTTGCCTGACTGTTTTGAGATCACAGTCAGCGGGATGCCCCAACTTTCTTAAGCTTCCTTTGTAGGTTTTGGCTCAGTGGGCTTTTCTCTTTTGAGAGGTAATGACTGCCTATGAGATAAGGAACCATCACTGTCTCTTTTTTTTTTATTCCAAAGGAATGTCTCTTTTTTGATGTCGTTCGTTGTATTATGAACTGAGAGTTTGCGACTTTGATGCGCACATTTTTTTCCGAATTAACTGAGAGACTACCCTGCCCCAGGTTTAAATCAAAGGTTTCAATTTGTTTAGAACAGAAAACTCCTGCTTCTTTGGCTTGAAGGGGTTGACTAGGGATTATCTTCCTTATTACTCCAGTGTTTGGGAATTGAAAGAAATGCCTGTACATCATCAGCAAGGTCTGTTCAAAAGCATACTGTATGAGATTATGGTATTGTTTCGTCATCCTCCCTCTAAAGGCTTGCAGCTTTTTATCAAGAGTCAAATATCATAAAGAAAGTAGAAAGCATAGTTCAAGTGTAATGAAAATGATTGGATCAAATCAAGACAAACATATGCAATGCATTAATGAAACAAAGTTTGACATTAATAGATAATTGTTTGAATGACAAAGAGATTACAACTTGAAAATTCAAAGAAACAAAGACGCTCTCAATGATTTGGAATAGGAGCAGTGATCACATTTGGAGTCTCCGGAGGGTCAAAACTTGATCTCCTCGGCATCAATCAAGTCTTGAATCTGGTTCTTCAAAGTCCAACAGTTGTCGGTGTCATGCCCAGGACTGTCAGAATGGTAGGCACATCTCACACTCGGGTTATACTTGGAAGAGGAAGTATCAGGATTTTGAGGAGGATCCTTTAGCGTGATCAGCTTCAACTTCAGCAAATGTTGTAATGCTTGAGACAAAGGCATGTTGATGTCAGTATACTGCCTTTCTTGATATCTTACCCTACGCCTCTTCCCCCGTTTTTGTTGAACAGTCGTGGGATCAGAGATCAGGATTGCCCCTACATGTTGATCATGATGACTCTTTTGACCAGTCACTGCATTGGACTCTTCCTTCCCATTATGGGGAATTTTCTGAACATCAGAGGGAGTAGCTCCTTGGATCTTCCCACTTTTGATACCAGCTTCGACCCTTTCACCGGTCAGTACTAGCTCAGTGAACCCGGCTGAGGAGCTTCCAATTAAGTGATTGAAGAAAGGCCCCGTCAAAGTTCCCATGAAGATGTCAATCATCTCTCTCTCAGTTAAAGGGGGTTGCACCCTACCAGCCGGATCTCTCCACCTTTGGGCATATCCTTTGAAGCTCTCGTCAGGACCCATGGTCATGTTTTGCAATTGCACACGAGTTGGTGCAAGATCAGCATTATACTGATACTGTTCATAAAAGGCCACAGCTAAGTCCTTCCAGGTGTGGATGCGAGAACTCTCCAACTGATAGAACCACTCGAGTTGAGCCCCTACCAGGCTTTCTTGGAAGAAATGGATCCAAAGCTTTGGATCAGTTGTGTATGGTTGAATCTTGCGGACATAAGACTTTAGATGCATCTTAGGGAAAGAGACTCCATCGTACATAGCGAAGGTAGGGACTTTGAACTTTGGCGGAATGAACAATCCAGGAACCAAACCCATGTCTCCTAAATCCAAGCCAGATATTTGTTGAACCTCCATAGCATTGAGGCGATCCTCCAACTGTTTGTACTTGTCATCAGCAGGAGGATATTGTTCTTCGGAGTAACCAGCTTCATCAATCTCCAAATTGTGGTCTTCTTCAAGACTGGCCCCTTTGTCTTTGAGAAGGAGAGCTTTCAGATCCTCTTTCCCTTTACCCATAGCCAGAAGCATTTGCTGTAATTGAGCGTTTTGAGCTTGGAGATCTTTCACCGTTTGTTCCATATCCATCTTACTGAAATAAACAGTAGGAAGATAAGGAGACCTGTATGGGAAACCTGTCATGCAATGATATGTATGATATATGTATGCAATGTTTTCAAGGATCTCTTGGGGTAAATACAAGAGAATGTTAGAGGTTGAACTTCGATCTTTGACTGGAGAACTTTGCACCTGTGGATGTCTTTCCACGAGAATCAAGCTCACCATGTCAAGTGGGTCATAGCCCCTGATTCAAGTTGTTGCACTTGATCTTTGATGGCATTTGTTTAGAGGAGAAACCTCTTGCCCCTTGGTAGACGTCTGGTTCAATGTAACCCTGCATCAAAAGAACCCTCGAGATCCTTGAAATGGTTATTGAAAATGCTATGGTATGATGTTATGATGTTATGTACATGCATGCAAAAGCAAGTAAGTGTATATACAGGTAATCATATTCACACAGAGCAAACAAGTCCTTAGGTTCAGGCTTGCATGGGGTTTGTAGGTAAGTACCCTCTTGAAGTTAGTTGGCTCATCCTGTCCTAACATAGAAACCGGGTTCTAAGGAGCTCAATATCATTGGATTATTTTATGTGTTCATTGTTTTGGTTTAGCCACTTAACTGGTGACCAAAATATTCCAAGAAAACAACCCTCAATGAGTGTAGTATCGAGTATCTACCAACTTCGGACTGCACCAAAGTCAGTCATCTCACTACCCCTAAAAAGGCTAAGATGGTCAATTAAGGTTCTAAGAGTTCGTTAGTGCTTCATGACACACTCAGCGGCCCTGTACTCTCCTTGATTGAACTAAAGGGTTACCGGTACTCACAAATATGTCACACTAACATAGCTTACTGCTTCAACCATGTCGGTATACCCCGCACAGTTCCCTCACAGTTTTATTGCTATTTACCTAAAAAGGTGCCCCCAAATCCGGGTGTAGGATTTACAACAAACCCAAACAAGGACCCAAAAAGTAAAGAAAACAAGGCAATCAAAGCAAGTATGTATGGGTGATCTAAAACCCTAAGGTAACCCCACTTTTAAATTTCTCCCCAGCAGAGTCGCCAGTTCTGTGATACGGTGGGAGAACTGACTTGAGGTTTTGCGTTTGTATTTGCACTTGTTCGGTTTAGCAAGAGTCGCCACCGACTTTTTATTTTATCCTAAAGGAAAGGTTAAAAAGCACAGGAAAAACCTTTTGAGATGTTTCATGGGTTCGGGGGGTAGATTATAGAAAGGGAAGGTATTAGCACCCTTTCTATCCATGGTTATCCATGGGCTCTTAGTTACTTGTTTTAGATCACTTGCCTTGATTTTCAATTGCTTAGAATGGTGGTATGTGTGTGTGTTTTGAAAATGTTTTGAAAAAGATGCCTTAGCTAGGCAACCGTTGTAACAATTCTTTACTCGAATGTTTTACAAAGGTGTTTGTATTTTCGAAAAGATGTTTCAAAGTTTTTGAAGGTTGTTTTGAAAGTTGTGTTTGTGAAGTGGGTTTTGAAAAGTAGGCAAGTGTGTTTTGCAAGTTTGATGAAGTAACCAAGAGTTGTCTACCCCTAAATTTACTCAAAGATCTTTTCTATGTTTTAACCCTTTTAACAGTATCATTCCACCATTGTATTTGGTGGACAATCTTGTGTTAGGATGTTAACGGGACAAACGCGGGTCATCATTTAGACCATGAATGCAATGGTGCCAAGTTTCTTTGGAAAATTTTCTTTAAGGGACTATGATCATTTTGTTTAAGCAACTTCAAAAGCGTCATCCAGGGCCTATGATCATTTGAATTGTTTTGCCAAAGAAACTCAACATGCAAGCATGGCCCATTTTGGAAGGCAACAAGCGGGATTACCCTAGGGGTGCAAGTGTGAATTGTGCATTGATTGTCATGCATTTGTCTTGTATTAGGTTATCTAGCGGTTGATTTTGAATCTTCGCATACAAACCCTAATTACAATACAGTATATAGAAAGCGATAAATTGTGGGAATTTAAAGTCTAAGCTATTACAAATAAGTATCCGGGAATGGGGGTAGAAATATTTACAAATGGGGATGAGTCATATCAGGATAGTAGCGTCCAAATAATATTTACAACCAAATCGAATCACATTCTCAAATGTAACATGTAGCAATGTATAAGAATAAAAGCAATGTATCGAAAGTATTTGTGAAAGTGTATGTGATTATTTACAAGTGAGAAAAGTATGTTAACTTAATGCAATATTAAGTATTTTATTTATTTTTGGGTTTTTGTTAATATGTACAAACAAAAGTTTTAGTGAAAAGAAAAGGAAATGTTTTAAGAAATTCTATTTTTATGTATTAATGTTTTTATGTACAAGGGACTATTTATTATAAAAAAGAGTTTTAAGACCAAAAATCTATTAACCTAATTAATCCAATATTTACATATTTTGGTATAAGAAAAGTGTTGTACCCCAAAATTTGCCCTCCCATTTCCTCAACATTTTCTCATCACAAGACATTTGAAAATCAAGATACAATTAGGGTTTCCTCTGCTCAAGACGTCTCCTTGCACTGTGGACTCAAATTAGGGTTTGTGCTTGCACAAAGATGTTTTGACCTAAAATGCCTAAGATGACTTTCATGCTCCATGTTGGACTCCCAAGTTTACCTATACCAAGTTTCAAGTCTTGATTCCAAGTTTTACCCAGTCAATTGGACAGTTGACCTAGAAATCAGCTGTATTGGGGAAAAAGTCAACTGTGGCCAATTGACAGTCAAATCTCATGAAATTTGACCCACATCAACATTATGAACTCATATGGACCATTTGATCAAGTTTGGATCACAATTCCACAAGAAATTTGATCAGATCACCAAAAGGGTAAAATGGTCATTTTTAGGGTTTTGACTGCACAAAGGCAATTTTTGACTGTTTGACCTAGCCAATGGCAAACCAAGCTCACATATGGACTCAAGGACCCCATGGAATTATCTTGACATGTTCATCAAGCTCAAAAGATCCCAAGTACACAAGATTGACAGTTGAATTTCCCAGTCAATTGATCAATTTTGACTGTATACTGAAAAGTCAAACTTTGACTTTTTGGTCAAAATCAAGAGTCAAGATTCATTTTTCATCAAAACATGCCAAATCATGAAACTTGTTCACCAAGAAATCACAAAATGCAAATTAGGGTTTGAAAATGGAATTTTTCATAACTTAGAATTTTTCTAAGTTATGAAAAACCCTAATTTTTTCCCAACTTTGCCCCATCTTTTCACCATGATCCATTTGGATTCAAACAAAAGTCAAAACATGAAAGTTGTAGCTTGTTGCATAATCTACAACTTTGATTCACAAAGTTTTCTCATTTGAAGCTTGTATCTCAAGTTATGATTTTTTGAATAAGGGCACTAAACCATCTTTTAACTTAGTGAAATTTGACCTATTTTGACAAGGTTTTCTACCCTACTTCAAGGCCACTTTTCATACCCTTCCACTTGGAATTTCAAATTGCATTTCAAAGATGGATTGTAGTACACATTCCAAGCTTTCCAAAATGTCCAAGAACTCATCAAACAACTTCATAACTTGAGAGATTCGAATTTCACAAGTTGGCAAAAATTCACTTTTGTTCTTCATCAAAGCATGTTCATAAACTTGGCAAATTTGAATTCAGCATGCTTAAGCTACATTGCAGGCCTCTAATCCCATTTTCACTCAATAATTCAATGCATATCCTTTGTGCTCTAGCATTATCTTGCTCATTTGGACAATACACACAAAATCAAGCCTAAACTAGAAAAAGCATATTATCCATTCTTGTAAAGTGTTACTTTATGGCAACTTTGCAAATCTATGAGGTACAATGCAGATCTTTGAAGCAAAAAGGCATGGGCATATCCCACTGATCAAGACTCAAAGGTGCAGCATAGATTGAGGCATTGTACTGGCCTAGAAACCAAGTTGACATTTGCTTGCTTCACATAGAAGTAACATCCATAACATATGCTATCTCTCATATCAGCAAAAGAACACAGCACAAAAGACATCAAACACATTCCATAGACCACATTGAAGCTTTTGCACGAGCCATTTCCCTTTCAAACCTTCTCCATCTCAGAATCATCCTCAAACTGCAAAAACAGGGGTGCCCCTGCAGTTTGAGTGCAATCTCTCAATCCCCTCAAGCATTTCTGTCCAAACCTGTTCCTCTACCTTCCTTACAACATATGCAAGCTATCCAGAAGCTAAGGCACGATCTGTAGTTGCTCTAACCACTTCCACCATTTTCACATCTTTGACTTGCAGGTGAAGTTCTATAGCTCGATACAAGAGGGTTCAAGACAAAGTGAGCATTGAAAAAGCATCCCTGGACCTCAAGGAAGCTTTTCCAATCATTACATTGTACTGAAAGTCTCTCATTCTCCACATAGAAGTTCAACTGCACAGGTAAAAGTTTGAATTCGTATCTCTCTTATTAGGCATCCTTAGTCTTAAGTTTGTGAAGAAACAAGGTCCTACTCATAGCCCTGAACATGTACATAGATTTACTTTTCATTTCTTTTGTCTGAGTAGAGAGAATTTGAGCTCTGAAAATGGTAGAAAAACTAGGTCAGAAAAGAGGGGGAGAGAAATTCTCTCTCGTCTTGGAGAGATAGGTCATGTTCTTTATATGGTTGAAATCGTCTCTTAATGCTCTACACTTTTCATGTTATGAGTTTTGCTTGAAAGTCCAGGAATCCAGAGATAAAAAACGCGTGTTTTGTGTGAAGAAAGCTGTACAGAGGTTGAAGAAGAAGTGGTCTGGGCTGGGCCTGGAATTATTTTCTTTTCACACCCCATTTTCATGTTTACACCCCCTTGAGCCCATTTGTTTATTTTTCAACATTTTTGACTTTTTCTTTTTGGTCTGACTTTGTTTATTTTTTCTCATGCCATTAAAATTTTTAAAATATTTTTTCCATCATTTTTTGTATTTATGGCATATTTGTTTGTTTATTTCTTTTGTTCATATACAAATATATATATATACTATTATTAAAATAAATAGAAAATAATGTAGATACATTTTTATTTTTTTATTTATTTATTTACTTTCTGAAAATATTTCACACAAAAAATACTTTTATTTATTTTATTAAAATATTAAATAAATATTTATTTTGTATAATACTTATCTAGGGTTTAATAATATATATATATATGATTATTAATATGTTTAAGACAAAAATGTAAAAATATTTGATTTTTCATTTTATTTAATATTTGATACAAAAAATACCTTTTTCACAATACACTTCATTTTATTTTATTTTTTATAAGTAATAAATAAATAGTAGAATTAAATTAGATAATAATTCCTTTTATTTAAAAATTAGGGTTTTTCACCCTAAGTTCAAAATACTAAAAAATAAATACATTTTTATTTTCTTTTTCCTTTTTACATAAATAATATTTTCTCATACACATAGAAACTTTCTTTTTTACATTTCACATATTCATTTAATTTACATTTAATTATGCATTGCAAAATATCCAATTGTTGTAATAATTTAGATTTAAATTCTTGTCAATATCCCCATTTGAACATTTGTACCCCCCTTCCCATATTTGGTTGTGTAATAGCTTAGTAATTTTAATTTCGCACTTTATTGCTTTCTAATAATAACATGCTAGAATTAGGGTTTGTATGCGAAAAAACGATAAAAAAATATAGTTTGACCTAATACAAGATAAACAAGCATGTGAATGGACACATAAATCACACTTGCACCCCCTAGGGTATTCCACTTGTTGCCTTCAAATAAAAGGGCCATATTGTATGTTGAACATCTTTGGGCAAAGCAAACAGTTTGAATGATCATAGTCCCTCGATAAAACTTTTCAAAACAAACAAAACAAATGATCAAGTCCCTTAGAGAAATTGCCCAAAGACATTTAACGTCGTTACAATTATGGTCTAAACGATGACCCGCGCCTGTCCCTTTCACATCCTAACACAAAGTTGCCCACCAAATACAATGGTGGTGCAAACTTGTTAAAAGGGTTAAAGTATAGCAATAATCTTTTTGAGAAATTTAGGAGTAGATAACCTCTTAGTTACTTGAATCAACTTGCAAAACAAAACGCTTGCCTAATTTCAAAACCACACAACACTACACTTTTCAAAACAACTTTCAAAAACAAATGAAAACCTTTTCAAAAGACATACATCTTTGTATACATCCCCACATGGATCATTACAAAGGTTGCCACCACATTGGCATCTTTTCAAAACATTTTCAAAATATTTTCAAACCCACACACTCAAGCACCATTTAAAACAATTGAAAACAAAAGGCAAGTGATCTAAGCAAGTAACTAAGAGCCCATGGATAACCATGGATAGAAAGGGTGCTAATACCTTCCCTTTCTATAATCTACTCCCCGAACCCAAGAAAACATCTCAAAAGGTTTTTGCTGTGCTTTTTAACCTTTCCTTTAGGATAAAATAAAAAGTCGGTGGCGACTCTTGCTAACCGCAACATTTGCGAATACAAACGCAAACCTCAAGTCAGTTCTCCCACCGTATCACAGAACTGGCGACTCTGCTGGGGAACAACTTAAAAGTGGAGTAACCTTAGGGTTTAGATCACCTTTGTTTTCAATTGTTTGCTTTGTTTGCTTTTATATTTGTGGGCTTTGCATCGGAGTTTCATAGATCCTAACCCGGATCTGGGAAATACCCTTTTTAGGTAGCATAATCTGTGAGGGACCTGTCCGGCGTAGACCGACATGGGTGAAGCAGTGGCTACGTTGGTGTGGCATCTTAGTCTGTACCTATATCCCTTGTGTTGTAACGGGGAGAATATAGGTCTTCTAAGGGATCATTAAACACCAACCAACCTTAGAACCCTAAATTGACCAACTTGGCTATTAGGACAGTAGCAGTATGCTACACTCATTGAGGCTAAACTCTCGAGATGGTTCTGGCCGCGAGAAAAGATTGCGATGCTGGAGTTATGACCGATTGAGGGTAGCCAATGATTTGAGATCCTCTAGAACCCGGTTACTTTTGATAGGACAGGTTCTAACCAACAAAACCAAATGAGGGTAATACCTGAAACTCATGCTGGCTTGAAACCTAAGGGTGTCTTGTGTGACTTGTGTGCTTTATTTGCCTATGTGAATACTTGTGATGTGCTTCATCATAGCATCATGCCATCATACCATTGCATGCATAAAAGGCTAACCCATTTCAAAGACAAAAAGGTTTCATCTTTGCTCTGTTTTGTAGGACATCATGATGCCCGTGCGTAGAAATACTGTCCGGCTCAACTTTGTTCAACCACCAGTTTTACTCAAAGATCTGGTTGAAAGAATTCCAAACACTACCTCCTTCATCAACAGACATGGTTCTCTCCTTGGTTTGATCACTGCAAAATGGGACCAACAACTGATAAGTGTTCTGACCCAGTTTTATGACCCTCTGCATCATAGTTTCACCTTTCAAGACTTCCAGCTGGTTCTTACCCTGGAAGAGTTCTCTTATTTGCTTGGGATCCCTGTCTTGGAACAAACTCCATTCACTGGTTTGGAAAAGATTCCTAAGCCTGAAGAGATTGCTGCAATTCTCCCCTTGACCAAAGAAGAGGTATTGTCCAACTGGGAAACTAGAAATGGGATCAAGGGCTTTTTGGTCAAATTTCTGGTTGGCAAGGCTAATGATTTCTGGAATGACTTGGACTTCAAAGCATATGAGGATATTCTGGCTCTTTTGATCTATGGTCTGGTATTGTTTCCCAACCCTGACACCTTCATCAATATCCATGTCATAAGGATCTTCATGTCTCGAAATCCGGTACCCACTCTTTTGGGTGATATTCTACAACAACTCTATGCTCGTACTGCTCGAAAACGGGGGACTCCGTGGTGTTGTGCTCCTTTGCTAGTAAGGTGGTTTATTTCGCACCTTCCTAAGTCCGTGCTGAAGAATGAAGAAGGAAAAGGTTGGGCTCGGAGGTTAATGTCTCTCACTGATAAGGATATCACTTGGACTCTCAGAGGTTTGGATGAGGTAGCTGTTATCGACCGTTGCGGAGAATACCCTAATGTCCCGTTGATTGGTATCCAAGGAGGAATCTCTTACAATCCGTGTTTAGCCCTCCGTCAGTTTGGAAGAGCCAGAGGAGATGGGCCTCATGAAATGCTGGTTCCTCACTTCCATTTTGAGTTTCAGGCAGGCAGTGACAAACTACGCCAGGGATTCATTAGAGCTTGGGACAGAATCCACAAAGCTGACCCACATGAGTTAGGACCAAAGACTTCTCTGCCATTGGAGCCCTATTGCAAATGGGTCCGCATCCGTGCTCAGAAGTTAGGTATGCCGTACGAAGCTGTCAGACCAATCATCCTTGAATCTCCCGATGAAGATGGGGTTCCTCCAACTGTCCTCCCTCCTCAGATACCTACTGATTTTGACACCATGAAGAGATCTTGGGCACAGCTAAAGGAAGAACGGGATTTCTATCGGGAGAAGTTCAACGAGCAGGAAAGGAAGGTCCAAAGGCTGACTAAGCAATTGGAGGAAGAACGTGTCCTGAACAACTACATCAGCACTGAGAGGAGGAGGCCATGGGAGCATTGATGAGCTTTGATTATTTCCTTTTGTAGTTTTATTTCCTTTTCCGTATTTTTCATTCCTGTAATACCTAAGGGCAAATTGTTGAACAATTGAAAAATTTTAATCTAATGAAGTGCGTTTCTCTTTTTGTCTACAAAGTTGAATCTTATTTGTCTTTGAAAACATAAAACATACGCATTCCATTACACCATATGCATAGCAGGTACCCTATTTCACAGGTTGCTTAATCTTCTTCGCTGTTTGTTTGCACAGTCATCATGAATCCGGAATCATCCAGTGAGCAAGCAATCAAGGCCCTTCAGGCCCAAAGTGCACAGTTTCAAGAGATGGTCCTAAGCCTAGCCCAGGGTCAGCAAGAGTTGAAGACTCTACTCCTGAAGAAGAGGAAGAAAAAGAGGACGGCGATGTTCAACACCGGACGCAGATTTGGGAACACACTCCACAATGAAGCTGATCCAACCACTTCTTCTGCTGAGAAAGACAGTCCCCAAGGGGGAGAAGCTCCTAGTCCCGCAGTCTCCGACAACGAGACGGACTATAACGAGGAACAATACCCACCTGCTGCTGACAGATACAAACAATTGGAGGACCGCTTGAGCGCTATGGAAATTCAGAACGTGCCGGGACTGGATTTCGGAGATTTGGGATTATCTTCTGGAGTAGTAATTCCACACAAGTTTAAGGCGCCTGCCTTCGCCAAGTATGATGGGGTCTCTTGCCCAAAGCTGCATCTGAGGTCGTATGTAAGGGGAATCCAACCTTACACGGCGGATAAGAACCTCTGGATTCACTTCTTCCAAGACAGCCTCTCGGGGTCACAACTTGAATGGTTCTACCAATTGGACGGAGCTAGCATCCGGCACTGGGAAGATTTGGCAACTGCGTTTTACAGACAATACCAATACAATTCTGATCTCGCTCCTACGCGTACCCAACTTCAGGGTATGTCTCTAGGGACGGGTGAAGGGTTCAAAGAGTACGCTCAAAAATGGAGAGATTTGGCTGGCAGGGTGCAGCCTCCATTAACTGATCGAGAGCTGGTTGATATGTTTCTGGGAACGTTGTCTGGTCCGTTTTTCAATCATTTGGTTGGAAACTCCTCCGCTGGGTTCACAGATTTGATATTAACAGGAGAAAGAATTGAAGCTGGCATCAGGTCAGGCAAGATACATAAGGCTGCCTCTACAAGTGCTGAGAAGAGGCCATTTAAGAAGGAAGCAAGCGCCGTCTATGGCCCTAGAAGACAAGTCAAGCCCGAAAGTCGCCAAGCCGTTAATGCTTTGGTCATCTCTAAACCTGTTGCTGCTCCTCAGCAGTACAATCAGCAAAGAAGTGAAAGGCCCAAGAGGCAGTATACCCGATTGAGTATGACATTATCCCAAATTTTACCCCAACTGTTATCCACCAACCTGGTGACCCTCAAAGAAGCTCCTAAGGTCGTCAACACTGCATCCCCCAAATACAACCCAAATGCCCGGTGTGCTTATCATTCTGATAGTCCCGGGCACACTACTGATGATTGTTGGGCCTTGAGAAACAAAGTGCAAGATCTAATTGACGCAAAAGAAATTCAGTTTGAAGCGCCGGAAAGACCGAATGTTGTAACGGCTCCTATGCCCCAGCATAGGGTAAATGCCATTGAGGAAGAAGTGTATGCGGTTTCGATAGATGAAGTTGTTACCCCTTTGAAGACTGTTAAGAAGAACCTACTGCGGGCCGGTTTATTTCCGGGTTGCGGCGAAGGTTGCCCATTCTGTGCTATTTCCCTATCTGATTGTCCCTTGCTAAGGTTAGGCATCCAAGGCCTAATGGATAGCAAGGAGATTTTATTCAAAAAGACTGCTGTTCATTTGGCTCCGATGAAAGAAGTTTCCGTGATTACCATCTTCAAAAATCCAATCAAGGCTCCCCCAAAGAAGCCTATTCAAATCTTGACAGTTGCGCCTGTGATCATTACTGTTCCAGGACCCCTCTCCTACGTGTCTGATAAAGCTGTCCCCTGGCATTATGGGGCAGACGTATATGTAAATGGAATCAAGCAAGAATTTGATGCTAGTGCCAGTATCTGCGATATCACCGGTCCAGCTAAAGTCACCCGCAGTGGCAGGCTCTTCTCGCCTGACATTGCGCCGCCCGCTATTCGAAAACCCCTCCTCATAAAACCTGCAAGTTTACCAAGTCCCGTTGCTGATCAAATTGTGTCCCCTGCTGCCGAGTCATCAAATGCTCGGGGCAAAGGGATTGAAGAAGAGCCTGCCCGGATGGAGGCACCAATACCCGTAAATGCTGAGGCCTCCCGACAAGAAATGGAGGAGATTCTGAAAATAATAAAGAAAAGTGATTTTAATGTTGTCGAGCAGTTGGGACATACACCCTCCAAGATCTCCCTGCTCTCCCTATTGCTATGCTCCGAGGCTCATGCTAAGGCCTTAATCTCATTTCTCAAGACGGCCCATGTGCCGCAGGAGACGTCTGCAGTTCAGTTCACTGACTGCATAGCAAATCTGACGGCGGACAACGGCTTGGGCTTTTCAGATGCTGACCTAACCGCAAAAGGGAGGGACCACAATGATGCCCTGCATGTCTCTATTGAATGCAGGGGCACTACTCTGGCACATGTATTGGTGGACACTGGTTCTTCCTTGAATGTTCTTCCGAAAAAGGCTTTAGATCGTCTGGATTATGAGGGCCTGGAGTTGAAACCCAGCAATATCATCGTCAGAGCCTTTGACGGTTCCAAGAGGATGGTTCATGGAGAGGTTAACATCCCTATTCGTGTGGGCTCTCAAGTGTTCGACTCTACCTTTTACGTAATGGATATACGTCCATCGTATTCCTGTCTGTTGGGTCGACCTTGGATCCACAAAGCTGGGGCAGTGACCTCCACCTTGCACCAAAAGCTGAAGTATCCCGTCAGAGGGAAGATTGTCACTGTGCAAGGAGAAGAGGAGTATATGGTGAGCCATTTGAATTCCTTCAGGTACATCGAGATGGACGGAGAGTTCATTGAAACCCCCTTTCAACATTTCGAGGAGGTACATCCAATTTCAGCAGCTGCGGAGACAATGGCCGAAGAGAATGATTCCTTGAAGATGGTTTCCCTAAGGGATGCCCGGGCTGTGGTTCAGAAAGGCAATGGTGCACACTGGGGTCAGCTTCCTGACTTCACTCAGAAGAACGACAAGTTTGGGCTAGGCTTTACTGCAGAGGCTCAGAAGGCAGTGCGCAAAGAGAAGATTGGAAAGGCTCCGGTGTTTATTTCCAGCTCAAGGGTGAACGCCTTTGAGGAAGACATGGAGGAAGCTGAGTTTGATAATTGGATCTACCCGACTGCCAGCGACGGACCAAGCAACTGGACAGCAAAGGATTTTACCCCTATCACATTTGTCACGCAGTAATTGATTTCTTTTGATTTCCAAATTTGTAACAAACAATATGTTAAAACTCTATTGGCTCGGTGTCCTACCCGGGGCATCGTAGCTCCATTTGTGAGGGCTTTTTGTATGACATTTTCATATATCATCAATCAAAACATTGGACGTTTGTTGCATTTCAAATCTTGTGCTCTTTTTCTTTCTGTGTTATACATATTGCAAAACAGCTATATTTACACACACTCACTTATACAGGTTTCAATCCACTCTGGATCTCGCTGGTAACAGCTCTGCTACCGCCAGTTATGACTTCGAAAATCCGATCAACTTGGCCGAAGACGAAGGTGAAGACGATTGCGAAGTGCCTGGTGAACTCGCAAGACTGTTACTACAGGAAGAGAGGGCTATTCAACCACATGAAGAGCCTGTGGAGACAATTAACTTGGGTACTGAGACAGATAGGAAAGAGGTCAAGATTGGTGCCAATCTAGAACTCAGCGTGAAGCAACGATTGATTCAGATGCTACAAGACTACATGGAGATTTTTGCTTGGTCCTATGAGGATATGCCTGGTTTGGATGCCGACATTGTAGTTCACCATTTGCCAACCAAGGAAGATTGCCCTCCAGTAAAGCAAAAAGTTCGACGAATGCGTCCAGAGATGTCTGAAAAGATTAAAGCTGAGGTAATGAAACAGTTTGATGCGGGTTTCCTTGCAGTAACTTCTTACCCTCAGTGGGTTGCCAATGTTGTGCCGGTGCCGAAGAAGGACGGTAAAGTCAGAATGTGTGTCGACTACAGGGATCTGAACAGGGCCAGCCCCAAGGATGATTTCCCCCTACCTCACATCGACGTCCTTGTCGATAATACGGCTCAACACAAGGTGTTCTCCTTCATGGATGGTTTCTCAGGGTATAATCAGATCAAGATGGCTCCGGAAGATATGGAGAAGACTACATTTGTAACTCAGTGGGGGACCTTCTGTTATAAGGTCATGCCATTCGGATTGAAAAATGCTGGGGCAACCTATCAGCGTGCTATGGTTGCTTTATTTCATGATATGATCCATCATGAGATTGAAGTATACGTTGATGACATGATTGCAAGGTCTCAAACTGAGGAGGAACACCTTGACCATCTGAGTAAGTTGTTTGACCGACTCAAGTTATACAAGCTGAGGTTGAATCCCAACAAATGCACCTTTGGGGTAAGATCCGGAAAGTTGCTAGGTTTCATTGTAAGTGATAAAGGTATTCAGGTGGATCCTGCCAAGGTTAAAGCTATTCAAGAGATGCCGACTCCAAGAACAGAGAAAGAGGTCAGAGGGTTCCTAGGACGACTGAATTACATTGCCCGATTCATCTCACATCTGACTGCTACTTGTGAGCCAATCTTCAAATTACTGAAGAAAGATCAAGTGGTACGCTGGAATGATGAATGTCAGGCCGCCTTTGAAAGAATAAAGGAATATCTCCAAGAGCCACCTATTCTTATGCCACCGGTGGAAGGAAGACCTCTGATACTATACTTGACAGTGCTTGATAATTCAATGGGGTGTGTGCTGGGGCAGCATGACGAGTCTGGCCGAAAAGAGCACGCTATTTATTACTTGAGCAAAAAGTTTACCGACTGTGAGTCTCGTTACTCACTGCTTGAGAAAACTTGCTGCGCTCTTGTATGGGCTGCTCGCCGGCTGAGACAGTATATGCTGACTCACACTACCTTATTGATTTCAAAAATGGATCCCATCAAGTACATATTTGAAAAGCCCGCTCTGTCTGGGAGAATAGCGAGATGGCAAATGATCTTAACAGAATATGATATCCAGTATACAACTCAGAAAGCAATTAAAGGAAGTGTACTGGCTGATCATTTGGCACACCAACCTGTGGACGATTACCAATCATTGAACTTTGATTTTCCGGACGAAGACATCATGGTGGTAACTGACTGTGAAGTACCTGGACCGGATGAAGGACCTGAGGAAGGATCCCGATGGTCTATGCATTTTGATGGAGCCTCCAATGCTTTGGGTAACGGCGTCGGCGCTGTAATCATATCTCCCAAGGGGACTCATACTCCACTCACCGCCCGATTATGTTTCAGCTGCACCAACAATATGGCAGAATACGAGGCATGTATCATGGGTCTACAAGCTGCAATCGATTTGAGGATCAAGTTTCTAAGTGTCTTCGGAGATTCCGCTCTCGTGATCAATCAGATCAAGGGCGAGTGGGATACGAAACACCCGAATCTTATCCCTTACAAGGAGTATGTGTCGACCTTGCTCCCTCACTTTGAAGAAATAACTTTTGAGCATTTCCCCAGAGAGGAGAATCAGCTAGCGGACGCACTAGCCACGATGTCTTCAATGTTCAAAGTTAAATGGGACAATGAGGCTCCCCAAATCGTAATCTGGAAGTTGGATGAACCGGCATACTGCTGTGAGCTCGAGGCTGAGAAGGTGACTGAGAAACCCTGGTATCACGAGGTGAAGAGGTACTTGGAAGCTCAGGAATACCCTGAAGGCGCATCCGTCAATGATAAGAAGTTCATGAGGAGGTTTGCTGCAAAATTCTTCCTCAGCAACGGCGTTCTCTACAAACGGAATCATGATTCAACTCTGTTACGTTGTGTGGATAAGGCTGAAGCAGAGAAAATTATGATGGAACTGCATGAAGGAACATTTGGAACCCATTCCAGTGGACACACCATGGCTAAGAAAATCCTTCGGGCAGGATATTTTTGGTCCACGATGGAAGCCGATTGTTACCAACACTCCCGAACTTGTCACAAGTGCCAGATCTATGCTGACAAGGTGCATATCCCTCCAGTTCCTTTGAATGTCCTAACGGCACCTTGGCCTTTCGCAATGTGGGGGATCGATATGATCGGTGAGATCCGACCAACGGCATCCAATGGGCATCGCTTCATCCTGGTGGCGATCGATTACTTCACGAAATGGGTTGAGGCAGCTTCATATGCCACGGTAACCAAGAGCGTCGTGGCGCGTTTCATCCGGCATAATCTGATATGTCGGTACGGTGTCCCGGAAAGAATCATTACGGACAACGGTACCAATCTCAATAACAAAATGATCGCTGAACTCTGTGAACAATTCAAGATACAGCACCACAATTCTTCCCCCTATCGGCCGAAGATGAATGGGGCTGTAGAGGCAGCCAATAAAAATATCAAGAAAATTGTGCAGAAGATGACAGTGACCTATAAAGATTGGCACGAGATGTTACCGTTCGCTCTTCATGGGTACCGCACCTCGGCAAGGACATCAACCGGGGCAACTCCTTTCTCCTTGGTCTACGGCATGGAGGCAGTCTTGCCGATTGAAATCCAGATACCCTCTCTTCGGATAATGAAGGATGCAGACTTGAATGAAGATGATTGGATCCAGACTCGACTTGATCAACTAAATCTGATTGACGAAAAAAGACTCACTGCCATCTGTCACGGTCAAACGTATCAGAAACGAATGATCAGGGCATTTAACAAGAAAGTCAGACCGCAAGAGTATCAAGTTGGGGACCTGGTGATCAAACGCATCATCCTTCCTCAAAGTGATCCCCGGGGCAAATGGACCCCTACTTACGAAGGGCCATTTGTGGTTAAGCGTGTGTTCTCTGGAGGAGCCATGATCCTAACCACCATGGATGGTGACGACCTTCCTCACCCCGCCAATGCAGACATAGTGAAAAAATACTACGCATGAATCAAAGACCCGCTAGGTTGACATACCTAGGCAAAAATAAGGGCTTCCCGGCGAACCAAAAGGGTTCGGGCAAAAATAAGGGATGAAATGAAAAAATCTGTACACCCGGCAAGTCGAAAACCTGAAAGGGCGGCTTGGGCAAAAATGGGTATCCCGGTGGACCGAAAACCCGAAAGGGCGGTCCAGGCAAAAGTTAGGGATAAAAGCGTAACACTATGTCTCATTGGATCACCTCGCATCCGGAATTCGGCATCAACTATCTGGCTCCAGATTTCGGCATTGATCAATCGGCTTCATCTTCAACTAAGCAGCAAAGCGATGAGACGCTCAGAGACATAAAGGCAATAGCAGAGTTGGAACCCAGTGGGATTGTTCACATAGCTGTTTTGTTTTCTTTTTCAAATTGTAAACTCTATACTTTTTGGCGATGTCCTCTTACTAGGATATCAGCCTCTTGTACAAAAACGCCTATTCACAGGCAAAGTTTAAATCAATACAAATTCACTTGTCCATACAAATTGCCATTGTTTTTTCTTTTTCTGTTTTGTCTTGCGAAGAACGTCCAATGTTCATTTTTGATATATGCATTTGACATTAAATTGCTGATTCATAAATGTTTGCATATGAAAAAAGAGATTAATTACAAGTGACATCAAAGACAGGGGCAATGTGGAGTTTGTCTAATGCCGTCTGGTTGTTTAGTTCGCCAAGGCACCAAGGTAGGTCCAACTGAAGAATGTGGCTGAAACATCTCAACTCCCCGCAGAGTACAAACAGATTCAGCAATACTTCTCCCAAGCAGAGTTGATTCCCCGTCGATCCTGAAAAAGGCGACATTCCCCGGCAGGTCTTAGAAGCTCATCCCCAGTAGATTCTGCGAGCTTATCCCCGGCGAAGTACGGACGTCTCGCCCGAGTTTTATTTAGAGTTATTGCCTCACAAGGACTTATAACTGGGTTATCCTCAGCTAAAAGCCACGGAAGACCGTTCTCGGCAAAAGTTCCTTCAATCCCCAGCGAAGTCTATCTTTGGTATTCCCAAGCAGAGTTTATCTTTGGAGTTCCCCAGCGGAGTTTACCATCATTATCCTCAGCGGAGTCCATCGTTAAAAGTCCTCAGCGGGCCTCTCATCAAAACTTCGGTCAAGTATCTCTTCCGCAGAGCAGCTTCCCGGCCATTCGTCAAGGATTTATTTTCCTAAAATGAAATTACACTCATAAACATTTCACATTTTCATACATCTTGCTTACATACATGATGAAACACATACAACATCAAATGTTGAACATCATGACATCATGCATATCATACATCACGACATTGCATACGGCTTACGTCTTTGCCTTTTCAGGAAAAAAGACAATCTCAAAAACGACTACCTTCAACTGTCACATTTCCAGATTCGACTCCTGTATCTAGCCAGGGCACGTCTGAAGAGTTCGAAGATTCGACTCCTGTATCCAGCCAGGGCACACCTATCAACTACAACATCTCCAGATTCGATTCCTGTATCCAGCCAGGGCATATCTGTTGACCACATTTCCAGATTCGACTCCTGTATCTAGCCAGGGCACGTCTGAAGAGTTCGAAGATTCGATTCCTGTATCCAGCCAGGGCACATCTATTTGACGACTATTTCCAGATTCGACTCCTGTGCAGAGAAGGAAGTTAGAGGTTTCTTGGGATGCCTGAATTATATCGCCAGGTTCATTTCACATCTGACTGCTACTTGTGAGCCAATCTTCAAGCTTCCAAAGAAAGATCAAATGGTAAAGTGGAATGATGAATGCTAGACCGCTTTCGAAAAAATCAAGGAATACCTACAAGAACCACCAATTCTGATGCCTCCAGTTGAAGGGAGACCTTTGATATTGTACCTGACAGTGCTAGACAATTCAATAGGGTGTGTGCTGGGGCAGCATGATGAGTCTGGTCGAAAAGAGCACGCGATATACTACCTTAGCAAAAAGTTTACCGACTGTGAGACAAGATACTCACTGCTCGAAAAAACTTGCTGCGCTTTGGCATGGGCTACTCGCCGACTGAGACAATATATATTGAATCACACTACCTTGTTGATATCAAAGATAGATCCGATCAAGAACATTTTCGAGAAGCCAGCTCTCTCCGGAAGGATAGCAAGATGGAAAATGATCTTAACTGAATACGACATAAAATATACAACCCAAAAAGCAATAAAGGGAAGTGTATTAGCTGATCATTTGGCTCATCAGGCCGTGGATGATTACCAATCCATGAATTTTGAGTAGAATATGGAGCCTCAAACACATTGGGTAACGGCATTGGCACTGTAATCATATCTCCTGAGGGCTGTCATACTCCGTTCACCGCCCGATTGTGTTTCAACTACACCAACAATATGGCAGAGTATGAAGCCTGCATCATGGGTCTTCGAGCTGCCATTGACCTAAGAATCAAGTTCTTAAGTGTATTCGAGGGTTCCACTTTGGTGATAAGTCAGATTAAAGGTGAGTGGGATACAAAACATCTGAATCTCATCTCGTACAAAGAGCATGTACTGACGTTGCTCCCACACTTCGAGGAAGTAACCTTTGAACATTTCCCACGAGAGGAGAATTAGTTGGTGGACATGCTAGCTACCATGTATTCCATGTTCAAAGTCAATTGGGACAGTGAAGCTCCCCGAATCACCATCGAGAGGTTGGATGAACCAGCACATTGCTGTGAAATCGATACCGAGGAAGTAGCGGACAAACCCTGGTTTCACGAAGTCAAGAGGTATCTCGAGGCTCAAGAATATCTCTAAGGGGCATCTGTCAATGATAAGAAGTTTCTGAGAAGGTTCGCTGCAAAATTATTCCTCAGTCACAGAATCCTCTATAAACGCAACCATGACTCTACCTTATTGCGGTGTGTAGACAAGAGAGAAGCAGAAAGGATTATGACAGATCTACATGAAGGTACCTTCAGAACCCATTCCAGTGGACACACCATGGCTAAGAAGATCCTACGGGAAGGATACTACTGGTCCACCATGGAAGTTGATTGTTATCAGCACTCTCAAACTTGTCATAAATGCCAAATCTATGCTGATAAGGTGCATATACCTTTGGTTCCTCTGAACGTGTTGACAACTCCGTGGCCCTTTGCAATGTGGGGCATCAACATGATCGGAGAAATCAGGCCCACCGCCTCTAATGGCCATCGCTTCATCCTAGTAGCCATTGATTACTTCACGAAGTGGGTTGAAGCAGCCTCTTTCGCCGCAGTAACCAAGAACGTGGTGGCGCGGTTTATCCGACATAATCTGATTTTTCGATATAGTGTGCCAGAGAGGATCATTACTGACAATGGTACGAACCTCAACAACACAATGATCATCGAGCTCTGTAAACAATTCAAGATACAGCATCACAACTCTTCTCCCACCGGCCGAAGATGAATGGCGTTGTCGAAGCAGCTGACAAGAACATCAAGAAGATTGTACAAAAGATGATGGTGACATACAAAGACTGGCATGAGATGTTACATTTTCTCTACATGGGTACCGTACCTCAGCACAAACATCGACAGGGGCAACACCCTACTCTTTGGTATATGGTATGGAGGCAGTCCTACCCATTGAGGTCCAGATCCCTTCTTTAAGGATTATGAAAGATGCAGGTTTGAATGAAGACGACTGGATCCAGACTCGACTTGATCAACTGAATCTGATTGATGAAAAGAGACTTACTGCTATCTACCATGGTCATACGTATCAAAAGCGAATGATCAAGGCTTTCAACAAGAAGGTCAGACGCCAAGAGTATCAAGTCGGGGATTTAGTGATTAGGCGCATCATACTACCGCAAGGTGATCCCAGGGGCAAGTGGACTCTCACCTACGAAGGGCCATTTGTGGTTAAGAACATTTTCTCGGGTGGAGCCATAATCCTGACCACCATGGACGGTGATGACCTTCCTCACCCTGTCAATGCAAACATAGTGAAAAGATACTACACATGATAAAAGACCTTCTAGGTTGACTGGCCTAGGAAAAAATAAGGGCCTCCCAGAAAACCAAAAGGGTTCGGGCAAAAATAAGGGATGAAAATGAAAAAACTTGTACACCCGGTAAGTCAAAAACCTGAAAAGGCGACTTAGGCAAAAAAGGGTATCCCGATGGACTGAAAACCCGAAAGGGCGGTCCAGGAAAAAGTTAGGGATGAAAAGCGTATCACTATGTCCCATTGGATCACTCTGCGATCTGACCTCAGTATCAATTTTAAAACTCAAATGGAATCAATCAATCTAATCAGCTTCGGACAAGCAACAAAGTGAGGAGACGCTCGAATACATAGTGGAAATAACATATTTGAAACCCAATGGGATTGTCTCACATAGCTGTTTTCTCTTTGTTTTTCACAATACTATATATATTTCATTTTTACAGCGGCGTTCTCTTACTAAAGCGTCAACTTCCTTGTACAAAAGCGCCTGTTATAGGCCAACTTCAAAATTAATACAAGTCATTTTACAAAAACTATTTGTTATTTTCTTTGTCTGTTTTGTTTCGCAAGAATGTCCAATGATTTATTTTTTACACGTGCACTTGAATATGATTACTGTTCACAAACATTTGCATAGGAAAAGAAAGACAATTGCTCATAACTTAAGAAACAAGAATGAAAAGCTAAAATGTCAAATCCGACAGTTACCCTGTCTAGCAGGTATCAGGGCAGAGACAACTTTAGAGTACAATCATCAGTACATGTGACCGTGTAACATCTGTATTCCCCACAGAGTAGAAGGGATCAAATCCTTGATAACATTTCTCTCAGAACGGGAAGTGATCTCTCTAGTCAGGATCATCTGGAAAACCTGATATCTATGTCCCCCAGTCGGATTTCATAATCACGAGTGGATCATCATAAAGTTCTGAATCCCCAAGTAGAGTTTATTTCTCTAGGTACAGGAGCTCAATCCCCGATAGAGCCCCTTATTTCAGTTATCAGAAATTCTCCTTCCAAGTTGTTCACCACAGAGTTATTCTCAAACATAGTCTCTCCCCGATAGAACATTCGTAAATAAGGAACAAACCACCAGCATAGTCACTTCCATTCATCATCCCCAACGGAAATAGAAGAACCACTTTTTCTACATCGGTCAGGAATTCACTTTCCTGTACTCTCCAGCAGCAGTCAGGGATTTATTTTCCCAGACTAGGATATGTCACAATAGCATCTCATGTTCATACATCATGACACACGCATACATATTACATACATCATAATCTCTTTTATTTTGAGAACATCATCTCACAATGCATTTCATGCATCGCATATAACTAACCCTATTATCTTTTCAGGAAAGACAGTTATCACCAACAATTCCAGCATTTATACATGTCATATCTGCAGGCAACCAAGAGAAAATTAGTTCCCAAAAACCAAACGGGTCAACTAATCCACAAGATCAAACGAAGTAACCCTACTATCCAGGTTCCTTCTCACAACCCTACTATCCAGGCTTTCATTCCGAAGTAACCCTACTATCCAGATTCCTTTTCACAGCCCTACTATCCAGGCTTTGATTCCGAAGTAACCCTACTATCCAGGTTTCTTCTAACAGCCCTACTATTCAGGCTTTCATTCCGAAGTAACCCTACTATCCAGGTTCCTTCTCACAACCCTACTATCCAGGCTTTCATTCCGAAGTAACCCTACTATCCAGGTTCCTTCTCACAACCCTACTATCTAGGCTTTTTATTCCTAAGTAACCCTACTATCCAGGTTCCTTCTCACAGCCCTACTATCCAGGCTTTCATTCCGAAGTAACCGTACCATCTAGGTTCCTTCTCACAACCCTACTATGCATGCTTTCATTTTGAAGTAACCCTACTATCCAGGTTCCTTCTCACAGCCCTACTATCCAGGCTTTCATTCCGAAGTAACCCTACTATCCAGGTTCCTTCTCACAGCCCTACTATCCAGGCTTTCATTCTAAAGTAACCCTACTATCCAGGTTCCTTCTCACATCCCTACTATCCAAGCTTTCATTCCGAAGTAACCCTACTATCCAGGTTCCTTCTTACAGCCCTACTATCCATGCTTTCATTAGGAAGTAACCCTACTATACAGGTTCCTTCTCACAACCCTACTATCCAGGCTTTTCATTCTGAAGTAACCCTACTATCCAGGTTCCTTCTCATAACCCTACTATCTAGGATTTTATTCCTAAGTAACCCTACTATCCAGGTTCCTTCTCACAGCCCTACTATCCAGGCTTTCGTTCCGAAGTAACCCTACTATCCAGGATCCTTCTCACGACCCTACTATCCAGGCTTTCATTCCGAAGTAACCCTACTGTTGTACCCCAAAATTTTCCCTCTCGTATTTCTCAACACATGGCAAGTGAGGTCCCCAAATTGCTCATGGAAGTTCAAGAGTTGACTAGAGAAACTCTCTCCTAAGGCAGTATGCCCCAAATTAGGGTTTATATTTTCATCAAGATGTGTGAACCAGAAAGGACTCAAATTCCCACCATTGTCCTAATATATTCCCAAGATCATCCATGTCAAGTTTCAAGCCTTGCAGAAGAAGTTTGCTCAGTCAATTGCTCAAATGCCTGAAAATCAACTGTACTAGATCAAAAGTCAACTGTAGCCCACATACAGTCAAACTTCAATATTTTTTGTCAACATCCTAATTTTGAAGTATCGTACATCATTTGATCAAGGGTTGATCATGATTCCTCAAGGATTTCTCACAATTCATCAAAACCCAAAAGTTGCTAAATTAGAGTTTTGCAGGAAAAGTCAACTTAACTTTGACCAAGCATAACTTTCTCATACTTTATCAGAAATGACCCATCAAAATCTCATTTTGAATAGGATTAAATTCCCTACAATTAATCTTCAGCTCCCAAGTTCAGAATATGCAGTCATAAAAATATATGAGTTTTGACATTATAGGTCCTTTTGAAAAGTCAACAAAAACACCTTTTGGCTCAAAGCTTCATACATGAACATGGAAGAATCAATTGATATGAGACCAAAAGGATTGCTTATAGGACATCATAATATTTCTAAAAAGTCCAAGAACACCTCTCTAGGGTCAAAATTGAGAGAGTTATGCACTGGCCAAGTTGACCATTTTTGCAAAATTGTCAAAAGTCAAATGTGCTCAAATTTGCATTTTTTGCTAAATGGGCCCAACTTTTTATGCTTGCAACTCAATTATAATGTGGTCCACGACACAAATGTTCACTCACTCATAATGTGATTCATTTTTCAATTTATTTTGATTTTTCATTAATTAAAAAGTGGATTAGATCAAATAAATGATGAAAATTAATAAAGATATGATTTGATTTGTTTTTTGACAGTTTGGCAATTAAGATATGTTGTGCTTGCAAGATCAATTCGAATCAATGGAAATTGGTACAAGAAAGGCATGATTGGCATGAAAATAGAAAGATATCATATGGCTTAAAAATCAAATATTCCATTCATGAATTCTCAAGATTGGATCCAAGTTTGTTAACCTAATTCATTCTAGGTTATATAGTAAAGCTTTGCAGATCAAAAAACAAGGGTTAGAAGCAGTGAAAATCCAGGAAGAAAACTCAAAAGTTTGGACAAAGGTGTGAATCAGTTTTCAATCTATAAGGCGTTTCAAAGCATTTCAAGATCACCAATCCCTTCCTTGATGTTCACAGGAGCTATTACCATCATTTCCAAGGCCTGAAACATTCAAAAGCGTAAGCTATAAGACCCGTTTTGTCCCACTGTTTTTGGTTTTTGATTTCATATATGCACGCGTTTTCAGTGAGAATTAACCCCACATTCTTGTTTGTCATAAGGATTCGAAGCCCTCTATGTCATTTAATTGAATTTTAAGTGCAGGAAAGGCAAGATGCCATGATTAGGGTTCCAAGATTAGTTTTGGGGTTTCTTAGTACATGCCAAATTAGGAACGAATATGGGTACCATGATGATCAGGGCTTCAAGCCCAGTTGATTCATGGCCTCCAATGAAATTTATATCGTGTTTGCTGCATTTTTTAAGTTGACAGGGTTTTAGCTATGGAGCCCTGTCCGTAGGTAAAAGTATTAAACCTAATACGAAGGACATGGAAGAAGATGATGCGTGGAAAAGCGCCACTGGCTGGTTTAAATTTACGCGCGTGTTCTGGCAATTGATGTTGTTTTTTAATATATTTTATTTTTTCATTGATATTAACAAATGAAACAATGGCCCAGTGGTACAAGGTGACGTTTCTCAGGCGCGTGTGCAGGAGGTCAGGGGTTCGAGCCCTGCCTCCTGCATTTTGTTTATTTCTTACAATTCTCTTGCAGATCTTGTGCGCATCACTGTCCAGCGTCTTCCATGCGCCTCCAATAATCAATCAGCAGATCCATCATGCAGCCATATGTACGCTCAACCTTGAGAGACCATGGTGCGCCTTCAAGTCAATGCCACGCCTAATCCAGCATGGTCAACACAGGCTTTAGAGTGTTGGGCCAAAAATACAAATCTGCACCCCCTTTTTTGTTAGCAATCAGGCCCATTTTTTTCCTTTTCTTTATTTATTTCTTTTATTTAATTGTTTTGCTTAATTGCTTTAATTAACAAAATTAATTACCTTTTTACAAAATCATAAAATCAAGAATTCACAAAAATTAGATTTAGTTTTTATTTATTTATCAAATTTAATTTAATTTAGTTTAATTTAATTTAGTTTAATTTAATTTAGGGAAATTTTAACTTGTTTTTACAATTAAAATTCAATTAGAAATTAGGTTAACTCTTGATTTAATTTTTTCTTTCTTTCTCAAATAAAATAAAAAAATACAAAAAATAGGTTGTTTAGAACTAATTAATTTATTTTCAAACTTAACATTAATTAGAACTTAGAATTTTCTTTTAATTTAATTATTCATTATTTTTCTTAAATAACAAAACATGACAAAAACATTTTTTCAATCAATCGCAAGTAGGATTAGTCAAAGGGTCAAAACCCTAATCACCTCGCATTTAATTTGTCGCGCGCCTGTTAATTATTTTGCAAATATTTTGTAATTGTTCATGGTTTGTAATAGTTAATTTAGGGTTTTATTTACTGTTTAAATCCCTGATTTTTTGGCTATGTAATTAATCCCCCTCCCTGAAGCCTTGTAATAGCGTAGGTTTATTTTCTCGCATTTTTAATTCCTGCAAATATTTAACTATCTAGATGTATGCTAATAGGATTGTATGGCAAGAATGCATGACAAAATTAAAATGGTTAGAAAACCCTAATGTGCAAAGATAAATAACTGAAAACAAATCACTCACACATATCACTCTTAGGGTATACTCTCACTCCGGTTGCCTTCGGTAAACGATCATTAAGCATAGGGTGTCTTAGTGGTTGCCCTCTAGTCTAAAAAGATCAAAATGTCCCATTCGAATGTTGCCTCGAAAATGTTGCCTCGAAAATGTTACCTCGAAAATGTTGCCTAGACAGATCTTAAGACTCTAGGGTTATTACTAAGGTATCCTAATATTGCTTACGTCCCTTTCGAATTGACCCTTACAAATTCCAACGATGGTGCTACCTATTCCTTAATAGTTGGATAGTGCTGTCTAAAGGAAACAAGAATAGAAATAATCTTTTTTGAGTAGGTAGATGCTAGTAGGTACTTTCTCAAATTAAAACTTTTTACACTTCCACCTTTCAAAAACAATTTTCAAAACAACTTCGTCACATCCTTGAGGACTGATACAAGGATTATCACGAAGTAAAACTTTTTAAAACAAAGAACACAAACACAAGCAATTTAAAAATGAGCAAGTACCTAAGAGCCCATGGAAAACCATGGATAGAAAGGGTGCTAACACCTTCCCTTTATATAATCTACCCCCCGTACTCAGAATATCTCAAAAAATGATTTTTTTTGTACTTTTTTCCTTTCCGATTGGATGAAATAAAAGTCGGTGGTGACTCTTGCTTACTGCGATATTTTGCAAACACAAAACGCAAAATGCAAACCAGTATTAACAATCGGTTCTGCCACCGTATCACAGAACTGGCGACTCTGCTGGGGAATATTTTAAGTGGGGTATACCTTAGGATCTAGGTCATTTAAATTTCTTCTCTTGATTGCTTTGTTTGCTTTATTTTTGAGGGTTTTGTTTGGGGTTACTATAGATGCTACAGCCGGATCTGGGGAACACCTTTTAGGTAAGTAGCAATAGACTGTAAGGGAACTGTACGGCATAGACTGATACGGTTGAAGCAGTAGCTACGTTGGTGTGGCACTTTGGTTGGTACTGGTATCCCTTGTGGAGAAACGAGGAGAATACATGGCCGCTGCATGGTGTCATGAAGCATCAACTGACCTTAGAACCTTTAAATTGCCCAACTTGGCCATTAGAAATTAGCGAGATAGCCGGAATCAGTGTAGAGTTGAGAACTAGTTAATACTCGATGCTACACTCATTGAGATCATACTCTCGAAATATTTCAGCCGCAAGAAAAGATTGCGTGAGCTGAAACCATGACCGATGGAGGATGGTCGGTGATATTGAGATCCTCTAGAACCCGGTTACTTTTCTATGACAGGTTGAACCAACTTAACTTCAAGAGGGTATTACCTTTGACCTCATGCAAGCCTTAAACCTATGGGCTTTGTGTGATTTGACTGTGTTTGCAATACCTGTGTTTGCTATACCTGTGGTTTATCATGACATCATGCATCATAACATGGCATTCATGCTTCATTATACTAACCATTTCAAAGACCAAGGGAATTTATCTTTGTTCTATTTTGCAGATCATGGCTTTCGTGCGTAGAAATACTATCCGAATTAGCTTTGTGGAGATACCTTCCCAACTCAAAGAGCTAGTAACAAGAGTTTCTGATACTTCTATGTTCATTAAGAGACACAATCAACTTCTCAGCCTGGTTACTTCAAACCCTGATGAACAAATGATGAACGTACTTTTTCAGTTCTTCGATCCCAAGCATCACTGCTTCACCTTTCCAGATTATCAGTTGGTACCCACCTTGGAAGAATTCTCTCATCTATTGGGCATATCCATTCTTGAACAGGTACCCTTCACAAGTATAAAAGAAGTTCCTAAGCCAGAAGTCATTGCCTCAGCTTTGCATTTGAAACGGGTCGACGTGGTATCCAATTTGGAAACTCGAAGCGGAGTCGAGGGTCTTCTAGCCAAATTTCTAATAGACCAGGCTCAGCTATTTTGGGATGATATGGAGTTTCAGGCTTTTGAGGATGTCTTGGCTCTTCTTATCTATGGTTTAGTTCTCTTCCCTAATCTGGACTCCTTCATAGATGTGAATGCTATCAAGATTTTCCTTTCTCGCAACCCTGTGCCTACCTTGCTTGGAGATATTTTACACGCTCTTCATACTTATACCATGAAGAGAAGAGGGACTCTTATGTGCTGCATGTCGTTGTTGTCGAGGTGGTTTATTTCTCACCTCCCTAGGTCTGTACTGAAGAAAGAAGAAGGTTTGGGTTGGTCGCACAAGATAATGTCACTCGCTCATACGGATATTCTTTGGTGTTCTCGAGCTATGGAAGACATTGCTATTATTGACCGCTGTGGGGAGTACCCTAATGTCCCATTACTTGGTACCAGAGGGGGTATAACTTACAATCCTTGTCTAGCTTTATGACAATTTGGTCGTGCTCGAAGGGATGGTCCCCATGAGTTACTTATTGAGGACATTGTATTCAACTATGAGGATGATGTTAAGGAGTATCGTCGGAGGTTCATACGAGCTTGAGGCATGGTAAATAGATCTGACCCCAAAGAGTTGGGACCAAAGACTTCCATTCATATGCAGCCTTACCTCCAATGGGTACGAGCTCGTGCCCAGAAGCTTATGATGCCTTATGTGGTTGTATTACCAGTGATTGTGGAGCCCACTACTGAAGAAGGCATTCCTTACACGGTTCTCTATCCTTACATGCCCTCTGATCTTGGGGAGTTACAGAGGTCTTGGATTCAGCTGAAGAATGAGCGGAATACTTACAGGGAACAGTTCAATAATCAAGAAAGGAAGGTTTTAAAGCTCACCAGGCAACTCGAGGAAGAAAGAGTGCTCAATGATTATATCAGCACAAAGAGAAAGCATCCATGGGACTTTTGATTTTTCTTTTCTAGTTTTAGATTTGTTTTATTTACTTCTTTTTAACGCCTTAAAGGCATTTTGAACCTTCAAGTTTAAGCTAATAATTTTTTTTTATTTTGGTTTGCAAATTTAAATTTCCCGAAGTCTTTGAAATCATTACATGCGCATCCCATTATCATACACATCATTACATGTACCACTATAGGTTTCTCATCTTCTTCAATGTTTATTTCAGCAGAAATGTCTTCCGATCAAGTCATCAAAGATCTTCAGGCACAGAATGCCCAGTTCCAACAAATGTTCATCAGTCTGGCAAAGGGGAAAGAGGATCTGAAGGCCCTCATTCTGAAAGAGAAGAAGAAGAAGAAGAAGACTGGTATTCTGAATATGGGAAGAAGATTTGGAGAAAGGTTGAAGCATCAAACTGATCTGACCTCTTCATCCAAGGAAGGGGAGAACCAAGAGGGGGAAAAGGATCCTAGTCCTGCAGTCTCCGACAATGATAATGATTTTGATGATGAGCAATATCCTCCTACTGAAGATAGATACAAACAGCTAGAAGACCGTCTGAGTGCTATGGAAGTTCAAAAGATACCTGGTTTGGATTTCAGAGAATTGGGAATGGTATCGGGAGTAGTCATCCCTCATAAATTCAAAGCCCCGTTTTTTCCAAGTATGATGGGGTGTCCTGCCAAAAACTCCATTTTCGCTTGTATGTCAGGAAAATCCAACCCCACACCGCTGATAGAAATTTGTGGGTGCACTTCTTTCAAGATAGTCTGTCAGGGACTCAACATGAATGGTTCTACCAGTTGGAGGGAGACAATGTCCGAAACTGGGAAGATCTTGTTGCTGCTTTCTACAAGCAGTATCAGTACAATGCCGACCTTGCTCCCACTTGTACTCAACTCCAGAGTATGTCCATGGGTGAAGGTGAAGGTTTTAAAGATTATGCTAAAAAATGGAGAGACTTGGCTGGAAGAGTCCAACCCCCATTGTCTGATAGGGAGTTGGTTGATATGTTTCTTAGTATGCTGTCTGGTCCGTTCTTCAATCACTTAATCAGCAGCTCGTCATCTGGTTTCACCGAGCTGATTTTAACTGGAGAAAGAGTAGAAGCTGGAATTCAGAGTGGTAAAATACAGAGGGATGCCTCCTCGAGTTCAAAAAATAAGCCTTTTGCTGGCAAGAAGGAATCCAGTGCAGTCTACAGCCCGAGGGACCAAAGCAGATCTGAACACCATCAAACGATAAATGTTGTAGTGATACCAAGACCCGCAGTTGCTCCACAATGCAACAATCAACAAAGGGTGGAAAGACCACAACAACAGTTTACCCACATCAGCATGACTTTGGATGAAGTGCTGCCCCATCTGCTGAAATCCAACTTGGCCACCTTGAGAGAGGCTCCCAAGAACCCAAATACTACCTCTCCCAGATACAATCCCAACGCGCGGTGCGCCTACCATTCTGAGAGTCCTGGCCATGATACAAATGATTGCTGGGATTTGAGAAACAAAGTACAAGATTTGCTTGAAGCCAAGGAGATAGAGTTTGATGCTCCAGAATAGCTGAATGTTATAACTGCTCCCATGCCCAAACATGGTCGTGGAGTTAATGCTATTGACACTGATTTGTTTGTGACCTATGTTGAAGAAATTTCTACTCCTCTTATGACTGTTAAGAATAATTTGCTGTTGGCCGGTTTATTTCCAGGTTATGGTGAAGGTTGCCGCATGTGTTCGATTCTACCTTCTGGTTGCCGTTTGTTGAAGTCAGGTGTTCAGTGCCTGATGGATAATAAAGAGATTTTGTTCGAGAAGACTATGATTCCCGTTGTTCCAAATAAAGATGTTTCTATTATAACCATTTCCGCCAATCCTTCCAAGGTTTCCTCGAGAAGACCTGTTAGGATTACACCTGTTCAAAGAATTGCTCGGCTAATAATCATTGTTCCTGGCCCCATCCCGTACACCTCAGACAAGGTTGTCCCATGGCATTATGGTACTGATGTGTACTATCATGGAATTAAGCAAGATCTGAAGAATGAAGAAGCTGATACTGATGTCAGTAATATTGTCAGGGCTAGTAAGGTTACCCGAAGCAGAAGGATTTTCTCTCCTGAGATTTCCCCGAAGACTGTCAACAAACCTGTTGTCATTCCATTTGTTGTTCCTGCTAGTACATAAACTATTGTTCCTGTTCTTACTCCATTTATCACCTCTGTCAGAGAATCGTCTGATACTCGTGGCAAATAAATTATAGGTGAGCCTGCCCGGACGAAGGCACCTAGGAAAATTGTTGTGGAAGCCTCTAAACAAGAAATAGAGGAAATACTTAAAATTATCAAGAAAAGCGACTACAATATGGTCGAGCAACTGGGGTAGACCCCATCAAAGATATCCACGTTGTCTCTGCTTTTGTGTTCTGAAGCACATGCGAAGGCTTTGATTGCATTTCTCAAGACTGCGCATGTGCCGCAGGAAACTTCAACAGATCAGTTCAAGGATTGTGTGGCCAGCCTGACTGTTGACAATGGGCTAGGTTTTTCAGATGCGGATCTGACACCGAAAGGAAGGAATCATAATGATGCGCTGCATGTCTCGATTGAGTGCAGGGGCACCACTATGGCTCATGTGCTGGTAGATACCAGGTCTTCACTGAAAGTTCTGCTGAAGAAAGCGTTGGACCGTTTAGATTGTGAGGGTTTGACTCTAAAGCCTAGTAACATTGTGGTAAGGGCTTTTGACAGATCAAAGAGAATGGTGCACGAGGAGGTGGACATCCCTGTTAAAGTGGGTTGTCAGACTTTTGGGTCCACCTTCTACGTAATGGATATCAGGCCATCATATTCTTGCTTGCTGGGTCGTCCTTGGATCCATGAGGTTGGGGCAGTTACTTCCACACTCCATCAAATGCTGAAGTATCCGGTGAAGGGAAATATTGTCACAGTGCAAGGTGAAGAAGAATACATGGTGAGTCACCTTAATTCCTTCCGCTATGTAGAGATGGATGGGGAATCCATAGAAACTCCTTGTCATAATTTCGAAGAGGTCCCTCCGATCTCGGCATCAACTGAATTTACTACCAACAAACCTCCATTGAAGATGGCTTCTCTCAAGGACACCAGGGCTGTAGTTGAAGAAGGTGGGTGTACCAATTGGGGTCGGCTCCCTGATTTCACTCACAAAACTGACAAATTTGGTTTGGGCTTTACTACAAGGGCTCAAAGGGCTGTTAGGCGTGCTCGGATTGGAAGACCTCCTCTACACATCAACAATCAGGGAATTAATGCAATTGAAGACAGTGAAGAGGATTTAGACATCGACAGCTAGATCTACCCAACAACCAATGGTGGATAGAATAACTGGACGGCTCGGGACTTCGTATCTGTTTCTTTTATTCCGCAGTAATTGACTTTTGTTTTAAGATTTGTAATAAACAATTTGAAACTTTACAGCCCGGTGCCTTGCCCGAGACACCTTGGCTTTGCTTGTGAGGGCTATTATTTGTCATTTCATATATCATTAATAAAGCATTGGACGTTTCTTGCATACAAAATTTTCGCTCCTTGTTTTTCCTTTTCTGTCTCTCACTTTATCAAAACAGCTATTCTCTTACACACACTCGCGTATCATACTGCAGATCCATATCCACTCTAGATCCCATTGATAACAACTCTGCTACTGCCAGTTATGACTTCAAAAATCCGATCAACCAAGCCGAGGACGAAGGTGAGGATGATTGTGAGGTGCCTAGAGAACTTGCTAGACTATTATAGCAGGAAGAAAGGGCCGTACAACCTCATGAAGATCTAGTTGAGTCAGTGAATTTGGGTACAGAAGAAGACCTGAAAGAGGTTAAAATAGGTGTGAATCTGGAGCCTAGTGTCAAACAACGGTTAATACAGATGCTACACGACTATGTTGAGATCTTCGCCTGGTCTTATGAAGACATGCCTGGTTTAGACACTGATATTGTGGTACATCGCCTACCGACTAAAGAAGAATGCCCGTGGTAAAATAGAAGGTCTGTTGTATGCACCCTGAAATGTCAGAGAAAATCAAGGCAGATGTCATGAAACAGTTCGACGCAGGATTCTTAGTTGTCACTTCTTATCCGCAGTGGGTTGCCAATGTCGTTCCGGTACCTAAGAAGGACGGTAAGGTACAGATGTGTGTGGACTACAAAGATCTGAATAGGGCAAGCCCCAAGGATGACTTCCCACTTCCTCACATTGATGTTCTAGTCGATAACACCGCGCAACACAAGATCTTCTCCTTCATGGATGGTTTTTCTGGCTACAACCAGATCAAGATGGCTCCTGAGGACATGGAGAAGACAACCTTTGTTACACAGTGGGGCACATTTTGTTACAAGGTAATGCCTTTTCGGTTGAAGAATACTGGGGCAACTTATCAGCGCACCATGGTCGCTTTGTTCCGCGATATGATTCACCACGAGATTGAGGTTTCTGTTGATGACATGATAGCCAGGTCCCAGACTGAGGAAGAGCACCTTGATCATCTCCAGAAACTGTTTGATAGGTTGAAGACGTACAAGCTGAGGTTGAATCCGAACAAGTGTACCTTCGGGGTAAGGTCTGGTAAGCTTCTGGGTTTTGTTGTCAGTGACAAAGTTATTCAGGTATACCCCGCAAAGGTAAAAGCCATACAAGAGATGCCGGCTCCCCGCACAGAAAAGGAAGTTAGAGGTTTCTTGGGACGTCTGAATTACATCGCCAGGTTCATTTCACATCCGACTGCTACTTGTGACCCAATCTTCAAGCCGCTGAAGAAAGATCAAGTGGTAAAGTGGAATGATGAATGCTAGAACGCTTTTGAAAGAATCAAAGAATACCTTCAAGAACCACTAATTATGATGCCTCCAGTTGAAGGAAGACCTTTGATATTATACCTGACAGTGCTAGACAGTTCAATAGGGTGTGTGTTGGGGCAGTATGACCATTTATTACCTTATCAAAAAGTTTACCAACTGTGAGACCCGATACTCATTGCTCGAGAAAACTTGCTGCGCTTTGGCATGGGCTGCTCGCCGACTAAGACAGTATATGCTGACTCACACTACCTTGTTGATATCAAAGATGGATCCGATCAAATATATTTTCGAGAAGCCCGCCTTATCCAGAAGAATATCAAGATGGCAGATGATCTTAACCGAGTACGACATCCAATACACAACCCAAAAAGCAATCAAGGGGAGTGTATTGGCGCATCATTTAGCACATCAGGCCGTGGATGACTACCAGTCCATGAATTTCGAATTCCCGGATGAGAATATCATGTTGGTAACCGACTGCGAAGAACCTGGACCGGATGAAGGACCCAAGGAGGGATCCCGATGGTCTATGTATTTTGATGGATCCTCGAACGCATTGGGTAATGGCATTGGCGCTGTAATTATATCTCCTGAGGGCTGTCATACTCCGTTCACCGCCCGATTATGTTTTAACTGCACCAACAATATGGCGGAGTATGAAGCATGTACTATGGGTCTTCGAGCTTCTATTCACCTGAGGATTAAGTTCTTGAGTGTATTCAGAGATTCCGATCTGGTGTTAAGTTAGATCAAAGGTGAGTGGGATACGAAACACCCGAATCTCATTCCTTACAAATAGTATGTACTGACATTGCTCCCACACTTTGAGGATATAACCTTTGAACATTTCCCAAGAGAGGAGAACCAGTTGGTGGACGCGCTAGCTACTATGTCTTCTATGTTCAAAGTCAGGTGGGACAATGAAGCTCCACAAATTACCATTGAGAGGTTGGATGAACCCGCACATTTCTGCGACATTGAGACTGAAGAGGTAGCAGATAAACCCTGGTTTCACGACGTAAAGAGATATCTCGAGGCTCAAGAATACCCCGAGGGGGCATCCGGTAATGATAAGAAGTTTCTGAGAAGGTTTGCTGTGAAGTTCTTCATCAGTAATGGAATCCTCTATAAGTGTAAATGTTGTACCCCAAAATTTTCCCTCCCATATTTCCCAAGATATTGCAAGAAAAATCACCAAGTTGCTCAAGATTGCTCAAGAGTTGGACCGTCAAGGCACCTCCTAAGGCAGTCAACCTCAAACTAGGGTTTTGTGTTGCATCAAGGTCCTTGCATCCAAATGACCACAAGTTCTCCCCAATGTCCTAATATGTTCTCGAGTTCATCCATGTCAAGTTTCAAGCCTTGTAGAGGAAGTTTGGTCAGTCAATTGCTCAAGAGGTCCAAAAATCGACTGTGCTAGGGCAAAAGTCAACTATGACCCAAATACAGTCAAACTTCAAGATTTTTTGTCAACATTCTCATTTTAAAGGATAATTCATAATTTTATCAAGGGTTGATCATGACTCATCAAGGATTGCTCAAAATTCATCAAGACTCAAAAGTTGCTAAATTAGGGTTTTGTAGGAAAAGTCAACTCAACTTTGACCAAGCATAACTTTCTCATACTTTATGATAAATGACCCATCTAAAGCTAATTTTGAATAGGATTCAATTTCCTACAATCCATCTTCACACCCCAAGATCAAGAAATGCACTCACAAAAAGTTACAAATTTGGACATTATAGGTCATTTTTGAAAGTCAACAAAAACACCTTTTTTGCCAAAGCTTATAACTTGAGCATGGAATATCAAAATGAGATGAGACAAAAAGGGTTGGTTAGAGGACATCTCAAGCTTTCTAAAAAGTCCCAAAACACTTCCAAAAGTTAAAAATTGAAGAAGTCTTAATTATCATTATGGACATGGTCAAACTCGTATCAAGCCATATCATGCACAAAATATTGGTTTTTGGACAAATTTGGAAGCTTTTTCATGGAGGATCAAATCAAATCCTAAAACATCAATACATAAGGATCGAGTCCACAAATTTTAACCTAATTCATTCCATATTACTTATACAATGCAAAGGCACGAGAATCAGAACCTAGAGGCTGCTAAATCACAAGAACAAAACTTGAGAAAATTGCAAAAAAGCTTGAAACTGAAATCTGTTTTAGAGGCCGATTCAAAGCAAAATCTCAATACTACTCTCTTGCTGGACATCCACTGAGTCTATAGAAATCAAAATCAAGGCCATTCACATCCTCAATCGCGCTGTAAGTCTCCCTGAAAACTGCTCTACATTTGAAATCGCATACTCATATTCTTGCACTTTCTTGGCGAAATCTTTACATAATCAGGTTTATCGTTCCATTTAGAAGCTTTTGGCATTATTTGATTGTGTTTTCGTAGCCTGTAACCCCCTAGCCGATTCTAGGGTTCTTGGTATTCGTTTTTGGGTGTTTTCTCTACATGTAAAATCAAGGCTATTAATGGACATAAATGTGTTCAGGAGGAAGAGACGAGCATGACTGTGGTCGTGGCTTGAGTTTTCATGGCCTAGAACAGGTTTTAGGATGAACCTATGGATTTAGATGCGGATAAAAATCCGTAGGTAAATAACTAGGTTGTAACGAGGAAGACGATGACGCGTCTTCCCCTGGTTGGTTGGTTCAAATCTCGCGCATTTTTTTTATAATTCTGGCATAATATTTGTTTTGTTATATAATAATTGTTATCCATTATAATGACAAATGAAGTGCAGTGGTCCAGTGGTCAAGGGGAGCGTTTCTTAAGGCATTGTTGGCTGGAGGTCAAGAGTTCGATCCCTGCCTCCAGCGCTTTACATTTTTCTTTGTATTATTGTGCAATCAGGTGCAAACCCATAGAGGAAGCCCATCATACTCCTTCAAATCACCAGGCGCCAGATGGCCTCCAGGCCAAATCTGATGGTCCAGAGGGGAGATCCATCATACACTCAAGTCAGTGCATGTGTGGAGAATCAGCAAAGTCAAACGAGGCTTGCACTATTGGGCCTTGGAAAGTGCTGATCTCACCCCTGATCTGGGCCCAAACCCCTTGGTTATTTCTTTCTTTTTATTTATTTATTTATTGTTTATTATTATTTTTATTTTCTAACTAACCAATTAAAATATTTTTTCTCATAAAATCAAAAACCAAAAAATATATATTATTTATTAAAATTAAATTCAGCATTTTATTTTTGTAAATAAATTTTAATTTAATTAATTTAGTTAATTAGGAAATAACTCTTAATATTTTTGCAATAATGAAAATTAATGTAGAATATTAGTTTTTACTAACTTTGACCAAATTTATTTTATTTCTTTAAATACTCAAAAATCCAAAAAAAATGATATTTTATTAATTAATTTATTTATTAATTTAATTGTCAACTTAATTTAATTTCTTTTAATCCAAAAATAACCAAAAAAATCACTTTCTTTCACAAAAAGGGTCAAAACCCTAGAGTGCGCCCGATTTAATTTTCTCGCATGCGATCCATTTATCATATTGATGTAATTGTTTTCGGAATGTAATAGCTTTAAATAGGACTTTAATTATTTTATCGCTTTCTTTTATTTTCCGCATTTTAATTTCAAGGGTTGTTTTTGGCGATGTAAATACCCGACGCCTTGTAATAGTTTAGATTTAATTTCCGCAATTTAATTTCCGCAAATTATTAACTGTTAGATGTTTGATAATAGGGAATGCATGACAAGATCAAATCTTTAACCTAAAATCAACATAGATCACGCATGACATGTACAAAGATAAAATTAACCGAAATAACACACTCGCACATGTGCACTCTTAGGGTACACCTCGCTTGGTTGCCTTCGAACATGGTCATTGAGTATAGGAAGTTTTAGAGGTTGCCCTCTTGTCTAAAGATCATAGTTGCCTCGAAACGGTTGCCTCCGAAAAATGATCTAAGACATTAGGGTTACCGCTAAGGCGTCCTAACATTGCTTTAGTGACCGCACGCCCCTTAATCGAATTAACCCTTAAACTCCAACGATGGTGCTACCTATTCATCAATAGTGGGATAGCATTGTCTAAAGGACATTAGCACAGATTGATTCCTTTTTCGAGTAGGTAGATGGTTCTTAAGTACTTGCTCTTTCAAAACAAAACAAAACTTTTCGCACTTACACCTTTCAAACAAAAACTCTTTTCAAACTCACAAACACAAAGAAAAGCAAATTTTGAAAACACTTTGAGCAAGTACCTAAGAGCACGTGGATAACCACGGATAGAAAGGGTTCTAACACCTTCCCTTTTTATAATCTACCCCCCGAACCCGAGAAACATCTCGAAAAAGGAATTTTTTTGTGCTTTTTTCCTTTCCTTGTTGGATAAAATAAAAGACGGTGGCGACTCTTGCTTACCGCGACATTTTGCGAAAGCAAACGCAAAACGCAAAATGCAAACCAGCATTCCAAAAAATAGTCAGTTCTTCCCACCGTATCACAGAACTGGCGACTCTGCTGGGGAAATATTAATAAGTGGGGTGTACCTTAGGAATAGTTCATAATGTTTTCAATTGTTTGCTTTGTATGCTTAATATTTATGGGCTTGTATCGGAGTTACTATAGATCCTAACCCGGATCTGGGGGATACCCTTTAGGTAAGTAGCAATAAACTATGAGGGAACTGTACGGCGTAGACCGATACGGTTGAAGCTGTAGCTACGTTGCTGTGGCACTTTAGTCTGTACCGATATCCCTTATGTTGGAACAAGGAGAATATGGGTCTTCTAAGGGGTCATTAAGCACCAACTGACCTTAGAACCTTTAAATTGACCAACATGGCCATAGAACAGTAGTAGTATGCTACACTCATTGAGACTAAACTCTCGCGATGATTCCGGCCGCAAGAAAAGGTTGTTAAACTAAAATTATGACCGATCAAGGGTAGTCAGTGATATTGAGATCCTCTAGAACCCGGTTACTATTTTTAGGACAGGTTTAAACTAACTGAACTGAAAGAGGGTAGTACCTAGACTCCTTGCCAGCCTGAAATCTAAGGGCTCTCTGTGTGACTTGTGTGCCTTTACCATGTTTGCTATTTGTGGATACCTGTGATGTGCTTACTATCATGACATCATAAACATTGCATACATCTTGGATTGGACTAACCTATTTCAAAGACAAGAAGGATTCATCTTTTTTCTGTTTTGTAGGTCATCATGATGCCTATGCGTAGGAATACCATCCGGATTAACTTTGTCCAGGTTCCCACCTTGTTTAAAGAGTTGGTTGCGAAGATGCCTGATAGTACTTCCTTCATCAGAAGACATGGTTATCTTCTCAGTTTGGTCACTTCCAAATTGGACGAACAAATAATGAGTGTCCTAGTCCAATTCTATGATCCACTGTACCATTGCTTTACTTTTCAGGACTACCAGTTGGTTCCCACCTTAAAAGAGTTCCCTGAGCTACTCGGTATCTCTGTTCTGGAGCAGACCCAATTTACTGGTTGGGAGAAGGTTCTTAAGCCAGAAGAGATTGCTGCAGCCCTTCACATGACAAAAGAAGAAGTAATGACTAATTGGGAGACTAGAAGTGGAGCAAAGGGATTTCTGACTAAGTTCTTGGTTGGTAAGGCTAACTATTTCTGGGATAGTCTAGACTTCAAGGAATTCGAGGATATTCTGGATCTTCTGATATATGGCTTGGTGTTGTTTTTGAATCCTGACTCCTTTGTTGATGTGAATGCGGTGAAAATCTTCATCTCTCGTAATCCTGTACCCACTCTCTTGGGTGACATTCTGCATCAGCTTTACGCCCGTACTTCCTGAAAGCGGGGAACCTTGATGTGTTGTGCTCCATTATTATCGAGGTGGTTTATTTCGCACCTTCCCAAGTCAGTGCTGAAGAACAAAGAAGGCATGGGATGGGCCTAGAGGGTTATGTCTCTCTCGCATAATGACATCATCTGGACTCTCAAGGGTATGGACGAGGTGACTATTATTGATCGATGTGGGGAGTACCCCAATGTTCCCCTGATAGGAACCTGTGGAGGAATTTCTTATAACCCATGCTTAGCCTTACGTCAGTTTAGGAGAGCCAGAAGAGAAGGACCACATGAGCTGTTAATGCCTAGTATCATCTTTGATTTTCAAGGGGATAGCGACGAGCAACGTCGCAGGTTCATTAAGGCTTGGGATAGAGTTCACCAATCTGATCCACACGAGTTGGGCCCAAAGACTTCACTTTCGATGGAGCCATATCTCAGATGGGTCCGTATCTGTTCCCAAAAGCTGGGTATGCCTTATGAAGCCGTCCGGCCTATCATTGTTGAAATTGCTAATGAAGAAGGGGTTCTTCCAACCATCCTCCATCCTTATATGCCCACTGACATTGGGGCACTGAAAAGGTCTTGGATGCAGCTGAGAGAGGAACGGGATTCTTACCGAGAAAAGTTCAACGAGCAAGAGCAGAAGATCAAAAGGTTGACTAGGCAGCTGGAGAACAAGCGGATTCTCATTGATTATGTCCGCATAGACAAGAAGAGACCATGGGAGCATTGATTGGCCTTTGATGACTTCCTTTCCAGTTTTTATTTACTTTTCAGTATTTCCTTTCTTGTAACGCCTTAATGGCATCAGTTGAACAATTTGAATTTCAAAGTTTATATTAATAAAGTGTGTTTCCTTTCTGGTTTACAAATTTGAATCTCTCGATTGTCTTTGAAATCATGTCATACGCATTTCATCCCATGCACTTCATAATAGGTACCCATTACAGGTCTCTTATCTTCTTCGCTATTTATTTCAGCGCTCATCATGTCTGCTGAACCTTCAACTGAGCAAGCAATCAAGACCCTCCAGGCCCATAATGCCCAATTTCAAGAGTTGTTCATGAATCTAGATAAGGGTCAGCAAGACTTGAAGACCCTAATTCTGAAAGAGAAAAAGAAGATGAAGAATAGGACAATCCTTTTCAACACAGGCCACAGGTTTGGAAACAGGCTTCAGAATGAAGTTGATTTGACCACCTCATCTGGAGGGAAAGATAGTCAGGAAGAAAGGAGGGCTCCTAGCCCTGTGGTCTCCGACAACGAGACGGACTTCGACGAAGACCAGTATCCTCCTGCTGAGGATAGATACAAGCAACTGGAAGACCGGTTGAGTGCTATGGAAGTTCAGAGAGTGCCTGGTCTGGACTTTGGTGATCTGGGTCTATCATCTGGGGTGGTGATTCCCCACAAGTTCAAGGCCCCAGCCTTTGCTAAGTATGACAGAGTTTCTTGTCCGAAGCTGCACCTCCGGTCATATGTAAGGAAGATTCAGCCTTACACCGCTGATAAAAACCTATGTATCCATTTCTTCCAAGACAGTCTCGCAGGGACTCGGCTTGAGTGGTTTTATCAGTTAGACGGAGCCAGTATCCGCAGTTGGGAAGATTTGGCTATTGCTTTCTACAGGAAGTATCAGTATAACTCCGACCTCGCTCCTACGCGTACCCAGCTCTAGGGTATGTCAATGGGAACGAGAGAAGGTTTCAAATATTATGCTCAGAAGTGGAGAGACCTCGCCGGAAGAGTACAACCACCCTTGGCTGATCGGGAGCTTGTGGATATGTTTCTAGGGACCCTGTCTGGTCCATTTTTCAACCATCTAATTGGGAGCTCTTCATCTGGGTTTATAGAGCTAATTATGACCGGTGAAAGGATTGAGGCTGGTATTAAGGCTGGTAAGATACATAAGGGTGCCTCATCAAGCACCAAGAAGAAGCCCTTTAAGAAAGAGTCCAGTGCTGTCTACAGTTCGAAAAGACAGAATAGATCTGAACACCGCCAAGCTGTCAATGCGGTTGTTATTTCAAAACCTGTTGGTGCTCCTTAGCACAACCATCAAAAAAAGGATGAGAGGCCTCGAAGGCAGTTCACTCGTCTCAACATGACTTTATCTCAGATTCTGCCACAGTTGTTGAAGACTAATCTGGTGATTCCAAGGGAAGCCCCGAAGAATCCAAATACAACATCACCGAAGTATAACCCTAATGCTCGTTGTGCTTATCACTCTGATAGCCCGGGGCATAATGTTGTACCCCAAAATTTGCCCTCCCATATTCTTCAAAGTTTTGACAAGCATCATCTCAATTTGCTCAAGTCTACTCAAGGGTTGCACAGTTCAAACACCCTCCTAAGCCAGTCAAATTAGGGTTTTGGTTCTTGCAAGGAAGTTGAGGTTTTCAAGGGCTCAATCAAGTCACATATGCCTATACACATTGTCAAGCATCTACATGCCAAGTTTCAAGGCTCACAAGGTCAAGTTGCACAGTCAAAAACCCTAATTGCTTCACAATCAACTGTAGGGGTAAAATGGTCATTTGGCAGTCAAAAGTCAAAATTTTTGGTCAACATCTTATTTTGAAGCCACAATCATCATTTTATCAAGTCTTGATCATGATTCTACAAGAATGGCTCAAAAATCATCAAGATGCAAAAGTTTCCATTTTTGGACAATTGAAAAGTCAACTGTAACTTGACCAAAGCATAACTTTTTCATGGTTCATCAGAAAAATCCCATCCAATGCTCATTTTGAAGGAGAGGACATTTCCTACAACTCATCTTCACATTCCAAGTCCAAGAAATGCTCTCACAAAAAGTTACCAATTTCAACATTATAGGTCATTTTCAAAAGTCAACAAAAAGGCATTTTAAGTCAAAGACCATAACTTGAGATTGGTAAATTCAAATGACATGGGACCAAAGGTATTGGTTATAGGACTTCAAGACCTTTTCAAAATGTCCAAGAACATGTTCATATGATCAAAATTGAGCAACATATGCATTGGAGAAGTTGGGAAATTTTTGTGAAATGGCAAAAGTCAACTATCCTTGAAACTTCAATTTTTGACAAAAGGGCCCACTTTTTTCCACTTGATTCAGCCTTGTCATGCCACCCACGTGTCCCATGATCAATTTCAAGATTAAACATTAATTTTTCTATTTTTATTTAATTTTATTTGATTTAATTCATTTTAAATCCATAAAATTCAAATAAAATCAAAAAAATTAATTAAATAACATCTTTTGATTTGAATGACTTTTATGTGTCATGAACAACCTACCAATTTCGTTCTAGGGCCATTTTATGCATAAAAATTCAAAATTTGAACAAACTTGGAATGATCTTTAATGGTGGTTATGAAGAATCCAAAAACTTAATTGCAAAGGATCATTAGCTCATAATGTGACCTATTCTCATTCATTACTATATATGCAAGTGTGACAAGCCTCATGCACAAGGAAAAAGCATCCCTGAAACGGCCATAGCAAAAAACTGAAAATTGTCCAAAAAGTGAGAGACCAAAAACATAGTTGCAAGCGTTTTCAGATCAAAGCAAGCACATAGCTTTCTTCCTTGCCACTCACTGAAGCCAAAGCAACCACAAACGCGTCCTAAGGTCCACTGAATAGCGCTGTAAGTACTCACGAAATCACCTCTGAACATGGAGTCGTGTTTCTCCATTCTTGCACCTTTTCCGGAAAATAATAGCATATTCATACTCCATGCCTGATTTCCAATGCAACTGTTATATTCAATTTCATTTTTAGGCTTCGTATGACAATACCCATGCCTAGGGTTTGTTTGCTTTGTTTTTAGGTATTTTTTCTACAGGTGAAATTGGGACGGACCATAAGCATCAACGTGATCAGGAGACATGGGTCATCACCCCCATGGTTTTGTTACTTTTTTTATTTTATTTTCCTTATAATTTCTTTTTTTAATTATTATCGTTATTATTATTATCATTAAATTAACATAACTAATTTTTCCATAAAATTCAGAAAACAAAAAAAAAAACATTTTATTATTTATTAACTTATTTTGTAAATAAATTCTAACATTAATTAATTGGTTGTGTAATTAGGACAATTTTAACATTTTTTTAATAAGTAAAATTAATTTAGAAATAGGTCTTTCACTTTCAATTTTAATTTCCTTTTTTATTTTATTTCATTAAAACATAAAAACACAAAAAATATTTTCTTAATTAAATTAATTAATTAGTTATTAATTTTAATTTCATTAATTACAAAAAAGGACAAAAAATTCAATTCTTATTCAAAAAAGGGTCAACACCCTCAAGACATTCCAGATTCAATTTCCTTTCGCGCTTTATTTATTTTGATTATATTTTATGTATCTGTACAGAGTATGTAATAGTTAATTAGGATTGTATCGCCTTATTTAAATTTTTCGCATTTTATTTTTCAAAACGGGTTTTTGTTTTTGGCGATGTATAGACCCGCGCCTTGTAATAGCTAGATTTACATTTCTGCAATTTATTTTCCGCACTCCTATCTGTTAAAAAATGCATGAAAGAATGTATGTAAATAAAATTAATCCGTAGCTCACAAATAACATGTACAAAAACAATTAACTGAAAAACAACACACATGCACATGCCACCCCTAGGGTACGCCTCACTGGTTGCCTCGAACGTGGTCGTCAAGTATAGGGTGTCTTAGAGGTCGCCCTTCTGTCCAAAAGATCCAGTTGCCTCGAAACGGTTGCCTCGGATACAAAGGATCTAGGACATCAGGGTTACTTCTAAGGTGTCCTACCATTGCTTCGGTGACCACACATGTCCCTTAATCGAATTGACCCGAACACCTCCAACGATGGTGCTACCTACCTCTCAATGGTGGGATAGCACTATCTAAAGGACTCTTACACAGCCTAATTCCTTAGAGTAGGTAGCTTTCTCTTAAGTACTTGCTCTTTTCAAACAAACAAAAAAACATCTTTTCGCACCCCACACTTTCAAAAAGTTTTCAAACAAATACTTCATACACTCTTGAGGACTGATACAAGAGTTACTTAGAAGTTTTCAAACTAAACTTTTTCAAAACCCACAAACATTTGAAAAGCAAACAATTTTTGAAAACATAAGAGCAAGTACCTAAGAGCCCATGGATAACCATGGATTGAAAGGGTGCTAACACCTTCCCTTTCTATAAATCTACCTCCCGAACCGAGAACATTCTCGAATAAGGAATTTTGCTGTGCTTTTGTCCTTTCCTTGTTGGAGAACATAAAAGACGGTGGCGACTCTTGCTTACCGCGACATTTCGCGAAACCAGCTAAAAAACTGTCAGTTCTATTTTCACCGATCACAGAACTGGCGACTCTGCTGGGGACATAATAAGTGGGGTGTACCTTAGGAATAGTTCATCATCATGTTTTCAATTGCTTGCTTTGCTTGATTTAATATTGTGGGCCTGTTTTGGGGAGTTTCATAGATCCTAACCTGGATCTGGGGGATACCTTGTAGAAAGTAGCAACAAACTGTGAGGGAACTGTGCGGGGTATACCGACATGGTTGAAGCAGTTTGCTACGTTGATGTGGCACTTTGGTGAGTACTGGTAACCCTTGAGTCAAGTCAAGGAGAGTACGGGGCCGCCGCGTGGTATCGTGAAGCATCAACTGACCTTAGGAACCTTACTTGACCATCCTGGCCTCTTTAGAGGTAGTGAGATGACCGACTTTGGTGCAGTCCGAAGTTGGTAGATACTCAATACTACACTCATTGAGGGTTGTTTTCTTGGAATATTTTGATCGCCAGTCCAGTGGCTAAATCAAAACAATGAACATAGAAAACAACCCAATGATATTGAGCTCCTTAGAACCCGGTTACTTTTGATAGGACAGGTTTTTGAGCCCACCAACTTCAAGAGGGTAGTACCCCAAACTTCATGCTGGCCTAAACTCTAAGGGCTGTCTTGTGTGACTTGTGTGCTTTCAAACTTGACTACTTGCATGCTTGTTATCTAACACATGAGTTTCTTGCAGGGTTTGTTTACAGTCCTTAACCTGGACTCATAACAGGGTTTACTTACATCACTCCACGCATAGCATAACATCATACCATCATACCATTGCATACATCCTGCATAAGGACTAATCCATTTCAAGGATCTCAAGGGTTTGTGATGCAGGTCATGCTGAATCAAAAGTCTAGCAAGGGGCAAAGGGGATTTATTTTCCTCTAGCCAAGGTTAATGACTTGAGTCAGGGGCTATGACCCACTCGATATGGTGAGCCTTGACTCTTGAAGAAGGACTCTCAACAACATGAAGTTCCTTCAATCAAGCTACGAAATTCAAATTCTAACAATTTTCTTGTTTACCCTACGAGATCCTTGAAAACATTGCATGCATACATACACATCATTGCATAACAGGTACCCTTGTTACGGGTCACTTACCTTCTTCGCTGTTTATTTCAGCAATGGCTTCCCAACAAGGCAACCAGGATCTTCATGCTCAAGAGACTCGGTTCGGGGAGATCCTCCTAAATCTATCCAAGGGGCAGGAAGAGCTGAGAACGCTCCTCATGGGGACTTTGGTCAGGAACAGTTCTGAGGATGATAAGGACGAACAGCTGAAACGTCTACAAGTTGAGGTGGATACAATGAGAACCCAGATGCTGGGGCAAATGGCTCTTGTCTAAGACTTATCTCAAAAACAAGGAGAGCTCAGGGTTCTCGTCAACCAACTGCTTCGGGATAACCAACTGGGGCAAACATCTAAGGTTGAAGAGGAAGCCATCATTCAACCACCTGTGGGGCAAGAAGACAAGGGAAAAGCTCCTCAGTTTGCTTCGGGGTCACAAGCCCAACATCAACCTCACCAGCGTCAACAGGGTAATTGGCGTAAGCAAAATACGTCTGGAAGACATTTCTCGGAGACTGGTGTGCCATCCTCACTAATACTGAAACGCTTGTTGGAGGTCAAGCTGATTGCTTTAAAGGATCCTCCTAAGAAGCTCAACATAACCTCCCTAAAGTATAATCCTGATGAAAGGTGTGCCTACCATTCTGACAGTCCTGGACATGACACTGACGACTGTTGGAGCCTGAGGAACAAGATCCAAGACTTGATCGACGGAAGGGTGCTGGAGTTCATGCCGGGAGGGAAAATGAAAATCTTCTGCTGAGAATCTTCCATCTGAAATGACTGGTGCAAACTAAGAAGCTTTTGTTCATTTGAATGTTCAAGTTGTATTTTTCTCTGATTGTTCAAACATTTGTTCATGTCAAACTCTTTTACTTTATCAATGCATCGCATATGTCTGTTTTGAATCAATATATTCTCATTCGATATATTCAAACTGCTTTCATTTTTTGATGTCAACTCTCAATTAATAATTCTAAGCCTCTTGAGGGAGGATGACGAAAACGATACCATAATCTACAATATGCTTTTGAACATACCCCGCTGATGAAGTACATGCATTGTTTCAATTCCTAAACACTGGAGTTATAAGGAAGATAATCCCTCGTCAACCCCTTCGAGCCAAAGAAGTAGGAGTTTTTATTTTCGAAAATTAAAACCCTTAATCATAACCTGGGGCAGGGTAGTTCTCTCAGTTGATCCAAGTGCACAACCAATAGCACCAAAGAGGTCCTCACAAAACAAAAGACAGTGATGGTTCCGAATAATCATAAAGACAGGCAATCATTATCCCTCAAAATAAACGCCCATTAAGTCAAAACCTATGAAGGAGACTTACAAAACTGGGGCATCCCGCTGACTGTAATCACAAAAGAAACAGTTCAGGCAAAAAACAGGGATAACGAAATCAAAAAGAAAAGAGGACCTACAAACCCTCAACAAGGAAATGACTGCCTATTCAAAATAAAATGTCAACATCTGAACCATCATAGGAATATTAGGACAAAGACTCGAACAAGGTCTAACGCACGATCAACTGAGTTTAGGTTTAAAGAACATCACGAAGAGCGGGTGGGTACAAATATAATTTGAGCCTTTATCCTTTGTTTCTTAAACCGTGAACCAGACCACGTTATAGCCCTTAAAAAGTCCTAGCTGAAGCATGGGTTAGTTCGAAGGCATACTGTTACGAAAGGTATCCTGACTCCTTAAGGCTTGCTGTAAAATACTGAGTTGACATCACATTTTACAAAATTTGCTTGTTTTACTGAAAATGCATTTTCAAAAATTTCAAGACAGACATAAGCTTTGCATTTTTAATATAACATTTCTTGCATGTGACTATTTGTTTGAACAGCATAGAAGTTCGCACGACGAATGTCTAATGAACAAAAGCACCTCCAATCAAGGGGCATGGCATGATCATTGTCCATCATCCGGGCAGTCCAGTCAAGATTCAGAGAATATCTCAAATGCCTAATAGCCTGGGGAAAATCTCCGCCTGAGTCACCTGGGGCATTTCACATGAGTTCCAGCTACGAATCTTGCCTGATCAAACATCTTCTGGTCGCATGGAAACACAACAACAGGGGCATCTCCCTACATTCTGAGAGCGTGGACATAGTCGAAAAAATACTACGCATAATCAAAGACCCGCTAGGTTGACACACCTAGGCAAAAATAAGGGCTTCTCGGCGAACCAAAAGGGTTCGGGCAAAAACAAGGGATGAAATGAAAAAATTTGTACACCCGGCAAGTCGAAAACCTGAAAAGGCGGCTTGGGCAAAAAAGGGTATCCTGATGGACTGAAAACCCGAAAGGGCGGTCCAGGCAAAAGTTAGGGATCAAAAGCGTATGACTATGTCCCGTCATCTCGTCACTTGCCTACCAGAAGAAGATTTGTCGAATCGGCAGTTGTCTAACACCTCACAAGGTATCTTCTTCTCTCACGTCAGAAACAGGGGCAATAATGAGTTGTCCAAGCGATCTAGTTGCTCTGTCAACCAAGGTACCAAGGTAGGTTCGGCTGAAGAACATAACCAAGAGGCCTCCGCTCCCCGGGAGTAAAACAGGTTTCAGCAATGCTCTCCCCAAGCAGAGTTGGTCTCTCATCAACCCCGAAGAGGCACAGTATCCCTAGCAAGTCAGCAACGCTCTCCCCAAGCAAAGTTAGGCTACTGTCAGCCCTAAGGAAGTTGGGTACCCCCAGAAAACCTCAATATTCCCCATCGGAGTATACAGATGTTCCTAAACAAGCATCCCCGGCCATCTTAATATAAGATTATTCCCCAACGGAATACCAGACACCCCAGTGGAGCTATTCCCCAGTACAGTTCAAAAGTCTCCCCAGGAGAGTTGAATCAACCTCCCCAGTAGATTCTGGAAGCTCATCCCCAGTAGATTCTAGAAGCTTATCCCTGTAGAGTACGAACGCATCTCCCAGGCTCTATTCAAAGGTTATTCCCCACCAGGGTCTAACTGGGTTATCCTCAGCTAATTACCACGGAAAGATCGTCCTCGGCGAAGTTCTTCCTATCCCCAGCGGAATTCATCAAATTCCCCAACAAAATTTATCAACGGGAATCCCCAGCAGAGTTATCATCAAAACCTCAGCGAAGTATCTCTTACCACAGAGTAATTCCCTGCAGAGTAATATCTTCATCAAGTTTATTCCCCAATGGAGTCATCCTCTCCTTTCGGTTTATTCTTGCAACCATCATCCCCAGCGGAAATGAAGAACTCTACTCTTCAACCTCAGCCCAGGATTCAACTTCCCGGAGTTCGTCAAGGATTTATTTTCCTAGACGAAGATACATTCATAGACATTAATCACATTATCATACACCATGACGCATGCATATACGCATCATAACACATAAATCTCATTTATTCTTGAGAACATCTTAATATCATGCAGTTCATGCATCATGACACTGCATACAGCTAATGTTTTGCCTTTTTCAGGAAAAGGTCAATCAAAAGATGATTACCATCTACCTCTACAGTTCCAGATCAACATTGGTAACAAGCCAGGAAAATTCTGTGGACGATTGATCGTGGGTTAATATCTGAAACCAGGCAGGACAATCATCCACTTGATCATCATGAAGCAACCCCACACTGGTTCCTTCTCAACTTTAGATGTAGTTTTACACGAACTCATCATCAGGCAACCCCACACGGGTTCCTTCTCAATTGTTAGACGAAGTCTTACATGGACCCATCACAAAGTAACCCTACACCGGTTCCTTTTGTTTCAGAAGAAGTCTTACACGGACTTATCATCAAAGTAACCCTACACCGGTTCCTTTTCTTCCAGAAGAAGTCTTACACGGACTTATCATCAAAGTAACCCTACACCGGTTCCTTTTCTTTTAGAAGAAGTCTTACACGGACTTATCATCAAAGTAACCCTACACCGGTTCCTTTTCTTCCAGAAGAAGTCTTACACGGACTTATCATCAAAGTAACCCTACACCGGTTCCTTTTCTTTCAGAAGAAGTCTTACACAGACTTATCATCAAAGTAACCCTACACCGGTTCCTTTTCTTCTAGAAGAAGTCTTACACGGACTTATCATCAAAGTAACCCCACACCGGTTCCTTTTCTTCCAGAAGAAGTCTTACACGGACTTATCATCAAAGTGACCCTACACTGGTTCCTTTTCTTCCAGAAGAAGTCTTACACAGACTTATCATCAAAGTAACCCTACACTGGTTCCTTTTCTTTCAAAAAAAGTATTACACGGACTTATCTCAAAATGACCTTACCCCGGTTCATCAAGAAGTTTTACACGAACTTACCTTGTAGTAACCTTACCTCGGTTCCTCCAGAAGTCTTACATGGACTTATCTCAAGATAACCTTACCCCGGTTCATCCAGAAGTTTTACACGAACTTACCCTGCAGTAACCTTACCCCGGTTCCTCCAGAAGTCTTACACAGACTTATCTCAAGATGACCTTACCCCGGTTCATCAAGAAGTTTTAAACGAACTTACCCTGCAGTAACCTTACCCCGGTTCCTCCAAAAGTCTTACACAGACTTATCTCAAGATAACCTTACCCCGGTTCATCAAGAAGTTTTACACGAACTTACCCTGCAGTAACCTTACCCCGGTTCTTCCAGAAGTCTTACACGGACTTATCTCAAGATGACCTTACCCCGGTTCATCAAGAAGTTTTACACGAACTTACCCTGCAGTAACCTTACCCCGGTTCCTCCAAAAGTCTTACACGGACTTATCTCAAGATAACCTTACCCCGGTTCATCAAGAAGTTTTACACGAACTTATCCTGCAGTAACCTTACCCCGGTTCCTCCAAAAGTCTTACACGGACGTATCTCAAGATGACCTTACCCCGGTCCATCAAGAAGTTTTACACGAACTTACCCTGCAGTAACCTGACCCCGGTTCCTCTAGAAGTCTTACACTGACTTATCTCAAGGTGACCCTACACCGGTTCCTCCCAAAGTCTTACACGGATTTATCCCAAGGTGACCTTACCCCGGTTCCTCAAGAAGTTTTACACGAACTTATCCCAAAAAAAACCCTACACAGGTTCTCTCTTTCCAAAAGATGAAGTTTTACACGGACTCGTCACCCAGAAACCCTACACAGGTTCTCCATTTCCAAGGATGCTGTTTTACACGGACTCGTCATCAGTAAACCCTACACAGGTTTCCTTCCTCCAAAGATGCAGTTTTACACGAGCTCATCATCAGTCAACCCTACACAGGTGTCCTTCTTTCCAAGATGCAGCTTTACGCGAGCTCATCATCAGGCAACCCTACACAGGTTCCCTCTTTCAACTTACAAAAAATTACAGTTCAACAGACCATCTCCAGATGGCATCTATAAGCCCATCCACCTATCAACAATCTCCAAATGGCATCTATAAGCCCATTCCCGACAAGGTTCTGTCACACCTTCAGATGGCATCTATAAGCCCATCCACCTACCAACAGTCTCCAAATGGCATCTATAAGCCCATTCCCGACAAATTTTTGTCACATCTCCTGATGGCATCTATAAGCCCATCCTCTTATCCATCATCTCTCCGAATGGCATCTGTAAGCCCATTCCCGCTTTCACACTACTGATACTCCACTATGTGAGTGCAAATTTTTGGGCACTCTAGTGTTCAATCATCTTCCACCTTCGCATCACGAAAGGCACGCAAGCCAATCTACATCCTCAAGTCTAAGAAGATTGAACAGGGGAAACTGTTGTACCCCAAAATTTGCCCTCCCATATTCTTTAAAGTTTTGACAAGCATCATCTCAATTTGCTCATGTCTACTCAAGGGTTGCACAATTCAAACACCCTCCTAAGCCAGTCAAATTAGGGTTTTGGTTCTTGCAAGGAAGTTGAGGTTTTCAAGGGCTCAATCAAGTCACATATTCCTATACACATTGTCAAGCATCTACATGCCAAGTTTCAAGGCTCACAAGGTCAAGTTGCACAGTCAAAAACCCTAATTGCTTCACAATCAACTGTAGGGGTAAAATGGTCATTTGGCATTCAAAAGTCAAAATTTTTGGTCAACATCTTATTTTGAAGCCACAATCATCATTTTATCAAGTCTTGATCATGATTCTACAAGAATGGCTCAAAAATCATCAAGATGCAAAAGTTTCCATTTTTGGACAGTTGAAAAGTTAACTGTAACTTGACCAAAGCATAACTTTTTCATGGTTAATCAGAAAAATCCCATCCAATGCTCATTTTGAAGTGGCTGACATTTCCTACAACTCATCTTCACATTCCAAGTCCAAGAAATGCTCTCACAAAAAGTTACCAATTTCAACATTATAGGTCATTTTCAAAACTCAACAAAAAGGCATTTTAAGTCAAAGACCATAACTTGAGATTGGTAAATTCAAATGACATGGGACCAAAGGCATTAGTTAGAGGAATTCAAGACCTTTCCAAAATGTCTAAGAACATGTTCATATGATCAAAATTGAGCAAGATATGCATTGGAGAAGTTGGGAAATTTTTGTGAAATGGCAAAAGTCAACTATCCTTGAAACTTCAATTTTTGACAAAAGGGCCCACTTTTTTCCACTTGATTCAGCCTTGTCATGCCACCCACGTGTCCCATGATCAATTTCAAGATTAAACATTAATTTTTCTATTTTTATTTAATTTTATTTGATTTAATTCATTTTAAATCCATAAAATTCAAATAAAATCAAAAAAATTAATTAAATAACATCTTTTGATTTGAATGACTTTTATGTGTCATGAACAACCTACCAATTTCTTTCTAGGGCCATTTTATGCATAAAAATTCAAAATTTGAACAAACTTGGAATGATCTTTAATGGTGGTTATGAAGAATCCAAAAACTTAATTGCAAAGGATCATTAGCTCATAATGTGACCTTTTCTCATTCATTACTATATATGCAAGTGTGACAAGCCTCATGCACAAGGAAAAAGCATCCCTGAAACGGCCAGAGCAAAAAACTGAAAATTGTCCAAAAAGTGAGAGACCAAAAACATAGTTGCAAGCGTTTTCAGATCAAAGCAAGCACATAACTTTCTTCCTTACCACTCACTGAAGCCAAAGCAACCACAAACGCGTCCTAAGGTCCACTGAATAGCGCTGTAAGTACTCACGAAATCACCTCTGAACATGGAGTCGTGTTTCTCCATTCTTGCACTTTTTCCGAAAAATAATAGCATATTCATACTCCATGCCTGATTTCCAATGCAACTGTTATATTCAATTTCATTTTTAGGCTTCGTATGACAATACCCATGCCTAGGGTTTGTTTGCTTTGTTTTTAGGTATTTTTTCTACAGGTGAAATTGGGACGGACCATAAGCATCAACGTGATCAGGAGACATGGGTCATCACCCCCATGGTTTTGTTACTTTTTTTATTTTCTTTTCCTTATAATTTCTTTTTTTAATTATTATCATTATTATTATTATCATTAAATTAACATAACTAATTTTTCCATAAAATTCAGAAAACAAAAAAAAAACATTTTATTATTTATTAACATATTTTGTAAATAAATTCTAACATTAATTAATTGGTTGTGTAATTAGGACAATTTTAACATTTTTTTAATAAGTAAAATTAATTTAGAAATAGGTCTTTCACTTTCAATTTTAATTTCCTTTTTTATTTTATTTCATTAAAACATAAAAACACAAAAAATATTTTCTTAATTAAATTAATTAATTAGTTATTAATTTTAATTTCATTAATTACAAAAAAGGACAAAAAATTCAATTCTTATTCAAGAAAGGGTCAACACCCTCAAGACATTCCCGATTCAATTTCCTTTCGCGCTTTATTTATTTTGATTATATTTTATGTATCTGTACAGAGTATGTAATAGTTAATTAGGATTGTATCGCCTTATTTAAATTTTTCGCATTTTATTTTTCAAAACGGGTTTTTGTTTTTGGCGATGTATAGACCCGCGCCTTGTAATAGCTAGATTTACATTTCTGCAATTTATTTTCCGCACTCCTAACTGTTAAAAAATGCATGAAAGAATGTATGTAAATAAAATTAATCCGTAGCTCACAAATAACATGTACAAAGACAATTAACTGAAAAACAACACACATGCACATGCCACCCCTAGGGTACGCCTCACTGGTTGCCTCGAACGTGGTCGTCAAGTATAAGGTGTCTTAGAGGTCGCCCTTCTGTCCAAAAGATCCAGTTGCCTCGAAACGGTTGCCTCGGATACAAAGGATCTAGGACATCAGGGTTACTTCTAAGGTGTCCTACCATTGCTTCGGTGACCACACATGTCCCTTAATCGAATTGACCCGAACACCTCCAACGATGGTGCTACCTACCTCTCAATGGTGGGATAGCACTATCTAAAGGACTCTTACACAACCTAATTCCTTAGAGTAGGTAGATTTCTCTTAAGTACTTGCTCTTTTCAAACAAACAAAAAAACATCTTTTCGCACCCCACACTTTCAAAAAGTTTTCAAACAAATACTTCATACACTCTTGAGGACTGATACAAGAGTTACTTAAAAGTTTTCAAACTAAACTTTTTCAAAACCCACAAACATTTGAAAAGAAAACAATTTTTGAAAACATAAGAGCAAGTACCTAAGAGCCCATGGATAACCATGGATAGAAAGGGTGCTAACACCTTCCCTTTCTATAAATCTACCTCCCGAACCGAGAACATTCTCGAATAAGGAATTTTGCTGTGCTTTTGTCCTTTCCATGTTGGAGAACATAAAAGACGGTGGCGACTCTTGCTTACCGCGACATTTCGCGAAACCAGCTAAAAAATAGTCAGTTCTATTTCCACCGATCACACATAATACAGATGATTGTTGGACTTTGAAGTATAAGATACAGGACTTAATTGATGCTAAGGAGATTGAGTTTGAGGCGCTCGAAAGCCTAATGTTATGACTGCTCCTATGCCCAAGCATGGAGTAAATGCTATATATGAAGACTTGTTTGTGGTTTCTGTGAATGATGTTGTTACCCCTTTGAGGACTGTGAAGAAGAACCTTTTGCTAGCCGGTTTATTTCCAGGCTGTGACGAAGGTTGCCGCATGTGCTCTGTTCTACCTACAGGTTGCCCACTTTTGAAATCAGGTGTCCAACGCCTGATGGATAGTAAAGAAATTCTATTTGAGAAGACTGTTGTTTCTATAGTCCATACTGAAGAAGTTGCCATCATTACCATTTTCGACGATTCTTCCAAGGCTCCCTCGAGGAAGCCTGTTAGAATTACATCTGTTCCAAGAACCGCATCATTGGTCATCACTGTTCCGGGGCCCATCCCCTACACATCTGATAAAGCTGTCCCTTGACACTATGAGGCTGATGTTTATTTTCATGGAGTTAAGGAAGAATTGGATGATGATACTGACGCCAACAATATTGTTGGACTTGCTAAAATCACCCGCAGCGGAAGACTTTTCTCACCTGATATCTCTCCGCCAACTGTCCGAAAACCTGTTGTTATTACACCTTCCAGTGTACCTGCTACTATTCCTGTTCAAGTTCCCATTCTTACCCCTGTTTCTGAGTCATCTGACACTCGGGGCAAAGGGACCACCAGTGAGCCTGCCCAGACGGAGGCACCAAAGACGATTACTGTCAAAGCTTCTAAACAAGAGATGTAAGAGATTCTGAAAATCATCAAAAAGAGTGACTACAATGTAGTTGAACAACTGGGGCAAACCTCGTCCAAGATTTCTATGTTGTCACTGTTGCTATGCTCAGAGGCCCATGCCAAGGCTCTGATTACCTTCTTGAAGACTTCCCACATACCGCAAGAGACATTAGCTGATCAGTTTACAGATTGCATGGCCAATTTGACTGCTGATAATAGGTTACGTTTCTCTGACGCCGACTTGACTGCTAAAGGGAAGAATCACAATGATGCCCTGCATGTCTCCATTGAATGCAGAGGCACTACTCTTGCTCATGTATTGGTAGATACTGGTTCTTCGTTGAACTTTTTGCCTAAAAAAGCTCTAGACCGATTGGACTGCAAAGGGTTGGAGCTGAAACCAAGTAACATTGTTGTTAGGGCCTTTGATGGGTCTAAGAGAATGGTGCACGGAGAAGTTGATATCCCGATTAAGGTTGGTTCTCAGGTTTTCAACTCTACATTCTATGTGATGGTCATTCGGCCATCTTATTCTTGTTTGCTGGGTCGTCCGTGGATCCTCAAAGCTGGGGCCGTAACCTCAACGCTCCACCAGAAGTTGAAGTACCCAGTGAAAGGGAAGATTGTGACATTTCAAGGAGAGGAGGAATATATGGTGAGCCACCTCAACTCCTTCCGATATGTAGAGATGGACGGGGAGTTCATTGAGACCCCATTTCAACATTTTGAAGAGGTTCCCAAAACACTGGCGTCAGCTGAGACTGTTGTTGAAGATTCTCCTATGAAGATGGCTTCCCTCAAGGATGCTCGGGCTGTTATTGAGAAAGGTGGGTGTGCAAATTGGGGACGACTCCCTGATTTTACACAGAAGACTAAAATTTTGGTTTGGGTTTCACTGCAGAAGCTCAAAGGGCTGTTCGAAATGCACGGATCGGAAGACCTCCCGTGTTCATCAACAACTCGGGAGTGAATGCCATTGAAGACGATGTGGAAGAGTCTGAGTTCGACAGCTGGATCTATCCTACGACTGACGGTGGACCAAGCAACTGGACAGTAAAGGACTTCATCCCTATTACTTTTGTTACCCAATAATGAAACTTTTTGTTTTGAATTTGTAACAGACAATGTCTTAAACTTTATGGCCCGATGTCTTACCCGGGGCTCCGTGGCTTCATTTGTGAGGGTTTTGTGTGTCATCTACATATATCATTAATAAAAGCATTGGACGTTCTCTTGCATTTCAAATTTTGCGCTCCTTGTTTTTCTTTATTATATACTGCAAAACAACTATTTTACACACACTCACGTATACAGGTCTACATCCACTCTGGATCCTACTGGTAACGACTCTGCTACTGCCAGTTATGACTTCGAAAATCCGATCAACTTAGCCAAAGATGAAGGTGGAGATGATTGCGAAGTGCCTGGTGAACTTGCAAGACTGTTACTTCAAGAAGAGAGGGCTATTCAACCACACGAAGAGTCGGTGGAATCAGTGAATCTGGGTACAGACGAGGACAAGAAAGAGGTCAAGATAGGTGCCAATCTGGAGCTTAGTGTGAAGCAACGGTTGATTCAGATGCTGCATGACTACGTTGAGATCTTTGTCTGGTCTTATGAAGATATGCCTGGGTTGGATACCAATAATGTGGTTCACCGCTTGCCTACTAAGGAAGATTGTCCTCCAGTAAAACAGAAGGTCCGCCGAATGCGCCCAGAGATGTCTGAGAAAATCAAGGCTGAAGTGATAAAACAATTTGACGCTGGTTTTCTAGAAGTTACTTCTTACCCTCAGTGGGTGGCCAATGTGGTTCCTGTACCGAAGAAGGATGGCAAGGTTCGAATGTGTGTTGATTATAGGGATCTGAACATGGCAAGCCCCAAGGATGACTTTCCTCTACCTCATATCGACGTTCTGGTTGACAACACCGCTCAACATAAAGTCTTCTCCTTTATGGATGGTTTCTCCGGTTATAATCAGATTAAAATGGCTCCCGAAGACATGGAGAAGACAACCTTTGTTACTCAGTGGGGTACCTTTTGCTATAAGGTCATGCCTTTTGGACTGAAGAACGCTGGGGCAACATATCAACGTGCCATGGTTGTTTTGTTTCATGACATGATCCATCATGATATTGAAGTATACGTCGACGACATGATTGCAAGGTCTCAAACTGAAGAAGAACATATGGACCACCTTCAGAAGTTATTTGACAGGTTGAAGTTGTAAAAGCTGAGGTTAAACCTGAACAAGTGCACCTTCGGGGTGAGATCTGGTAAGCTACTGGGCTTCGTCGTAAGCGACAAAGTTATTCAAGTGGACCCTGCAAAGGTGAAAGCTATACAGGAGATGCCAGCTCCCAGAACAGAGAAAGAAGTCAGAGGCTTTCTAGGATGACTGAATTACATTGCCCGATTCATCTCACACCTGACTGCTACTTGTGAGCTAATCTTCAAACTGCTGAAGAAAGATCAAGTAGTACGTTGGAACGATGAATTCCAGGCTGCTTTCGAAAGGATCAAAGAGTATCTCCAGGAGCAACCCATTCTGATGCCTCCAGTTTAAGGGATACCTCTGATCTTATACTTGACAGTACTCGACAACTCAATGGGGTGTGTACTGGGTCAGCATGACGAGTCTGGCCGAAAAGAGCATGCTATTTATTACCTTAGCAAAAAGTTTACCGACTGCGAGACCCAATACTCGTTGCTCGAGAAAACTTGCTGTGCTTTGACATGGGCTGCTCGCCGGCTGAGACAATATATGTTGACTCACACTACTCTGTTGATATCAAAGATGGATCCAATCAAGTATATCTTCAAAAAGCCAGCCTTGTCCGGAAGAATAGCAAGATGGCTGATGATCTTGACTGAGTATGACATCCAGTACACGACTCAAAAGGCAATCAAGGGAAGTGTGTTGGCAGACCATTTGGCACACCAGGCAGTGGATGATTACCAGTCTATGAGCTTCGAATTCCCAGATGAGAATATCATGTTGGTAACTGATTGTGAGACACCTGGACCGAATGAAGGACCTGAGGAAGGATCTCGATGGTCTATGTACTTTGATGGAGCTTCAAACGCTTTGGGTAATGGCATTGGCGCCGTGATTATATCTCCTAAAGGCTCTCATACTCCATTTATCGCCCGACTATGTTTCAACTGCACCAACAATATGGCGGAGTATGAAGCATGCATCATGGGTCTCCGAGCATCAATTAACCTAAGAATTAAGTTTCTAAGTGTCTTCGGAGATTCCGCTCTCGTGATCAGTCAGATCAAAGGTGAGTGGGATACGAAACATCCAAATCTTATTCCATACAAAGAGTATGTATTGACGTTGCTTCCCCATTTCGAGGAGATAACCTTTGAACACTTCCCTAGAGAGGAGAATCAGTTGGAGGACGCGCTGGCTACGATGTCTTCTATGTTCAAAGTCAATTGGGACAACGAGGCTCCCCAGATTATCATTGAAAGATTGGACGAACCTGCACATTGCTGTGATATTAAGACTGAAGAGGTAACAGAGAAGCCCTGGTTTCATGAGGTGAAAAGGTATCTTGAAGCTCAGGAGTACCCCGAGGGTGCATCTGTTAATGACAAGAAGTTTCTAAGGAGGTTAGCGGCGAAGTTCTTCATCAACAATGGCATTCTTTACAAGCGTAACCATGATTCAACCTTCATGCGTTGTATGGATAAGAATAAAGCAAAAAGGATCATGGAGGAGTTACATGAAGGTACTTTCGGGACTCATTCCAGTGACACACCATGGCAAAGAAGATCCTACGGGCAGGATACTATTGGTCCACAATGGAAGCTGATTGTTATCAGCATTCTCGGACATGTCACAAGTGCCAAGTCTATGCTGATGAGGTGCACATACCTCCAGTACCTATGAATGTCTTGACAACACCTTGGCCTTTTGCAATGTGGGGCATTGATATGATCAGCGAGATCAGACCTACGGCATCCAACAGGCATCGGTTCATCCTGGTGGCAATTGATTACTTTACGAAGTGGGTTGAAGCAGGTTCCTTTGCTACGGTAACCAAGAACGTCGTGGGACGGTTCATTCGGCATAATCTGATCTATCGATACGGTGTACCAGAGAGGATCATTACGGACAATGGTACCAATCTCAATAACAAGATGATCATCGAGCTCTGCGATCAGTTCAAGATACAGCATTATAACTCTTCTCCTTACCGGTCTAAGATGAATGGGGCTGTAGAAGCGGCTAATAAGGACATTAAGAAGATTGTGCAGAAGATGACAGTGACATACAAAGACTGGCATGAGATGTTACCATTTTCTCTTCATGGGTACCGTACCTCAGCACGGACGTCAACAGGGGCAACACCCTACTCCTTGGTATATGGCATGGAGGCAGTCTTGCCCATTGAAGTTCAGATACCCTCTCTTCGGATCATGAAGGATGCAGGTTTGAGTGAAGATGACTGGATTCAGACCCGGCTTGATAAGCTAAACTTAATCAACGAAAAGAGGCTTACTGCTATTTGTCATGGTCAGACGTACCAAAAGCGGATGATCAAGGCATTTAACAAGAAAGTCAGACAACAAGAGTATCAAGTTGGGGATCTGGTAATCAAGCGTATTATCCTACCTCAAGGTGATCCCAGGGGCAAATGGACCCTTACTTATGAAGGGCCATTTGTGGTTAAGAACATTTTCTCAGGAGGAGCTATGATTCTAACCACCATGGATGGTGACGACCTTCCTCACCCCGTCAATGCAGACATAGTAAAAAGATACTACACATAATCAAAGACCCTCTAGGTCGACTGGCCTAGGAAAAAATAAGGGCTTCCCGGCGAACCAAAAGGGTTCGGGCAAAAATAAGGGATGAAAATGAAAAAATCTTTACACCTGACAAGTTGAAAACCTGAAAAGGCGGCTTTGGCAAAAATGGGTATCCCGGTGGACTGAAAACCCGAAAGGGAGGTCCAGGAAAAAATTAGGGATCAAAGCATAACATTATGTCGCATTGGATCACCTTGCAACCAGATTTCGGTATCAGCTATCAAGCTCGGACGACACCAATTAATCTGATCTACCTTCAACCAAGCAGAAAATTGATGAAATGCTCGAAGACATGAAGGCAACAACAGAGTTGGAACCCAGTGGGATTATTCACATAGCTGTTTTGTTTAGTTTTTCACAAATTGTGTAAATTCTATTTGTTCGGCGGCGTTCTCTTACTAGGACGCCAGCCTCTTGTACAAAAGCGCCTATTTACAGGCCAAACTTCAAAATCAATACAATTCATTTTCAAAGAAATTTCAAACTGTTTTTTCCTTTATCTGCTTTGATTTGCAAAGAACGTCCAATGTTCATTTTTGATATATGCATTTGACATTAATTGCTGCTCATAAATATTAACATGTGAAACAAAAAGATGAATCGTTGGTAATAGTAGAAACAGGGGCATAAGAAGTGTTCAAGCTGTGTAGTTGCTCTGTCCACCAGGTACCAGGTATATTCAGTTGAAGAATATGACTAAGATACCATCACTCCCCTCAGAGTAAGACATTAATGGTAGCTCTCCCCAGCTGAGACTTGCAATAGTGAATGAATCAGCAATGCTCTCCCCAAGCAGTTTATCTGCCATCAACACTAAAAAGCTTGATGTCCCCGGCAGTCTTAATATTCCCTATCGAAGTATAAGGATATTCCCCAGCAAAGTATAAGAATGTTCCCAGGAAGAATACAAGATACCCCCCAGTGGAGTCAATATTTTCCCAGCACAATCTGAAAAAAACTTCCCCAAAGGAGTTGAAGCATCATCCCCAGTAGACTCTGGAAGTTTATCCCCAGCGGAGTACAAAAGTAAATCTCCCCAGCCAAGTTCAAAAGATCATTCCCAGCAAATTCAGAGAATTATCCCCACAAAAGTCTAACTGGGTTATCCCCAGCAAGTTGCAACTGAAAGATCATCCCCAACGGAGTTCTTTCCTTTCACAAATAGGAATTCAATCCTCAGCAGATTCAATATCGCCAACAACGGTAATTCATCCCAAGTGGAGTTTATCAGTGGAACCCTCAGCAGAACATCTCTTCCCCACAGAGTAATTCCCCTCTGAGTAATCTCCTCATCAGTTTATTCCCCAACGGAATTATCGTCTCCTGCAACTTTATTCTCGCAATCATCTTCGTTCATCATCCCCAGCGGAAGCGAAGAATCCAACTCTATTCTCCAGTAGCTATCTGGGATTTATTTTCCCCAGCTAAAACATTACATTTCCATACATCATAATACATGCAAATACGCATCATAACGTACAATCTCATTTATTTTGAGAACATCATTGATTGATCCATATCATGCATTGCATACGACTGACCTTTACCTTTCAGGAAAGATGCAGTTAAGTTCTCAGCTATGTCAAAGGCCTTCTCTGGTCTAGGTAAATCGATTCCTAAAGATTTTTCTGATGTCGATCCAGTTGAAGTTATCCCAAGACCTTGCCTGGTCTAATTAAATCGATTCCTGAAGATTTTCTGATGTCGATCCAGTCAAAGGCCTTCTCTGGTCCAGTTAAATCGATTCCTAAAGATTTTTCTGATGCCGATCCAGTTGAAGTTATCCCAAGACCTTTCCTGGTCCAGTTAAATCGATTCCTAAAGATTTCTCTGATGCCGATCCAGTCAAAGGCCTTCTCTGGTCCAGTCAAATCAATCCCTAAAGATTTTTCTGATGCCAATCCAGTTGAAGTTATCCCAAGACCTTGCCTGGTCCAGTTAAATCGACTCCTAAAGATTTTTCTGATGCCGATCCAGTTGAAGTTATCCCAAGACCTTTCCTGGTCCAGTTAAATCGATTCCTAAAGATTTTTCTGATGCCGATCCAGTCAAAGGCCTTCTCTGGTCCAGTTAAATCGATTCCTAAAGATTTTTCTGATGCCGATCCAGTTGAAGTTATCCCAAGACCTTGCCTGGTCCAGTTAAATCGATTCCTAAAGATTTTTCTGATGCTGATCTAGTCAAAGGTCTTCTCTGGTCCAATTAAATCGATTCCTAAAGATTTTTCTGATGCCGATCCAGTCAAAGGGCTTCTCTGGTCCAGTCAAATCGATTCCTAAAGATTTTTCTGATGTCGATCCAGTTGAAGTTATACCAAGACCTTGTCTGGTCCAGTTAAATCGATTTCTAAAGATTTTTCTAATGCCGATACAGTCAAAGTCCAGACCACCTACCAACAGTCTCCAAATGGCATCTGTAAGCTCATTCCCGACATCACAAGGCTGATACCAAGTCATGCGAGTGCAAATTTCTAGGCACTCTAATGTTCAACCATCTTCCACCTTCGGATCACTAAAGGCCCGAAAGCCAATCTATATCCTCAGGTTTAAGAAGATTAAACATGGGCAGCTGTTGTACCCCAAAATTTTCCCTCCCATATTTCCCAAGACATTGCAAGAAAAATCACCAAGTTGCTCAAGATTGCTCAAGAGTTGGACAATCAAGGCACCTCCTAAGGCAGTCAACCTCAAACTAGGGTTTTGTGTTGCATCAAGGTCCTTGAATACAAATGACCACAAGTGCTCCAAAATGTCCTAATATGTTCTCAAGTTCATCCATGTAAAATTTCAAGCCTTGCAGAGGAAGTTTGGTCAGTCAATGGCTCAAGAGGTCCAAAAATCGATTGCGCTAGGGCAAAAGTCAACTGTGACCCAAATACAGTCAAACTTCAATATTTTTTGTGAACATTGTCATTTTAAAGGATAATTCATCATTTGATCAAGGGTTGATCATGATTCATCAAGGATTTCTCAAAATTCATCAAGACTCAAAAGTTGCTAAATTAGGGTTTTGTAGGAAAAGTCAACTCAACTTTGACCAAGCATAACTTTCTCATACTTTATGAGAAATGACCTATCCAAAGCTCATTTTGTAGAGGATGCAATTTACTACAATCCATATTCACACCCCAAGATCTAGAAATTCACTCACAAAAAGTTACAAATTTGGACATTATAGGTCATTTTTGAAAGTCAACAAAAACACCTTTTTTGCCAAAGCTTATAACTTGAGCATGGAATATCAAAATGAGATGAGACCAAAAGGGTTGGTTAGAGGACATATCAAGATTTATAAAAAGTCTCATAACACTTCCAAAAGTTCAAAATTTAATAACTCTTAATTATCATTATGGACATGGTCAAACTCGTATCAAGCCATATCATGCACAAAATATTGGTTTTTGGACAAATTTGGAAGGTTTTTCATGGAGGATCAAATCAAATCCTAAAACATAAATGCATAAGGATTGAGTCCACAAATGTTAACCTAATTCATTCCATATTACTTATACAATGCAAAGGCACGAGAATCAGAACCTAGAGGCTGCTAAATCACAAGAATAAAACTTGAGAAAATTGCAAAAAAGCTTGAAACTGAAATCTGTTTTAGAGGCCGATTCAAAGCAAAATCTCAACACTACTCTCTTGCTGGAAATCCACTAAGTCTATAGTAATCAAAAGCAAGGCCATTCACATCCTCAATCGCGCTGTAAGTCTCCCTGAAAACCGCTCTGCATTTGAAATCGCATACTCATATTCTTGCACTTTCTTGGCGAAATCTTTACATAATCAGGTTTATCATTCCATTTAGAAGCTTTTGGCATTATTTGATTGTGTTTTCGTATCCTGTAACCCTCTAGCCGATTCTAGGGTTCTTGGTATTCGTTTTTGGACGTTTTCTCTACAGGTAAAATCAAGGCTATTAAAGGACATAGATGTGTTCAGGAGGAAGGGACGAGCATGACTGTGGTCGTGGCTTGAGTTTTCATGGCCTAGAACGGGTTTTAGGATGAACCTATGGATTTAGCTGTGGATAAAAATCCGCAGGTAAATAACCAGGTTGTAACGAGGAAGACGATGACGCGTCTTCCCCTGGTTGGTTGGTTCAAATCTCGCGTGTTTTTTTTATAATTCTGGCATAATATTTGTTTTGTTATATAATAATTGTTATCCATTATTTACGACAAATGAAGTGCAGTGGTCCAGTGGTCAAGGGGAGCGTTTCTTAAGGCATTGTTGGCTGGAGGTCAGGGGTTCGATCCCTGCCTCCAGCGCTTTAAATTTTTCTTTGTATTATTGTGCAATCAGGTGCAAACCCATAGAGGAAGCCCATCATACTCCCTCAAATCACCAGGCGCCAGATGGCCTCCAGGCCAAATCTGATGGTCCAGAGGGGAGATCCATCATACACTCAAGTCAGCGCATGTGTGGAGAATCAGCAAAGTCAAATGAGGCTTGCACTATTGGGCCTTGGAAAGTGCTAATCTCACCCCTGATCTGGGCCCAAACCCCTTGGTTATTTCTTTCTTTTTATTTATTTATTTATTGTTTATTATTATTTTTATTTTCTAACTAACCAATTAAAATATTTTTTCTCATAAAATCAAAAACCAAAAAATATATATTATTTATTAAAATTAAATTCAGCATTTTATTTTTGTAAATAAATTTTAATTCAATTAATTTAGTTAATTAGGAAATAACTCTTAATATTTTTGCAATAATTAAAATTAATGTAGAATATTAGGTTTTTACTAACTTTGACCAAATTTATTTTATTTCTTTAAATACTCAAAAATCCAAAAAAACAATATTTTATTAATTAATAAATTTATTAATTTAATTGTCAACTTAATTTAATTTCTTTTAATCCAAAAATAACCAAAAAAAAATCACTTTCTTTCACAAAAAGGGTCAGAACCCTAGAGTGCGCCCGATTTAATTTTCTCGCATGCGATCCATTTATCATATTGATGTAATTGTTTCCGGAATGTAATAGCTTTAAATAGGACTTTAATTATTTTTTGCTTTCTTTTATTTTCCGCATTTTAATTTCAAGGGTTGTTTTTGGCGATGTAAATACCCGACGCCTTGTAATAGTTTAGATTTAATTTCCGCAATTTAATTTCCGCAAATTATTAACTGTTAGATGTTTGATAATAGGGAATGCATGACAAGATCAAATCTTTAACCTAAAATCAACATAGATCACCCATGACATGTACAAAGATAAAATTAACCGAAATAACACACTCGCACATGCGCACTCTTAGGGTACACCTCGCTTGGTTGCCTTCAAACGTGGTGATTGAGTATATGAAGTTTTAGAGGTCTCCCTCTTGTCTAAAGATCATATTTGAAGAAGTAAAAAACACAAGAAGGGGGGTTGAATTGTAAAAACTGGAAATCAATTGCTATCAACACGATATTTTTATCCTGGTTCGTTTGATCTCAAACTACTCCAGTCCACCCGTCAAGGTGATTTCGCCTCTCTCCAACGAGGTCTTAATCCACTATATTCAACTGAATATTACAATCTGCTTTAACAACTGCTAAAGCCTTCTTGATGCAAACCACAAACCGGTTTCTCAAGGAATTACTTTCTTACAAAGAATTGAAATCTAGGTGTGTGAATGTTTTCTACAAAAACTGTTTATCACAACTGTGATACTACACAACTTAAGCTTATGAGAACTAGATTGCTAAAATAATTGAGTAAGGAATTTGAGAGCTTTTAGCAAACTGAGAGTGAGGAAGATGATGAATAGCTTTTTGGCGTGTAGATTGTTGTAGAGCATTAGCCAATTCAATCTACATTGACTTGTTTATATAGCATTGGAAATAGTGTACGTTGGAGTAATAATTCTATTTCAATGCCAATAACATTCTTTCCTTATTAAGCAGATCTTGTCTGGAATGATGCCGTTGGTAATAAATCATCTTGAATGCACAGTACCGTTGCCACGTAAGCGTATTCTGGCTTTGGCTCATTCTGACGCTGCTTAGGTGCTGATGAACTGTTGTTGTCTTTATCAGAGTTCAGATGGTTAAGCGCAGATCTGTTCATCAAGCTTTAGCATAAGCGCAAGTTGATCTTCTGATTCTGGTATCTGATATAAGATCTTCTGATGCTGATGTTGATATCCAATTTTCTGATGCTGATGAGGATGTTCTCATTCTGATACCCATCAGAGTTTCTGTAAAACAGAATGTAATTTTTAGATAGCATATGTGTCTTACATGAATCATACAGTTAATGTATCTTAGCATTTTGTTATCATCAAAACTTAAACTTAGGGTAGTAGATTCAAACTTTGTTCTAACAATCTCCCCCTTTTTGATGATGACAAAAACGAGATATTTTTTAATTGAATATTAGCGTAAAAAGTATCATAGATAACTAAATGATAAGTTGTATCAGAATTAATTAGGAAGTTATCAAAGATAAGGGATAAAGAGATATCAGAGTTTAGATCGGAGATACTCCCCCTGAATTTATTACTTCCCTTTTTAATTCCAAGAGTTCTTCAGGATCAGATCTTTATTGACTTTCTTTGAACATCAGAATATCAGAGCTTCAGATCAGAATATCAGAGCTTCGAGCTTCAGTGTATCAGAGGTGATTAACTTCTTGTACCTGTAGACTTATGCAAAAACAGAAAATGTTCAAGTATATCAGAGTGTTAGAATGTTTGAGACAATTTGTCTCAGTAATCCGTTATTGAAAAATATCATTCTTGTTCTCCCCCTTTTTGTCACAATCAAAAAGTGTAAGTAATATGCTAAAACGATCAGAGCAGAAAAACTTATTATATTGAATTCAGAGCCAGACAAACAGTACAGATGATATGCAAAGAAAACAATGAAAATATCATGAATGAAAAACTAAGGTTGGGGTGGAAAGCGTGTGAACAGAGTCTCCAGCATTGACTTAATCTGATCAAAAGTTTCATTCTGCTTGTGCACCATGCTGACTACTGTATCTATCTTGCTGTCTTGCACATCCATCCTTTCCTTCATCTTCTGATCATTTTCATCCATTCTTTGCTGCAGACGAATATCATTCAGCTTCAGCTCTTCCAGAGTCTGCCTGTCCAAGGTAGCTTGAGAAACGTCAGAAGCAGGAAGCTTCTGAGAGCTTTCTGCAACATCTTCAACTTAACTAACCTCTTCAGCATGAGTTGTCTGATCTTCTTCTGGCTGCACTTTTGAAGCTGGACGCTTCTCAGACCATGGCTCACTATCCAGAAGGAGCACTTCTTCCTTCAGCAGCTTACTTCCAACTTCCTTCAGCAGCTTGCTGAAGTTCTGTTGTGCCTGCTCATAATTGATGTCTTGCAATTTGAGGGCTTCAGCGCGTACCCATATTCTGAAACGTGTCCAGAGTTGGTCTGAGGCAGCAGGATCAATCATTCCAGGACAAACCTGCTTTAGAGAGGCAATCCATTGCTGCAAGCCTGTTTCAAAATTCACAATGCCAGAGCCAACATCTAGCTGTTTTGGTTTGGGAATGGCTATTTTGTTTTTAAGGTCAACAAGACGGTCAAGGATTGTTAAATCGATGAAGGTCCTGCTGTGGTCTTCAGTAGTTTGTTTGGGAGATGGAGTGGGAGAATCAGAAATGATAATTGGACTGTTTGGAGTATTTGGAGGGGTAGTTTCTGGTGAGGATGGCAGCTGGGGTATGTTTATGGTTGTACCACATGGCAGCTGAATTGCCAAGGGTTGTGGCTCAGAGGATTGAGGAGAATGAGGTTCAGGTGGTGGAGTTTCAGAGTGATGAAACTCAGGTTGTGGAGGTGATGGTTGAGGTGAGGGTGGATGAGGTTCTTGTTGAGGAGAGGGAGGAGGAATTGCTGGTTGTGGAGAAGGAGGTGGAATTTCTGGTTGTTGTGGAATTTGTGGTTCTTCTGGTATTGGTGAGAGAGTATGTTCTGGTTGAGGAGAGTGGACAATCTCTGGTTGAGTGTTTGGATTTTCTGAGAGGTGAGCCAAAACACGTTGATCAATTTCAGACAGAACTTTGTCAAGTTCTGATTCTGTTGATGTTGTGGGTTTTGGATTTTTGGAGCGGGATCTCCTAAGAGTCAGTGACTCAGAAGGGTCATCCTCTGGTTCGGTTTCATCAATATTTGGTATGGGGATTGGAAGTTCATGTGAAGCTGGGGTTGGGATTGATGTTGGAATAGCAGAAGAATTTAAAACATTAGCAGCAGATAGATTACCTCTCTTTTTAGGGGTCTGCTGGGATGGTCCTTCTGAAGTGGCCTTTCTTTTCTTCGTCTTCTTCATAGTAACTTCTGGATATTTTGTATTTTCAAAACCAGGGGGTTGGTGCACATAAACCTCTTCTTCTATATAACCATTTAAGAATGCACTCTTGACATCCATCTGATACAGAGTGATGCCTCTATTAACAGCAAATGAAATTAAAAGTCTGATAGATTCTAACCTGGCGACTGGAGCAAAGGTTTCTGTATAATCTATTCCCTCTTGCTGACTATAACCTTGTGCTACCAGTCGTGCTTTGTTTCTGATGACTTCACCTTGTTCATTTAGCTTGTTTCTGAACACCCATCTTGTTCCAATAACGTTGAATCCTTTTGTTCTGGGAACAAGATCCCATACGTCATTTATGGTGAATTGATTCAGCTCTTCTTGCATTGCTAGAATCCAGTCGTTGTCCAGAAGTGCTTCATCAATAGAAGAAGGTTCAATCAGAGACACAAGTCCCATGAGGGTTTCTTCAGAGTTTCTGAAGCTTGCTCTTGTTCTGATTAGATCTTCCTTTCTTCCTAAGATAGTTTCTTCTGGGTGATCCAAGCTGCTTCTGGGTAGTCTCTTCTGAGGTTGATCAACAGCTGTTGTAGGATTACTAGCAATGCTCCTTTCAGATGTTGAAGGAGTGTCTTTGTTGAGAGCTTCTGATGACCTGTCTTCAGAACCTGTAAATTCAACTTCCATACCTACAAAAACTTCATTCTGATTTGACTTTTCAGAGTCAAGCTTATCATCAAAACGAACACTGATTGATTCTTCCACAATCTGTGTTTCTGTATTGTATACTATGTACCCTCTTGAGCGTTCAGAGTATCCTAACATAATACACTTCTGTGCTTTAGAGTCAAACTTGTTCAAATAATTTTTTGTATTTAACATAAAACAAGTACATCCAAATGGATGAAAATATGAAATGTTGGGCTTTCTGTTCTTCCACAATTCATATGGAGTCTTTTCCATAATAGGTCTTATTGAGATTCTATTTTGAATGTAGCACGCTGTGTTTATTGCCTCTGCCCAGAAGATCTTAGCAACGTTTGTCTCATTGATCATGGTTCTGGCCATTTCTTGCAATGTTCTGTTCTTTCGTTCTACAACTCCATTTTGTTGGGGAGTTCTAGGACAAGAGAAATCATGCAGAATGCCTCTGTCATTAAAGAATGACTCAAATTCTTTGTTTTCAAACTCTCCACCATGATCACTTCTGACTTTAACGATTCTAAGATCCTTTTCATTCTGAACTTGTTTACAGAAGGTAACAAACACAGAGTGTGACTCTTCCTTGTGTCTTAAGAACTTTACCCATGTCCATCTGCTATAGTCATCTACGATTACTAACCCATACTTCTTGCCATTGACTGAAGCAGTTTTAACTGGTCCAAATAAGTCAATGTGCAGAAGTTCTAATGGCTTAGAGGTAGAAACAACATTTTTAGCTTTGAAAGAAGGTTTTGCAAACTTGCCTTTCTGACATGCTTCACACAGAGCATCTGAATTGAACTTCAAATTAGGAAGTCCTCTGACCAGATTGAGTTTGTTAATCTGAGATATTCTTCTCAAACTAACATGCCCTAATCTTCTGTGCCAGATCCACTGCTCGTTATTAACAGACAGAAGACACTTTACATTCTGACTTTTCAGTTCAGAAAGTTTGATTTTATAGATGTTGTTTTTTCTCTTTCCATTAAACAGGATAGTCCCATCTTTCTGACTAACAGCTTTACATGATTTTTTATTAAAGATTATATCATAACCGTTATCACTTAATTGACTTATGGATAACAGATTATGCATTAATCCATCTACTAGCAGAACATTATTTATAGAGGGAAGATTTCCATTACCTACAGTTCCAGAGCCAATTATCTTTCCCCTCTGATTGCCTCCAAAGCCAATGTGGCCTCCAGGCTTAAGTTCCAGGCTTTGGAACATATGCCTTCTTCCCGTCATGTGTCGCGAGCAGCCAGAGTCCAGGTACCATGACTGGTGTTTCTGATTTTCTGCTAAAGATATCTGCAACATGTATTATTTTATCCTTAGGTACCCAGATTTTCTTGGGTCCTGATTTGTTAGATTTACCAAAACTCTGGTTGAATTTTGGTTTCACAGAATACTTACTGCTAGTGTATTTAATATCATGTGTGTGACCATACACAAAATGTGAGTTCAGAGGAGTGAGTTCAGAGGAGTGTGTCTAATCTGCTGGTACCTTTCCAGAATTTCATTAAGGCTTTCAGCAAGTTCAGCCTTAGTAAAATTAATTGCAAAGTCAGGAAATACCTCTTCAGTATCTGATTCTGAGTGATTCAGAAGCTTCACTGTCTTCTGAAATGTTGGCCATGAGAGCTATGTTTGCTCTCTCATCATCTGATTCTGAGTCAGCTTCAGACGAGTCAGAGTCATCCCATGTAGCCATGAGAATTTTCTTCTTTTCTCTTCCAAACTTCTTTTTGGGTTTTTCCCTCTGAAGCTTTGGGCAGTCACTCTTATAGTGTCCTTGCTCATTGCACTCATAGCAGATGATGTCCTTGGTGTTTGGCTTTCTGCTTCCTGAGGAGCCTTCAGATCTTCTGTATCCAGAGGAAGAATCTGTCCTTCTGTATCTGGAAGAAGGCTCGTTCTGATCAGATCTTCTGGGATTCCTGAACTTCCTTTGCCTCTGCTTCCACAGTTGGTTCACTCTTCTGGAGAGGAGAGAAAGTTCGTCTTCTTCTGATGAGGATCCATCAAATGTTTCTTCAACTGCCTGCAAAACTTTAGACTCAGATTTTTTGTTAGATTTTAATGCTAAAGGCTTACCTTGCTTCTGAGGTTCATCAACTTCTAGCTCTATCTCATGACTTCTGAGGGAGCTGATAAGTTCCTCCAGAGAAATTTTGTTGAGATCTTTTGCTAGCTTCAGAGTTGTAACCATTGGCCTCCACTGCTTTGGTAAGCTTCTGATGATCTTTTTGACATGATCAGCAGTAGAGTATCCTTTGTCCAGAACCTTGAGACCAGCCACCAGAATTTGGAATCTTGAGAACATTGTTTCAATGGATTCACTTTCTTCCATTTTGAATGCCTCATACTTCTGAATGAGTGGAAGAGCTTTAGTTTCTTTGACCTGAATGTTGCCTTCATGCGTCATTCTGAGTGAGTCAAACATGTTCTTTGCTGTGTCTCTGTTAGAGATCTTTTCATATTCAGCATAGGAGATGGCGCTGAGAAGGATGGTTCTGGCCTTGTGGTGATTTTTGAAGTCATGCTTTTGTTGGTCAGACATTGCTTTCCTGTCAATCTTCTGACCGCTTGCATTCACTGGGTGCGTGTATCCATCTGTCACCATGTCCCACAGATCAGCATCATGTGCCATAAAGAAGCTTTCAATTCTGTCTTTCCAGTAATCAAAGTTTTCTCCATCAAAGACTGGAGGTTTGCCGCTGAATCTGTCTCTGTCTTCATTGTTGTCATTGCTGGTGTGTTGATAAGTTCCTACCATTGTGTTTTTCTGACGCTGGATCTTGTACTGACACGGTTAAATGTTTTAGCTCAGAACCAGGCGCTCTGATGCCAATTGAAGAAGTAAAAAACACAAGAAGGGGGGTTGAATTGTAAAAACTGGAAATCAATTGCAATCAACACGATATTTTTATCCTGGTTTGTTTGATCTCAAACTACTCCAGTCCACCCGTCAAGGTGATTTCGCCTCTCTCCAACGAGGTTATAATCCACTATATTCAACTGAGTATTACAATCTTCTTTAACAACTGCTAAAGCCTTCTTGATGCAAACCACAAACCGGTTTCTCAAGGAATTACTTTCTTACAAAGAATTGAAATCTAGGTGTGTGAATGTTTTCTACAAAAACTGTTTATCACAACTGTGATACTACACAACTTAAGCTTATGAGAACTAGATTGCTAAAATAATTGAGTAAGGAATTTGAGAGCTTTTAGCAAACTAAGAGTGAGGAAGATGATGAATAGCTTTTTGGTGTTTAGATTGTTGTAGAGCATTAGCCAATTCAATCTTCATTGACTTGTTTATATAGCATTGGAAATAGTGTACGTTGGAGTAATAATTCTGTTTCAATGCTAATAACATTCTTTCCTTATTAAGTAGATCTTGTCTGGAATGATGTCGTTGGTAATAAATCATCTTGAATGCATAGTACCGTTGCCACTTAAGGGTGTTCTGGCTTTGGCTCATTCTGACGCTGCTTAGGTGCTGATGAATTGTTGTTGTCTTTATCAGAGTTCAGATGGTTAAGTGCAGATCTATTCATCAAGCTTCAGCATAAGCGCAAGTTGATCTTCTGATATAACATCTTCTGATGCTGATGTTGATATCCAATTTTCTGATGCTGATGAGGATGTTCTCATTCTGATACCCATCAGAGTTTCTGTAAAACAGAATGTAATTTTTAGATAGCATATGTGTCTTACATGAATCATACAGTTAATGTATCTTAGCATTTTGTTATCATCAAAACTTAAACTTAGGGTAGTAGATTCAAACTTTGTTCTAACAATATTTGCCTAGAAACAGTTGCCTCAGAAAAACGATCTAAGACATTAGGGTTACCGCTAAGGCGTACTAACATTGCTTTAGTGACCGCACGTCCCGTAATCGAATTAACCCTTAAACTCCAACGATGGTGCTACCTATTCATCAATAGTGGGATAGAATTGTCTAAAGGACATTAGCATAGATTGATTCCTTTTTCGAGTAGGTAGATGGTTCTTAAGTACTTGCTCTTTCAAAACAAAACAAAACTTTTCGCACTTACACCTTTCAAACAAAAACTCTTTTCAAACCCACAAACACAAAGAAAAGCAAATTTTGAAAACACTTTGAGAAAGTACCTAAGAGCCCGTGGATAACCACGGATAGAAAGGGTTCTAACACCTTCGCTTTCTATAAACTACCCCCCGAACCCGAGAAACATCTCGAAAAAGGAATTTTTCTGTGCTTTTTTCCTTTCCTTGTTGGATAAAATAAAAGACGGTGGAGAATCTTGCTTACCGCGATATTTTGCGAAAGCAAACGCAAAACACAAACCAGCATTCCAAAAAACAGTTAGTTCTTCCCACCGTATCACAGAACTGGCGACTCTGCTGGGGAAATATTAATTAGTGGGGGTGTACCTTAGGAATAGTTCATAATGTTTTCAATTGTTTGCTTTGTATGCATTATATTTGTGGGCTTGTATCAGAGTTACTATAGATCCTAACCCGGATCTGGAGGATACCCTTTAGGTAAGTAGCAATAAACTGTGAGGGAACTGTACGGCGTAGACCGATACGGTTGAAGCAGTAGCTACGTTGGTGTGGCACTTTAGTTTGTACCGATATCCCTTATGTTGGAACAAGGAGAATATGGGTCTTCTAAGGGGTCATTAAGCACCAACTGACCTTAGAACCTTTAAATTGACCAACTTGGCCATAGAACAGTAGCAGTATGCTACACTCATTGAGACTTAACTCTCGCGATGATTCCGGCCGCAAGAAAAGGTTGCTAAACTGGAATTATGACCGATCGAGCGTAGTCAGTGATATTGAGATCCTCTAGAACCCGGTTACTATTTTTAGGACATGTTTAAACCAACTGAACTGAAAGAGGGTAGTACCTAGTGTTGTACCCCAAAATTTTCCCTCCCGTATTCTTCAAGATTTGCCAAGATCAATCTCCAGATGATTCAAAATCTCAAGGATTGCACAGTCCAATTGCCTCCTAACACAGTCAAAATTAGGGTTTTGGTTCTGACAAAGAAATTGAGGTTTCCAAGGGTCCAAACAAGTCCCACATGCCTACATACATTGTCAAGCATCCATATGCCAAGTTTCAAGACTCACAGCATCAAGTTGCACAGTCAAAAACCCTAAATGCTTCACAGTCAACTGCAGGGGCAAAATGGTCATTTGACAGTCAAAAGTCAAAAATATTGGTCAACATATTTTTTTGAAGCCACAAACATCATTTGATCAATTCTTGATCATGATTTCACAAGCATGGCTCAAAAAGTCTCAAGATGCAAAAGTTTCTATTTTTGGACAGTTGAAAAAGTCAACTGCAAATTGACCAGGGCATAACTTTTTCATGGTTCATTAGAAAAATCCCATCAAATGCTCATCTTGAAGGGGATGACATTTCCTACAACTCATCTTCACACTCCAACTTCAAGAAATGCTCTCACAAAAAGTTATCAATTTCAACATTATAGGTCATTTTCAAAAGTCAACAAAAAGGCACTTTAAGTCAAAGACCATAACTTGAGATTTGTAAATCAAAATTACATGGGACCAAAGGCATTGTTTAGAGGACTTCAAGACCTTTCCAAAATGTCCAAGAACATGTTCATAGCTTCAAAATTGAGCAAGATATGCCTTGGAGAAGTTGGGAAAATTTTGGGAACTTTGAAAAGTCAACTTTTCTTCAAAAGCTCCAAAATTGCTAATGGGCCACAAATTCTTCCATGAATCATTACCCAAAGCATATGCACGATCCATTAAGCTCAAAGGGATTTATTTTCTTATTTTTAATTAATTAATTGAATTTTTATTCTTATTTATTCATTTAATTAGTTTTAAATATGAGAAAAATATCAAATCATGCCTTTTAAATCTTTTTTGTGCAGCAAATCAAACTAGGGCAAAGTGGCAAATCGTGCATCAATCAACAAGACCAAATCTTCCATAATTGGCAGGGTTCTCATGGCAAAAAGATTGAAAAAAAATATGGAAAAATCAAATATTGAAAACATTAATACATGGACTTTGGGCTTGTTTTCTTGACATAATTTGCTTCATGTACAAAGGCACAACTCAACCCTATTCATAAAGAGACGCAAAAAACTGCTCAAGAGGCCATAACAAAATTGCAAATTTTCACCAAATTTTGAAAACTGAACTCATAGTTACAGGACGATTCAAGGCTTGAAAAGCATCCTAATATGTTCCTGACATTGCTAGGAATCGATTGCAACCACTTTCCAGTCTCCATACTCCAAGAATTGGTAGAACAGAATCGTCTTCTTCATGAATATGTCCATAATCGTTTTTCAATTTCCATGCATTATTCATGTGTTTTGTTAGTTGATTTACACTAATATTGATGTTCTGAAGCTATTGGTAGCATTTAATTGAACTAACGATGCTTGTATTCAAATATGCCATGGATGAAACCTAGGGTTTCAGAAGCTCCAAATTAGGGGTTCTCACATATGGAAAAATTGGCCCTCAAAACCTATGCCATTGAATTCGTGGTATCAAGACGAAGCAAACTAACACCTCGCGCCCTTTTTATATTGATCCAGATCCTATTCACTATTTTTGCAGGATTCACTTAGTGGGGGTTTAAAAACCCCCGCTACTTGTTTATATTGCAGGTATAAAAAGGAAGAAGACGCATGCGTGTCTTCATGTGGTTGGACAATTCAAATAATTCAGCGCGCTTTTTTGCTTTATACCACTAACGCTTGTTTTCTTTTATAATAATTACGCTTCATTATATTAACAAATGCGCGCATTAGCTCAGATGGTGGCTGAGGTGTCTTGCAGGTACTGGGACCTGGGTTCGATTCCCAGGTCCCCCCATTTAATCCATGATTTTTGTTTCAACACTTTCCTGTGTAGCACTCACTCCATTGCTCACTGTGCACGTTCATGCTTATGCCTGCCAAGTGGCCAGAAGATCCCATCTAATGGCCAAAACGTGAATTCTATGATGCACTCCAGTCAACAGTCATACACCTGAACATGGAAAGTCAAAAAAGGCTTTGATGCAGTGGGCCAAATTGCTTCAAAAAACCTCCTAAATGGGCCTGATACCTCCCATGGTTTGCACCATTTTTTTAATTTTTATTTGATTTTCTTTTAATTCTTTTTAGTGTTTTAATTATTTCTTTTAATTCCATAAAATAACTTTTCATAATATAAAATACAGAAAAATCAAAAAATGTTTATTTTTATTAATATTAATTTCACCATTATTACTTTTGTAAATAAATTTTCACAATTAACTTAGTTTAATTTAGGTTTTTTAAAACTTTAATCTTTTTCTTAATAAATTAAAATATGTAGAAATTAGGGTTTTTAACATTCTCATCTTTTTCTCAAATAAATAATTTTCTCATTATTATTATTATTAATTATTACTTTTGTAAATAAATATGTAAATTAACTAATTAGTGTAAATTAGGTTAACTTATATATTTTTCTTTAATAATTAAAAATATTTAGAACTAGGGTTTCCTTCTAATTTTAATTATTTTCTTATTTTCATTAAATACCAAAAACATAAAAAATATTTCTTTCCTTTTATTAAATAATTAATTAACTTTTAGTTCAATTTAATTTCAAAAGGGTCCAACGCCCTCGAACGTTCTATTTTTATTCTTTTCGCACGTTATTTTATTTTCTTGTGAATATTATGTAATTACTCAAGGCTTGTAATAGTAATTAGGTTTTTTTTTACTTTCCGCATTTTTATTAAAACGGGTCTTTGTAATTTGGCGATGTATAGACCCGCGCCTTGTAATAGCGTAGGATTTATCTTTCCGCATTTAAATTTCTGCACTTTTAAATTCTAATTGCATGAAAGAATGTATGGATAATTAAAAATAACTCGTAACTCACCAATGCCTGATCAAAGATAATTGCTAAACATGAAAACAACACACCAATTCACACACCACTTCTAGGGTACGCCTCACCTGTTGCCTTACCTTCGAAACGTGGTCGTCGAGTATAGGACGTTTTAGTAAGTCCTTATGTCCATGATCCATTTGCCTCGAAATGGTTGCCTCGGATTAAAAAAGGATCAATGGCATAAGGGTAGCTTCTAAGGTGTCCTATTGTTGCTCTGGTGACCACACTGTCCCTAAAAACGAATTGACTCGAACACCTCCAACGGTGGTGCTACCTACCTCTCAATGGTGGGATAGCACTACCTTAAGGACATTTACACAGCCTAATTCCTTAGGGTAGGTAGATGACTCATAGATACTTGCTCTATTCAAAAATAAATCAAAACTCTTTTCACACCGACACTTTCAAAAAGCTTTCAAAACAATTTTTCAAACACTCTTGAGGACTGATACAAGAGTCATTCTGAAATCTTTAAACGAAACTTTTTTCAAACCCACTCACACTTTGAAAAGCAAACATTTTGAAAACACGATGAGCAAGTATCTAAGAGCCCATGGATAACCATGGATAGAAAGGGTGCTAACACCTTCCCTTTCTATAAATCTACCTCCCGAACCGAGAGATAATCTCATAAGGAATTTTGCTGTGCTTTTGTCCTGTCCATGTTGGAGAAAATAAAAGACGATGGCGACTCTTGCTTCCGCGATATTTCGCGAACCAGCGTTAAACAGTCAGTTCTAAATCCACCGATCACAGAACTGGCGACTCTGCTGGGGATATACTTAAAAGTGAGGTGTACCTTAGGATAACTTATACTTGTGTTTTCAATTGCTTTGTTTTGTTTGCTTTATTATTGTGGGCACTGTTTTGGGAGTTCTATAGATCCTAACCCGGATCTGGGGGATACCTTCTTAGAAAGTAGCAACAAGACTGTGAGGGAACTGTGCGGGGTATACCGACACGGTTGAAGTAGTCTGCTACGTTGATGTGGCACTTTGGTGAGTACCGGTAACCCTTGAGTCAAGTCAAGGAGAGTACGGGGCCGCCGCGTGGTGTCGTGAAGCATCAACTGACCTTAGGAACCTTAATTGAACCATCCTGGCCTCTTTAGGGTAGTGAGATAACTGACTTTGGTGCAGTCCGAAGTTGGTTGATACTCGATACTACACTCATTGAGGGTTGTTTTCTTGGAATATTTTGATCGCCAGTTCAGTGGCTAAATCAAAACGATGAACACAGAAAACAATCCAATGATATTAAGATCCTTAGAACCCGGTTACTTTTGATAGGACAGGTTTTGAGCCCACCAACTTCAAGAGGGTAATACCCAGACCCTATGCTGGCCTAAACTCTAAGGGCTGTGGTGTGACTTGTGTGCTTTACCATGTTTGCTTTTGTGAATACTTGTGGTGTGTCCTTATCATAGCATCATAACATCATACAGCATCATATGCATCCACTAACCACTTCAGGGGTTCGAATCTTCATCTTTGTTCTTGTTTTGTAGGACATGGAAACTATCCGCAGAAAGACAATTCAGATCAACCTCGTAAGGGTCCCTCCTCAGCTTAAGGAACTTACATCCAAGATTCCCGAGAGCTCTTCTTTCAGTGAGAAACATGGAAGAATCATCAGTTTGGTCAACACCAACATTGAGGAAGATATGATAAAGGTCCTCTTCCAATTCTTTGACCCTCTGCACCACTGTTTTACTTTCCTGGATTATCAACTGGTGCCTACATTGGAAGAGTTCTCCCGGCTTCTGAAGATCCCTATCCTTAGTCAACCACCCTACAACGGTACGGAAAAGGAACCCAAACTTGAAGAGATTGCTAAAGCCTTACACCTACAACCATCTGACATCAAGGGACATTGGGAAGTTAGAAGTAGTATCAAAGGGTTCTTGGCCAAGTTTCTGTTTGAGAAAGCACAAGAATGTTGGAACTCCCTTGACCTACAAGCCTTTGAAGAAGTTGTGGCCCTCCTTGTCTATGGATTGGTGTTGTTCTCGAATCCCGATCAGCTTATAGATATCAGTGCCGTCAAGATCTTCATGTCCAAGAATCCTATACCTACGTTACTGGGGGACATCCTTCACTCATGTTACACTCGAACCATGAGAAAAAGAGGTGTTCTTATGTGCTGCACTCCTCTCTTGGGAAGGTGGTTTATTTCGCACCTTCCACAATCAGTTTTAAAGAACGAGCGGGATTTGAGATGGTCACAACGATTAATGACTCTTACACATGCAGATATACATTGGTGCTCTCGGTCCAGAGAGGATGTCACTATCATTGATCGTTGCGGGGAGTTTCCTAATGTTCCTTTACTTGGAATCAGAGGAGGTATTACTTACAACCCGTGTCTGGCTTGGAGACAGTTTGGTTATGCTCTGAGGGACGGCCCTCATGACATGTTAATTCCTGACATAGTTTTTGACTTCGACAATGATGCGCAAGGACTTCGCCAGAGATTTATCAGAGCTTGGAGGATGCCCAACAAGATAGACAGTAAGACACTGGGGCACAGGAACTCCATCCCGTTGGAACCTTATCTCAAGTGGGTACGAGCCCGCTCCCAGAAGTTAGTGATGCCATATCCTCATGTTCTCCCTGTGATCAAACAGCCAGTCTTGGAAGGAGAGGTGTCCTACACTATTCAACATCCTGATATGCCTACATCCTGGGAAGAAATGCAGAAAAGTTAGATTCAACTTAAGGAAGAACGAAATTCTCTTGAGTCCAGTCTACATGCTAGTGAAAAGAAGGTCTTGGAGCTCACCCGCCTACTGCACGAGGAAAGGAATCTCAACACTTACATCGCTCCAAAGAGGATGCGCAGTGTCTTTTGGGATTGATTTGCTTTTGTAATGTTTTGCCCATGAGGCCTGGATGTACTGAACAATTATTTCTTAATGATAACGTGTGTTCTTTTTTTGTCTACAACAAATTTGAACTTTCGAACTCTTGAATGCATTGCATAAACACATCATGCATCATGTGCATAGCAGGTACTCTTCTTTTCAGGTTGCTTAATGTTCTTCGCTGTTTATTTCAGCATCATGAACCCTGAATCATCTACCGAGCAATCCATCAAGGCCCTTCAGGCTCAGAACGCCCAGTTCCAGGAGCTGATCATGAGTCTGGCCCAAGAAGAAGAAGAGAACTGTACTGTTTAACATTGGCCGGAGGTTTGGTAACACACTACAGAATGAGGTTGATCAAGCTGGTTCTTCTGTAGGAAAAGGTAGTCCCCAGGGGGGAAGGGTTCCTAGTCCGGTGGTCTCTGACAACGAGACTGATTTTAATGAGGAGCAGTATCCTCCAGCTGAAGACAAGTACAAGCAGTTGGAAGACCGTCTGAATGCCATGGAAATTCAACAAGTGCCTGGGTTGGATTTCGGAGACTTGGGTTTATCTTCTGGTGTGGTGATCCCACACAAGTTCAAAGCGCCATCTTTCGCTAACTATGACGGGGCGTCCTGCCCTAAGCTACATCTCAGATCTTATGTGCGGAAGATCCAGCCGTATACTATGGACAAGAACTTGTGGATCCATTTATTCCAGGAGAGTCTTTCAGGGACTCATCTCGAATGGTTCTATCAGCTGGATGGAACCAAGGTTCGTAACTGGGAGGAATTGGCTACTGCTTTTTACAAGCAGTATCAGTATAATGCCGACCTCGCTCCTACACGTACCCAACTCCAGGGTATGTCGCTAGGATCGGGAGAAGGTTTTAAAGAGTATGCATAGAAGTGGAGGGACCTGGCTGGCAGGGTGCAGCCGCCATTAACCGACCGTGAACTAGTGGACATGTTCTTGGGTACCCTATCTGGGCCGTTCTTCAATCATCTCATCGGTAATTCATCTGCAGGGTTCACAGATCTCATTATGACTGGGGAAAGGATAGAAGCTGGGATGAAATCAGGGAAGATACAGAAAGTTGCGTCCTCAAGTTCTGAGAAGAAGCCTTTCAAAAAGGAAGCCAGTGTTGTGTATGGGCCTAGAAGGCAAAACAAACCAGAATGCCGCCAAGCTGTTAACGCGGTGGTGATTACAAAGCCTGTTGCCGCTCCTCGGCAACCTAACCAACCAAGGGCTGAGAGACCCAGAAGAGAATATACTCGGCTTAGTATGACCTTGTCACAGATCTTGCCGCAACTGCTATCGACCAACTTGGTGACCGTCAGAGAAGCTCCGAAGGTGGTAAACACGACCTCTCCCAAGTATAATCCAAATGCCCGCTGCGCTTATCACTCTGATAGCCCGTGGCATTCTACTGATGATTGCTGGGCCCTAAGAAATAAGGTTCATGACCTTATTGATGCTAAGGAGGTTCAGTTTGAGGCACCAGAGAAACCCAATGTGGTGACAGCTCCCCTACCTGGCCATGGAGTGAATGCTATCAGGGATGGTGACGAAGTGGAAGAATCTGAGTTCAACAGCTGGATTTACCCGACAGCCGACGGTGGACTGAATAATTGGACTGCAAAAGATCACATACCTATTACTTTTGTTACGCAGTAATGAATTCCTTTGTTTCTTTAATTTGTAATGAACAATAAATGGAAACTTTATGGCCCGATGTCTTACCCGGGGCACTGTGGCTTCATTTGTGAGGGCTTATTACTTGTCATTTCCATATATCATGAATAAAGACATTGGACGTTTTTCGCATTTCAAATCTTGTGCTCCCTTTCTTTCTTTCTTTCTTTCTTTATATATTGCAAAACAGCTGTATTTACACACACTCACTCATACAGGTTTCAATCCACTATGGATCTCACTGGTAACGACTCTGCTACTGCCAGTTATGACTTCGAAAATCCGATCAACTTAGCCGAAGACGAAGGTGAAGATGATTGCGAGGTTCCTGGTGAGCTTGCAAGACTGTTACTCCAGGAAGAGAGGGCCATTCAGCCACATGAAGAGCCAGTGGAAACGGTAAATCTGGGTACTGAGACAGACAGAAGGGAAGTTAAGATTGGTGCCAATCTGGAGCTCAGCGTGAAACAATGGTTGATTCAGATGTTGCATGATTATGTGGAGATCTTTGCCTGGTCCTACGAAGACATGCCTGGGTTGGATACCGACATTGTGGTCCATCATTTGCCTACCAAGGAAGACTGCCCTCCGGTTAAACAAAAGGTCCGCCGTATGCGTCCAGAGATGTCCGAGAAGATCAAAGCTGAGGTTATGAAGCAATTTGATGCCGGGTTTCTAGCAGTGACTTCCTACCCTCAGTGGGTTGCCAACGTAGTTCCGGTACCGAAGAAGGATGGTATGGTCAGAATGTGTGTCGATTACAGGGATTTGAATAGGGCAATCCCCAAGGATGATTTCCCTCTACCTCATATCGACGTTCTGGTTGACAATACTGCTCAGCACAAGGTATTCTCCTTCATGGATGGTTTTTCAGGTTACAATCAAATCAAGATGGATCTTGAAGACATGGAAAAGACTACCTTTGTTACTCAGTGGGGCACCTTCTGCTACAAGGTCATGCCATTCGGGTTGAAAAATGCTGGGGCAACCTACCAACGTGCCATGGTTGCTTTATTTCATGACATGATCCATCATGAGATTGAAGTGTATGTCGACGATATGATTGCAAGGTCCCAAACTGAGGAGGAACATCTTGATCATCTGCAGAAATTGTTTGACCGTCTGAAGTTATACAAGTTGAGGTTGAACCCAAATAAGTGCACATTTGGGGTAAGATCTGGAAAGTTGCTAGGCTTCATCGTGAGCGACAAGGGTATTCAAGTGGACCCTGCCAAGGTTAAAGCCATACAAGAGATGCCAGTTCCAAAGACAGAGAAAGAAGTCAGAGACTTTCTAGGACGTATGAATTACATTGCTCGATTCATCTCGCACCTAACAGCTACCTGTGAACCAATCTTCAAGCTGCTGAAGAAAGATCAGGTAGTACGCTGGAATGATGAATGTCAGGCCGCTTTCGACATAATCAAAGAGTATCTCCAAGAACCACCCATCTTTATGCCACCGGTTGAAGGGAGACCTCTAATACTATACTTGACAGTACTTGACAGCTCAATGGGGTGTGTGCTGGGGCAGCATGACGAGTCTGGCCGAAAAGAGCACGCCATTTATTACCTTAGCAAAAAGTTTACCGACTGTGAGACCCGATACTCACTGCTCGAGAAAACTTGCTGTGCTTTGGTATGGGCTGCTCGCCGGCTGAGACAGTATATGTTGACTTACACTACTCTATTGATTTAAAAAATGGATCCGATAAAGTACATATTCGAAAAGCCTGCTCTGTCTGGAAGAATAGCAAGATGGCAAATGATCTTGACAGAATACGACATCCAGTACACGACTCAGAAAGCTATCAAAGGAAGTGTATTGGCAGACCACTTGGCACATCAGGCAGTAGATGACTACCAGTCAATGAACTTTGAGTTTCCAGACGAGAGCATCATGATTATGACTGATTGTGAAGTGCCTGGACCGGATGAAGGACCTGAGGAAGGATCTTGTTGGTCTATGCACTTTGACGGAGCCTCCAACGCTTTGGGTAACGGTATTGGCGCTGTGATCATATCCCCTCAAGGCACTCATACTCCACTTACTGCCCGACTATGTTTCAACTGCACCAACAACATGGCAGAGTATGAGGCATGCATCATGGGTCTTCAAGCTGCGATTGACTTAAGGATCAAGTTTCTGAGTGTCTTCGGAGATTCCGCTCTCGTGATCAATCAGATTAAAGGCGAGTGGGATACGAAACATCCGAATCTTATTCCTTACAGAGAATGTGTGTTGACGTTGATCCCCCATTTCACAGAAATAACTTTTGAACACTTCCCAAGAGAAGAGAATCAGTTGGAGGACGCGTTAGCTACGATGTCTTCTATGTTCAAGGTCAAATGGGACAATGAGGCTCCCCGGATCATTATCTGGAAACTGGACGAACCTGCATACTGTTGTGATCTTGAGGCTGAGGTAGTAACTGAAAAACCCTGGTATCATGAGGTGAAGAGATATTTGGAAGCTAAGGAATACCCGGAAGGTGCATCCATCAATGACAAGAAGTTTCTGAGAAGGTTCGTAGCAAAGTTCTTCCTCAGCAACGGCATTCTGTACAAGCGAAACCATGATTCGACCTTACTGCGTTGTGTGGATAAGACTGAAGCAGAAAGGATCATGGCAGAGCTACATGAAGACACCTTCGGAACACATTCCAGTGGACACACCATGGCAAAGAAAATCCTACGGGCAGGATATTTCTGGTCCACAATGGAAGCCGACTGCTACCAACATTCTCGGACATGTCATAAGTGCCAGATATACGTAGATAAGGTGCATGTTCCTCCAGTTCCTCTTAACGTCCTGACTGCAACCTGGCCTTTTGCGATGTGGGGCATAGATATGATCGGCGAGATTAAACCTACGGCATCCAACGGACATCGCTTCATCCTGGTAGCGATCGATTACTTTACAAAGTGGGTTGAAACAGCTTCCTATGCCACTGTAACCAAGAACGTCGTGGCACGGTTCATTCGACACAACCTGATCTGTCGATACGGCATCCCGGAAAGGATCATCACAGACAATGGTACCAATCTTAATAACAAGATGATCACTGAGCTCTGCGAGCAATTCAAGATACAGCACCACAACTCTTCTCCTTACCGGCCGAAGATGAATGGGCTTGTAGAAGCGGCAAATAAGAATATCAAGAAGATTGTGCAGAAGATGACAGTGACCTATAAAGATTGGCACGAGGTGTTACCGTTTGCTCTTCATGGGTACCGTACCTCAGCAAGAACGTCAACCGAGGCAACACCTTTTTCCTTGGTCTACGATATGGAGGTAGTCTTACCGATCGAAGTGCAGATACCCTCTCTCCGGATAATGAAGGATGCAGATCTGAGCGAAGATGACTGGATCCAGACACGACTTGATCAACTAAACCTAATTGACGAAAAGAGACTCACTGCTATTTGTCATGGTCAGACGTACCAAAAACGGATGATCTGGGCATTTAACAAGAAAGTCAGACCACAAGAGTATCAAGTTGGGGACCTGGTAATCAAGCGCATCATCCTTACTCAAAGTGATCCCAGGGGCAAATGGACCCCCACATACGAAGGGCCATTTGTGGTTAAACATGTGTTCTCAGGAGGAGCCATGATCCTAACCACCATGGATGGTGACGACCTTCCTCACCCCGCCAATGCAGACATAGTAAAAAGATACTACACATGATAAAAGACCCGCTAGGTTGACATACCTAGGCAAAAATTAGGGTTTCCCTGCGAACCAAAAGGGTTCGGGCAAAATGAGGGATGAAATGAAAAAAATCTGTACACCCGGCAAGTCGAAAACCTGAAAAGGCGGCTTGGGCAAAAATGGGTATCCCGGTGGACTGAAAACCCGAAAGGGTGGTCCAGGCAAAAGTTAGGGATTAAAGTGTAATATTATGTCTCATTGGATCACCTTGCATCCAGAATCCGGTATCGACTATCAAGTTCAAACGACATCGATCAATCAGCTTCATCTTCAACTGAGCAGCCAAGTGATGAGACGCTCGAAGATATAAAGGCGATAACAGAGTTGGAACCCAGTGGGATTATTCTTTTCACATAACTGTTTTGTTTTCTTTGTACAAATTGTATAAACTCTGTTGTTCGGCGGCTTTCTCTTACTAGGACGTCAGCCTCTTGTACATAAACGCCTATTTACAGGCAAATTCAAAAATCAATACAAATTCACTTTTCAGATCAATTGCCTTTGTCTGTTTTGTTTTGCGAAGAACGTCCAAGGTTCAATTTTTGATATATGCATTTGACACTAATTTCTAACTCATAAATATTTGCATACGAAACAAAGGATTAATTACAGGTAACATTAGAAACAGGGGCAATAATGAGTTGTCTAAGCGATCTAATTTCTCTGTCCACCAAGGTACCAAGGTAAGTTCGGCTGAAGAATGTAACCAAGATATCTTAATTCCCCAGAGGGTGAGCCAAGATCCAACAATTCTCCCCAAGCAGTTGGTCTCCAATCAGCCCTAACAAGGCACAGTATCTCCTAGCAAGTCAGTGATACTCTCCCCAAGCAGAGTTATACTGTCAGCCTTAAGGAAATTGGGTATCCCTAGCAGATCTCAACATTCCTCAGCGGAGTATGCAAACATTCTTAACAAGCATCCTCGGCAGTCTTGATCTAAGATTGTTCCCCGGCGGTATACCAGACATTCAGTGGAGCCACTTCCCCAGTACATCTCAAAAATTTCCCCAGGAGAGTCCAGTCCAAAAGTTTCCCCAGGAAAGTGGAATCCATCTCCCCAACAAGAAGCTTATCCCCAGTAGATTCTGGAAGCTTGTCACCCACAGAGCACGAACGCATCCCCCGACTTTATTCAGAAGGTTATTTCCCCACCAGGATATAACTGGGTTATCCTCAGCCAATCGCCACGGAAAGATCGTCCCCGACGGAGTCTTCCTATCCCCCAGCGGAGTTCACCAATTCCTTCAACATAACACATCAATGGTATCCCCAGCGAAGTTATCATCAACATCTCAACAAAGTGCCTCTTTCCCCACAGAGCATTCCCCGCAGAGTATTCTATTCACCAAGTTTATTCCCCAACGGAGTCATCTTCTCCTACCGGTATTCTTGCAACCATCATCCCTAGCGGAAACAAAGCACTATCCTTCAACATCAAGCCCAGGATTTGACTTCCCGGCACCCGTCAAGGATTTACTTTCCTAGACGAAAATACATTCATGAACATCACATCTTCATACATTATAGCATGCACATACGCATCATGAACATACAATCTCATTCATTCTGAGAACATCACGCATGTCATACATCATGACATTGCATACAACTAACATTTTGTCTTTTCAGGACAAAGGTCAATACAAAGATAATTACTATCAACTGTCGTGATTCCAGATCCGATTCCTGTATCTTTCTAGGGTGTATCTGTTGACGACTATATTCCAGACTCGATTCATGTATCCTTCCAGGGCACGTCTGAAGAGTTCGAAGATCCGATTCCTGTATCTCGCCAGGGTGTATCTGTTGACGACTACATTTCCAGACTCGATTCCTGTATCTTGCCAGGGCACGTCTGAAGAGTTCGAAGATCCGATTCCTGTATCTTGCCAGGGTGTATCTGTTGACGACTAATTCCAGACTCGATTCCTGTATCCTGCCAGGGCACGTCTGAAGAGTTCGAAGATCTGATTCCTGTATCTTGCCAGGGTGTATCTGTTGACGACTAATTCCAGACTCGATTCCTGTATCCTGCCAGGGCACGTCTGAAGAGTTCGAAGATCCGATTCCTGTATCTTTCCAGGGTGTATCTGTTGACGACTATATTCCAGACTCGATTCCTGTATCCTGCCAGGGCACGTCTGAAGAGTTTGAAGATCTGATTCCTGTATCTCGCAAGGGTGTATCTGTTGACGACTACATTTCCAGACTCGATTCCTGTATCTTGCTAGGGCACGTCTGAAGAGTTCGAAGATCCGATTCCTGTATCTTTCCAGGGTGTATCTGTTGAAGACTAATTCCAGACTCGATTCCTGTATCCTGCCAGGGCACGTCTGAAGAGTTCGAATATTTGATTCCTGTATCTTGCCAGGGTGTATCTGTTGACGACTAATTCCAGACTCGATTCCTGTATCCTGCCAGGGCACGTCTGAAGAGTTCGAAGATCCGATTCTTGTATCTTATCAGGGTGTATCTGTTGACGACTATACCAGACTCGATTCCTGTATCCTGCCAGGGCACGTCTGAAGAGTTCAAAGATCCGATTCCTGTATCTTGCCAGGGTGTATCTGTTGACGACTACATTACCAGACTCGATTCCTGTATCCTGCCAGGGCACGTCTGAAGAGTTCGAATATCTGATTCCTGTATCTTGCCAGGGTGTATCTGTTGACGACTATACCAGACTCGATTCCTGTATCCTGCCAGGGCACGTCTGAAGAGTTCGAAGATCCGATTCATGTATCTTGCCAGGGTGTATATGTTGACGACTACATTACCAGACTCGATTCCTGTATCCTTCCAGGGCACGTCTGAAGAGTTCGAAGATCCGATTCCTGTATCTTGCCAGGGTGTATTTGTTGACGACTATATTCTCCGGACTCGATTCCTGTATCTTGCCAGGGCACGTCTGAAGAGTTTAAAGATTCGATTCCTGTATCCAGCCAGGGCACATCTACATAAAGAGTTTGAAGATCAACTCCTGTAACAGGCCAGGTAATTATTTTTCTTTCTCAGGTACGCAAGTTCTCGCTAAGGAATCTCTTACGCGATCGACACCTAGATGGCATCTGTAAGCCCATCCACATACCAACAATCTCCAAATGGCATCTATAAGCCCATTCCCGACAAAGTTCTGTCAAACTTCCAGATGGCATTTATAAGCCCATCCTCCTATCCATCAGTCTCCAAATGGCATCTATAAGCCCATTCCCACCATCACACTGCTGACATTCTACTATGTGAGTGCAAATTTCTAGGCACTCTAGTGTTCAATCATCTTCCACCTTCGGATTATGAAAGGCACGCCAGCCAATCTACATCCTCAGGTCTAAGAAGATTGAACAGGGGCAACTGTTGTACCCCAAAATTTGCCCTCCCATATTCTTCAAGATTTGCCAAGATCAATCTCCAGATGATTCAAAATCTCTCAAGGATTGCACAGTCCAATTGCCTCCTAACACAGTCAAAATTAGGGTTTTGGTTCTGACAAAGAAATTGAGGTTTCCAAGGGTCCAAACAAGTCCCACATGCCTACATACATTGTCAAGCATCCATATGCCAAGTTTCAAGACTCACAGCATCAAGTTGCACAATCAAAAACCCTAAATGCTTCATAGTCAACTGCAGGGGCAAAATGGTCATTTGACAGTCAAAAGTCAAAAATTTTGGTCAACATCTTTTTTTGAAGCCACAAACATCATTTGATCAATTCTTGATCATGATTTCACAAGCATGGCTCAAAAAGTCTCAAGATGCAAAAGTTTCTATTTTTGGACAGCTGAAAAAGTCAACTGCAAATTGACCAGGGCATAACTTTTTCATGGTTCATTAGAAAAATCCCATCCAATGCTCATCTTGAAGGGGATGACATTTCCTACAACTCATCGTCACACTCCAAGTCCAAGAAATGCTCTCACAAAAAAGTTATCAATTTCAACATTATAGGTCATTTTCAAAAGTCAACAAAAAAGAACTTTAAGTCAAAGACCATAACTTGATATTGGTAAATCAAAATGACATGGGACCAAAGGCATTGGTTAGAGGACTTCAAGACCTTTCCAAAATGTCCAAGAACATGTTCATAGCTTCAAAATTGAGCAAGATATGCCTTGGAGAAGTTGGGAAATTTTTGGGAACTTTGAAAAGTCAACTTTGCTTCCAAAGCTTCAAAATTTCTAATGGGCCACAAATTCTTCCATGAATCATTACCCAAAGCATATGCACGACCCATTAAGCTCAAAGGGATTTATTTTCTTATTTTTAATTAATTAATTGAATTTTTATTCTTATTTATTCATTTAATTAGTTTTAAATATGAGATAAATATCAAATCATGCCTTTTAAATCTTTTTTGTGCAGCAAATCAAACTAGGGCAAAGTGGCAAATCGTGCATCAATCAACAAGACCAAATCTTCCATAATTGGCATGGTTCTTATGGCAAAAAGATTGAAAAAATATATGGAAAAATCAAATATTGAAAACATTAATACATGGACTTTGGGCTTGTTTTCTTGACCTAATTTGCTTCATGTACAAAGGCACAACTCAACCCTATTCATAAAGACACGCAAAAACACTGCTCAAGAGGCCATAACAAAATTTCAAATTTTCACCAAATTTTGAAAACTGAACTCATAGTTACAGGACGATTCAAGGCTTGAAAAGCATCCTAATACGTTCCTGACATTGCTAGGAATCGATTGCAACCACTTTCCAGTCTCCATACTCCAAGAATTGGTAGAACAGAATCGTCTTCTTCATGAATATGTCCATAATCGTTTTTCAATTTCCATGCATTATTCATGTGTTTTGTTAGTTGATTTACACTAATATTGATGTTCTGAAGCTATTGGTAGCATTTAATTGAACTAACGATGCTTGTATTCAAATATGCCATGGATGAAACCTAGGGTTTCAGAAGCTCCAAATTAGGGGTTCTCACATATGGAAAAATTGGCCCTCAAAACCTATGCCATTGAATTCGTGGTATCAAGACGAAGCAAACTAACACCTCGCGCCCTTTTTATATTGATCCAGATCCTATTCGCTATTTTTGCAGGCCTTACTTAGTGGGGGTTTAAAACCCCCGCTACTTGTTTATATTGCAGGTATAAAAAGGAAGAAGACGCATGCGTGTCTTCATGTGGTTGGACAATTCAAATAATTCAGCGTGCTTTTTTGCTTTATACCACTAACGCTTGTTTTCTTTTATAATAATTACGCTTCATTATATTAACAAATGCGCGCATTAGCTCAGATGGTGGCTGAGGTGTCTTGCAGGTACTGGGACCTGGGTTCGATTCCCAGGTCCCCCCATTTAATCCATGATTTTTGTTTCAACACTTTCCTGTGTAGCACTCACTCCATTGCTCACCGTGCACGTTCATGCTTATGCTGCCAAGTGGCCAGAAGATCCCATCCAATGGCCAGAACGTGAATTCTATGATGCACTCCAGTCAACAGTCATACACCTGAACATGGAAAGTCAAAAAAGGCTTTGATGCAGTGGGCCAAATTGCTTCAAAAAACCTCCTAAATGGGCCTGATACCCCCCATGGTTTGCACCATTTTTTTAATTTTTATTTGATTTTCTTTTAATTCTTTTTAGTGTTTTAATTATTTATTTTAATTCCATAAAATAACTTTTCATAATATAAAATACAGAAAAATCAAAAAATGTTTATTTTTATTAATATTAATTTCACCATTATTACTTTTGTAAATAAATTTTCACAATTAACTTAGTTTAATTTAGGTTTTTTAAAACTTTAATCTTTTTCTTAATAAATTAAAATATGTAGAAATTAGGGTTTTTAACATTCTCATCTTTTTCTTAAATAAATAATTTTCTCATTATTATTATTAATTATTACTTTTGTAAATAAATATGTAAATTAACTAATTAGTGTAAATTAGGTTAACTTGTATATTTTTCTTTAATAATTAAAAATATTTAGAACTAGGGTTTCCTTCTAATTTTAATTCTTTTCTTATTTTCATTAAATACCAAAAACATAAAAAATATTTCTTTCCTTTTATTAAATAATTAATTAACTTTTAATTCAATTTAATTTCAAAAGGGTCCAACGCCCTCGAACGTTCTATTTTTATTCTTTTCGCACGTTATTTTATTTTCTTGTGAATATTATGTAATTACTCAAGGCTTGTAATAGTAATTAGGTTTTTTTTTACTTTCCGCATTTTTATTAAAACGGGTCTTTGTAATTTGGCGATGTATAGACCCGCGCCTTGTAATAGCGTAGGATTTATCTTTCCGCATTTAAATTTCCGCACTTTTAAATTCTAATTGCATGAAAGAATGTATGGCTAATTAAAAATAACTCATAGCTCACCAATGCCTGATCAAAGATAATTGCTAAACATGAAAACAACACACCAATTCACACACCACTTCTAGGGTACGCCTCACCTGTTGCCTTACCTTCGAAACGTGGTCGTCGAGTATAGGACGTTTTAGTAAGTCCTTATGTCCATGATCCAGTTGCCTCGAAACGGTTGCCTCGGATTAAAAAAGGATCAATGGCATAAGGGTAGCTTCTAAGGTGTCCTACTGTTGCTCTGGTGACAACACTGTCCCTAAAAACGAATTGACCCGAACACCTCCAACGGTGGTGCTACCTACCTCTCAATGGTGGGATAGCACTACCTTAAGGACATTTACACAGCCTAATTCCTTAGGGTAGGTAGATGACTCATAGATACTTGCTCTATTCAAAAATAAATCAAAACTCTTTTCACACCGACACTTTCAAAAAGCTTTCAAAACAATTTTTCAAACACTCTTGAGGACTGATACAAGAGTCATTCTGAAATCTTTAAACGAAACTTTTTTCAAACCCACTCACACTTTGAAAAGCAAACATTTTGAAAACACGATGAGCAAGTATCTAAGAGCCCATGGATAACCATGGATAGAAAGGGTGCTAACACCTTCCCTTTCTATAAATCTACCTCCCGAACCGAGAGATAATCTCATAAGGAATCTTGTTGTGCTTTTGTCCTGTCCATGTTGGAGAAAATAAAAGACGGTGGCGACTCTTGCTTCCGCGACATTTCGTGAACCAGCGTTAAACAGTCAGTTCTAAATCCACTGATCACACCTAGACTCCTTGCCAGCCTGAAATCTAAGGGCTCTCTGTGTGACTTATGTGCCTTTACCATGTTTGCTATTTGTGGATACCTGTGATGTGCTTACTATCATGACATCATGACATCATAAAGCATACATCTTGCATTTTACTAACCTATTTCAAAGACAGGAGGGAATCATCTTTGTTCTGTTTTGTAGGTCATCATGATGCCTATGCATAGGAATACCATCCGGATTAACTTTGTCCAGGTTCCCACCTTGCTTAAAGAGTTGGTTACGAAGATGCCTGATACTACTTCCTTCATCAGAAGACATGGTTATCTTCTCAGTTTGGTCACTTCCAAATTGGACAAACAGATGATGAGTGTCCTAGTCTAATTCTATGATCCGTTGTACCATTGCTTTACTTTTCAGGACTACCAGTTGGTTCCCACCTTAGAAGACTTCTCTGAGCTACTCGGTATCTCTGTTCTAGAGCAGACCCCGTTTACTGGTTGGGAGAAGGTTCTTAAGCCAGAAGAGATTGCTGCAGCCCTTCACATGACAAAAGAAGAAGTAATGACTAATTGGGAGACTAGAAGTGGAGCAAAGGGCTTACTGACTAAGTTCTTGGTTGGTAAGGCTAACTATTTCTGGGATTGTCTAGACTTCAAGGCATTCGAGGATATTCTGGCTCTTCTGATATATGGCTTGGTGTTATTTCCAAATCCTGACTCCTTTGTTGATGTGAATGCGGTGAAAATCTTCATCTCTCGTAATCCTGTACCCACTCTCTTGGGTGACATTCTGAATCATCTTTACGCCTGTACTGCATGAAAGCGGGGAACCTTGATGTGTTGTGCTCCATTATTGTCGAGGTGGTTTATTTCGCACCTTCCCAAGTCAGTGTTGAAGTACAAAAAAGGCATGGGATGGGCCTATAGGGTTATGTCTCTCTCGCATAATAACATCATCTGGACTCTCAAGGGTATGGACGAGGTGACTATTATTGATCGATGTGGGGAGTACCCCAATGTTCCCCTGATAGGAACCCTTGGAGGAATTTCTTATAACCCATGCTTAGCCTTACGTCAGTTTGGGAGAGCCAGAAGAGAAGGACCACATGAGCTGTTAATGCCTAGTATCATCTTTGATTTTCAAGGGGATAGCGATGAGCAACGTCACAGGTTCATAAAGGCTTGGGATAGAGTTCACCAATCTGGTCCACACGAGTTGGGCCCAAAGACTTCACTTCTGGTGGAGCCATATCTCAGATGGGTCTGTATCCGTGCCCAAAAGCTGGGTATGCCTTATGAAGCCGTCCGGCCTATCATTGTTGAAATTGCTAATGAAGAAGGGGTTCTTCCAACCATCCTCCATCCTTATATGCCCATTGACATTGGGGCACTGAAAAGGTCTTGGATGCAGCTGAGAGAGGAACGGGATTCTTACCGAGAAAAGTTCAACGAGTAAGAGCAGAAGATCCAGAGGTTGACTAGGCAGCTGGAGAACGAGCGGATTCTCAATGATTATGTCCGCACAGACAAGAAGAGACCATGGGAGCATTGATTGGCCTTTGATGATTTCCTTTCCAGTTTTTATTTACTTTTCAATATTTCCTTTCTTGTAACGCCTTAATGGCATCAGTTGAACAATTTGAATTTCAAAGTTTATATTAATAAAGTGTGTTTCCTTTCTGGTTTACAAATTTGAATCTCTCGATTGTCTTTGAAATCATGTCATACGCATTTCATCCCATGCACTTCATAACAGGTACCCATTACAGGTCTCTTATCTTCTTCGCTGTTTATTTCAGTGCTCATTATGTTTGCTGAACCTTTAACTGAGCAAGCAATCAAGGCCCTTCAGGCCCAAAATGCCCAATTTCAAGAGTTGTTCATGAATCTAGCCAAGGGTCAGCAAGACTTGAAGACCCTGATTCTGAAAGAGAAAAAGAAGATGAAGAAGAGGACAATCCTGTTCAACACAGGGCACAGGTTTAGAAACAGGATTCAGAATGAAGTTGAATTGACCACCTCATCTGGAGGGAAAGATAGTCAGGAAGAAAGGAGGGCTCCTAGCCCTGTGTTCTCCGACAACGAGACGGACTTCGACGAAGACCAGTATCCTCCTGCTGAGGATAGATACAAGTAAGTGGAAGACCGGTTGAGTGCTATGGAAGTTCAGAAAGTGCCTGGTCTGGACTTTGGTGATCTGGGTCTATCATCTGGGGTGGTGATTCCCCACAAGTTCAAGGCACCAGCCTTTGCTAAGTATGACGGAGTTTCTTGTCCGAAGCTACACCTCCGGTCATATGTAAGGAAGATTCAGCCTTACACCGCTGATAAAAACCTATGGATCCATTTCTTCCAAGACAGTCTCGCAGGGACTCGGCTTGAGTGGTTTTATCAGTTAGACGGAGCAAGTATCCGCAGTTGGGAAGATTTGGCTACTGCTTTCTACAGGAAGTATCAGTATAACTCTGACCTCGCTCCTACGCGTACCCAGCTCTAGGGTATGTCAATGGGAACGGGAGAAGGTTTCAAAGATTATGCTCAGAAGTGGAGGGACCTCGCCGGAAGAGTACAACCACCCTTGGCTGATCGGGAGCTTGTGGATATGTTTCTAGGGACCCTGTCTGGTCCATTTTTCAACCATCTAATTGGGAGCTCTTCATCTGGGTTTACAGAGCTAATTATGACCGATGAAAGGATTGAGGCTGGTATTAAGGCTGGTAAGATACAAAAGGGTGCCTCATCAAGCACTGAGAAGAAGCCCTTTAAGAAAGAGTCCAGTGCTGTCTACAGTTCGAAAAGACATAATAGACCTGAACACCGCAAAGCTATCAATGAGGTTGTTATTTCAAAACCTGCTGGTGCTCCTCAACACAACCATCAAAAAAAGGATGAGAGGCCCCGAAGGCAGTTCACCCATCTAAACATGACTTTATCTCAGATTCTGCCACAATTGCTGAAGACTAATCTGGTGATTCCAAGGGAAGCCCCGAAGAATCCAAATATAACATCACTGAAGTATAACCCTAATGCTCGCTGTGCTTATCACTCTGATAGCCCGAGGAATAATATAGATGATTGTTGGACTTTTAAGAATAAGATACAGGACTTAATTGATGCTAAGGAGATTGAGTTTGAGGCGCTCGAAAGAACTAATGTTGTGACTGCTCCTATGCCCAAGCATGGAGTGAATGCTATAGATGAAGACTTATTTGTGGTTTCTGTGAATGATGTTGTTACCCCTTTGAGGACTCTGAAGAAGAACCTTTTTCTAGCCGGTTTATTTCCGGGCTATGACGAAGGTTGCCGCATGTGTTCTGTTCTACCTACCGGTTGCCCACTTTTGAAATCAGGTGTTCGATGCCTGATGGATAGTAAATAAATTCTATTTGAGAAGACTGTTGTTCCTGTAGTCCATACTGAAGAAGTTACCATCATTACCATTTTCGACGATTCTTCCAAGGCTCCCTCAACGAATCCTGTTAGAATTACATATGTTCCAAGAACCGTACAATTGGTCATCACTGTTCCGGGGCCCATCCCCTACACCTCTGATAAAGTTGTCCCTTGGCACTATAGGGTTGATGTTTATTTTCATGGAGTTAAGCAAGAATTGGATGTTGATACTGACGTCAGCAATATTGTTGGACCTGCTAAAGTCACCCGTAGCGGAATACTTTTCTCACCTGATATCTCTCCGCCAACTGTCGAAAAACCTATTGTTATTACACCTGCCAGTGTACCTGCTATTATTCCTGTTCAAGTTCCCATTTTTACCCTTGTCGCCGAGTCATCTGACACTCGGGGCAAAGGGACCACCAGTGAGCCTGCCTAGACGGAGGCACCAAAGACGATTACTGTCGAAGCTTCTAAATAAGATATGGAAGAGATTATGAAAATCATCAAAAAGAGTGACTACAATGTAGTTGAATAGCAGGGGCAAACCCCGTCCAAGATTTCTATGTTGTCACTGTTGCTATGCTCAGAGGCCCATGCCAAGGCTCTGATTACCTTCTTGAAGACTGCCCATGTACCACAAGAGACATCAGTTGATCAGTTTACAGATTGCATGGCCAATTTGACTGCTGATAATGGGTTGGGTTTCTCTGACACCGACTTGACAGCTAAAGGGAAGAATCACAACGATGCCCTGCATGTCTCCATTGAATGCAGGGGCACTACTCTTTCTCATGTATTGGTAGATACTGGTTCTTCGTTGAACGTTTTGCCTAAAAAGCTCTAGACCGGTTAGACTGCAAAGGGTTGGAGCTGAAACCAAGTAACATTGTTGTTAGGGCCTTTGATGGGTCTAAAAGAATGGTGCACGGAGAAGTTGATATCCCAATTAAGGTTGGTTCTCAGGTTTTCAACTCTACATTCTATGTGATGGTCATTCGGCCATCTTATTCTTGTTTGTTAGGTCGTCCGTGGATCCACAAAGCTGGGGCCGTAACCTCAACGCTCCACCAGAAGCTGAAGTACCCAGTGAAAGGGAAGATTGTGACAGTTCAAGGAGAGGAGGAATATATGGTGATCCACCTCAACTCCTTCCGATATGTAGAGATGGATGGGGAGTTCATTGAGACCCCATTTCAACATTTTGAAGAGGTTCCCCAAACACTGGCGTCAGCTGAGACTGTTGTTTAAGATTCTCCTATGAAGATGGCTTCCCTCAAGGATGCCCGGACTGTTATAGAGAAAGGTGGGTGTGCAAATTTGGGACGACTCCATGATTTTACACAGAAGACTAACAAGTTTGGTTTGGGTTTCACTGCAGAAGCTCAAAGGGCTGTTCGGAACGCACGGATCGGAAGACCTCCCGTATTCATCAGCAACTCGAGAGTGAATTCCATTGAAGACGATGTGGAAGAGTCTAAGATCGACAGCTGGATCTATCCTACGACCGACGATGGACCAAGCAACTGGACAGCAAAGGACTTCATCCCTATTACTTTTGTTACCCAATAATGAAACTTTTTGTTTTGAATTTGTAACAGACAATGTCTTAAACTTTATGGCCCGGTGTCTTACCCGGGGCACCGTGGCTTCATTTGTGAGGGTTTTGTGTGTCATCTACATATATCGTTAATAAAAGCATTGGATGTTCTCTTGCATTTCAAATTTTGCGCTTCTTGTTTTTCTTTATTATATACTGCAAAACAGCTACTTTACACACACTCACGTATACAGGTCTACATCCACTCTGGATCCTACTGGTAACGACTCTACTACTTCCAGTTATGACTTCGAAAATCCGATCAACTTAGCCGAAGACGAAGGTGGAGATGATTGCGAAGTGCCTGGTGAACTTGCAAGACTGTTACTTCAAGAAGAGAGGGCTATTCAACCGCACGAAGAGCCGATGGAATCAGTGAATCTGGGTACAGACGAGGACAAGAAAGAGGTCAAGATAGGTGCAGATCTGGAGCTTAGTGTGAAGCAACGGTTGATTCAGATGCTGCATGACTACGTTGAGATCTTTGCCTGGTCTTATGAAGATATGCCTGGGTTGGATACCAATATTGTGGTTCACCGCCTGCCTACTAAGGAAGACTGTCATCCAGTAAAACAGAAGGTCTGTCGAATGCGCCTAGAGATGTCTGAGAAAATCAAGGCTGAAGTGACGAAACAATTTGATGCCGGTTTTCTAGCAGTTACTTCTTACCCTCAGTGGGTGGCCAATGTGGTTCCTGTACCGAAGAAGGATGGCAAGGTTCGAATGTGTGTTGATTATAGGGATCTGAACAGGGCAAACCCCAAGGATGACTTCCCTCTACCTCATATCGACGTTCTGGTTGACAACACCGCTCAGCATAAAGTCTTCTCCTTTATGGATGGTTTCTCTGGTTATAATCAGATTAAAATGGCTCCCGAAGACATGGAGAAGACAACCTTTGTTACTCAGTGGGGTACATTTTGCTACAAGGTCATGCCTTTTGGACTGAAGAACGCTGGGGCAACATATCAGCGTGCCATGGTTGCTTTGTTTCATGACATGATCCATCATGATATTGAAGTATACGTCGATGACATGATTGCAAGGTCTCAAACTGAAGAAGAACATCTGGACCACCTTCAGAAGTTATTTGACAGGTTGAAGTTGTACAAGCTGAGGTTAAACCCGAACAAGTGCACCTTCGGGGTGAGATCTAGTAAGCTACTGGGCTTCGTTGTAAGCGACAAAGGTATTCAAGTGGACCCTGCAAAGGTGAAAGCTATATAGGAGATGCCAGCTCCCAGAACAGAGAAAGAAGTCAGAGGCTTTCTAGGACGATTGAATTACATTGCCCGATTCATCTCACACCTGACTGCTACTTGTGAGCTAATCTTCAAGCTGCTGAAGAAAGATCAAGTAGTACGTTGGAACGATGAATTCCAGGCCGCTTTCGAAAGGATCAAAGAGTATCTCCAGGAGCCACCCATTCGGATGCCTCCAGTTTAAGGGAGACCTCTGATCTTATACTTGACAGTACTCGACAACTCAATGGGGTGTGTACTGGGTCAGCATGACGAGTCTGGCCGAAAAGAGCATGCTATTTATTACCTTAGCAAAAGGTTTACCGAATGTGAGACCCGATACTCGTTGCTAGAGAAAACTTGATGCGCTTTGGCATGGGCTGCTCGCTGGATGAGATAGTATATGTTGACTCACACTACTCTATTGATATCAAAGATGGATCCAATCTAGTATATCTTTGAAAAGCCCGCCTTGTCCGGAAGAATAGCAAGATGGAAGATGATCTTGACTGAGTATGACATCCAGTACACGACTCAAAAGGCAATCAAGGGAAGTGTGTTGGCAGACCATTTGGCACACCAGGAAGTGGATGATTACCAGTCTATGAACTTCGAATTCCCGTACGAGAATATCATGTTGGTAACTGATTGTGAGACACCTGGACCGGATGAAGGACCCGAGGAAGGATCCCGATGGTCTATGTACTTTGATAGAGCTTCAAACGCTTTAGGTAATGGCATTGGCGCCATGATCATATCTCCTAAAGGCTCTCATGCTTTGTTTACCGCCCGACTATGTTTCAACTGCACCAACAATATGGCGGAGTATGAAGCGTGCATCATGGGTCTCCGAGCAGCAATTGACCTAAGAATTAAGTTTCTAAGTGTCTTCGGAGATTCCGCTCTCATGATCAGTCAGATCAAAGGCGAGTGGGATACGAAACACCCAAATCTTATTCCTTACAAAGAGTATGTATTGACGTTGCTTCCCCATTTCGAGGAGATAACCTTTGAACACTTCCCTAGAGAGGAGAATCAGTTGGCGGACGAACTGGCTACAATGTCTTCTATGTTCAAAGTCAATTGGGACAACGAGGCTCCCCGGATTATCATTGAAAGATTGGACAAACCTGCATATTGCTGTGATATTGAGAGTGAAGAGGTAACAGAGAAGCCCTGGTTTCATGAGGTGAAAAGGTATCTTGAAGCTCAGGAGTACCCCGAGGGTGCATCTGTTAATGACAAGAAGTTTCTGAGGAGGTTCGCGGCGAAGTTCTTCATCAGCAATGGCATTCTTTACAAGCATAACCATGATTCAACCTTACTGCGTTGTATGGATAAGAATGAAGCAGAAAGGATCATGGCGGAGTTACATGAAGGTACTTTCGGGACTCATTCCAGTGGACACACCATGGCAAAGAATATCCTACGGGCAGGATACTATTGGTCCATAATGGAAGCTGACTGTTATCAGCATTCTCGAACATGTCACAAGTGCCAAGTCTATGCTGATAAGGTGAACGTACCTCCAGTACCTATGAATGTCTTGACAGCACCTTGGCCTTTTTCAATGTGGGGCATTGATATGATCGGCGAGATCAGACCTACGACATCCAACGGGCATCGGTTCATCCTGGTGGCAATTGATTACTTTACGAAGTGGGTTGAAGCAGATTCCTTTGCTACGGTAACCAAGAACGCCATGGCACGATTCATTCAGCACAATCTGATCTGTCAATACGGTGTACCAGAGAGGATCATTACGGACAATGGTACCAATCTCAACAACAAGATGATCACCGAGCTCTGCGATCAGTTCAAGATACAGCATCATAACTCTTCTCCTTACCGGCCGAAGATGAATGGGGGTGTAGAAGTGGCTAATAAGACATTAAGAAGATTGTGTAGAAGATGACAGTGACATACAAAGACTGGCACGAGATGTTACCATTTGCTCTTCATGGGTACCGTACCTCAGCGCGGACGTTAATAGGGGAAACACCCTACTCCTTGGTATATGGCATGGAGGCAGTCTTGCCCATTGAAGTTTAGATACCCTCTCTTCGGATCATGAAGGATGCAGGTTTGAGTGAAGATGACTGGATTCAGACCCGGCTTGATCAACTAAACTTAATCGATGAAAAGAGGCTTACTACTATTTGTCATGGTCAGACGTACCAAAAGCGGATGATCTAGGCATTTAACAAGAAAGTCAGACGACAAGAGTATCAAGTTGGGGATCTGGTAATCAAGCGTATTATCCTACCTCAAGGTGATCCCAGGGGCAAATGGACCCCTACTTACGAAGGGCCATTTGTGGTTAAGAACATTTTCTCAGGAGGAGCTATGATTCTAACCACCATGGATGGTGACGACCTTCCTCATCCCGTCAATGCAGACATAGTAAAAAGATACTACGCATAATCAAAGACCCGCTAGGTCGATTGGCCTAGGCAAAAATAAGGGCTTCCTGGTGAACCAAAAGGGTTCGGGCAAAAATAAGGGATGAAAATGAACAAATATGTACACCCGGCAAGTCGAAAACCTGAAAAGGCGGCTTGGGCAAAAATGGGTATCCCGGTAGACTGAAAACCCAAAAGGGCGGTCCAGGCAAAAATTAGGGATCAAAGCGTAACACTATGTCTCATTAGATCACCTTGCATCCAGACTTTGGTATCAGCTATCAAGCTCGGACGGTACCAATTAATCTGATCTACCTTCAACCAAGCAGCAAAGTGATGAAATGCTCGAAGACATGAAGGCAACAACAGAGTTGGAACCCAGTGGGATTATTCACATAGCTATTTTGTTTAGTTTTTCAAAAATTGTGTAAATTCTATTTGTTCGGCGGCGTTCTCTTACTAGGACGTCAGCCTCTTGTACAAAAGCGCCTATTTACAGGCCAAACTTCAAAATTAATACAATTCATTTTCAAAGAAATTTCAAACTATTTTTTTCTTTATCTGCTTTGATTTGCAAAGAACGTCCAATGTTCATTTTTGATATATGCATTTGACATTAATTGCTGCTCATAAATATTAACATGCGAAACAAAAAGATGAATTGCTGGTAATAGTAGAAACAGGGGCATAAGAAGTGTTCAAGCTGTGTAGTTGCTCTGTCCATCAGGTACCAGGTAGATTCAATTGAAGAATACGACTAAGATACTGTCACTCCCCTCAGAGTAAGATAGTAATGGTAGCTCTCCCCAGCTGAGACTTGCAACAGTGAATGAATCAGCAATGCTCTCCCCAAGCAGTTTATCTTCCATCAACACTAAAAAGCTTGATGTCCCCGACAGTCTTAATATTCCCTATCGGAGTATAAGGATATTCCCCAGCAAAGTATAAGAATGTTCCCTGGCAGAATACAAGATACCCTCCAGTGGAGTCAATATTTTCCCAGCACAATCTGAAAAAAAACTTCCCCAACAGAGTTGAAGCATCATCCCCAGTAGACTCTGGAAGTTTATCCCCAGCAGAGTACAAAAGTTAATCTCCCCAGCCAAGTTCAAAAGATCATTCCCAGCAAATTCAGAGGATTATCCATACAAAAGTCTAACAGGGTTATCCCTAGCAAGTTGCAACTGAAAGATCATCCCCAACAGAGTTCTTTCCTTTCACAAACAGGAATTAAATCCTCAGCAGATTCAATATCGCCAGCAATGGTAATTCATCCCCAATGGAGTTTATCAGTGGAACCCTCAGCAGAACATCTCTTCCCAACAGAGTAATTCCCCTCAGAGTAATCTCCTCATCAGTTTATTCCCCAACGAAATTATCTTCTCCTGCAGCTTTATTCTTGCAATCATCTTCGTTCATCATCCCCAGCGGAAGCGAAGAATCAAACTCTATTCCCCAGTAGCTATCCGGGATTTATTTTCCCCAGCTAAAAAATTACATTTCCATACATCATAATACATGCATATACGCATCATAATGTACAATCTCATTTATTTTGAGAACATCATTGCTTGATCCATATCATGCATTGCATACGACTGACCTTTACCTTTCAGGAAAGATGCAGTTAAGTTCTCAGCTATGTCAAAGGCCTTCTCTGGTCAAGTTAAATCGATTCCTAAAGATTTTTCTGATGTCGATCCAGTTGAAGTTATCCTAAGACCTTGCTTGGTCCAGTTAAATCGATTCCTAAAGATTTTTCTGATGTCGATCCAGTCAAAGGCCTTCTCTTGTCCAGTTAAATCGATTCCTAAATATTTTTCTGATGCCGATCCAGTTGAAGTTATCCCAAGACCTTTCCTGGTCCAGTTAAATCGATTCCTAAAGATTTTTCTGATGCCGATCTAGTCAAAGGCCTTCTCTGGTCCAGTCAAATCGATCCCTAAAGATTTTTCTGATGCCAATCCAGTTGAAGTTATCCCAAGACCTTGCCTGGTCCAGTTAAATCGATTCCTAAAGATTTTTCTGATGCCGATCTAGTTGAAGTTATCCCAAGACCTTGCCTGGTCCAGTTAAATCGATTCCTAAAGATTTTTCTGATGTCGATCCAGTCAAAGGCCTTCTCTGGTCCAGTTAAATCTATTCCTAAAGATTTTTCTGATGCTGATCCAGTTGAAGTTATCCCAAGACCTTTCCTGGTCCAGTTAAATCGATTCCTAAAGATTTTTCTGATGCCGATCCAGTCAAAGGCCTTCTCTGGTCCAGTTAAATCGATTTCTAAAGATTTTTCTAATGCCGATTGAAATTCTGGCTGCAGATACTCAATGTCACGTTCAATGTTATAACACCGTATCTGACTTACTATATGACAGTAAATACAAAAGCAATAAAGAACACAGTCAATTGTTTACCCAGTTCAGTGTGCAACAACACCTACTCTGGGGGCTACCAAGCCAGGGAGGAAATCCACTATAAGAGATTTTAATTCAGGAATAAACCAACCAGTTTATCTCCTTCACTTAAGACCTACCCAATGCAATTCCAATCTAAGTACAACTTAAACCTGAGTTCCTACTCACTCCCCCTCAATCACAGCAGTGATACATAAACCAATTTGACTTAAGAATTGATGAAGACACTCTTCAAAAACAAACACTTTATTAAGCTTCACAGCTTTTTAATCAAGCAACACAATCACTCTTGCTTCACAGCTTTGAGTGATGCACACAACTAACTTGACTCTGCTTCACAGCTTTGGTCAAGGAACATTCAAACACTCTTGCTTCAAAGCTTTGAGTGCTACACAACCCTAACAATTAGAAACCTATTCCAAGGCACTTATCACAATGATAATTGCTTGGAGTACAATAATCAAATCTATACAGATTACAAATGATCTTCTGATCAATCAAGAGGGATCCGTTGAAAACAGCAGCTCTGTTGAATATATAGCAGCTGCAACTTCAGTTAGGGTTTCCACAAAAACCTAGGGTTAATTCCGTTTGACCTAAAGACCAGGTCACAGGACTTTATTAACCAGGTTAGGGTTGAGCTAGGTTACCCCTCAGAAAATGCAGGATTATGTTCAGGAAAGACTGAGTTATTTCCTGAAAAATCTCAGACTTATCCATCCTGCAAACCTGTTAGTTCAGAACAGGATGTCATAACATCTGTTATGACATCTGAGAAAACCTGTCTACTGATTTAGCAAAATGTGATCATTTTGCAAAATGCTCAGATACACACTTATAAACATCAGTACTTCAATTACAATATTTTTCTGCAAAGGTACCTAGTGAGTCATTACAAACTGAACTAGAATGTTATGACATCAGTCATGACATTCACACATACACTTGGGATTTACCAAAAATGCAAGCCAATACCTAAACACCTACAAACTCCCCCTTTGGCAGATTTTTGGCTAAAGACCCTAAGCAATCAGAGACAGATAGCAGCAGAAATAAGTGACAACAGAAAAATAGAATGTCAAGTACTAATTAAGTAAGTACCAAAATATTCTCCCCCTCTTTAGCCACAAATGGGCCAAAGATACATGTTCATAAAATTATACAGTTATCCAAAACAAAATAATAAGAGCAGCAGCAGAAAACAACTGAATACACTTCCAAACTCCACCAGATATCAGCAACCAACCTTCAAGCACTGTCATCAGGCTTCTTTCTTTTCTTGTGAGCAATGTCAGCATTCTTCTCTTTGTTTGATGTCTCAACATTCTTAGAGACATCTGGGTTTGGTTCAGCATTTGAGCTTTCTTGGTTCAGAGGAACAGAAATGCCAGGAACTGAGTGGTTCTCGTTCAGAATTCTTGAAACAATTTTTGCTATTGCTTGATTAACATAGGTTGTCCCTTCCCTATTTGCAATTTCAGGGGGAACTGAAGAAGAAGGATGAGATGGATTACCAGAGGCAGAAGCTTGGGGCTTTCCTGCATGTCTTGTTCTCAACTCTTTGACCTTGGTGGGGTTAGTTCCCACTTTTCTACGAGAAGAGATCTCCAGAACTTCAGAGTCCAGACAAGAGGGGAAGGAAGCAAGGGAGTGTCTATTCAACTTCTTAAAAGAATTGTAGGAAATGAGAAAATACAATTTTAAACCAATCAGAACAGGCATAACTCCTTTGATCCTTGTTTTAAGCAAAATTAATTGCTACAATTCCTCATGTTGGCAAATACCCAGCTTACCCCTTAAGTTTTCAAATTGATTTGCATCCAGAGCCTTGGTAAAAATGTCAGCCAGCTGTAGCTCGGTGGCAACATGTTCCAATTTGATTGTCTTCTCTTCTACAAGGTCTCTGATAAAGTGATGTCGTATGTCAATGTGTTTGGTCCTGCTATGTTGAATGGGATTCTTGGATATGTTGATTGTACTCAGATTGTCACAGTACAATGTCATAACATCTTGTGTGACATTATACTCAGTGAGCATCTGTTTCATCCATATCATTTGAGAGCAGCTACTACCAGCTGCAATGTATTCAGCTTCAGCAGTGGAAAGAGACACACAATTCTGTTTCTTGCTGAACCAGGAAACCAGATTACTTCCCAAGAAGAAACATCCTCCAGAGGTGCTTTTTCTATCATCAGCACTACCAGCCCAATCAGCATCACAGTAGCCAGTCAGAGCTGGTTCACAGCCATGAGTATACATCAATCCATAGTTGTAAGTACCACTTACATACTTCAAAATTCTCTTCACTTGATTGATATGACTGACTTTGGGATCAGCTTGGTATCTAGCACAAACTCCAACTGCAAAGGCAATATCAGGTCTGCTGGCAGTTAAGTACAACAAGCTTCCTATCATGCTTCTGTACAGACTTTGATCCACTTTAACCCCACTTGAGTCTTTGGAAAGCTTTAGATGAGTAGGAGCAGGAGTCCTTTTGTGACTTGCATTCTCCATACCAAACTTCTTTACAATATTCTTAGCATACTTGCTTTGAGATAAGAATATTGAGTCCTCCATCTGTGAGACTTGTAGTCCAAGAAAATAAGTTAGTTCTCCCATGAGACTCATTTCAAATTCAGCCTGCATCTGGTCAGCAAAGTGTTTAACCATATGTTCTGACATTCCTCCAAACACTATGTCATCAACATATATTTGGGCAACCATCAACTTCCCTCCATCAGTTTTGACAAAGAGAGTTTTGTCCAAACCTCCTTTTCTGTAGCCTTTGTCTGAGAGAAACTTTGTTAACCTGTCATACCATGCTCTAGGAGCTTGTTTCAGACCATATAGAGCTTTTCTCAATTTGTAGACATGATCAGGGTGGGTTGGATCCACAAAACCTTTAGGTTGTTCCACATAAGCTTCCTCATTTAAGTACCCATTTAGAAAGGCACTTTTCACATCCATTTGAAATAACTTGAACTTCAGAAGACAAGCAATTGACAACAAGAGTATGATTGATTCCAGCCTGGCTACAGGTGCAAAGGTTTCATCAAAATCAACCCCTTCAACCTGGGTGTATCCTTGAGCAACAAGCCTTGCCTTGTTTCTGGTGACAACTCCTTCAGCATCTGACTTGTTCTTGAATATCCATTTTGTCCCAATGATGTTAGTTCCTTCAGGTCTAGGAACCAGTTCCCAAACTTCATGTTGTTTGAATTGGTTCAGTTCATCTTGCATTGCACCAATCCAATATTCATCAGTTAAGGCTTCCTTGACATTTCTTGGTTCCATTTTGGACACAAAACAAGAGTTTGAGATGATTTCTCTAGATCTTGTGATGACTCCACTATTGGGATCTCCTATGATGAGCTCTTTTGGATGATCCTTCTGAATTCTGATGGAAGGGTTCTTGCTAGCTTCCTTTGATTCAGATTCTGTTGTGGTGGAGTTGGGTAGGTCATTCTGTTGGGTTGAAGTCTCAAAGAATGTCTCAACAGTACAAGGAACATCTATTTCTTCATGATAGTCATCAATTATAACATTTATTGATTCCATCATGGTTTTGGTTCTGGAGTTGAATACTCTATAAGCTCTGCTGTTTGAGGAGTATCCTAGAAATATGCCTTCATCACTTTTGGGGTCCAGTTTTCTTCTTTGTTCACGATCAGACAGAATATAGCATTTGCTGCCAAACACATGGAAGTACTTCACAGTTGGTTTTCTTCCTTTCCAGAGTTCATATATGGTGGATGAGGTTCCCTTTCTCAAGGTGACCCTGTTATGAACATAGCAAGCTGTATTCATAGCTTCAGCCTAAAAATACATAGGAAGTCTTTTGGCATGTAACATTGCTCTGGCAGATTCTTGTATGGTCCTGTTTTTTCTTTCCACAACTCCATTTTGCTGAGGTGTTATAGGAGAAGAAAACTCATGACCGATTCCTTCTGAAGAACAGAAGTCATCAAACTTGTTGTTTTCAAATTCCTTGCCATGATCACTTCTGATTCTGACAATACATCCTTCCTTCTCTCTTTGAATTTTCTTGCACAGTTCTCTAAAAACTTCAAATGCATCTGATTTTTCCCTAATGAAATTAATCCAGGTGAATCTGGAAAAATCATCCACAACCACATAGGCATATCTTTTACCACCAAGACTCTCTACTTGCATTGGTCCCATCAGATCCATATGGAGGAGTTCTAGAACCTTAGAGGTGGTCAGATGTCTTGACTTTGGATGTGACATCCTAGTCTGCTTACCAACCTGACATTCACCACAAACTCTTCCTTCATCAATTTGCAGTTTTGGAATCCCTCTGACTGCCTCCAAGGAGATAATCCTCTTCATACCCCTTAGATGAAGATGGCCAAGTTTTTGGTGCCACAGTTTCACCTCTTTTTCTTCTTTTGCAATGGAACACACAGATGAGAAATTAGTGTTCTCAGGCTCCCACAAGTAACAGTTGTCTTTGGATCTGACTCCTTTCATTACTATCTCTTGTTTGTCATTGATTACAAGGCATTCAGATTTTGAGAAATTTACCTTGAATCCTAGATCACACAGTTGACTGATACTAATGAGATTAGCGGTCAGCCCTTTCACCAGCAGTACTTCATTCAGACTTGGAACTCCAGGGCAGTCCAAATCACCAACTCCTTTGATTTCACCTTTAGCCCCATCTCCAAAGGTCACAAAACTGGTGGTGTGAGGCTTAACATTATTGAGGAGGTTCTTGATTCCAGTCATGTGTCTGGAACATCCACTGTCAAAGTACCAGTCTTCCTTTGCAGAGACCCTCAGGGAAGTGTGAGCTATCAGTGCAGTAGCCTTTTTCTTCCATTGAGGAGCATGTGGTACCTTTTTAGACTTAGGTTTGACACCTGAGTTCTGATTAGGATATCCATGTAATCTGAAGCAGAAGGGCTTTATGTGACCATATCTCCCACAATGATGACATTTCCATCTTCGGTACCTTTTCTTCATATGTCTCTGTTCCTGATGTTGAGAGTTGTGTTGAGACATCTGTTTTGACATTTGCTTACCAGTACCAGATTTCTTTGCTTCCATAAATCCTAGTCCAGATTTATTTCCCACATTTTGTCCAACCTGAAGGATCTCTTCCAATTTGTCTGTTCCATTTGTCAACATCTTGACAGATTTGGTCATTTGATTCAGTTGTGAGTTCAGCAATTGAACTTCTCCTTCTAGACGACTTATAGTTTCAAGATTTGCCCTTTTTCCAGCCTCCAGCTTTATAATGAGTTTTGATTGTTTCTCATTCTGCACACAGACTTCAGTACTTCTGATACACAATTCCTTGTAAGTATCAGCCAGTTCTTCAAAAGTCACCTCTTCATCACTGATGTCACTTTCAGAGGTACAAACACTAGTTAAAGCAGTAACTCGTTTGGCAGTCTCTTCTTCAGAATTACTTTCTGAATCACAGTCAGACCAAGTAACTGTCATTCCTTTTTGTTTCTTAAGAAAGGTAGGACATTCAGCTCGAATATGCCCATATCCTTCACAACCATGGCATTGAATTCCTCTGCCTTGAATTCCCTTCTCTTCTGACCTTGGTCTTCTGCTGGAACTGTCAATGTTAGAGGGAATGTTATGAACATTAGACCTTGACTTTGGATCTATTCTTTTGATGAGTTTGTTGAACTGTCTTCCAAGCATGGCTACAGCTTCTGAAATGTTTTCTTCAACATCAGTGTTGGACATAAGTGCCATGCTCTTGTTCTTCTTGACACCATTATCAGTGATTCCCATCTCAAAAGTCTGAAGAGACCCAATAAGTTCATCCACTTTCAACTTGCTAATGTCCTGGGCTTCCTCTATGGCAGTTACCTTCATTGCAAATCTTTTAGGCAAGGATCTGAGAATCTTCCTCACCAGTTTTTCTTCTGACATCTTTTCTCCCAGTGCTCCTGAGGTGTTGGCAATTTCCAAGATGTTCATGTGAAACTCATGAATGGTTTCATCTTCCATCATTTTTAGATTCTCAAACTTGGTGGTCAACATCTGAAGCCTTGACATTTTTACTTTGGAAGTGCCCTCATGAGTAGTTCTGAGAGTGTCCCAAACTTCCTTGGCCAGTTCATATTGATGTACTAGTCTGAAAATGTTCCTATCAATTCCATTGAACAAGGCATTTAGAGCTTTTGAGTTTCCCAGAGCTAACTCATCTTCTTCTTTACTCCAATCTTCCTCAGGCTTCAGACTGATTGTCCCATCTTTCTCAGTTATGGTGGGATGAATCCATCCTTTGTCAGCAGCTCTCCAAGCCTTTTTGTCCAGAGATTTTAGGAAGGCAATCATACGAGGTTTCCAGTAGTCATAATTAGTTCCATCCAGAATGGGTGGTCTATTTCCAAAAACTCCTTCTTTGTCCATAGTGCCAGAAAGTGATATCCCTAGATCTCACCCAGTAATACAGGCAGGGTGCCCGCTCTGATGCCAATTGAAATTCTGGCTGCAGATACTCAATGTCACGTTCAATGTTATGACACCGTATCTGACTTACTATATGACAGTAAATACAAAAGCAATAAAGAACACGGTCAATTGTTTACCCAGTTCAGTGTGCAACAACACCTACTCTGGGGGCTACCAAGCCAGGGAGGAAATCCACTATAAGAGATTTTAATTCAGGAATAAACCAACCAGTTTATCTCCTTCACTTAAGACCTACCCAATGCAATTCCAATCTAAGTACAACTTAAACCTGAGTTCCTACTCACTCCCCCTCAATCACAGCAGTGATACATAAACCAATTTGACTTAAGAATTGATGAAGACACTCTTCAAAAACAAACACTTGATTAAGCTTCACAGCTTTTTAATCAAGCAACACAATCACTCTTGCTTCACAGCTTTGAGTGATGCACACAACTAACTTGACTATGCTTCACAGCTTTGGTCAAGGAACATTCAAACACTCTTGCTTCAAAGCTTTGAGTGCTACACAACCCTAACAATTAGAAACCTATTCCAAGGCACTTATCACAATGATAATTGCTTGGAGTACAATAATCAAATCTATACAAATTACAAATGATCTTCTGATCAATCAAGAGGGATCCGTTGAAAACAGCAGCTCTGTTGAATATATAGCAGCTGCAACTTCAGTTAGGGTTTCCACAAAAACCTAGGGTTAATTCCGTTTGACCTAAAGACCAGGTCACAGGAATTTATTAACCAGGTTAGGGTTGAGCTAGGTTACCCCTCAGAAAACGCAGGATTCTGTTCAGGAAAGACTGAGTTATTTCCTGAAAAATCTCAGACTTATCCATCCTGCAAACCTGTTAGTTCAGAACAGGATGTCATAACATCTGTTATGACATCTGAGAAAACCTGTCTACTGATTTAGCAAAATGTGATCATTTTGCAAAATGCTCAGATACACACTTATAAACATCAATACTTCAATTACAATATTTTTCTGCAAAGGTACCTAGTGAGTCAGTACAAACTGAACTAGAATGTTATGACATCAGTCATGACATTCACACATACACTTGGGATTTACCAAAAATGCAAGCCAATACCTAAACACCTACACCGATCTAGTTGAAGTTATCCCAAGACCTTGCCTGGTCCAGTTAAATAGATTCCTAAATATTTTTCTGATGTCGATCCAGTCAAAGGCCTTCTCTGGTCCAGTCAAATCGATTCCTAAAGATTTTTCTCATGCCGATCCAGTTGAAGTTATCCCAAGACCTTGTCTGGTCCAGTTAATCGATTCCTAAAGATTTTTCTGATGCCGATACAGTCAAAGTCCAGACCACCTACCAACAGTCTCCAAATGGCATCTGTAATCCCATTCCCGACATCACAAGGCTGATACCAAGTCATGCGAGTGCAAATTTCTGGGCACTCTAGTGTTCAATCATCTTCCACCTTCGGATCACGAAAGGCCTGAAAGCCAATCTATATCCCCAGGTTTAAGAAGATTAAACAGGGGAAGTTGTTGTACCTCAAAATTTTCCCTCCCATATTTCCCAAGACATTGCAAGAAAAATCACCAAGTTGCTCAAGATTGCTCAAGAGTTGGACAGTCAAGGCACCTCCTAAGGCAGTCAACCTCAAACTAGGGTTTTGTGTTGCATCAAGGTCCTTGCATCCAAATGAACACAAGTTCTCCCTAATTTCCTAATATGTTCTCAAGTTCATCCATGTCAAATTTAAAGCCTTTCATAGGAACTTTGGTCAGTCAATTGCTCAAGAGGTCCAAAAATCGACGGTGCTAGGGCAAAAGTCAACTGTGACCCAAATACAGTCAAACTTCAAGATTTTTTGTCAACATTCTCATTGAAGGATAATTCATCATTTGATCAAGTTTTGATCATGATTCATCAAGGATTGCTCAAAATTCATCAAGACTCAAAAGTTGCTAAATTAGGGTTTTGCAGGAAAAGTCAACTCGACTTTTACCAAGCATAACTTTCTCATACTTTATGAGAAATGACCCATCCAAAGCTCATTTTGTAGAGGATGCAATTTCCTACAATCCATATTCACACCCCAAGATCTAGAAATTCACTCACAAAATGTTACAAATTTGGACATTATAGGTCATTTTTGAAAGTCAACAAAAACACCTTTTTTGCCAAAGCTTATAACTTGAGCATGGAATATCAAAATGAGATGAGACTAAAAGGGTTGGTTAGAGGACATATCAAGCTTTCTAAAAAGTCCAATACAACTTCCAAAAGTTCAAAATTGAATAAGTCTTAATTATCATTATGTACATGGTCAAACTCGTATCAAGCCATATCATGCACAAAATATTGGTTTTTGGACAAATTTGGAAGCTTTTTCATGGAGGATCAAATCAAATCCTAAAATATAAATGCATAAGGATTGAGTCCACAAATGTTAACCTAATTCATTCCATATTACTTATACAATGCAAAGGCACGAGAATCAGAACCTAGAGGCTGCTAAATCACAAGAACAAAACTTGAGAAAATTGCAAAAAAGCTTGAAACTGAAATCTGTTTTAGAGGCCGATTCAAAGCAAAATCTCAACACTACTCTCTTTCTGGAAATACACTGAGTCTATAGTAATCAAAAGCAAGGCCATTCACATCCTCAATCGTGCTGTAAGTCTCCCTGAAAACCGCTCTGCATTTGAAATCGCATACTCATATTCTTGCACTTTCTTGGCGAAATCTTTACATAATCAGGTTTATCGTTCCATTTAGAAGCTTTTGGAATTATTTGATTGTGTTTTCGTATCTTGTAACCCCCTAGCCAATTCTAGGGTTCTTGGTATTCGTTTTTGGACGTTTTCTCTACAGGTAAAATCAAGGCTATTAATGGACATAGATGTGTTCAGGAGGAAGAGACGAGCATGACTGTGGTCGTGGCTTGGGTTTTCATGGCCTAGAACGGGTTTTAGGATGAACCTATGGATTTAGCTGCGGATAAAAATCCGCAGGTAAATAACCAGGTTGTAACGAGGAAGACGGTGACGCATCTTCCCCTGGTTGGTTGGTTCAAATCTCGCGCATTTTTTTTATAATTCTGGCATAATATTTGTTTTGTTATATAATAATTGTTATCCATTATTTATGACAAATGAAGTGCAGTGGTCCAGTGGTCAAGGGGAGCGTTTCTTAAGGCATTGTTGGCTGGAGGTCAGGGGTTCGATCCCTGCCTCCAGCGCTTTACATTTTTCTTTGTATTATTGTGCAATCAGGTGCAAACCCATAGAGGGAGCCCATCATACTCCTTCAAATCACCAGGCGCCAGATGGCCTCCAGGCCAAATCTGATGGTCCAGAGAGGAGATCCATCATACACTCAAGTTAGTGCATGTGTGGAGAATCAACAAAGTCAAACGAGGCTTGCACTATTGGGCCTTGGAAAGTGCTGATCTCACCCTTGATCTGGGCCCAAACCCCTTGGTTATTTCTTTCTTTTTATTTATTTATTTATTGTTTATTATTATTTTTATTTTCTAACTAACCAATTAAAATCTATTTTCTCATAAAATCAAAAACCAAAAAATATATATTATTTATTAAAATTAAATTCAGCATTTTATTTTTGTAAATAAATTTTAATTCAATTAATTTAGTTAATTAGGAAATAACTCTTAATATTTTTGCAATAATTAAAATTAATGTAGAATATTAGGTTTTTACTAACTTTGACCAAATTTATTTTATTTCTTTAAATACTCAAAAATCCAAAAAAGTAATATTTTATTAATTTATTAATTTAATTGTCAACTTAATTTAATTTCTTTTAATCCAAAAATAACCAAAAAAATTCACTTTCTTTCACAAAAAGGGTCAAAACCCTAGAGTGCGCCTGATTTAATTATTTTATCGCTTTCTTTTATTTTCCGCATTTTAATTTCAAGGGTTGTTTTTGGCGATGTAAATACCCGACGCCTTGTAATAGTTTAGATTTAATTTCTACAATTTAATTTCGGCAAATTATTAACTGTTAGATGTTTGATAATAGGGAATACATGACAAGATCAAATCTTTAACCTAAAATCAACAGAGATCACCCATGACATGTACAAAGATAAAATTAACCGAAATAACACACTCGCACATGCGCACTCTTAGGGTACACCTCGCTTGGTTGCCTTCGAACGTCGTCATTGAGTATAGGAAGTTTTAGAGGTCGCCCTCTTGTCTAAAGATCATAGTTGCCTAGAAAGAGTTGCCTCGGAAAAATGATCTAAGACATTAGGGTTACCGCTAAGGCGTTCTAACATTGCTTTAGTGACCGCACATCCCTTAATAGAATTAACCCTTAAACTCCAACGATGGTGCTACCTATTCATCAATAGTGGGATAGCATTGTCTAAAGGACATTAGCACAGATTGATTCCTTTTTCGAGTAGGTAGATGGTTCTTAAGTACTTGCTCTTTCAAAACAAAACAAAACTTTTCGCACTTACACCTTTCAAACAAAAACTCTTTTCAAACCCACAAACACAAAGAAAAGCAAATTTTGAAAACACTTTGAGCAAGTACCTAAGAGCCTGTGGATAACCATGGATAAAAAGGGTGCTAACACCTTCCCTTTCTATAATCTACCCCCCGAACCCGATAAACATCTCGAAAAAGGAATTTTTCTGTGCTTTTTTCCTTTCCTTGTTGGATAAAATAAAAGACGGTGGCGACTCTTACTTACCGCGACATTTTGCGAAAGCAAACGCAAAACGCAAACCAACATTCCAAAAAACAGTCAGTTCTTCCCACCGTATCACAGTAACCATGATTCAACCTTACTACGGTGTGTAGACAAGAGCGAGGTAGAAAGGATCATGACAGAGTTACATGGAGGTACCTTCAGAACTCATTCCAGTGGACATACCATGGCGAAGAAAATCCTACGGGAAGGATATTACTGGTCCACTATGGAAGCCGATTGTTATCAGCACTATCGAACCTGTCATAAGTGCCAAGTCTTTGTTGATAAGGTGCATGTACCTCTGGTCCCTCTGAATGTTTTGACAGCTCCTTGGCCCTTTGCAATGTGGGGCATCGACTTGATCGACGAGATCAGACCTACTGCGTCTAACAGGAATCGCTTCATTCTGGTAGCAATTGATTACTTCACAAAGTGGGTTGAGGTAGCTTCCTTTGCTACTGTAACCAAGAACGTCGTGGCGCGATTTATCCGACACAATCTGATCTGTCGATATGGTGTCCCAGAGAGGATTATTACTGACAATGGTACAAATCTCAATAACACTATGATCACTGAGCTCTGCAAACAGTTCAAGATTCAGCATCATAACTCTTCTCCCTATTGGCCGAAGATGAATGGGGCTGTTGAAGCGGCTAACAAGAATATCAAGAAAATTGTGCAGAAGATGACGGTGACATATAAAGACTAGCACGAGATGTTACCATTCGCTCTTCATGGGTACCGTACCTCAGCACGGACCTCGACAGGGGCAACACCCTACTCTTTGGTGTATGGCATGGAGGCAGTCCTACCCATCAAAGTCCAAATACCCTCTCTCAGGGTTATGAAGGATGCGAGTTTGAACGAAGACGATTGGATCCAAACCCAACTTGATCAGCTAAATCTAATCGATGAAAAGAGACTTACTGCTATCTGTCATGGTCAGACGTATCAAAAGCTAATGATCAAGGCTTTTAACAAGAAAGTCAGACGTCAGGAATATTAAGTCGGGGATCTAGTGATCAAACGCATCATATTACCGCAAGGTGATCCCAGAGGAAAAATGGACCCCCACTTACGAAGGGCCATTTGTGGTTAAGAACATTTTTTCGGGAGGAGCTATGATTCTAACCACCATGGATGGTGACGACCTTCCTCACCCCGTTAATGCAGACATAGTGAAAAGATACTACGCATAGTCAAAGACCCGCTAGGTTGACTGGCCTAGGAAAAAATAAGGTTTTCCCGACAAACCAAAAGGGTTCGGGCAAAAGTAAGGGATGGAAATGAAAAAAAACTGTACACCGGGCAAGTCGAAAACCTGAAAAGGCGACTTGGGTAAAAAAGGGTATCCCGGTGGACTGAAAACCCGAAAGGGAGGTCCAGGAAAAAACTAGGGATCAAAGCGTAACACTATGTCTCATTGGATCATCTTGCAACCAGACTTTGGTATCGACTATAAAGCTCAGACGGCGCCAATCAATCTGATCCACCTTCGACCAAGCAGCAAAGTGATGAGACGCTTGAAGATATAAAGGCAATAACAGAGTTGGAACCCGATGGGATTGTTTCACATAGCTGTTTTTCTTTCTTTTACTCAAATTGTTTAATTTCTGTCTTTCGGCGGCGTCCTCTTACTAGAGCGTTCGCCTCTTTGTACAAAACGCCTATGACAGGCTAACTTAAAAAATCAATACAAGTTCATTTCCACAAGAAATTTCAATTTATTTTTTCTTTTTCTGTTTTTTTTTGCAAGAACGTCCAATGATTCATTTTTTATATATGCATTTGAAAATGATTGTTGCTCATAAATATTTACAAGAAACAAAAGAAAATGACTCGTAATACTAAAAGCAGGGAAAACAAGAGGTGCCCAGACCTTACAATTATTCTGCCCATCAGATACCGGGATAGAGCCAACTCGAGAACATGAGTGGTGGTACATACACTCCCTACAGAGTAAAAAGTATCCAAAGACAGTGACGTTAGCTTTCCCGAACAGGACACAACTCTAACTCTCCCCAGCCGAGGTTCACAATCACAAGTGAGTCAGTGAATTTTTCCCCAAGCATAGTTTATTTCTCTCGCAAGCAGAAATTCAATCTATAACAGAAGTCATTATCACCAGAAACGGAAATTCATCCCCAACTGAGTTTATTTCTCCGAATCAGCATATCTATCAACATAGTATCTCCTTTCCAACAGAGTTATTCCCCGCAGAGTCATATTCAGACAGGGTCTCTTCCGGCAGAAAATTCATCAGCCGAATGGATGTGAATCCCCAGTTAATCATCTTTGTTCACCATCCCCAATAGAAGTAGATGCAATATGGTTTTTTTTACAGCAGTCAGGAATACCATTTCTCATACTCTCCAAGTAAGCAGTCAGGGATTTATTTTCCGGGACTCAGATTATTACGTCAACATTTCATGTTCATACATCATGACATGTGCATACATTACATATAACATAATCTCAGTCATTTTGAGAACCTCATTGTGATCGGTGGGAATGAGAACTGACTGTTTTGGAATGCTGGTTCTTGTTTGCGTTTGTTTTCGCAAAATGTCGCGGTAAGCAAGAGTCGCCACCGTCTTTTATTTTATCCAACAAGGAAAGGACAAAAGCACAGAAAAATTCCTTTTTGAGATATTTCTCGGGTTCGGGAGGTAGATTATAGAAAGGGAAGGTGTTAGCACCCTTTCTATCCATGGTTATCCACGGGCTCTTCGGTACTTGCTCATTGTGTTTTCAAAAGTTTTCTTTTCTTTGTGTTTGTGGGTTTTGAAAAGAGTTTTGTTTGAAAGAGAGTGTAATTGCGAAAAGTTTTGTTTTGTTTTAAAAGGAGCAAGTACTTAAGAACCTCTACCTACTCAAAAAGGAATTAAACTGTACAAGTGTCCTTTAGACAGTGTTATCCCACTATTGAGGAGTAGGTAGCACCGTCGTTGGAGTTTTCGGGTCAATTCGATTAATGGGACGTGTGGTCACTAAAGCAATGTTAGGATGCCTTAGCGGTAACCCTAATGTCTTAGATCATTTTTTCCGAGGCAACCGTTTTGAGGCAACTTATGATATTTGGAAATAAAAGACGACCTCTAAAACTTCCTATACTTAATGACCACGTTTGAGGAAACCAAGTGAGGTGTACCCTAAGAGTGCATATGTGCAAAGTGTGTTTTATTGCATGCATTTAGTCTTTGATTAGGGTGGCCTATTTGTTGGTTTTATCTTACCATACACACCTAATTACTAGCATTTGTACAAAGCAATAAAAATGCAAGAAATAAATATCCTACACTATTACAACCATATTGAAAGGGAAGAAAAATGTAAAGGCAAAAACAAAATAAAAAAACAAGGAAAATGAGCTTTTCGACCCAGGCAGCAGCACCCTTCGATTTGCATTATGTTGGCCTCCTTCGATTGGGGATGGCAACAGCAAAGTCACGTCTTTCGATTGGGCCTTGGCAGGGGCGAGGTCCTGTCCTTCGATTGGGCAAAGGCAGCAGCAAGTTGTATCCTTCAACTGGGGCCTGGAAGTCAGTGTATGGTGAAGCCTTCTGGTTCTGCCTTGTTGCCTTCTTCGACTGGAGGTTGAAAGCAGTGATGGAATGCCTTTCGACTGAGCCTGGAAGTTAGTGTATGGTTTTCCTCCTGTTTGTATCTTTAGTTCGACCTGGAGAAAGAGGATAGAAGCCAAAAGCTTCGTTTCCTATTTCCTGTTTCCTGTTTCTTTCATTTCAAGCATTAAATGGCAACATGGCCTGAGGCCATGCTAATATTTGTCTTTCAAACAGTTTAACAGTTAAAGAAAGTTCAGGTAAACAGAAAGCAAAAACGAAAGGGTTTAGCTCTGAAAACATATTCAGTAGGTGGAAACGAAAAGAACCAAAGTGTTATATACATGTTTTGAAATGAAAGGGAAGATTATTCACATACTATGACATGAAACGAAAGGTTCAAGGGTAAGAGTGACTTACCTTGCTGGAGGCTTTGAATGGGTGTGGGACCTTGAGTGGAGGCCCAGGGTTCTGGATTTGAAAGAGGTGGCCAACAGTTGCGCATGGAATGCTGGATTTGAAGGAAGGAAAGAAACAAGTCTTATGTTTCTTTCCAAACTGGATTCGAAGGATACTGAAGAGTATTTGTTCTTCAGAATTGAAGGAAGCAAGTATGTGATTCTGGGTTTTTTCTCACAAATGTTGAAGGGACTTGAGAGATTTATTGTGTTTGATAAAATTTGGGGGATTCGTTCCTCTGGTCCAAAGATCCTCCCTTAAACATGTGTTGGAGCCTCTTATTTATAGGCAAAGTTGGCTGAAGCTTTTGGAGGGAAAACAAAATTATTTGAACAATTTGGGTAAACTGCTCTTTGTAGCTTTCGAGGGACAATGCTTTATTTCCATTTTGGTGCAAGGAATTGGGCAGCGATACAGGTCTGCTGTGCAGCAATTTTGGAGTTTTATGGCCAGTGTACCATGCCTGAACTTGGCAGCAAGCATCTTTGAATATTTCATCCTTTCATTTTGACCCTCCTTCGACCAGATTTTTCTTCCAACATATTATTTGACTTTCTTCCAACAAGTGTCCTTCGAACGAATCACCTTTGTGCATCGTTTGAAGGGGCCAAATGTATCTTAAGGTGGCTCATGTCTAATCGAAAGCCTGCACGCCAGGGGGTACATGTGGTCAAACGAAAGACAAAATGCTCATATTCGAAAGAGACAAATAGGGAGCAAGAGGTGCAAATCGAAGGATGTTAAAAGAGAGCCTTTTGCCTTGGAAATGAAATAGATTACAAGAGGCTCCTTTCCTTGTGAATCCAAACCAAATTGTGTCAGAGGCCCATGCCCAGTCAAAGGATGCAAGCCAAACTTGTGTCGAAAGAGGTCAAAAGGCCAATTGAAGGATGCAAGCCAAGCTTGTGTCGAAAGAGGCCAAAAGGCCAATCGAAGGATGCAAGCCAAGCTTGTGTCAAAAGAGGCCAAAAGGCCAATCGAAGGATGCAAGCCAAGCTTGTGTCGAAAGAGGTCAAAAGGCCAATCGAAGAACACTTTTATTTCTCCAATTTTTTGTCAAAAAAATATTTTTATCTGTTTTCTCCCTTTTTGACAGTTTCCTTTTAATTTTGGTACTGGAAAATTCCAAAGTACTTGTGCAAGCTTGAACCTTGAGAATCCTTGTAAGAAAGGCCTTGAGAATTGAGAGGGCAAATTTTGGGGTATAACAGCTGCCCTTGTTCAATCTTCTTACACCTGAAGAGTTAGATTGGCAAATCTGCCATTTGTGACTTGAAGGTGGAAGATGATTGAACACTAGAGTGCCCAGAAATTTGCACTCGGTGATGTGATGGTAGAGGGAATGGGCTTAAAGATGCCATTTGGAGAGGTGATAGAATCCTGTTGGAGATGGGCTTGTAGATGCCATCCAAGAATTCCTGTTGAATTGTAATTTTGTAAGTTGAAAGAAGGAACCTGTGTAGGGTTTCCAGATGATGAGTCCGTGTAAAACTGCATCTTGGAAGGAAGGAACCTGTGTAGGGTTGACTGATGATGAGTCCGTGTGAAACTGCATCTTGGAAGGAAGGAACCTGTGTAGGGTTGACTGATGATGAGTCTGTGTGAAACTGCATCTTGGAAGGAAGGAACCTGTGTAGGGTTGCCTGATGATGAGTCCGTGTGAAACTGCATCTTGGAAGGAATGAACCTGTGTAGGGTTGCCTGATGATGAGTCCGTGTGAAACTGCATCTCGGAAGGAAGGAACCTGTGTAGGGTTGCCTGATGATGAGTCCATGTGAAACTGCATCTTGGAAGGAAGGAACCTGTGTAGGATTGCCTGATGATGAGTCCGTGTGAAACTGCATCTTGGAAGGAAGGAACTTGTGTAGGGTTGCCTGATGATGAGTCCGTGTGAAACTGCATCTTGGAAGGAAAGAACCTGTGTAGGATTGCCTGATGATGAGTCTGTGTGAAACTGCATCTTAGAAGGAAGGAACCTGTGTAGGGTTGACTGATGATGAGTCCGTGTGAAACTGCATCTTGGAAGGAAGGAATCTGTGTAGGGTTGACTGATGATGAGTCCGTGTGAAACTGCATCTTGGAAGGAAGGAACCTGTGTAGGGTTGCCTGATGATGAGTCCGTGTGAAACTGCATCTTGGAAGGAAGGAACATGTGTAGGGTTGCCTGATGATGAGTCCGTGTGAAACTGCATCTTGGAAGGAAGGAACCTGTGTAGGATTTCCTGATGATGAGTCCGTGTGAAACTGCATCTTGGAAGGAACGAACGTGTGTAGGGTTGCCTGATGATGAGTCCGTGTGAAACTGCATCTTGGAAGGAAGGAACCTGTGTAGGATTGCCTGATGATAAGTCCGTGTGAAACTGCATCTTGGACGGAAGGAACCTGTGTAGGGTTGCTTGATGATGAGTCTGTGTGAAATTGCATCTTGGAAGGAAGGAACCTGTGTAGGATTGTCTGATGATGAGTCCGTGTGAAACTGCATCTTGGAAGGAAGGAACTTGTGTAGGGTTGCTTGATGATGAGTCCATGTGAAACTGAATCTTGGAAGGAAGGAACCTGTGTAGGATTTCCTGATGATGAGTCCGTGTGAAACTGCATCTTGGAAGGAAGGCACCTGTGTAGGGTTGCCTGATGATGAGTCCGTGTAAAACTGCATCTTGGAAAGAGAAGGAACCAGTGTAGGGTTGCCTGATGATGAGTCCGTGTAAAACTTCATCTGAATTTGAGAAGGAACCGGTGTAGGGTTGCCTGATGATGAGTCCGTGTAAAACTTCATCTGAAATTGAGAAGGAACCTGTGTAGGGTTGCCTGATGATGAGTCTGTGTAAAAATGCATCTTGGAAAGAGAAGGAAATGGTGTAGGGTTGCCTGATGATGAGTTCGTGTAAAACTGCATCTGGAAAGAAGGAACCTGTGTAGGGTTGCTTCATGACGAGTCCGTTTAAAACTGCATCTTGGAAAGAGAAGGAACCGGTGTAGGGTTTCCTGACGATGAGTCCGTGTAAATCTTCATCTGAATTTGAGAAGGAACCGGTGTAGGGTTGCCTGATAATGACTCCGTGTAAAACTTCATCTGAAATTGAGAAGGAACCCGTGTAGGGTTGCCTGATGATGAGTCCGTGTAAAACTGCATCTTGGAAAGAGAAGGAAACGGTGTAGGGTTGCTTCATGATGAGTCCGTGTAAAACTGCATCTTGAATGGAAGGAACCGATGTAGGGTTGCTTCATGATGAGTCCATGTAAAACTGCATCTGTAAAGAAGGAACCTGTGTAGGATTGCTTCATGACGAGTCCGTGTAAAACTTCATCTTGGAAAGAGAAGGAACCGGTGTAGGGTTGCTTCATGATGGTCAAATAGATAATTGTCCTGTCTGGTTTCAGGTATTAATCTGGAACTTGAAAAGGTTGATGGTAGCCATCTATTGATTGACCTTTTTCTGAAAAAGGTAAAACGTTAGTTGTATGGAATGTCATGATGTATGAAATGCACGGTGTCATGATGTTCTCAAAATAAATGAGATTGCGTTGTATGCACTTATCATGTATGTAAATAGGATGTATGAAATGCGAAATGTTAATGAATGTACTTTTGTCTGGGAAAATAAATCCTTGACAAATGCTGGGGAGTCGTTAAATCCTAGGCTGTTGTTGAAGAGTATGTGTGTCTTCAATATTTGCTTGGAATGTTTCCACCGGGGATTCCTATTTTGTTGTTTGAGGAGAAACTTAGTTGGGGAATATTGAAAACTCTGTGGGGAGAATGTTTATTCCTGCTTGGGAAAAGAGTTCAGGAGTCTCGGTTGTCCGCTGCTCTACTGGGGAGTCGAAGTTAAACTGATATCTGGTCGGGTCCAGGTTTCACAGTAACTTGCTGGGGATTGTAGAGTAGTCTACTGAGGAAGAGGAGTTGTGGTCCTTTGATTTGTAGTGGTCGGAGAGGAAAACTCAAGTTTGGGAATCCTACCATTTGTTGGGGAAATAAACCATGTTGCTGGTCTGCTAGAGAGGTGACGACTTTGTTGGGGGAAAGTCTTTGAGGATTCTTGAGGTTTTCCCAGCTGGGGGAAGGTTTTCAAAGATTAAACTCTTGCTGGGAGTCATTCTATGAGAAGGATTTTGGGGAGATTTGTCATTGCCCCTAGTAGCAAGTGTTTGTGACATTGCCAGAAAATGTTTAATTGTACGTAACCCTTCACTGAGATTGATGTTCAATGCCCCAAGTGACGGGGATGAAGACCTGCCCCTGGTTACTCTGCACTTCTTTGAGAGATTTCTTGGAATCTTGAATGGACTGCCCCAGGTGTGCTGGATAGTGACATGTCAAGTCCCCCTGTTGATATGAGATTCGTCAATGGAAGCGTCATCCTTCTTGAATTGATTTTGTTCACTGAGAGAGCTTTTGTTCACTGGATATTTATTGTGTGAACTTCTCCGCTGTTAAACAAATAGCCATATGCAAACAATGATATTCAAGTAATGCAAAGTTTATGTTTGTCTTGAAGTTTTTTGAAAATGCGTTTTAGCGAGTAAAGAAATTTTGCTAAGAAAATTCAAACTCAGGATTTAGAGCAAAGCCTTACAGGAGTCAGGATACCTTTTGTAACAGTATGCTTTCGAACTAACCCATGCTTCAATTAGGACTTTCGAAGGGTTGTGACGTGGCTTGGTTCACGGTTTAAGAAACAAAGGATAAAGGCTCAAAGTATATTTGTACCCACCCGCTCTTCGTGATGTTCTTCAATCCTAAACTCAGTTAATTGTGCATTTGAACTCCAAATGAGTCTGGAATGACATTTTTGGTGATGGTTCACACAAGTTGAATTTGTTGGAAGGCAATCATTTTTGCAACATTTTTCATGTTGTTGAGGATTTGTGGCGACCTCGTTCTTTTGATTTGTTATCCCTAACTGTTTGACTGTTCCTGTTTTCGAGATTACAGTCAACGGGATGCCCCAACTTTCTTAAGCCTCCTTTATAGGTTTTGGCTCAGTGGGCTTTTCTCTTTTGAGAGATTGACTGCCTATGAGATAAGGAACCACCACTGTCTTTTGATTCCAAAGGAATGTTTTTGATGTCGTTCGTTGTATTATGAACTGAGAGTTTGCGACTTCAATGCACATCTTTTTTTGAATTAACTGAGAGACTACCCTGCCCCAGGTTTAAATTAAAGGTTTCAATTTGTGTTTAAAACAGAAAACTCCTACTTCTTTGGCTCGAAGGGGTTGACTAGGGATTATCTTCCTTATAACTCCAGTGTTTAGGATTTGAAAGAAACGCCTGTACATCGTCAGCAAGGTCTCTTCAAAAGCATACTGTATGAGATTACGGTATTGTTTTGTCATCCTCCCTCTAAAGGCATATAACTTTTAATAAGAGTTGAATGTCATAAAGTGAGTAAAAAGCATAGTTTAAATATAGTGAAAATGAAAGGATGAATTCAAGACAAACATATGCAATGCATTAATGAAACAAAGTTTTACATTAATAGATAATTGTTTGAATAACAAAAGGAATTACAACTTGAAAATTCAAATGAAACAAAGACGCTCTCAATGATCTGCCAAAGGAGCATTGATTATGCTGGAGTCTCCAGAGGACCAAACTCAATCTCCTTGGCATCAATCAAATTCTGATTCTTGTACTTTAATGCCCAACAATCGTTAGTATCATGCCCGGGACTGTCAAAATGATAAGCACGTTGCATTAGGATTGTAGTTAGGAGAAGAAGTCTTGGGGTTTGGATGAGGTTCTATCAATGCAATCAGATTCATCCTCAACAAGTGTTGCAGCGCTTGAGACAGCGGCATGTTGATGTTGGTGAACTGTCTTTTAGGCTCATCTGGCCTTCATTGATTTCCCTTTTGTTGTTGTTTGTGTGACGCAGAACCAGAGATCAGGACTGCCCCTACGTGTTGGTCACGACGACTCTTTTGACTGTACACAGCATTGGACTCTTTCTTCCCACTGTAAGGCTTTTTCTGAGCATCAGAAGGTGTAGCTTCTTGAATCTTCCCACTTTTGATGCCAGCTTCGACCCTTTCGCCGGTCAGTATTATCTCGGTGAACCCGGCTAAAGAGCTTCTGATCAAGTGTTTGAAGAAAGGCCCTGTCAAAGTTCCCATGAAGATGTCAATCAACTCCCTGTCAGTTAAAGGGTGTTGCACCCTACCAGCTAGATCTCTCCACTTTTGGGCGTATCTGTTGTACCCCAAAATTTGCCCTCCCATATTCTTCAAAATTTGCCAAGTCAAAGCTTCAAAATCTCCCCAAGGGTTGCACAGTTCAAGGGCCTCCTAAACAGTCAAAAACTAGGGTTTTGGTTCTGACAAAGAAAATGAAGTTTCCAAGGGTCCAATCAAGTCCCATATGCCTACAAACATGGTCAAGCATCCTTATACCAAGTTTCAAGACTCACAGCACAAAATTGCACAGTCAAAAACCCTAATTGCACTAAAGTCAACTGTAGGGGCAAAATGGTCATTTGACAGTCAAAAGTTCAAATTTTTGGTCAACATCTTATTTTGAAGCCACAAACATCATTTGATCAATGCTTGATCATGATTCTCAAAGCTTGGCTCAAAAAGTCTCAAGATGCAAAAGTTTCCATATTTGGACAGTTGAAAAAGTCAACTGTAACTTGACCAAGGCATAACTTTCACATGGATTATCAGAAAAATTCCATCCAAAGCTCGTTTTGAAGAGAAAGACATTTCCTACAACTCCTCTTCACACTTCAAGTCCAAGAAATGCTCTCACAAAAAGTTATCAATTTCAACATTATAGGTCATTTTCAAAAGTCAACAAAAAGGGACTTTAAGTCAAAGGCCATAACTTGAGATTGGTAAATCAAAATGACATGGGACCAAAGGCATTGGTTAGAGGACTTCAAGACCTTTCCAAAATGTCCAAGAACATGATCAAAGCTTAAAAATTGAGCAAGATATGCCTTGGGGAAGTTGGGAAATTTTGGATATTTTGAAAAGTCAACTTTGCTTCAAATACCTTAAAATTGCTAATGGGCCTCTTTTTCTTCCAAGATTCATCATCCAAGGCATGTGCACGACCATTTGGCCCAAAGGGAAGTTTTTCATCATTTTTATTTATTTATTTGAATTTTTAATTGCTAATAATTCATTTAATTAATTAAAATATATGAAAAATACCAAACCTAAGTTTTTAAATCTTTTTATGCATGAAATACACTCAATATTTCGTGCATGATCAGATTTGGAAAGAATCAAGGTAATTGAACATGATTTGTATCAAATTTGCATGAAAAAAGATTGAAAAATTATGGCATGAAAATCAAATATTGATTCCATCAATTCATTGATTCTTTGGACAAAAAACTCAACCCTAATCGTTCACACATATATACTAATGCAAACCCTACTCCTAAGAACGTCCCAGCTGCGCAGAAAGACCATAGCCAAGTTTGAGTTTTTTGCCAAAAAATTGAAAATTGAAAACAATATTCTAGCACGATTCAGAGCAAGAGACCAATTGAAAAAGCTTCCTAGTGTATTACTGAACCTAACTGCATTATTTTTCAACCCTTACACGCCCAGAATTGGTATACAAAACTCAAACTGTTTCCAACTTTATGCATATTCGTATTTCAATATTCAAGCATTTCCATTGCATTTTTTTTGTGGATTCATACTAATTGATTGATTCTGAAACTAACCATATGATTTAATTGAGTTTTCACGCATTGTATGAAGAATTACCATTGAAGCACCTTAGGGTTTCAGACCTGAAAAATTGGGGCTTTACATTCAAAGAAAAATTAAGACTCAAGACCCATACCATCAGATTCAGAAGCTTCATGCCAATCAATTCCACATATCGCGCCTAATTTCTAATGCATGGATTCCTATTCGCTATTTTTTTCATACTGTATATAGCGGGGGTTTAAAACCCCCGCAATCTTGTTTATTTTGTTTCAGGGAAAATGCAACAAGGGAGAAGATGATGATGTGTAGGCAGGCGATTGGATCATTTGAATTTCGCGCTGAAATTGACCACTAATTCCTGATTTGCCTTATGTTATTTGTTTCCAATAATATAACCAAAACGCGTAGTTGGAGCAGTTGGCAAAGCATAGTATTGGTAATCTCCAGGACCTGGGTTCGATCCCAGGTCCCCATCCCTTTCCATATTATTTTTCTAATCACGCTTGTGTGTAGTTCGCTTCCAGGGTTCCACCATGCAACTCACAATCCAGGCGTGCCACGCGCTTATTGATACCAATCTAAAGGCTCAGATCTGCTGAATACCATAGGCGTTAGTCAACGAAGTCACATGCTTCCTGAAAAAGTCAAAAGGCCTTGACATAATTGGGCCAGAATTGCTAGGGCTACACCTCCAAATTGGGGACAGAACCCCCCAAGGTATTGTATTTCTTTTCTTTTCTTTATTTTATTTGTTTCAATTATTTCCTTTTTTAATTAATTCCTTTAATTTAATTTATTTTCATAAAATATAAAAATAATATGAAAAATCAGAAAAGTCACAAAAATAAAAATATATTTATTTAATTAATATTTTTTGTAAATAAGTCTCACTAATTAATTAGATTTAAATTTAGGTTTAATTTTAACATATTTTCTTAATAAATTAAAAACTTGTAGAATTAGGTTTTAATTATTTTAATTACTTTTTCTTTTATTTTCTCATCACTAATAATTAATTATTTATTTTTATAAATCAAATTGCATTAAATAATTAGATTAATTTTAGGTTTAATTTTCATATTTTCTCAATAAATAAAAAACTAGAATTAGGGTTAATCTCTCAATTTCATTTAATTCTCATAAAAAAACATAAATGCAAAAAATCTCAAAAAATAATTTCTTCTTTTCTTTAATTTAACTAATTTCATAATTCTAATTTAATTTCATAACAAAGGGCCCAACGCCCTCGCTTCCAATTTTAATTCAATTCGCGCATTTTATTTTATTGCTTTTAAATATTTATGTAATTCTCCCAAAGCCATGTAACTCGGACATTTTATATTTCTTGCATTTTATTTCTTTATTTCATGTCAAATCGGGTCCTGGATTTAATTTGGCGATGTGGACCCGCGCCTTTGTAATAGTTTAGGAACTTTATATTTCTCGCACTTTTTTAATTGTTAATAATGGCATGCAAGAATGAATGACAAAATAAAAACAAAAGCGTAGATCACCCATAACATGACAAAAGACAAAAATATCTGAAAACGACACACAAATCACACACCACCCCTAGGGTACGCCTCACTATTGCCTTGCCCTCGAAAGGTGATCGTCGAGTAGAGGATGTCTTAGTAAGTCCTCATGATCCGGGAACCTGGCATGAGGGTAGCTTCTAAGGTATCTTCCCATTGCTCCGGTGATCACCATGTCCCGAACCTCGAATTGACCCGAACACCTCCAACGGTGATGCTACCTACCTCTCAATGGTAGGATGGCATTACTTTAAAGGACATTTACACAAACGAATTCCTTAGGGTAGGTAGACGACTCTAGATACTTGCTCTAATTTTAAAACAAATCAAAAATACTTTTCACACCGACACCTTTTCAAAAGCTTTCAAAAGCAACTTTTCAAACACTCTTGAGGACCGATACAAGAGTCGAACTGGAATTTTCAAAGAAACTTTTTTTAAACCCACAGTTGAAAAGCAAACAAACAATTTTGAAAACACAAATGAGCAAGTATCTAAGAGCCCATGGATAACCATGGATAGAAAGGGTGCTAACACCTTCCCTTTCTATAATCTACCTCCCGAACCGAGATCAATCTCTAATAAGGAATTTTTCTGTGCTTTTGTCCTTTCCATTTGGAGAAAATAAAATACGGTGGCGACTCTTGCTTCCGCGACATTTCGCGAACCAGCGTTAAACAGTAAGTTCCAGATCCACCGATCACAGAACTGGCGACTCTGCTGGGGAATTAAAGTTAAAGTGAGGTGTACCTTAGGGTTAGTTCATAACTGTGTTTTCAATTGTATTGACTTGTCTGCTTTAAATTTGTGGGTTGCATCGGAGTTACATAGATCCTAACCCGGATCTGGGGGATACCCAGTTTAGGTAGCATAAGCTGTGAGGGACCTGTCCGGCGTAGACCGACGCGGGTGAAACAGTGGCTACGTTGGTGTGGCACCTTGGTCTGTACCGATATCCCTTGTGTTGCAACGAGGAGAATATGGGTCTTCTGAGGAGTCATTAAGCACCAACAACCTTAGAACCTTAATTGACACAACTTGGCCATTAGAACAGTAGCAGTATGCTACGCCCATTGAGGCTAAACTCTCGTGATGGTTCTGGCCGCAAGAAAAGATTGCGATGCTGGAGTTATGACCGATTGAGGGTAGTCAATGATATTGGGATCCTCTAAGAACCCGGTTACTTTGATAGGACAGGTATGAACCAACAAACTGAAAGAGGGTAGTACCTAGACCTCATGCTGGCCTAAACTTTAAGGGTCTGTCTTGTGTGACTTGTGTGCCTTACCATGTTTGCCTTTGTATCTATTTGTGGTGTGCTTTATCATAACATCATAACATCATGAGCATTGCATGCATCCTGCATAAGGACTGACCATTTCAAAGACAAGAGGGTTTCACCTTTGCTCTGTTTTGTAGGACATCATGATGCCTATGCGAAGGAATACTATCTGGTTCAACTTTGTTCACTCACCTGAGTTTCTTGAAGAGTTGGTTAGCAGAATTCCAAATACCACTTCCTTCATTCAGAGGCATGGTTCTCTTCTCAGTTTAGTCACTGCAAAGCGGGATCAACAGTTGATGAGTGTTCTGACCCAGTTCTATGACCCTCTGTACCAGTGCTTCACCTTTCAAGACTTCCAGCTGGTCCCTACCCTGGAAGAGTTCTCTGATTTGCTTGGTATCCCTATCTTGGATCAGACTCCCTTTACTGGTTGGGAAAAGACCCTCAGGCTTGAGGAGGTTGCTGCAGCTCTTCCCTTGACACATCAAGAGGTAATGGACAACTGGGTAACTAGAAGCGGAGTTAAGGGTTTCCTGGCCAAGTTTCTGATTGGTAAAGCTAATAGTTTCTGGAACGACCTGGACTTTAGGGCATATGAAGACATCTTGGCTCTCTTGATCTATGGGTTAGTTTTGTTTCCTAACCCTGACAACTTCATCAATGTCACTGCCATAAGGATCTTCATGTCTCAGAATCCTGTGCCCACTCTCTTGGGTGACATCCTGCAACAACTTCATGCTCGTACCACCCGAAGACGAGGAACTCTATGGTGTTGTATCCCTTTGTTGGTGAGGTGGTTTATTTCGCACCTCCCTAAGTTCGTACTGAAGAACCAAGAAGGAAGAGGTTGGGCTCATAGGTTAATGTCTCTCACCGATAAAGACATCATTTGGACTTGCAGTGGTTTGGATGAGATAGCTGTTATTGACCGATGCGGGGAATACCCTAATGTTCCTCTGATTGGTATCCAAGGAGGAATCTCTTACAATCCATGTCTAGCTCTCCGTCAGTTTGGAAGAGCCAGAAGAACAGGCCCCCATGAGATGTTGGTGCCTCACATCAGTTTTGAGTTTCAGGTGGATAGTGACGAGCTGCGTCGTAGGTTCATCAGGGCTTGGGACAAAGTTCATAAAGCTGACCCACAAGAGTTGGGGCCAAAGACTTCTTTACCTATGGAAGCCTACTACAAATGGGTTCGCATCCGTGCTCAGAAGTTAGGTATGCCATACGAAGCTGTCAGAACTATCATTCTTGAGTCTCCTGACAAAGATGGTGTTCCTCCAACTGTCCTTCCTCCTCAGGTACTTACTGATTATGAGACATTAAAGAGGTCTTGGTCGCAACTGCGAGAAGAACGGGATTCTTACCGCGAGCTTTGAATGACTACATCCGTACTGAGAAGAGGAGACCATGGGATCAATAAGGAGCTCTGGATGTTCTTTTACAGTTTTATTTCCCTTTTCAGTATTTCCCTTTCATGTAAACGCCTAAAGGAAACCTGTTGAACAATTTAAGTTTCAAAGTTGAATCTAATGAAGTGTGTTCCTTTTTTGTTTACAAAGCTGATTCCTGATTGTCTTTGAAAACATAAATCATACGCATTCCATTCATCATGTGCATAGCAGGTTTTCTTCTTTTCAGGTTGCTTACCGTTCTTCGCTGTTTATTTCAGCATCATGAATCCTGACTCATCATCAACTGAGATGTCCATCAAGGCTCTTCAGGCGCAGAATGCGCAATTTCAGGAACTAATCATGGGTTTGGCTCAAGGCCAAGAAGAGCTGAAGGCTCTGCTCCTGAAGAAGGAAAAGAAGAAGAAGAGGAGAACTGTTCTTTTCAACTCGGGCCGAAGGTTTGGCAACACTCTGCAAAATGAAGAGGCTGGTTCTTCTATAGGCAATGGTACTCCCCAAGGGGAAAAAGGTCCTAGTCCGGTAGTCTCTGACAACGAGACTGATTTTGATGAGGAACAGTATCCTCCTGCAGAAGACAGATACAAGCAGTTGGAGGACAGACTGAATGCTATGGAGATACAACAGGTGCCTGGGCTGGATTTCGGAGACTTGGGTTTGTCTACTGGTGTGATCATTCCTCATAAGTTCAAAGCACTATCTTTTACCAAGTATGACGGGGCGTCTTGTCCCAAGCTACACCTCAGATCCTACGTGCGGAAGATTCAACCGTACTCAGTGGACAAGAATTTGTGGATCCACTTCTTCCAGGAGAGTCTTTCAGGGACTCGTCTCGAATGGTTCTATCAGCTGGATGGGACCAAGGTTCGTAACTGGGAGGAGTTGGCTACTGCTTTTTACAAGCAGTATCAATATAATGCCGACCTTGCCCCTACACGTACCCAACTCCAGGGTATGTCGCTAGGTTCAAGTGAAGGTTTTAAAGAGTACGCACAGAAGTGGAGGGATATGGCTGGCAGAGTGCAGCCTCCGTTGACTGACCGGGAGTTGGTAGACATGTTCTTGGGGACCCTATCTGGGCCGTTTTTCAACCATCTTATCGGTAACTCATCTGCAGGGTTTACTGATCTTATTCTGACTGGAGAGAGAATTGAGGCTGGGTTGAAGTCTGGTAAAATTCAGAAGGGTGCATCGTCAAGCTCTGAGAAGAAGCCCTTCAAAAAGGAGGCCAGTGCTGTATACGGCTCTAGAAGACAAGAGAAACCTGAGCGCCGCCAATCTGTCAACGCGGTGATGATTGCTAAACCTGCTGCCGCTCCTCGGCAAACCAATCCTCAAAGGGCTGAAAGACCTAGAAGGGAGTTCACCCGTTTGAGTATGACCCTATCGCAGATCTTGCCACAGTTGTTATCCACCAACCTAGTGACTGTCAGAGAGGCCCCGAAAATTGTGAACACTGCCTCCCCCAAATACAATCCAAATGCCCGCTGTGCTTATCACTCCGATAGCCCGGGGCATTCCACTGATGACTGTTGGGCATTAAGGAACAAGCTGCAGGACCTTATTGACGCCAAGGAGGTACAGTTTGAGGCATCTGAGAAGCCTAATGTAGTGACAGCTCCCCTGCCTGCTCATGGAGTGAATGCTATCGGGGACGAAGATGAAATGGATGAAGCTGAGTTCAATAGCTGGATCTACCCGACAACTGATGGCGGATTGACCAATTGGATTGCTAAGGACCATACTCCTGTTACTTTTGTTACGCAGTAATAAACTTCTTTGTTTTGTTATTTGTAATAAACAACTAAAACTCTATGGCCCGGTGTCTTACCCGGGGCACCGTGGCTTCATTTGTGAGGGCATATAAATTGTCATTTCATATATCATGAATAAAGATCTTGACGTTTTCTCGCATTTCAAATCTTATGCTCCTTTTCTGTCTTTCCTTCCTTTATATATTTCAAAACAGCTGTATTTACACACACTCACTCATACAGGTTTCAATCCACTCTGGATCTCACTGGTAACGACTCTGCTACTTCCAGTTATGACTTCGAAAATCCGATCAACTTAGCCGAAGACGAAGGTGAAGATGATTGCGAAGTGCCTGGCGAGCTTGCAAGACTGTTACTCCAGGAAGAGAGGGCAATTCAACCACACGAAGAGTCAGTGGAAACAATAAACATGGGTACTGATACAGACAGAAAGGAGGTAAAGATTGGTGCCAACCTAGAGCTCAGCGTGAAGCAACGGTTGACTCAGATGCTACATGATTATATGGAGATCTTTGCCCGGTCCTACGAAGACATGCCCGGTTTGGATACTGACATTGTGGTCCATCACTTGCCTACTAAGGAAGACTGCCCTCCGGTTAAGCAAAAGGTTCGCCGTATGCGTCCAGAGATGTCTGAGAACATCAAAGCCGAGGTTATGAAACAGTTTGATGCCGGGTTTCTTGCAGTGACTTCTTATCCTCAGTGGGTTGCTAATGTGGTGCCAGTACCAAAGAAGGACGGAAATGTCAGAATGTGTGTCGATTATAGGGATCTGAACAGGGCCAGCCCCAAGGATGACTTCCCTCTACCTCACATTGACGTCCTTGTTGACAATACTGCTCAGCACAAGGTGTTCTCATTCATGGATGGTTTTTCAGGCTACAATCAAATCAAGATGGCTCCTGAAGACAGGGAGAAGACTACCTTTGTTACTCAGTGGGGCACCTTCTGCTACAAGGTCATGCCTTTTGGACTGAAGAACGCTGGGGCAACCTACCAACGTGCCATGGTTGCTTTATTTCATGACATGATCCATCATGAAATAGAAGTGTATGTTGACGACATGATTGCAAGGTCCCAGACTGAGGAAGAGCACCTAGATCATCTGCAGAAATTGTTTGACCGTCTGAAGTTGTACAAGCTGAGGTTGAACCCGAACAAGTGCACCTTCGGGGTAAGATCTGGGAAGTTGCTAGGCTTCGTTGTAAGTGATAAGGGTATTCAAGTGGACCCTGCCAAGGTTAAAGCTATTCAAGAGATGCCAGTTCCTAAGACAGAGAAGGAAGTCAGAGGCTTTTTAGGACGCCTGAATTACATTGCTCGATTCATCTCGCACCTAACTGCTACCTGTTAGCCAAGCTTCAAGCTGCTGAAGAAAGATCAAGTAATACGTTGGAATGATGAATGTCAGGCTGCTTTTGACAGAATCAAAGAGTATCTCCAAGAACCACCCATCCTTATGCCACCAGTTGAGGGGAGACCTCTGATACTATACCTGACAGTACTTGACAACTCAATGGGGTGTGTGCTGGGGCAGCATGACGAGTCTGGCCGAAAAGAGCACGCCATTTATTACCTTAGAAAAAAGTTTACCGACTGTGAGACCCGATACTCACTGCTTGAGAAAACTTGTTGCGCTTTGGTATGGGCTGCTCGCCGGCTGAGACAGTATATGCTGACTCACACTACCTTGTTGATCTCAAAAATGGATCCTATAAAGTACATATTTGAAAAGCCTGCTCTGTCCGGGAGAATAGCAAGATGGCAAATGATCTTGACGGAATATGACATCCAGTACACGACTCAGAAAGCCATCAAAGGAAGTGTATTGGCAGACCACTTGGCACATCAGGCCATAGACGACTATCAATCAATGAACTTCGAGTTTCCAGACGAGAGCATCATGATAGTGACTGATTGTGAAGTACCTGGACCGGATGAAGGACCTGAGGAAGGATCCCGATGGTCTATGCACTTTGACGGAGCCTCCAATGCTTTGGGTAACAGTATCGGCGCTGTAATCATATCTCCTCAAGGCACTCATACTCCACTTACTGCCCGGCTATGTTTCAACTGCACCAACAACATGGCGGAGTATGAGGCGTGCATCATGGGTCTTCAAGCTGCGATCGACTTAAGGATCAAGTTTCTGAGTGTCTTCGGAGATTCCGCTCTCGTGATCAATCAGATCAAAGGAGAGTGGGATACGAAACATCCGAACCTTATTCCTTACAGAGAATGTGTGTTGACTTTGATCCCCCACTTCACAAAGATAACCTTTGAGCACTTTCCGAGAGAGGAGAATCAGCTGGCGGACGCGTTAACTACAATGTCTTCTATGTTCAAGGTCAAATGGGACAACGAGGCTCCCCGGATCATCATCTGGAAACTGGACGAACCGGCATACTGTTGTGATCTCGAGACTGAGTTGGTAACTGAGAAGCCTTGGTACCATGAAGTGAAGAGATATTTGGAAGCTCAGGAATACCCTGAAGGTGCGTCTGTCAATGATAAGAAGTTTCTGAGAAGGTTCGCAGCGAAGTTCTTCCTTAGCAACGACATCCTGTAGAAGCGAAACCATGATTCGACCTTACTGCGTTGTGTGGATAAGACAGAAGCGGAAAGGATCATGAAAGAGCTACATGAAGGGGCCTTTGGTACCCATTCCAGTGGACACACTATGGCAAAGAAAATCCTGCGGGCAGGGTATTTCTGGTCCACAATGGAAGCAGACTGCTACCAACATTCCCGGATATGCCATAAATGCCAGATATACGCAGACAAAGTGCATGTTCCTCCAGTTCCTCTAAATGTTCTGACTGCGCCTTGGCCGTTTGCAATGTAGGGCATAGACATGATCGGTGAGATTAAACCTACGGCATCTAACGGGCATCGCTTCATCCTGGTGGCGATTGACTATTTCACGAAGTGGGTCGAGGCAGCTTCCTACGCTACGGTAACCAAGACTGTTGTGGCACGGTTCATTCGGCATAATCTGATCTGTCGATACGGCGTCCCAGAAAGGATTATTACAGACAACGGTACCAATCTGAATAACAAGATGATCACTGAGCTCTGCGAGCAGTTTAACATACAGCACCATAACTCCTCTCCTTACAGACCGAAGATGAATGGGGTTGTAGAAGCAGCAAATAAAAACATTAAGAAAATCGTGCAGAAGATGACAGTGACCTATAAAGATTGGCACGAGATGTTACCGTTCGCTCTACATGGGTATCGTACCTCATCCAGGACGTCAACCGGGGCAACTCCTTTCTCCTTGGTCTACGGTATGGAGGCAGTCTTACCAATCAAAGTGCAGATACCCTCTCTCCGGATAATGAAGGATGCAAATCTTAACGAAGATGATTGGATCCAGACACGACTTGATCAACTAAACCTTATTGATGAAAAGAGACTTGCTGCTATCTGCCATGGTCAGACGTACCAAAAACGGATGATCAGGGCATTTAACAAGAAGGTCAAACCACAGGAATATCAAGTTGGGGATCTGGTAATCAAGCGAATCATCCTTCCTCGGAGTGATCCAAGGGGCAAATGGACCCCTACGTACGAAGGGCCATTTGTGGTTAAACATGTGTTCTCAGGAGGAGCCATGATTTTAACCAACATGGATGGTGACGACCTTCCTCACCCCGCCAATGCAGACATAGTAAAAAGATACTACGCATGAAAAAAGACCCGCTAGGCTGACATGCCTAGGCAAAAATTAGGGCTTCCCGGCGAACCAAAAGGGTTCGGGCAAAATGAAGGGATGAAATAAAAAAAAAATCTGTACACCCGGCAAGTCGAAAACCTGAAACGGCGGCTTGGGAAAAAATGGGTATCCCGGTGGACTGAAAACCCGAAAGGGCGGTCCAGGAAAAAGTTAGGGATAAAAGCGTAATACTATGTCTCATTGGATCACTTTGCATCCAGAATCTGGTATCTACATCAAGTTCAGACGGCATCGATCAGTCAGCTTCATCTTCAACCAAGGTCATCAAGTGATGAGACGCTCGGAGATATAAAGGCGATAGCAGAGTTGAAACCCAGTGGGATCATTCATTTCACACAGCTGTTTTATTTTCTCTTGCACAAAATTTGTATAAACTCTTTTGTTCGGCGGCGTTCTCTTACTAGGACGTCAGCCTCTTGTATATAAACGCCTATTTACAGGCAATTCAAAAATCAATACAAATATACTTTTCAGTTAAAATTGCCAATTGTTTTCCTTTTCTGTTTTGTTTTGCGAAGAACGTCCAAGGTTCAATTTGTGATATATGCATTGACAATAATTTGCTAACTCATGAATATTTGCATACGAAACAAAGGAGTAATTACAGGTAACATTAGAAACAGGGGCAATAAAGAGTTGTCTAAGCAATCTAATTGTTCTGTCCTCCAAGGTGTCAAGATAGATTCAGCTGAAGAACATGACCAGATATCTTAATTCCCCAGAGAGTGAGCCAGCAAGTCAGTGCACTCTCCCCAAGCTATTATCAACCTTAAGGAAGTTGGGTATCCTCCCGCAGATCTCAACATTCCCCAGCAGTATACATGCATTCTTAACAAGCATCCCCGACAATCTTGGTCTAAAGATTGTTCCCCGGCGGTATACCAGACATTCATTGGAGTCATTTCCCCGGTACAATTCAAAACTTCCCCAGGAGAGTCCAATCCAGTTTCCTCAGGAAAGTTGGAATCCGTCTCCCCAAGCAGTAAGCTTATCCCCAGTAGATTCTGGAAGCTTATCCTCGCAGAGCACGAACGCGTCCCCCGGCTTTATTCAAAGAGTTATTTCCTTACCAGGATATAACTGGGTTATCCTCAGCCAAAAGCCACGGAAAGAGCGTCCCCGACACAGTCTTCTTATCCCCAGCGAAGTCTATTAACACTTCCAACACAACAAGGGTATCCCCAGCAAGTTATTATCAACAACTCAGCAAAGTACCTCTCTCCCCACAGAGCATTGCTTCCCAGCAAGATCGCTAGAGTACTTTCTCCCCGCAGAATAATCCATTCGCCAAGTTTATTCCCCAACGGAGTTATCTTCTCCTACCGGTATTCGTGCAACTATCATCCCCAGCGGAAGCAAAGATCTATTCTTCAACATCAGCCCAGGACATGATTTCCCGGCACCCGTCAAGGATTTATTTTCCTAGACGAAAAAATATACATTCATAAACATCGCATTTCCATACATTATAGCATGCATAAATGCATCACACCTTACAAATCTCATTTATGATGAGAACATCATTGCTTGATCCATATCAGGCATTGCATATGACTGACCTTTACCTTTCAGGAAGGATTCAGTTAAGTTTTCAGCTATTTTCAAGACCTAGACCGGTTCAGTTAAATCGACCCTAAGATTTTTCTGTTTCTTATCCAGTCAAAGGCCTTCTCTAGTTCAGTCAGATCGACCCTAAGATCTCCCTGTTTCTTATCCAGTTGAAGACATTTCAAGACCTAGACCGGTTCAGTTAAATCGACCCTAAGATTTTTCTGTTTCTTATCCCGTCCAAGGCCTTCTCTGGTTCAGTCAGATCGACCCTAAGATCTCCCTGTTTCTTATCCAGTTGAAGATGTTTCAAGACCTAGACCGGTTCAGTTAAATCGACCCTAAGATTTTTCTATTTCTTATCCCGTCCAAGGCCTTCTCTGGTTCAGTCAGATCGACCCTAAGATCTCCCTGTTTCTTATCCAGTTGAAGACATTTCAAGACCTAAACCGGTTCAGTTAAATCGACCCTAAGATTTTTCTGTTTCTTATCCAGTCAAAGGCCTTCTCTGGTTCAGTCAGATCGACCCTAAGATCTCCCTGTTTCTTATCAGGTTGAAGACATTTCAAGACCTAGACCGGTTCAGTTAAATCGACCCTAAGATTTTCCTGTTTCTTATCCAGTCCAAGGCCTTCTCTGGTTCAGTCAGATCGACCCTAAGATCTCCCCGTTTCTTATCCAATTGAAGACATTTCAAGACCTAGACCGGTTCAGTTAAATCGACCCTAAGATTTTCCTGTTTCTTATCCAGTCCAAGGCCTTCTCTAGTCCAGCTAAATCGACCCCTAACAGATTTTCCTAATAAAGACTCAGTAGAATATATCCAAGATTCTCTCAGCGTTACTGTTGAGGTTGTAGTCGCCTATGGTTCTCTCCCCGTTACTGCGGAGGTAGTAATCACCTATGATTCTCTCAGCGTTACTGCGGAGGTAGTAATCACCTATGATTCTCTCAGCGTTACTGTTGAGGTTGAAGTCGCCCAAGATTCTCTCAATGATTACTGTTGAGGTTGAAGTCGCCTATGGTTCTCTCCCCGTTACTGCGGAGATAGTAATCGTCCCCAGATTCTCTCAATGATTACTGTTGAGGTTGAAGTCGTCCAAGATTCTCTCAATGATTACTGTTGAGGTTGAAGTCGCCCAAGATTCTCTCAATGATTACTGTTGAGGTTGAAGTCGCCCAAGATTCTCTCAATGATTACTATTGAGGTAGAAGTCGTCCAAAGATTCTCTCAATGATTACTGTTGAGGTTGAAGTCGCCTAAGGTTCTCTCACCGTTCCTGTTGAGGTAGTAACCACCCCTGGTTCATTCATCACCTTTTGAAGATCCAGATTCAGCTCCTGTAACCAGTCAGGGTACACATTCATATAGAGAGTTTGAAGACCAGCTCCTGTAACAGGTCAGGTAATCCTTTTCTTTTGCAGGTACGCAAGTTCTCGCTAAGGAATCTCTTACGCGATCAACACCCAGATGGCATCTATAAGCCCATCCACCTATCCATCACCTCTTAGCATGGCATCTATAAGCCCATCATCCTATTCATCAATCTCCAAATGGCATCTATAAGCCCATTCCCATCATCACACTACTATGTGAGCGCAAATTTCTGGGCACTCTAGTGTTCAATCATCTTCCACCTTCGGATTACGAAAGGCACGTCAGCCAATCTGCATCCTCAGGTCTAAGAAGATTGAACAGGGGCAACTGTTGTACCCCAAATTTGCCCTCCCATATTCTTCAAAATTTGCCAAGTCAAAGCTTCAAAATCTCCCCAAGGGTTGCACAGTTCAAGGGCCTCCTAAACAGTCAAAAACTAGGGTTTTGGTTCTGACAAAGAAAATGAAGTTTCCAAGGGTCCAATCAAGTCCCATATGCCTACAAACATGGTCAAGCATCCTTATACCAAGTTTCAAGACTCACAGCACAAAATTGCACAGTCAAAAACCCTAATTGCACTACAGTCAACTGTAGGGGCAAAATGGTCATTTGATAGTCAAAAGTTCAAATTTTTGGTCAACATCTTATTTTTAAGCCACAAACATCATTTGATCAATGCTTGATCATGATTCTCAAAGCTTGGCTCAAAAAGTCTCAAGATGCAAAAGTTTCCATATTTGGACAGTTGAAAAAGTCAACTGTAACTTGACCAAGGCATAACTTTCACATGGATTATCAGAAAAATTCCATCCAAAGCTCGTTTTGAAGAGAAAGACATTTCCTACAACTACTCTTCACACTTCAATTCAAAGAAATGCTCTCACAAAAAGTTATCAATTTCAACATTATAGGTCATTTTCAAAAGTCAACAAAAAGGGACTTTAAGTCAAAGGCCATAACTTGAGATTGGTAAATCAAAATGACATGGGACCAAAGGAATTGGTTAGAGGACTTCAAGACCTTTCCAAAATGTCAAAGAACATGATCAAAGCTTAAAAATTGAGCAAGATATGCCTTGGGGAAGTTGGGAAATTTTTGGATATTTTGAAAAGTTAACTTTGCTTCAAATACCTTAAAATTGCTAATGGGCCTCTTTTTCTTCCAAGATTCATCATCCAAGGCATGTGCACGACCATTTGGCCCAAAGGGAAGTTTTTCATCATTTTTATTTATTTATTTGAATTTTTAATTGCTAATAATTCATTTAATTAATTAAAATATATGAAAAATACCAAACCTAAGTTTTTAAATCTTTTTATGCATGAAATACACTCAACATTTCGTGCATGATCAGATTTGGAAAGAATCAAGGTAATTGAACATGATTTGTATCAAATTTTCATGAAAAAAGATCGAAAAATTATGGCATGAAAATCAAATATTGATTCCATCAATTCATTGATTCTTTGGACAAAAAACTCAACCCTAATCGTTCACACATATATACTAATGCAAACCCTACTCCTAAGAACGTCCCAACTACGCAGAAAGACCATAGCCAAGTTTGAGTTTTTTGCCAAAAAATTGAAAACTGAAAACAATATTCTAGCACGATTCAGAGCAAGAGACCAATTGAAAAAGCTTCCTAGTGTATTACTGAACCTAACTGCATTGTTTTTCAACCCTTACACGCCCAGAATTGGTATACAAAACTCAAACTGTTTCCAACTTTATGCATATTCGTATTTCAATATTCAAGCATTTCCATTGCATTTTTTTTGTGGATTCATACTAATTGATTGATTCTGAAACTAACCATATGATTTAATTGAGTTTTCACGCATTGTATGAAGAATTACCATTGAAGCACCTTAGGGTTTCAGACCTGAAAAATTGGGGCTTTACATTCAAAGAAAAATTAAGACTCAAGACCCATACCATCAGATTCAGAAGCTTCATGCCAATCAATTCCACATATCGCGCCTAATTTCTAATGCAGGGATTCCTATTCGCTATTTTTTTCATATTGTATATAGCGGGGGTTTAAAACCCCCGCAATCTTGTTTATTTTGTTTCAGGGAAAATGCAACAAGGGAGAAGATGATGATGTGTAGGCAGGTGATTGGATCATTTGAATTTCACGCTGAAATTGACCACTAATTCCTGATTTGCCTTATGTTATTTGTTTCCAATAATATAACCAAAACGCGTAGTTGGAGCAGTTGGCAAAGCATAGTATTGGTAATCTCCAGGACCTGGGTTCGATCCCAGGTCCCCATCCCTTTCCATATTATTTTTCTAATCACGCTTGTGTGTAGTTCGCTTCCAGGGTTCCACCATGCAACTCACAATCCAGGCGTGCCACGCGCTTATTGATACCAATCTAAAGGCTCAGATCTGCTGAATACCATAGGCGTTAGTCAACGAAGTCACATGCTTCCTGAAAAAGTCAAAAGGCCTTGACATAATTGGGCCAGAATTGCTAGGGCTACACCTCCAAATTGGGGACAGAACCCCCCAAGGTATTGTATTTCTTTTCTTTTCTTTATTTTATTTGTTTCATTTATTTCCTTTTTTAATTAATTCCTTTAATTTAATTTATTTTCATAAAATATAAAAATAATATGAAAAATCAGAAAAGTCACAAAAATCAAAATATATTTATTTAATTAATATTTTTTGTAAATAAGTCTCACTAATTAATTAGATTTAAATTTAGGTTTAATTTTAACATATTTTCTTAATAAATTAAAAACTTGTAGAATTAGGTTTTAATTATTTTAATTACTTTTTCTTTTATTTTCTCATCACTAATAATTAATTATTTATTTTTATAAATCAAATTGCATTAAATAATTAGATTAATTTTAGGTTTAATTTTCATATTTTCTCAATAAATAAAAAACTAGAATTAGGGTTAATCTCTCAATTTCATTTAATTCTCATAAAAAAACATAAATGCAAAAAATCTCAAAAAATAATTTCTTCTTTTCTTTAATTTAACTAATTTCATAATTCTAATTTAATTTCATAACAAAGGGCCCAACGCCCTCGCTTCCAATTTTAATTCAATTCGCGCATTTTATTTTATTGCTTTTAAATATTTATGTAATTCTCCCAAAGCCATGTAACTCGGACATTTTATATTTCTTGCATTTTATTTCTTTATTTTATGTCAAATCGGGTCCTGGATTTAATTTGGCGATGTGGACCCGCGCCTTTATAATAGTTTAGGAACTTTATATTTCTCGCACTTTTTTAATTGTTAATAATGGCATGCAAGAATGAATGACAAAATAAAAGCAAAAGCGTAGATCACCCATGACATGACAAAAGACAAAAATATCTGAAAACGACACACAAATCACACACCACCCCTAGGGTACGCCTCACTGTTGCCTTGCCCTCGAAAGGTGATCGTCGAGTAGAGGATGTCTTAGTAAGTCCTCATGATCCGGGAACCTGGCATGAGGGTAGCTTCTAAGGTATCTTCCCATTGCTCCGGTGATCACCATGTCCCGAACCTCGAATTGACCCGAACACCTCCAACGGTGATGCTACCTACCTCTCAATGGTAGGATGGCATTACTTTAAAGGACATTTACACAGACGAATTCCTTAGGGTAGGTAGACGACTCTAGATACTTGCTCTAATTTTAAAACAAATCAAAAATACTTTTCACACCGACACCTTTTCAAAAGCTTTCGAAAGCAACTTTTCAAACACTCTTGAGGACCGATACAAGAGTCGAACTGGAATTTTCAAAGAAACTTTTTTTAAACCCACAGTTGAAAAGCAAACAAACAATTTTGAAAACACAAATGAGCAAGTATCTAAGAGCCCATGGATAACCATGGATAGAAAGGGTGCTAACACCTTCCCTTTCTATAATCTACCTCCCGAACCAAGAGCAATCTCTAATAAGGAATTTTTCTGTGCTTTTGTCCTTTCCATTTGGAGAAAATAAAAGACGGTGGTGACTCTTGCTTCCGCGACATTTCGCAAACCAGCGTTAAACAGTCAGTTCCAGATCCACCGATCACAGTATCCTTTGAAGCTCTCGTTGGAACCCATGGTCATGTTCTGCAATTGCACACGAGTTGGTGCAAGATCAGCGTTATAATGATACTGTTTGTAAAAAGAAGCAGCTAAATCCTCCCAGGTGTGGATGCGGGAACTCTCCAATTGATAAAACCACTCGAGTTGAGTCCCTACCAAGCTTTCTTGGAAGAAATGGATCCAAAGCTTTGGATCAGTTGTGTATGGTTGAATCTTGCGGACATAAGACTTTAAGTGCATCTTAGGGAAAGAAACTCCATCGTACAGGGCAAAGGTAGGGACTTTGAACTTTGGAGGGATGACCACTCCAGAAACCAAACCTATGTCTCCTAAATCCAAGCCAGGTACTTGTTGAATCTCCATAGCACTGAGGCGATCCTCCAACTGTTTGTATTTGTCATCAGCGGGAGGATATTGTTCCTCGGAGTAGTCAACTTCTACTTCATTAATCTCCAAACTGTGGTCTTCTTCAAGACTATCCCCTATGTTGGATGGAGTTGAAAGATCTAGGGTTTTAGGTCTTCTTCTCAAGTTTAAGACGCCTACTGACTTCTTGGACTTTTTCTTCTTTTCTTTGAGAAGGAGAGCTTTTAGGTCCTCTTGCCCTTTACCCATAGCCAGAAGCATTTGTTGGAACTGAGCGTTTTGAGCTTGGAGATCTTTCACTGTTTGTTCCATATCCATCTTACTGAAATAAACAGTAGGAAGATAAGGAGACCTGTATGGGAGAAACCTGTGATGATGCAATGCATGATATGTGGATGCATGTTTCCAAGGATCTCGCGGGGTAAACACAAGAAAATGTTAGAGGTTGAACTTCGATCAACATCTTTGATTGGAGAACTTTGTATCGGTGGATGTCTTTCCACGAGAATCAAGCTCACCATGTCAAGTGGGTCATAGCCCCTGATTCAAGTTGTTGCACTTGATTTTTGACGGTGTTTGTTTAGAGGATAACCCTCTTGCCCCTTGGTAGACATCTGGTTCAACGTGACCCTGCATCGAAAGACCCTCGAGATCCTTGAAATGGTTATTGAAAATGCTATGGTATGATGTTATGATGTTATGTACATGTATGCAAAAGTAAGCAAGTGTATATACAGACAATCATATTCACACAGAGCAAACAAGTCCTTAGGTTTAGGCTTGCATGGAGTTTAGGCATTACCCTCTTTCAGTTTACTTGGTTTAAATTTGTCCTAAAAATAGTAACCGGGTTCTAGAGGATCTCAATATCACTGACTACCCTCAATCGGTCATAATTCCAGTTTAGCAACCTTTTCTTGCGGCCGGAATCATCGCGAGAGTTTAGTCTCAATGAGTGTAGCATACTACTACTGTTCTATGGCCAAGTTGGTCAATTTAAGGTTCTAAGGTCAGTTGGTGTTTAATGACTCCTTAGAAGACCCATATTCTCCTCGTTCCAACACAAGGGATATCGGTACAGACCAAGGTGTCACACCAACGTAGCTACTGCTTCATCCGTGTCGGCCTACGCCGGACAGATCCCTCACAGTTTATTGCTACTTACCTAAAGGGTATCCCCAGATCCGGGTTAGGATCTATAGAACTCCGATACACGCCCACAAAATTTAAAGTATACAAAGCATACAATTGAAAACACAAGTGATCTAATCCTAAGGTACACCCCACTTATATGTTTCCCCAGCAGAGTCGTCAGTTCTGTGATCGGTGGGAATGAGAACTGACTGTTTTCGAATGCTGGTTTGCGTCTGCGTTTGTTTTCGCAAAATGTCACGGTAAGCAAGAGTCGCCACCGTATTTTATTTTATCCAACAAGGAAAGGACAAAAGCACATAAAAATTCCTTTTTGAGATATTTCTCGGGTTCAGGAGGTAGATTATAGAAAGGGAAGGTGTTAGCATCCTTTCTATCTGTGGTTATCCACGGGCTCTTCAGTACTTGCTCATTGTGTTTTCAAAAGTTTGCTTTTCTTTGTGTTTGTGGATTTTGAAAAGAGTTTTGTTTGAAAGAGAGTGTAAGTGCGAAAAGTTTTGTTTTGTTTTAAAAGGAGCAAGTACTTAAGAACCTCTACCTACTCAAAAAGGAATTAAACTGTACAAGTATCCTTTAGACAGTGTTATCCCACTATTGAGGAGTAGGTAGCACCATCGTTGGAGTTTTCGGGTCAATTCGATTAAAGGGACGTGTGGTCACTAAAGCAATGTTAGGATGCCTTAGCGGTAACCCTAATGTCTTAGATCATTTTTTCTGAGGCAACCGTTTCGAGGCAACTTATGATCTTTGGACAAAAGGACGACCTCTAAAACTTCCTATACTTAATGACCACGTTCGAGGCAACCAAGTGAGGTGTATCCTAAGAGTGAATATGTGCAATGTGTGTTTTATTGCATGCATTTAGTCTTTGATTAGGGTGGCCTATTTGTTGGTTTTATCTTACCATACACACCTAATTACTAGCATTTGTACAAAGCAATAAAAATGCAAGAAATAAATATCCTACACTATTACAACCATATTGAAAGGCAAGAAAAATGTAAAGGGAAAAACAAAATAAAAAAACAAGGAAAATGAGCTTTTCGACCCAGGCAGCAGCACCCTTCGATTTGCATTCTGCTGGCCTCCTTCGATTGGGGATGGCAACAAAAAAGTCACATCTTTCGATTGGGCCTTGGCAGGGGCGAGGTCCTGTCCTTCGATTGGGCAAAGGCAGCAGCAAGTTGTATCCTTCGACTAGGGCCTGGAAGTCAGTGTATGGCGAAGCCTTCTGGTTCTGCCTTGTTTCCTTCTTCGACTGGAGGTTGAAAGCAGTGATGGAATTCCTTTCGACTGAGCCTGGAAGTCAGTGTATGGTTTTACTCCTGTTTGTATCTTTCGTTCGACCTGGAGAAAGAGGATAGAAGCCAGAAGCTTTGTTTCCTATTTCCTGTTTCCTGTTTCTTTCATTTCAAGCATTAAATGGCAACATGGCCTGAGGCCATGCTAATATTTGTCTTTCAAACAATTTAACAGTTAAAGCAAGTTCAGGTAAACAGAAAGCAAAAATGAAAGGGTTTAGCTCTGAAAACATATTAAGTAGGTGGAAATGAAAAGAACCAAAGTGTTATGTACATGTTTTGAAATGAAAGGGAAGATTATTCACATACTATGCCATGAAACGAAAGGTTCAAGGGTAAGAGTGACTTACCTTGCTGGAGGCTTTAAATGGGTATGGTAACTTGAGTGGAGGCCCAGGGTTCTGGATTTGAAAGAGGGAGCCAACAGTTGCGCCTAGAATGCAAGATTCGAAGGAAGGAAAGAAACAAGTCTTATGTTTCTTTCCAAACTGGATTCGAAGGATACTGAAGAGTATTTGTTCTTCAGAATCGAAGGAAGCAAGTATGTGATTCTGGGTTTTTTCTCACAAGTGTTGAAGGGACTTGAGAGATTTATTGTGTTTGAGAAAATTTGGGGGATTCGTTCCTCTGGGCCAAAGATCCTCCCTTAAACATGTGTTGGAGCCTCTTATTTATAGGAAAAGTTGGCTGAAGCTTTTGGAGGGAAAACAAAATAATTTGAACAATTTGGGTAAACTGTTCTTTCTAGCCTTCGAGGGACAGTGCTTTATTGCCATTTTGGTGCCAGGAATTGGGCAGCGATGCAGGACTGCTGTGCAGCAATTTTGGAGTTTTATGGCCAGTGTACCATGCCTGAACTTGGCAGCAAGCATCTTTGAATATTTCATCCTTTCATTTTGACCCTCGTTCGACCAGATTCTTCTTCCAACATATTGTTTGACTTTCTTCCAACAAGTGTCCTTCGAATGAATCACCTTTGTGCATCGTTTGAAGGGGCCAAATGTGTCTTAAGGTGGCTCATGTCTAATCGAAAGCCTGAACGCCAAGGGGTTCATGTGGTCAAACGAAAGACAAAATGTTCATATTCGAAAGAGACAAATAGGGAGCAAGAGGTGCAAATTGAAGGATGTTAAAAGAGAGCCTTTTTCCTTGGAAATGAAATAGATTACAAGAGGCTCTTTTCCTTGTGAATCCAAACCAAATTGTGTCAGAGGCCCATGCCCAGTCGAAGGATGCAAGCCAAGCTTGTGTCGAAAGAGGTCAAAAGGCCAATCGAAGGATGCAAGCCAAGCTTGTGTCGAAAGAGGCCAAAAGGACAATCGAAGGATGCAAGCCAAGCTTGTGTCAAAAGAGGCCAAAAGGCCAATCGAAGGATGCAAGCCAATCTTGTGTCGAAAGAGGTCAAAAGGACAATCGAAGGATGCAAGCCAAGCTTGTGTCGAAAGAGGTCAAAAGGCCAATCAAAGAACACTTGTATTTCTCCAACTTTTTGTCAAAATAATATTTTTATCTGTTTTCTCCCTTTTTGACAGTTTCCTTTTAATTTTGGTACTGGAAAATTCCAAAGTACTTGTGCAAGCTTGAACCTTGAGAATCCTTGTAAGAAAGGCCTTGAGAATTGAGAGGGTAAATTTTGGGGTACAACACTCATCACAATTCATCTCATGCATCGCACATAACTAACCTTGTATTTATTTCAGGAAAGACATTTATTATCAACAATTTCCAGCAGGTTCATGATCGACACTCGAAGCTTAGCAGAGTAATCATCGGTGCGACAAAGGTAACCTTACCCACGTTCCTTCTGAAGTCCTACATAGACTCATCACAAAGCAACCTTACCCAGGTTCTCTCTGCAGTTTTACCCAAACTCATTCCGAAGTAACCCTACTATCCAGGTTCCTTCTCACAACCCTACTATCCAGGCTTTCATATCGAAGTAACCCTACTATACAGGTTCCTTCTCACAGCCCTACTATCCAGGCTTTCATCTCGAAGTAACCCTACTATCAAAGTTCCTTCTCACAGCCCTACTATCCAGGCTCTCATCTCGAAGTAACCCTACCATCCAGGTTCCTTCTCAAGCCCTACTATCCAGGTTTTCATATCGAAGCAACCCTACTATCCAGGTTCCTTCTCATAGCCCTACTATCCAGGCTTTCATATCGAAGTAATGCTACTATCCAGGTTCCTTCTCACAGCCCTACTATCCAGGCTTTCATATCGAAGTAACCCTACTATCCAGGTTCCTTCTCACAGCCCTACTATCCAGGCTTTCATATCGAAGTAACCCTACCATCTAGGTTCCTTCTCAAGCCCTACTATCCAGGCTTTCATATTGAAGTAACCCTATTATCCAGGTTCCTTCTAACAGCTCTACTATCCAGTCTTTCATATCGAAGTAACCCTAATATCCAGATTCCTTCTCATAACCTTATTATCCAGGTTCTTCCTCTCTTATCTCCAGACAATAGTCCATAACACTGTAAGACCGGTACCCGATTAAACACAATTAATTTCATATTTCCCCAAAAAGTCACGGTGCAGCATATACCCCGACCAGATACGCAGTTCATTTTTGCTTCCCTAAACCGGAGTTATTCCCCAGTAGAGTAACAAACAACTAAAGCTTCTAAAACTCTATTTCTCCCAAGACAAAGACCAGCATTCCCCAGCGAAGTCCTCCTCAACAATAGGTATACGGGTTCTTGCAAAGGAATCTCTTATGCGACCGACATCTCTTCGGATGGTATCTTTAAGCCCATCTCTGAAAATTCTCTAGCAACTACCAAATGGCATCTATAATCCCATTCCTGATATCGCATATCAAGTATCACTTCATGCGAGTGCAAATTTCTGGGCACTCTAGTGTTCAATCATCTTCCACCTTCAGATCACGAAAGGTAGACGAGCCAATCTACATCCTCAGGTTTAAGATGATTGAACAGGGGCAGCTGTTGTACCCCAAAATTTGCCCTCTCATATTTCTTAACACATGGCAAGTGAGGTCCCCAAATTGCTCAAGGAAGTTCAAGAGTTGACCAGACAAACTCTCTCCTAAGGCAGTATGCCCCAAATTAGGGTTTCTATTTTAATCAAGATGTGTGAACCACAAAGGACTCAAATCCCCACCATTGTCCTAATATGTTCCCAAGATCATCCATGTCAAGTTTCAAGCCTTGCAGAAGAAGTTTGCTCAGTCAATTGCTCAAATGCCTAAAAATCAACTGTACTAGGTCAAAAGTGAATTGTGGCCCACATACAGTCAAACTTCTATATTTTTGGTCAACATCCTCATTTTGAAGTATTATCCATCATTTGATCAAGGGTTGATCATGATTCCTCAAGGATTGCTCACAATTCATCAAAACCCAAAAGTTGCTAAATTAGGGTTTTGTAGGAAAAGTCAACTCAACTTTGATCAAGTATAACTTTCTCATACTTTATCGGAAATGGCCCATCCAAAGCTCATTTTGAATAGGATGCAATTCCCTACAATTCATCTTCAGCTCCGAAGTTCAGAATATGCAGTCACAAAAAGATATGAATTTTGACATTATAGGTCCTTTTGGAAAGTCAACAAAAACACCTTTTGGGTCAAAGCTTCATACATGAACATGGAAGACTCAACTGAGATAAGACCAAAAGTGTTGCTTAGAGGACATACTAAGCTTTCTAAAAAGTCCAAGAAAACCTCTCCAGGGTCAAAATTGAGAGAGTTATGCATTGGCCAAGTTGACCATTTTTGCAAAATTGCCAAAAGTCAAATATGCTCAAATTTGCATTTTTTGCTAAATGGCCCCAACTTTTTATGCTTGCACCTCAATTATAATGTTGTCCACGACTCAAATGTTCACTCACTCATATTGTGCTTCATTTTTCAATTTATTTTGATTTTTCATTAATTAAAAAGTGGATTAAATCAAATAAATGATGAAAATTAATAAAGATATGATTTGATTTGTTTTTTGAGAGTTTGGCAATCAAGATATGTTGTGCTTGCAAGATCAATTTGAATCAATGGAAATTTGTACAAGAAAGGCATGATTGGCAAGAAAATAGAAAGATATCATATGGCTTAAAAATCAAATATTCCATACATGAATTCTCAAGATTGGATCCAACTTTGTTAACCTAATTCATTCTAGGTTATATAATAAAGCTTTGCAGATCAAAAAACAAGGGTTAGAAGCCGTGAAAAGCCAGGAAGAAAACTCAAAAGTTTGGACAAAAGTGTGAATCAGTTTTCAATCTACAAGGCGTTTCAAAGCATTTCAAGATCACTAATCCCTTCCTTGACGTTCACAGGAGCTATTCCCATCATTTCCAAGGCCTGAAACATTCAAAATCGTAAGCTATAAGACCCGTTTTGTCCCACTATTTTTGGTTTTTAACTTCATATATGCATGCGTTTTCAATGAGAATTAACCTCACATTCTTGTTTGTCATAAGGATTCGAAGCCCTCTATGCCATTTAATTGAATTTTAAGTGCAGGAAAGGCAAGATGCCATGATTAGGGTTCCAAGCTTAGTTTTGGGGTTTCTTAGTACAAGCCAAATTAGGAACAGATATGGGTACCATGATGATCAGGGCTTCAAGCCCAGTTGATTCATGGTCTCCAATGAAATTTATATCGTGTTTGCTGCATTTTTTCAGTTGACAGGGTTTTAGCTATGGAGCCCTGTCCGTAGGTAAAAGTAATCAACCTAATACGACGGACAGGGAAGAAGATGATGCGTGGCAAAGCACCACTGGCTGGTTTGAATTTACGCGCGTGTTCTGGCAATTGATGTTGTTTTTTAATATATTTTATTTTTGTCATTGATATTAACAAATGAAACAATGGCCCAGTGGTACAAGGTGACGTTTCCCAGGCGCGTGTGCAAGAGGTCAAGGGTTCGAGCCCTGCCTCCTGCATTTTGTTTATTTCTTACAATTCTCTTGCAGATCTTATGCGCATCACTGTCCAGCATCTACCATGCGCCTCCAATAATCTATCAGTAGATCCATCATGCAGCCAGATGTACGCTCAACCTTGAGAGACCATGGTGTGCCTTCAAGTCAATGCCACATCTATTCCAGCATGGCCAACACAGGCTTTGGAGTGTTGAGCCAAAAATTCAAATTTGCACCCCCCTTTTTTGCTAGCAATCAGGCCCATTTTTTTTCCTTTTCTTTATTTATTTCTTTTATTTAATTGTTTTGCTTAATTGCTTTAATTAACAAAATTAATTACCTTTTTACAAAATCATAAAATCAAGAATTCACAAAAATTAGATTTAGTTTTTATTTATTTATCAAATTTAATTTAATTTAGTTTTATTTAATTTAGAGAAATTTTAACTTGTTTTTACAATTAAAATTCAATTAGAAAATTAGGTTAACTCTTGATTTAATTTTTTCTTTCTTTCTCAAATAAAATAAAATAAAATACAAAAAATAGGTTGTTTAGAATTAATTAATTTATTTTCAAAATTAACATTAATTAGAACTTAGAATTTTCTTTTAATTTAATTATTCATTATTTATCTTAAATAACAAAACATGACAAAACATTTTTTTAATCAATCGCAAGTAGGATTAGTCAAAGGGTCAAAACCGTAATCGCCTCACATTTAATTCGCCGAGCGCTTGTTAATTATTTTGCAAATATTTTGTAACTGTTCATGGTTTGTAATAGTTAATTTAGGGTTTTATTTACTGTTTAAATCCCCGATTTTTTTGCTATGTAATTAATCCCCCTCCCAGAAGCCTTATAATAGCGTAGGTTTATTTTCTCGCATTTTTAATTCATGCAAGTATTTAACTATCTAGATGTATGCTAATAGGATTGTATGGCAAGAATGCATGACAAAATTAAAATGGTTAGAAAACCCTAATGTGCAAAGATAAATAACTGGAAAAAAATCACTCGCACATATCACTCTTAGGGTATACTCTCACTCCGGTTGCCTTTGATAAACGATCATTAAGCATAGGGTGTCTTAGTGGTTGCCCTCCAATATAAAAAGATCAAAATGTCCCATTCGAATGTTGCCTCGACAGATTTTAAGACTCTAGGGTTATTACTAAGGTATCCTAATATTGATTTAGTGATCGCACGTCCCTTTTGAATTGACCCTTACAAATTCCAACGACGGTGCTACCTATTCCTTAATAGTGGAATAGTGTTGTCTAAAGGAAACAAGAATAGAAATAATCTTTTTCGAGTAGGTAGATGCTAGTGGGTAGTTGCTCAAATCAAAACTTTTCACACTTCCACCTTTCAAAAACAATTTTCAAAACAACTTTGTCACATCCTTGAGGACTGATACAAGGATTATCACGAAGTAAAACTTTTTAAAACAAAGCACACAAACACAAGCAATTTAAAAATGAGCAAGTACATAAGAGCCCATGGAAAACCATGGATAGAAAGGGTGATAACACCTTCCCTTTCTATAATCTACCCCCCGTACTCAGAATATCTCGAAAAAGGATTTTTCTGTACTTTTTTCCTTTCCGATTGGATGAGATAAAAGTCGGTGGCGACTCTTGCTTACCGCGACATTTTACAAACAAAAAACGCAAAACGCAAACCAGTATTAACAGTCGGTTCTCCCACCGTATCACACCTACTATTCGGGTTCCTTCTCACAACCCTACTATCCAGGCTTTCATTCCGAAGTAACCCTACTATCCAGGTTCCTTCTCACAACCCTACTATCCAGGCTTTTCATTCCGAAGTAAACCCACTATCCCGGTTCTTTCTCACAGCCCTACTATCTAGGCTTTCATTCCGAAGTAACCCTACTATCCAGGTTCCTTCTCATAGCCCTACTATCCAGGCTTTAATTCCAAAGTAACCCAACAATCCAGGTTCCTTCTCACAGCCCTACTATCCAGGATTTCATTCCGAAGTAACCCTACTATCCAGGTTCCTTCTCACAGCCCTATTATCCAGGATTTTATTCCGAAGTAACCCAACTATCCAGGTTCCTTCTTACAGCCCTACTATTCTGGCTTTCATTCTGAAGTAACTCTATTATCCAGGTTCCTTCTCACAGCCCTAATATCCAGGCTTTTCATTCCGAAGCATCCCTACTATCCAGGTTCCCTCTCACAGCCTTACTATCCAGGCTTTCATTCCGAAGTAACCCTACTATCCAGGTTCCTTCTCACAGCCCTACTATCCAGGCTTTCATTCCAAAGTAACCCTATTATCTAGGTTCCTTCTCACATCCCTATTATCCAGACTTTCATTCCGAAGTAACCCTACTATCCAGGTTCCTTCTCATAGCCCTACTATCCAGGCTTTCATTCCGAAGTAACCCTACTATCCAGGTTCCTTCTCACAGCCCTACTATCCAGGCTTTCATTCCGAAGTAACCCTACTATCCAGGTTCCTTCTCACAGCCCTACTATCCAGGCTTTCATTCTGAAGTAACCCTACTATACATGTTCCTTCTTACAGCCCTACTATCCAGGCTTTCATTCTGAAGTAACCCAACTATCCAGGTTTCTTCTCACAGCCCTACTATCCAGGCTTTCATTCCGAAGTAACCCTACTATCCAGGTTCCTTCTCACAGCCCTACTATCCAGGATTTTCATTCTGAAGTAACCCTACTATCCAGGTTCCTTCTCACAGTCCTATTATCTAGGCTTTCATTCTAAAGTAACCCTACTATCCAGGTTCCTTCTCACAGCCTTACTATCCAGACTTTCATTCCGAAGTAACCCTACTATCCAAGTTCCTTCTCACAGCCCTAAAATCCAGGATTTCATTCCGAAGTAACCATACTATCCAGGTTCCTTCTCACAGCCCTACTATCCATGCTTTCATTTCGAAGTAACCCTACTATCCAGGTTCCTTCTCACAGCCCTATTATCCAGGCTTTTCATTCCGAAGTAACCCTACTATCCAGGTTCCTTCTCACAGCCCTACTATTCAGTCTTTCATTCCAAAGTAACCCTACTATCCAGGTTCCTTCTCACAGCCCTACTATCCAGGCTTTCATTCCGAAGTAACCCTACTATCCAGGTTCCTTCTCACAGCCCTACTATCCAGGCTTTCATTCCGAAGTAACCCTACTATCTAGGTTCCTTATCACAACCCTACTATCCAGGCTTTCATTCTGACGTAACCCTATTATCTAGGTTCCTTCTCATAACCCTACTATTCAGGCTTTCATTCTGAAGTAACCCTACTATCCAGGTTCCTTCTCACAGCTCTACTATCCATGTTTTTCATTCCGAAGTAACCCTACTATCCATGTTCATTCTCACAACCCTACTATCCAGGATTTCATTCCGAAGTAACCCTACTATCCAGGTTCCTTCTCACAGCCCTGCTATCCAGTCTTTTCATTCCGAAGTAACCCTATTCTCCAGGTTCCTTCTCACAACCCTACTATCTAGGCTTTCATTCCGAAGTAACCCTACTATCTAGGTTCCTTCTCACAACCCTACTATCCATGCTTTCATTCCGAAGTAACCCTACTATCTAGGTTCCTTCTCCCTTATCTCCAAACAATAAGTTACAACACTGTAAAGCCTGGAACCGATCAAATACGGTCGATTTCACATTTCCCCAGTGAGTTGCTGTACAACCTGGACCCTGACCAGGTATACAGTCACTTCTTCAATCAAGAGTTAATTCCCCAGTAGAGTAATGGATAACCAAAAGCTCATAGACTTTACCTCTCAGTGCATAAATCAACATTCCCCGGCAATGTCCCCCTTGACAACAGGTACAGGAATTTTCACCCAGGAATCTCTTATGCAACCAATCTTTTCTGGATGGCATCCTTAAGCCCATCTCCTATGATTTCCCTTCGCCTTCCAAATGGCATCTGTAAGCCCATTTCCGACTTCACTAATCAGCAATCCTGCATGCGAGTGCAAATTTCTGAGCACTCTAGTGTTCAATCATCTTCCACCTTCAGATCACGAAAGGCGGACCAGCCAATCTACATCCTCAGGTTTAAGAAGATTGAACATGGGCAACTGTTGTACCCCAAAATTTACCCTCCCATTTCTCAAAGGATCATCCTGGACTCTCAGGTTTGCTTCTATCAAGTTCCAAGTCTTGAATTACAACTTTTCAAGAAAATCACTCACAAGGGCAAAATGGTCAAAAACACACTAAAAAGTCAAACTTTGAATTTTAGATCCAAATTAAGTTTCAACAATTATATTTCATCAAAACATGAAATTGGTTCATCAAAAAATCAGAAGTTACTTTGAAAAAATGAAATTTCTAAGCATTTAGAAAATTTTCTAAGTGTTAAGAGAATATGATACTTTAGAACTTCTTAGCCAGCCTCCACACAAGTGCAGTCAGAAGTTGCAAACACGGTTCAGAATATGATGCTTCAATCAGAACATGTATAAGCGATGCTCTTTGGTCAGAACATGATGCTTTAATCAAAGCATGTAGAAGCGATGCTCTTTGGTCAGAAAATTGATTCTTCAGCATATGAAGGCTAGGTTCAACGATCCTTCAGAAAATGCTGGAGCAAAAAGATACAAAGATCAGAAATTAGATGTTCATTCTGAATTATGCTGAGACTGAACCTCTGATCCAGAATTAAGCAATGATGTAGAATCTCACGTTGCAGGAGTTCTGGGTTGATCAATCTCATCATCATTTAATGCTCATTTAATGCTCACAACCACTTATGGGTCTTTGTTCAAAGGATTTCTCCACGTGTGGCATAGAAGCACCTGTATTGTTTTGGGATAACAAACATTGGTACTAGGCCCATGCTTTGTTTGTTTCTTTTCCTTAATTCCTGCTGACAACCACCATGCTTGCTTCAAGAACAAGGCAGCACATTACTCTAACCAGTAGTTAATCCAGTCCACGCCTACATCTTCCCAAATCTTGTATTTGTATCAAATACAAAAAACTGTGATAAAAAGCAATGGAACAGTGTGCCAATAAAGTTTAAATACCATTTGTTTTCCCCCCCAAAAGCACAACAAATTCACCTATAAATAATTTACTCCATCACACTTTTAAGGCGTTGGTTTTTGGAGAGAGAGAATCACCAAAAGAAAGAAAAAAGCCTTGAATCCATGCAAAAATTCCAAGAATCCGAAAAGTTGTAAACACCAAAATACAAAAACCTTAGCATTTGATTCTAGCATCAAAACTCCATTGTTCCTTGACTAAAACCATCCCCACAATTGTTGATTCACATATTAGGAGCTATTCTAACTTCTGTATTCATACTTCCATACACTCTCCATTCACCTCCACCTCAAAGAAGTCAGAATATCACCCCTTGGCTGTTCCAGAAGTTGAAAACTTCCATCCTGCTGAGTACGTGAAGAAGTTTCTCAGAACATCACCAGAGTTCAGGACTAACCTCCAGTTCACATAATATTTTCCAACTACAAGGTAAGCTTTTGTTGACTCTTATCACGTTACTCAATCATTACCAAATTTTCATGTTCAAAAATACAATGTAGATATCATGTTTCTAACGTTGTACATATCCTGAGGCTTCACGTATTTGTCTTCCTAATTATGGAATAAATCAGTTCAGAACTTCTGAAAGAAATCAGAACTCATAATTAGGATTAGCAAATTCATGTTTGCCTCTGATTTATAGTTCTGATGTTTCTTGTTTCTGAAATGCTATGAAACCTTCCATAACTATCATATGCACATCTTCTGTTCTGTTGAAAAATGACTAAGTTGCAGATGTTCTGACTAGCATGGAGAGAGAGACCAAGTTCTGCCAGTAGTATCAGAACTTCTGAAATCCACTTTGTTACCAGTGGTATCGGAACTTCTGAAATCTACTTTGTTGCTGGTGGTATCAGAACTTCTGAAAACTAATGTATTCCCAGCAGACTCAGAACTTCTGACTTTACTTATTTTTTTTCACTAACAGGATTTCTGTTTTGCAGCACGCCAGAGTCAGAACTTCTGACCTCCTTTAATCAGCAATATGTTGATTCTATTTTTCCTTTTTCTCACTATTTTTTCTATCACTTTCTATTTCATTAATCAACAAACACCAAAAACATTTTTTTACATGCTTTATTTTATTTCTTAAAAACAAAAGATCAAAAATATTTTCTTAAAATAAAACAAGTCTATTTTACATCTTTTGTACATTCTTATCCATTCAATATGGTTGTAATAGTAACTTAGGATTTAATTTTATTTTCAATCCCCATTCATAAATGTGTACCCCCATCCCCCTAATGATTGTAATAGTGTAGGGTGTTTACTTTCCGCACTTTTATTGCTTTCATATATTGTTAGTAATTAAGGTGTGTATGGCAAGATATGAAAACAACAAAATAGACAATCCTAATCAAGACTAAATGCATGCAATCAAACACACTATTCACACATGCACCCCTAGGGTAATCTCACTTGTTGCTTATCGGAAAAATAGTCATGTCCCTCGAACATGGGCGTTTTAGCAAAAGACCCTCGATAAAAGATTGTAGTCCCTCGATGTTGCCTTCAGTAAAATGATCTAGTCCCTAAACGGCATTGCTAAAACGTCTCATAAGTTGCTTTCTATGACTATACAATCGTCCCAATGCTCGTCCCTTCATATCCAACGATGGGGATTCTTACCAAATCAATGGTAAGATAGCAACATCCAAAGGAGAAGGAAAAGCACATTTAAGACCTTTTGAGTAGGTAGATTCGCTCCTAGTTACTCACTTGCTCACGAAAAACACATTTCATACACCTACACTTTCACTTTGAAATATTTTCAAAAGATAACACTTTGTACGCGTTCTTATAGAAACGAGAACCATTACAAAGAATAAACCTTTTCAAAATCACTTTCAAAAACACATTTCACAAACACTCCTTTGAATTATTTTCCAAACAAACACTTTGTACGCGTAACTTATAGAGACGAGAACCATTACAAAGACGTTTTCCAAATACTTTCAAAAACACACACCGCAAGTACATTCAAACAAAAGCAAGTGATCTAGCGAGTAACTAAGAGCCCATGAAAAGCCATGGATGAAAAGGGTGCTAATACCTTCCCTTTTCATAATCTACCCCCCGAACTCAAAAACATCTCTAAAGGTCTTTCCTGTGCTTTTTCACCTTTCCTTTTTGGATAAAAGAAAAGTCGGTGGCGACTCTTGATAACCGCAACATTTGCAAACACAAACGCAAACCTCAAGTCAGTTCTCCCACCGTATCACACATATGTTCAACAACATGCCTTAGATCATAAGAAAAGGTCAAAAAGTAGCAAGTTGGTTCAAGGTATTTTGACCAAAAATCAAGTTTATCATGCCATGTTGAAAATATAATAACTTATTCATACTTCAACATTTTTTAGTGGTTTATTGGGAAAGAGGTTTATTTTGATGTCCCATACAAGTCCTCTTCAGAAGTCAAAGGTCAACTATGTTCCTAAGGTTCTCAAAGTTTCAGATCAAGTATAGGTCATTTTGTGGACTTAGAGAAATTTGACCTAAAAGTCAAGTATGGAATGCTTATGTTCCAAAGATAATATTTCCTTCAATTTTCAACTTTTATGGGCGGTTATTTTTGCCAAATATTCATTTTGATGTCCTCTACAACTTTCATTTAAAGGCCAAACATCAATTATGCCTCTAAGGACCTCAAATATTGAAGGTCATTTTTGCACAAAGTAAGTTCATAACATGTTTGACCTAATGCCAGACCTAGTTTCCAGTGGTTTTTCTTCAACTTTCCAAGCTTCTCATTTTCTCATCAAGCATCCAATTGATTTGGTTATTTTTGCATTGTCTTCCTTGTCATGAAAGGAACATTTGGCTTAAGAAAAATCACAAAATACATGAGGGAATTTCATTTGGCCTAAGGGTGAACATGGTGACTTGAAATCTGTTTTTATCGTGACCTATAACTTTAGAAAGCATGTGAAAACTTAACTCGGGCCACCAAATCATGTGAGAACTTAGTTGTGATGGAAAAACACATTTCATTAAGTGCAAAATGACATTAATGAACCCAACAAGTCACAAATTTTGTGCTAAATTCTCACACACCTGGATATAGAAATTTGTCACTCCATTCACACGCCTGGAATATGATTTTCACACAAGTCATAACCTCATTCTCTTATCCTATAAATAGAGAGTATTTTGCACTGAAAACCAAGCCTGAACAACCAAAAAAACTATCACTTAGAAGCTCGAAACCACAAAAAACCAGATGATTGAAACCTCACTTTTCTTCTTTTCAAATTAAATTCTCTACCCAGAATCCATCACTGGTCTCCTCTGAAGCTAACCCAAGCGTTATAGAAGGTAGTCTTGATCTAAAACACTCAACCCATTTCCACTATTTTCAAGATTTAAAGTTCAGTTGAGAAAGGTAGATATGAGTTTCTTTTTAACTCAAACAAGTTACCATCTTATTCGTCTTGTTCCACTGAGTGTTTCCTCTAACCTAACTGGAATTTTATTTGATGTTTGTGTAAGTACGAAGTGCACCTAAGAGGGGGGGGGGGGGGTGAGTTAGGTACTTTAAAAAATTCTGTTTTTTAGTGATGATGGTTCTTATTTTTCTGGTTAATGATGATTTTAGGAAAGCGTAAAATGCAGAAAAATAAAAGACACAGGCGATATATCCTGGTTCCCCTCATAGTCCGAGAGTACTCCAGTCCCCTTTCAACATGAAAGAGATTTCCTTATTGTGGCAAACTTAAACAAGAACTACCAAACAACCAAGAACAATCCTCTTAGACCAAGAACAATCCTCTTGGATTTTCACTATGTTAACTATGAGAACAATCCTCTCAAAGTAACTACACTTGTATCCAACAACTTTGGAAAGACAAGATTTTAAAAAACACTTAAACTTATTTCCAACAATCCTGGAAAAATAAGTAAGTAACTATCAATTTTTGAGTTTGAGTGAGTAGAGTAGTATTAATCACTTAGAGTGATTTAACAATGTATGATATTCTCTTCCAATAATAATATTGTACAATGACTCAAGATATAATTACTCAAAGTTTTCTGCTTGATAATGTATGAAAATGTGCAGAAAACTTATGCATGAAAGTGAAGGAATGCTTGAGTTTGTATTTTGAAAATTTAGAAGAAAAAAATTATGGAAGAGGTGTTGAAACAGATTTTGAAAATGAATATTTATATGTTCATAACACCCTTTTGAAACAACATGAAGTTCTGAAAATGTATCATGAACAAATGCCAAGTTTGAGTGAAAGGTTTCAATGAAAAGGCATGATGAACAGGCATGTAAAAAGCTGTTGTTTTTCAAAATCGTTCAGCATGCAATGGATTGCACCCTTTGTGTAAATCGATTGCACAAGGTTTCAACAGCTATATTTTCAAAAGTTTTAAGTGTGCAATCTATTGCACTAGCAATGTAAATCGATTGCATGTAAAGTCAATAGCAAAAAGTAGGTGAGTGCAATCAATTGCACTAGCAATGTAAATCGATTGCACTAAGAAACAGAAACAAACGTTTTGAAAATTTTAAGTATGCAATCGATTGCACAAGCAATGTAAATCGATTGCACAGAGAAACAGAAGCAAAAGATCTGAAAATTTGAAGCATGCAATCGATTGTACTAAAATGCAAATCGATTGCACTCAAGTGAAAAATGAAATTTTAACTTTGAAAAACTTGAGTAATGATTTTTAAACATTTCTTTTTCAAGATTGAGCATCTATATCTTAAGATCAAAGTAAGTAATATTATTATACCTTGAAAGTTGTTGAGAGCCTTGAACTGAAGATATTGTCATTAGATGCTTTGAGCTTGATCATAAATCTTTGCCTTCTTTGTCAATCATGGTTTGTCTTCATCAAAACAAAAGCTCATTTGAGAAGCTTGATTTTACATTCTCCCCCTTTTTGATGATGACAAACAATCTTGCTTTATGCAATGTACTTTCCGGAAAAGCTTCTCCCCCTAAGATGCAAAACTCCCCCTATGTAGGAGAGGGTGGGAATCCTTTGCATTTCTTCATCTTGATTGGAGAGTACCTTAAAAATTAAGACAAGGAAAAAACAAGCATAAAGTACCACACATCTTTCTCCTCCTTTGAAATTATCCAAAAGAAGGGAAAGATGCACAAAACAAATAATAATAGAGCAATATATCGAGAAAATTTAGAATTAAAACAAGTAACACAAATTGTTTAGGATTACACAGAAATTTGAACAAACACATGCATTGAATAACAAGACACGAACATAATAGAAAAAACAGTTATCCAGAGCTTTAAGGGTGACGCATGTCCGGATGGTTATAAGACCAAGAGCCTTGATTCAAGAATTGTTGTTGAAGTGGGGGTTCTGTGTAGTGTTGAGGAGGTGCAGCTGGATTATTTGGATCGTATGGTGGAATATGAAGATGAGAGTAAAGGTATTAAATTTGTTGATTCACATCCGTGAGGAAGTCATTAATCTGGATTGTAGTGGAATCATTGATTGCACTCCATTGATTGTTGATGTTGGTGTTCATAGAAGAAAATTGTTGAGACATGTAATCCATAAGCTCTTGATTGCTTGGACCAGAGGGAGAAGTAGGAGGACGAGGCACAACTTCACCTCCTTTGACTTCTTAGTCATTTCTTTCATCGCCAACAACATCTTCACCAATGTAGGTGGTGGTTTTTGTTTCGGGAGTCAACATTCTTAATGGAAATCTTGTTTAGATTAGGATCCATATTCACCTTTTCAAACCCAGAAAAATCCACACCAAATTCCTTTATAATTAGAGTGACAAAATAAGCATATGGAAGAAATTTAGATTTTGCATCCACTCTCAGCATATGCACCATGATAAGTCTTGTCCAGTTTACACTTACCCTTTTCTTTCTTGCATAAATTAGCTGCATTTCCAAGTTGGTAACAATGCAGTGGTTTCCAGCTCTTGGAAACATAATATAGACCAGAAAATAATGATATAAATGATCGTCTATATAGAGGTTACCTGCACTGAAGGAGTCTCTGGATGGAATTACTCCGCCAAGACCACGAATCCGTTTGGCGCGAAATTCAGCTTCACTTAACCGCCCAATGCTATAAAAGAACTCCTTTTTCCGGTAGTCATCCCTTTTTCCTTGCAATATTTGGATTGGTTGATGAAGATGCCATCTTTTAGTTGTTTGATTTGAAGTCCAAGGAAATAGTTCATTTTACCCATCATGGACATTTCAAATTCTCCTTGCATCATTGATGAGAATTCTTTGCACATTTCTTGATTTGAAGAACCGAAAATGATGTCATCAACATAGACTTGTGCTAGCAAAGTGTCTCCTTTGATTTTCTTGATAAATAGAGTCTTGTCAACTTTTCCCTTTTCGAAACCTTTTTCGTATAAGAAGTTGCTTAAACGATCATACCATGCCCTTGGTGCTTGTTTCAGTCCATAGAGAGATTTTTTCAATTTAAATACATGAGATGGATTCTTGAAATCTTCGAACCCCGGGGGTTTCTTAACGTAGACTTCTTCAGTGATATATCCATTCAAGAATGCGCTTTTGACATCCATTTGGAAAATCTGAAAATTTAATGAACAAGCATAAGCAAGTAAGAGACGAATAGCTTCTAACCTTGCAACTGGAGCGAAAGTTTCTTCAAATTCTATTCCTTCTTCTTGATTGTAGCCTTGTGCTACCAATCTTTCTTTGTTGCAAACAATTATTCCATTCTTGTCAAGTTTGTTTTTGAACACCCATCTTGTTCCAATAATGTGTTTGTTGCTTGGCCTAGGGACGAGTTACCAAACTTGATTCCTTTCAAATTGATTCAATTCTTCTTGCATAGAGATAATCCATTGGTCATCACCTAAGGCTTCATCAACTTTGGAAGGTTCAATTTGAGAGACAAATTCCATGTTTAGGCAAGCATCCTTGAGATTTAATCTTGTAGACACACCTTGACTTATATCACCAATTACTTTATCAATAGGATGATCTCTATGAGTTCTCAATTCTTTTGGTAGATCGTTGAGATTTAATTCTTGTTAAGGTGATTCTTCGAGTTGAATGGGTTGATCTTTGGAAGAATTTTCTTGAGGACCTTCTAGTATTTCATCATCATTATCACAAACAATATTATCCTCCTTGGAGGGGTTAGTTTCATCAAAAGAAACATGCATAGATTCTTCAATTGTCAAAGTTCTTTTGTTGTATATTCTATATGCTTTACTAGAGAGAGAGTAACCAAGAAAAATACCTTCATCGGATTTCTCATCAAACTTACCAAGGCTATCTTTGTCATTGTTTAGGACAAAGCATTTGCATCTGAAGATATGAAAGAAAGCAATGTTTGGTTTTCTCCCCTTGAAGAGTTCATATGGAGTTTTCTTTAAGATTGGTCTAATATTAACTCTATTGCTAACAAAACATGACGTGCTCACCGCATCCGCCCAAAAGTATTTTGGAAGATTTGAGTCGCTATGCATTGTTCTAGCAAGTTCCATAAGAGACCTATTCTTTCTTTCTACCACTACATTTTGTTGAGGAGTCCTTGGTGCCGAGAAGTTGTGAGATATTCCATGTTCTCCACAAAATTCTTCAAATAGAGCATTTTGGAATACTCCACCATGGTCACTCATTATTGAGGCAATTGTTAGAGACTTCTCATTCTGAATTTGTTTAGTATACTTCTTGAACACCTTGAATGCATCACTTTTCTGCACTAAAATGAATGTTCAAGTATATCTAGAGAAATCTTCAACAATAACCAAAGCATACACATTACCTCCGAAACTTCTTGTTCTCAATGGACCAAATAAGTCCATATGTAACAATTGTAGTGGCCTTGTAGTGGACACCACATTCTTAGATTTGAAAGTTGATCTAGTTTGTTTCCCTTTTTGACAAGCATCACATAGTCTATCTTTGACGAAATTTCTCTTAGGCAATCCGATGACGAGATCATGCTTGATTAATTTATTCAAGTGTTCCATATGAATATGAGAAATTCTTTTGTGCCATAGCCATGAATCATCATTGTTCGCCATGATACATTTAAGCTTCAAAGATGGATCATCAAGGGAAATCATGAATATATTATTGATTCTTTTACCTTTAAGTATAACCTCATGAGTGACTTCGTCTTCTATCAAACATTCATCCTTGGTGAACTTGATTTCGAAGCCTTTGTCACAAAGTTGGCTAATACTAAGAAGATTGTGCTTTAGTCCTTCAACATAAATAACATCTTCAATGGATGTAAAAGGTGGAGCACCAACTTTGCCTTTTCCTAGGATTCTTCCCTTATTATTGTCTCCATAAGTGACAAAACCCTTGACCTTAAGCGCTAGATTTGAAAATTGGTTTATGTCTCCTGTCATATGCTTTGAACAACCACTATCAAGATACCAAAGATTTCATGTGGTCTTCAAGTATACCTGCAAAACAAATTAGGTTTTGTTAGGTATCCAAGTAGCTCTGGGTCCTTCATAATTAGTGCCTTTCTTTACCCAAACATAATGCCCACTTGCCACACTGAAGTGTCTAACATAGCAAGCATTAGGTGTATGGCCTTTAATACCACAATAAAAACAAGTAGGTTCAAAGTTACTTCTATATCTAGAAGGATAAGATTTATTTTTAGGAAATGTTTTTTTTAGGATAGTGACGAACTATTTTAGGTTTGTTCACTTTCTCTTTGGATGATTGATCACTAGTCTTAACAAAGATAGTTTTGTTAGAACTTAGTTTTGAAAACCTTGAATATCCAAGTCCACTTTTATCATTGGAGTATCTTTGTTGGCTAAGAACACCTTCCAATCCAATTTGGCCTTTTTCATATCTTTCAATGACTCTTTTTAATTGGACAATTTGGAAAGAGAGTGAATCACAATTTTTGCATACAAAATTCTGTTTTTGTTCATCACTTGATTTTTGTTTTTCTTCTTTGAAATCTTTTTCCATCGAAACATATTTTTCTTCTAAGGATGAAATTTGTTTCTTTTGTGATGAAATGGTTTTATACAGAATTTTGCATTCGTTCAATAGTTCATCTATAGCACCTTGTGCATCACTATCAAAAAAAGAAAATTCATTATTAACCTCATTATCTTCATCATCGGAATGGTGTGAGGCCATCAATGCTAGATTTGCACTTTCATCACTATCAGAATCGGATGAGGAACTTATTTTATTGTCCTCCCATGCGACATAAGCCTTTTTATTCTTGAATCCCTTCTTGCTTTTGAAGCCACCTTTCTTGGAGAGTTTTGGACAATCCGGCTTGATATGACCTTGCTTACCACATTCATAACATGTGATTTCTTGTGTTGATGTGGAAGCTTCCTTTTTCTTAAATTGTTTCTTTCCTTTTGAATGAGAAAAAGGTTTGTCATTTCTACCGAAGAACTTACCAAGCCTTTTAACAAGAAGCATGAAGTTTTCATCTTCTTCCGGATTGTCTTCCTTTTCAACTTCCTTGGAGTCTATCTTCAAAGTAATATTCTTTGATTTATTCTCTTGATTTTCATGCTTTTCAAGTCTTCCGAGTTCCGTTTCGTATTCTTGAAGTTTTCCAAATAATGTTGCGGATGTCATGTTGGAGAGACTTTTCTTTTCTGAAATTGTCTTTACCTTTGGTTGCCATTCCCTAGTTAAGAACCTAAGTACTTTCAGATTTAGTTCATCATTCGTCAAAGTTTTACCAAGAGCTCTTAGATGATTTGTCAAGTGCACAAATCTCTTTTGTAAGTCAAGAATGGTTTCTCCGGGCTGCATTCGAAATAATTTGTATTCTTGACTTGAGGTATTTAGTCTTGATCTTTTTACTTCAACCGTTCCTTCATGAGTTTGTACCAAGGTATCCCATATTTCTTTTGTTGTCTTGCATGCCGAGACACGGAAGAATTAGTCCATGCTAAGTGCACCTTGAAGAAGGTTTATTGCCTTTTTATCATAGAGAACTTTCTTATTATCATCATCGTTCCATGCAGTTTTAGGATTTGATGAGCCAACACCATTGATTACCGTTATAGGGATAAATGGACCATTTTCGACGGCATCCCATATTTCTTCTCCTTGTGCTTCTAGATGTGCCTTCATGCGTATTTTCCAGAAGTCAAAGTATTCACCACAAAATAGAGAAGGCTTATTGTTACTACCACCATCTCTGAAAATGGGATTTTGATTAGCGGAAGCCATTCTGGATCTTTTAGGAACAGTTTACCTATAACCTGCTCTGATACCAATTGTAAGTACGAAGTGCGCCTAAGAGGGGACAGGGGTGAATTAGGTACTTTAAAAAATTCTGGTTTTTAGTGATGATGGTTCTTATTTTTCTGGTTAATGATGATTTTAGGAAAGCATAAAATGCAGAAAAATAAAAGACACGAGTGATATATCCTGGTTCCCCTCACAATCCGAGAGTACTCCAGTCCCCTTTCAACATGAAAGAGATTTCCTTATTGTGGCAAACTTAAACAAGAACTACCAAACAACCAAGAACAATCCTCTTGGACCAAGAACAATCCTCTTGGATTTTCACTATGTTAACTATGAGAACGATCCTCTCAAAGTAACTACACTTGTATCCAAAAACTTTGGAAAGACAAGATTTCAAAAAACACTTAAACTTATTTCCAACAATCCTGGAAAAATAAGTAAGTAACTATCAATTTTTGAGTTTGAGGGAGTAGAGTAGTATTGATCACTTAGAGTGATTTAATAATGTATGATCTTCTCTTCCAATAATAATATTGTACAATGACTCAAGATATAATTGCTCAAAGTTTTCTGTTTGATAATGTATGAAAATATGCAGAAAACTTATGCATGAAAGTGAAGGAATGCTTGAGTTTGTATTTTGAAAATTCAGAAAAAAAAATTATGGAAGAGGTGTTGAAACAGATTTTGAAAATGAATATTTATATGTTCATAACACCCTTTTAAAACAACATGAAGTTCTGAAAATGTATCATGAACAAATGCCAAGTTTGAGTGAAAGGTTTCAATGAAAAGGCATGATGAACAGGCATGTAAAAAGCTGTTGTTTTTCAAAATCGTGCAGCATACAATCGATTGCACCCTTTGTGTAAATCGATTGCACAAGGTTTCAACAGCTATATTTTCAAAAGTTTTAAGTGTGCAATCGATTGCACTAGCAATGTAAATCGATTGCATGTAAAGTCAGTAGCAAAAAGTAAGTGAGTGGATTCGATTGCACTAGCAATGTAAATCGATTTCACTGAGAAACAAAAGCAAACATTTTGAAAATTTTAAGTATGCAATCGATTGCACAAGAAATGTAAATCGATTGCAGAGAGAAAAAGAAGAAACGATCTGAAAATTTGAAGCATGCAATCGATTGTACTAAAATGCAAATCGATTGCACTCAAGTGAAAAATGAAATTTTAACTTTGAAAAACTTGAGTAATGATTTTTAAACATTTCTTTTTCAAGATTGAGCATCTATATCTTAAGATCAAAGTAAGTAATATTATTATACCTTGAAAGTTGTTGAGAGCCTTGAACTGAAGATATTGTCCTTAGATGCTTTGAGCTTGATCATAAATTTTTGCCTTCATTGTCAATCATGGTTTGTCTTCATCAAAACAAAAGCTCATTTGAGAAGCTTGATTTTACAGTTTGAAATTTAATTTTACTTTTAAGATTATTAGGATTTATCGTATTTCTGCAAATTCTCCTTGCTCATATCAAATAAATTGATCTTGAGCATGGAGACATGAATGATGAAGTAAAACGAAGCTAACCATGTGTGTGGTTAAGCTTACATTTACTGTTCATGGAACTACTAATTGAGGGTTTATGGAAGTTGAAGATAATTTCATTGAGCTCTGGTGGGAGTATTTGAATTCCATCCAATCAGAGTGTGCCACCTCACGTATCTGTTAACATTTTATTCTTATTTTTTATTTCCTTGTCTTAAAAAATTCCTTAAAAATAGTTCCAAATTGATTTTTCACTTCAAATTTTTTTTATAATTTTCTAAGATTATTTTCTTCCTTATATGTTTTTTTCTTCATATTTTTTAAATTATTTTTACTATTTTTTAACATTTTCTCATTATTTTATTTTAATCATTTTAAAACATTTTGGATCCTAACTTTTGAGATCTAATTCTTTAGAATATTTCTGATTTTTCTATATTTGTATAGTCATTTATTTGATGTTTTGATGCTTCATTTGAATTTTCCTTTTATTTTCCATTGAAAATCATTTTTAAAAAATCTTTTAATGCATTTTATTTGCTTATTTTTGTCATTTAATATTAGGTTGACTTTTGTTGACTTGAGCCATGACTTGTTTGATCAAAATCTTCATCAATATTAATGGACTTTGGATGATACATTGTTTGCATGAATCTTCATCAATTCAAACATATCATTAAATGATCATTTGGATTATTTTTGATATATTGAGTTGATGATAGGTTTATCACATTGATATGTTGGAGTAAACCCTAATAGCCAATCAATAGTGGCTTAATATGCTTTTGTATCATGACCTTGATATATATTGTTTGTCAATATATGTGTACTTATTAGGCATCATATTTATGATGTTATTTATATATGACATAATAAAGTCCTTAGAATAATTAGTCTATTAATCACCTATTAAGTGTAACTTAATTGTGAGAGCTCATTAAACATAAAGATATTATTGTTAAGGTATCCATAGTCAAGCTTTACTATCAATTATGACAATAATAAATGCATAAAGATTATTATGTGAGTAAACTGACGACTGTATCTCACAAGTCATGGATATGAGATATCAAGTATTCACATAGGTATAAATATTAAGTGTAATATTTATACTGAATTGACCCTCCATGAGAATACTACATAGTTTGTTATGTAAGTGTCATAAGTTATTTTCATAGTAATAATGGTGTATGTCACCCTTTGACCTGAAACTACTATGGACCCTAGATGTGGAGTCAAGTACTTTATTTCCCATCAAACTTCATCCGTAACAGGATGACTATAAAGATGGTTGATGGGTACTTTACAAATCATATTGAGGGACATGAGTGACCTAGATGAAATTTACCCCTCCTACATATACAAGAGTAATATCTGTGGGGCCCTTGATAGAGTATGACTGTAAAATGCATGGTCGTGCTCAAATAAGCTGATATGAGATATTGGGCTTATTTGTCGTTATCAAGTATACTCTAAGGTCAAGGAATAAAATATTGAACCATACAAGAGTGACACATTCTATGTCTTGTGTTCAATATAGATATGAGGGCAAAATGGTAATTATACACATGATCATTATCACATAAAGGTTATGTCAAATCACACGAAATTCTCGTCACTTTGTTAGCAGTGATGTGTTGCTAGATACTGCTCACTGTTTATAATATTAAATAAGTGATTTAATATTATTGCCAACGTTACGAGAACCTATAGGATCACACGCATAGAGTGCTGATAGTGGAACGAACGTTTAAGTTAAATAAGATTTAATTTAATCATGTATTAATAGTATTTAAATTGTTTAATATATTAACACACAAATTTTATTTTATTAAATATGATTTAATTAAATAAATGAGAATTGACAGTTGATTAAATTAAATATGATTTAATTTTATTAATATTTATTTAATTCAAAGAGTTTGATTAAATATAAATAATAATTATTTAATTCAAAGAGTTTGATTAAATATAAATAATAATTATTTAATTAAATAGTTTAATTAAATAAGATTGGGCTTGTTTTGAAAAAGCCCAAATTAATAGCATTAAGGTTTTAGAAGCTCTCTATAAATAGATGAGCTATTTCCCCTTCCAATATTAATTGTCAATTTTCAAGAGAACAAGAGACGGTTAGCACCGTATTCCATTTTGCACTCGCGTGGACTAAGTAGAGACGTCAGTATCTTCCGCCGTTCGTGATCAAATATAAAGCACACTTCAAGAGGTAACTCTTGAATCCTTATTTTGATTAAGATGATTTATGATTTATGATTTAATCAAGTTTTGTTTTTCGGGATTATTCCGCTAAGAGGATCAAAAAGTTTGAAAAAACCCTCTTAAAATCTCAACATGATACACCAAGAGAGGTGATTGAATTGATGATAGATTTATCTAAAGTTGTGATTCAACTTGGTTGCTCTCTCTTCATCTCTTTCTTATTTTATTTTGACCAATTGGATGATGATGGATTCATCTTATTCAATTTATTTTGATTGGTGTTTGATGAACTTTCATCATTTCAAATCTACCTCTAAATAATCATTTTAGGTACTTTAGATTGATGATAAGTTTGTCTCAAGATACTATGAAGAAACTATTTAAAGTAATGGTCTAATCTCCTTTCCTTTGTGCTTGATCACTTTGCTTTTGGTTTTAAACTATGGTATTACATTATTTTCAGAGAATGATTTTGTATCATTTTTCTAACAGGTACTATAGCTACATTGTTATTGCTCGGCCTCAGATAGGTGCAATTTCAATATACTTTCACTTACGATTGCTTAACATAGCACTAAATTGTCCCGAATTGGGTTACTAACTACTAACACTAACATTAAATGATATTAATTATGCTAACTTTATATTTTTTCACTTTTACATTAATGTCATTTAGTTTTTTCCCCTTTACATTAATGTCATTTAAATTCTTGCATTTTATTTTTATGTAATTTATGTTTCAAGCATTTACATTTCATCTCATTACTTTTATGTCATTTATTTTATGCCTTTTCCTTTTGCCCCTTGGGATTTTTTTTTTCATCAAAAGACATTAATAAAGGAAAAAGTCTAAAAAACTTGGCTTTGATCATTTGGACTATTGGTTACTATCCCTTGCTTGAAGAGATTTGACTTTTAGACTTAGGATAGATCCCTAGCTTGGATTTTCATCTGATACCTTAAGATTCATTTGGCTCATTATCTGAGACCTTAGGAATTCATCAGAGAGCTTTGGTTTTATCTGGTGTTTTGTATTTTCATCTAATGTGGAGATTTTTATCTGAGACCTTAGTTTTTGTCTGATATTTGGGGATTTCATTTGATGCCTTCGATTTCATCCGATGCTTGACTTGTGGCTTAATCCATAGGGAAAGGGATGCTTCATCTTGACCAATTTCAAATGCTCTTTCTTCTTGTGGTTAGTTCACTTGCACACACTAAGGCTTTGTCTTGGGCTACCTTACAATGAGACCATATATTTCTTGTAATTTATTTTTATCCTTTATAATAGTCTCTTCAACTCACCCTCTTCTTTAATTTTCAAAATATTCTTCCTATTTCAAAATCTTCTTGTTTTTCAAACTTGAAACGTCTTTCTTAATAAACTTTGACTTTGTCAAGTGATTTTCAAAACTTTTTCCTAATAAATGCTTAGATATCTTAACCATATCAAAAATCATTTCAGAAGATTAAAAAACACCAAAATAATTTAAAACTTTTGTGCCTTTTTTCATTTAAAATCTTTTCTCAAAGATTAAACATTAGTTGATTTTTGTAGTGGTGCAAACTACTATACTTCTACAATATGATGTGAAGTGACTGCCATTTTCCACTTGAATGTTGAGAATTACCTTGTTGATTAAATCCAAGTAAAATTCTTCATATCAAGATGATGCAAATGCTCTTTCCTAATAATTATGGGTAGTAAGTGAATTTTCCTCTCGAATACGACAACATGTCTTTTCATTAAAATCAACCAAAACAAACAAACTTTTGTTATTTTTACCATGAATTACGAGGTTTTGACTTTTCACTGAATTCGGTTGATACATAGGCACAAGGCTCTTGAAGTCTTGTAAAAAAATCATAAAACTTATTTTCCCATCCCTTCAATCTTTTTCCAAACAACACCTTTTTTATGACACAATTTTTTAAAACGTTCCTATGAAATACCATAAATGCGAAGGGTGCTAATATCTTCACTTTGCCTAACAAACCCACAAATCTGTATCTCTCTTGTATTAGTTTTGTTTTTAAAATTTTTGTGGGTTTTATCGATATTTTCCATTTTCCTTTGGAAACAATAAAGTTCAGTGGCGACTCTTGCTTTTTTTCTGAGTTAAGTTAATTAATAGCTTAATCTCATTTTCCCCGCCGCGATAAGTTCCATCCATAGTATAAACATGGCTCTAGGTCAAGCATATTTATTGAATAGAATTTTCTTCCATTCCACTTGGTCCTTCTCACCTCTTAGAGCTTTATACATGGTTTCAATTTTATATGCTCATTTTTGCTCAAATTCTACTCAATATATCGTGTTTCCCACTATTTCTCTATTTTTCACAATTCTCTTAAGTATCCATGAAAATTTATTGGTCGCTTGCAAACTCATAATATTTTGTCCTTTGAGTTAATACACATCAATCCATCTAACATATAGCTTATCCGCTTTGGCTTGTAAGTTCCTTAAGAGCTTACCAATTGTAGTATGATTCCATTCCATCATAGTTATTACGTTTAGGCCCCCCTAAATTTTTGGGATCACAAACTTTTCCCGGGCTATAGGTATTTTTCTGCTAATCTCATCAGTTCCACTCCACAAGTAGCTTATGCAAATTGCTTCTATGTGTTTTGTAACTTTTTGTGGTAGTCGAAATACATGCATCCAAAAAAGTGATCGCGAATAAAACACTTTTAATCAACTGTTATCTTCCTACATAGCTCAATAATTTCGAAGTCCAATGTCTTATTTTGAAAACTATTCTATCCACTAGAGGTCTGTACTGGTGCATCGTTAGCTTTCTACTTGATAATGGCACTCCCAAATATTTAAAGGGCATTGTACCAGCAGAGTATCCAATTGAATTTATGATTGCTTATTTCTATTCTTCTTGTATCCCTCCAAAATAAAGTTTCCATTTTGCAGAATGTGCTTTCAATCCGGTTTCACCAGATAGTTTCTTGAATTATGATATCATTATCTTCACAGATATTTCATCACCCCTTGCTAACAAAATTAAATCATCAGCAAAAACTAATGTGGGTGATTTGTAGTTTCTCATATCTTGGATGGAAGTTGTAATCGGGAGTCTTCTTTAGTTTCTTCAAACATCTATGTAAGTATTCCTTGATTAATACAAATAATATAAGGGATATGGGATATCCCTGCCTGAGCCCATGCCTTTCCTTCAACAATTCAGTAGGATAAAATACTCACACATATCATAATCCATTTTTTTATGACCAGATTGATTCGGTTCATTTTGACAATAAATAATATGTTGTAGGATAATATATTAGGTCAAACTCGACCCGACTCAATTTTTTTTTCATTCTTAATTAGTAATAACTAGTTAGAGGAAATTAGGTGTTTCCTTTTTATTTTATTTTATGGAAATGAAGTGGATTTCAAGTGCATACTTTGAGTTCATGTGGTAATTTATATCGAGTTCTTATAGGAAATGTGGTTCTTATTTATTGGATTTGATATATATTCCTAATGTGTTTCTATTATTTGGAAAAGGCAAAGCATAGAGAAAAAACACAAAATAACAACACAAGAGATTAATGTGGAAACTCCAAAACTGGAGAAAAATCCATAATTGTTATCAAATAATAACCAGAGAGTAACACTATGTGAAAATTGTTACAACATATAAACTACCCTAAACCATCCCAAGGCCCCAATACACCCACACTCTTCAAAGCAAATATTTAACTACCCCTTACAATACTCTAAAACAAGAGTATAAGAGAAAATATAAAAAGTCAAATACAAGCTTAAAGTGATTTTGAGTGGTACACTTGTAAAGAAAAAACTTGAATCTTATATGTAGCTTTGGACTCCCTCTTCCTTCACAGAACTAACTGATGTAGAACTTTTTCAACATATATATTTTCAATCAATCTCAACATCATATTCATAAGAACTAATTGCTCTATTAAGGAAAATATAAGGCGAATATTGTAGGAGTTGCTCAGATGGAGAGTAGTATAAAATTTGAAAAGAAAAATATAAGGAAAAAATGTAAAGATTTGTGAATAATAAAAATGTTGCAAAGTAAAGAAATATGATTTTTTAGATATTTGAATGAAATGGAAAAATGTTAGAGTTGGTTTGGCTTAGTAATTTCTTAAATGATATACAAAAACCGATGTGAGATTCTTTATTATATATATTTTTAACTAATCCCATTAATCTATACCTTGACTGAAAATAATACATTAATTTTCATTGTCTTCACCGACAATCATCTTCCACCATAAAGAGTATAGTCACTTGAAACTATACCACTCCAAGAATTTTTACATTGTCTTCACCATAATAACAGTTTTAAAAATTATCATACTCCACCTAAAGAAGAGTATACTTCACTTGAAGTTAAACCACTTCAAGAATTTCCACATGTCGAAAACCAAGTAGAAACTTTATGGTACAAGTTCCATATTGGTAGAAAGGTCTTCAACCATCAACATAAATTCACCACACGCTTTGCATAAATGTTCATGTGTTAATCTGCTAGGAATAACTCATCATTTTCCATGAAAGCAAAAATACCATGAAGACACACTTCTCAATTTTCAGAGAAGATCATCACCTTCCACAACATGGGAGACATTGCTAGCATTTGACTTAGTGTCTTTCTCTAACGCTGCTCCATCAGGACACTTATAATTTATATGTCTAATTTTTCCACATTTCCAACATCTTACACTTGTTTCAATGTTTTTCCTTCACATACGACCTTCCTCTAGCAACCAACACTGAGTTTGATGAAGTATTATCCTCACCCTTCAATCTTCTTTTTTCAGAAATAATCTTACAGGCAACTTCTTCAAAGCTCAAAGTTTCCTTTCCATATATCAAAACAGGCTTAATATGTCCATAAGAAGATGGAAGACACCATATGAGTCTCAAAGTTTTATTTTAATCATCAATCTTGACTTTAATAATTTATAATTTAGAAAGAATATCATTTAAAACACTTAGATGGTCATATACTTTCGTATGTTCATTCGTACGCAAGGTAGGAAATTGCTCCTTCAACAATAAACGATTTGATATACTCTTTCTTTGATATAGCCCTTCAAGTTTCTCCCAAATCTCTTTGAGTGACGACGTACCAAAAATATTCGCAAGGATATTCTTAGCCAAAGACATGCAGATTGCACTCGAAGCTCTCAAATCTAATTCCTCCTACTTCTCATTGTCCATGTTAGAAGTGTTTTCTTTCAACTTTTGTGTAATCTTAATTGTCAAAACATCTTTGAGTTGGATTTTTCACAAGGAAAAATTGATTCTTTCATCAAATTTCTCTATGTCAGTCTTCACTATATTTTGAAAAACTTGACATTGTAGCCAAAACCTTTTCTACAGCAAAAATAAATTTTCCCAACCAACACAGAGTATAAAACTTCTTTTTTGATGTGGAAGATCAGATAAAACTGCAAACACATAACATACTAAAATATTTTATACCCCACCAAACCAAGGCCCTTGATACCACTCGTTGGGAAAAAACAAAGCATAGAGAAAAAAGAGGAACAAAATAACAACACAAGAGATTAACATGAAAACTCCAAAATCGAAGAAAAATCACGATTGTTGTCAAATAACAGCCAGAGGATACCACTATATAAAAATTGTTACAACACATAGACTATCCTCAACCACCTCAAGATCCCAAATACACTTCCACTCTCCGAAACAAATACTTAACTATCCCTCACAACACTCTAAAATAAGAGTATAAGAGAAAATATAAAAAACCAAATACAAATCTAAAATGCTTTTGACTAGTACATTTCATAACAAAAAACTTAATCATATGTATAATCTTAGACTCTCTCTTTCTTCATAAAACTAAACAATATAAATTTTTTTCTAACATATATATTTTCAATCAACTCTAATACTTATTGGGTAGACATTCGAACTACATTGTGATCATTAATACCAAATTAGGAATTTTAAGGTCAATGTTAACTTTAATAGTACTAAATATTTATCATCTGATATGTCCCTTCAAGTCAAATTACAAAAGCAAAACGTTTCAAATCTTCTTAAATGGATATATCATTCTTTTAAATGTGGTTAATACGCTTCGAAACTTGATGACATTTTCAATTTTGAATGTACAAACATTTCAATAGAAAACAAAACTATTTATGGCCTTACTTTCTAAATATTTTATAATATATGAGAAAAGTATTTGATTCTTGATCTGAAGTTTTGTGTGCATGTAATATGGCTGATCGCTTGTATTGAATTAAAATGAATGGTTGTGATTAAGCTGGATAGTTCCGTCACTGCAGAGGATCCATATCTCATAATTTCAGGTCAAATAATATTTTATTGAGTTTTAGTAGAAAATGAAGTTCTTATTTATTCCATTTAATATCATTGGTAACCTGACTCTATAAAGCTTAATTGTTTTGGTCGTGATTAAAATTTATTGATGTATCTTATTTAGTCAACGACACCTTCGTTAAGCGACTACTCCACCACTCACCTATGTAACAACTTTAGTATCAACGGTTCCTCCACATCTACCCATGTGACAGCACATGCAACAACAATCCTTTTGTCACTTACCCATATTGTGACTAGAAACAATAACAACGATCCCTCCGCCAATCCAAACGACAAAACCAACATCTACATTTCTTCAACACGCCATTCCATCCCCTTATCCTTGCTGAAGATGTTAGGGTAGAAGATGGGACATAGATGTCATTAATAAACAATTATTTAATGTTACATATTGTAAATGATATAATTATTTTATATGCTTGAGTTATGACCAATTTTGTTTACTTTCGTATTTGATAGATGACAGGAGTCATATTTTAAACACATGTTTAAGTGTGTAAGTCATGTTTGAAAGAATTTTTAATGTAATAATAAGTATAATTACGTCATATGATTAAAGGAGATATTAACCATCTATCAAAATCAAATTACAAAAAAGATAAAAGGTAAGATTGTTAGTAGTGGTGTAGTTGATAGTTGATAGAAGATAGTTTTAGAGAGTTGTTTAGAAAGAAGACTATGTCATTGATTTCTTGGATGATGTATTACAAGATATCAAATGTCTATTTATAGGCTCAAGTCACCAACCTCTCAATGGTGGTGAATGTTTCTACATTACTTTAGATTTTTCTAGAGTTTTCATGATATGTTAGTATCATGATAGTTCTAAGTTCTTCTATCTTTTACATACACTTATAGTTCTAGATTATTCTATCATACTCATACACACTATAATTTCTAGGGTATTCTACCATTATCATATATATATATATATCATATTTAGAATATTCTAGAAATTTGTAGCAATTTCAACACTCCTCCTTGATGCAAAATTCTGTAACTCAAAGCATAGTTTCCAGCTCTTCAAATCTAGGTCTCGATAACGCCTTCGTGAATATGTCTGCAATTTGTTGTTCTGTTCTGCAGTAGTCGAGTTTGATCTCCTTAGTCGCTTCAGCTTCTCTAATAAAGTGATACTTGATTGCTATGTGTTTTGTTCTACTATGATGCACTGAATTTTTCGCCATTGTAATTGTTGATTTGTTGTGACAATTAATTTTAGTAGGCTCATCTTGTTTTTCTCCCATGTCTTCAAGTATACTGCGAAGCCATATAGCTTGACTCATTGCTTCAGCAGCAGCCCCATACTTTGTTTCTGCTGTTGATTGTGCAACTGTAGCTTGCTTCTTCGACAGCCAAGAGAAAATTCCCGATCCTAGTGAGAAAGCATAGCCAGAGGTGCTCTTCATGTCATCTACCGAACATGCCCAATCACTATCGGCCCTTTTATTTTTGTTGTCTAAGATTTTAAATACTCCTCCTTTAAAGTGAAGTGTGTAGCCTCTCTCCATCATTTAGACAATGCTTAGAAGATTTTCTTTAAGGTTGGGTACTAGTAAGACATCATGGATGAGTTACGTACTTTTATCTGTCTCCACCATGATAGTGCCTATTCCTTTTGATTCAACCACACTGCCATTTCCCAATCGAACTTTGACTTTGACAGACTCGTCAATGCTTTTGAAAATAGTCTCATCATTGGCCATGTGATTGCTACATCCATTATCCAAGTACCAACTTCCTCCTTTTTCTTTGACTGAGTCTTGAGTGGCATAGAGCATACATTGTTCTTGATCATTCTCCTCTGTGATATTAGCTTGATGCCTATTTTTGTTGCAACAATTTTTCTCTATATGCCCAAACTTCTTGCAATGGTTTCATTGTGGCATATTACGGAACCAACAATTTTTCTCTTTGTGGCCCAGTCTTTTGCATATAATGCATGGAGGATTTTTATTTGTTATGTTCTTAAGGAAATTTCTAGAACCTTCTCTTCTTCTTGAAGTTTCTCCATAATTTTTATTTCCTCCATTTTCTTTGTTTTGGGGATAAAATTTGAGCTTTGACTGAAAGACATTTTTAAGTGTATCTTATTTATGCCTACACAGTCTTTGCTCATATGCTTCAAGAGAGCCCACAAGTTTTGTCATTGATAGAGTGGACAAATATTTGGTTTCTTCAATCATTGTCACGATTGGGTCAAACTTTGGGGGCATAGTACTTAGAATTTTCTCAACAATTTTCTTGTCAAGAATGTCTTCCCCAAAAGCTCTCATTTGATTAACTATTTCTTTAACTTTAGAATAGTAATCTTTAACTGTCTTATACTCCTTCATCTTCAATAGTTCAAAATCTCTTCTTAGAGATTGAAGTTTGACAGCACGTACCTTAACGTTTCCTTGAAACTCCTCCTGCAATGTGTTTCACACTTCTTTGGCAGTCTTAGCTCCCATAATTCTTGGGAAAATTGCATAAATTACCGCTTGTTACAAGGTGAACAATGCCTTTAAATTTTTTTGTTTAGTTTTCTTCAACTCTTTTTCTTGAGCTGCATTAAGAGCTGAAGTATCTGCGGGAATAATGAATCCTTCTTCTACTATGTCCCATAAATCTTGAGAAGAAAAAACTGTTTTCATTTTAACTCGCCATAAATCAAAATTTTCCCAATTGAAAATAGGGAAAGAAATAGTTGATGATTGAGTGGTGTTATCCATGTCTTGGACAAATATTGGAGTGGTTTAATAATACAAGGGAAATTTTTGAAGTAATTGGGAGGAATTTGAAATGATATGTATTAATTTAACTATGCCCAATGTATGATCGAACGTAGCTCTAATGCTACTGTTAGTAGTGGTGTAGTTGATAGTTGATAGAAGATAATTTTAGAGAGTTGTTTAGAAAGAAGGCTATGTCATTGATTTCTTGGATGATCTATTACAAGATACCAAATGCCTATTTATAGACTCAGGTCACCAACCTCTCAATGGTGGTGAATTTTTCTATATTAATTTATATTTTTCTAGAGTTTTCATGATATGTTAGTATCATGATAGTTCTAGGTTCTTCTATCTTTTACATACACTTATAGTTCTAGATTATTCGACCATACTCATACACACTATAGTTTCTAGGGTATTCTACCATTACCATACATATTTTATTTAAAATATTCTAGAAATTTGTAGCAATTTCAACAAAGATAATTAATATGAGAGAGAAAGTAGAGAGAGAGGTGGAAACAACAAGCCATGGAGGTTTGTGTCTCACAAGAAACCCTCTCATAAGCAACGTTAGTGGAATAATGCTAAAGATGATCGTTGCAACGATCTTGGAAAAGGGACATCGACTTGCTTTATCTCTTCTTTTTCAGAAGGATACAAAGCTCGTGATCATTATAGGGTTTTCATAAGGTTTGGAATGGTGAATAAAGTGGTTATTCCGTCCAAGGGTGATGTCAGAGGGAAGCATTATCGTGTTGTCCAACTTTTTATGTTGAATATGAGAGGAGACTCGCCATTAAGCCCGATAATGTTTTCTTGGAAGAGATAAATATCTAGGTGAGTGTTCCTAGGTTTCCTAGGGAGAGAAATAAGGATAGAAGCAACCATCTAAAGAAGCGGGAAGCATCGTTTCATAAGGAGGGTGCTAAGGTTGTAGGTGTTGCTTATCATCTTGTTAGGGTTTGTAACAGGGAGTCTAAAGTTATACGTGAGCCATGTATCAAAGATTCTTGTGCAAAGGTTCTTAAAGAAGGAAGTGGTTATGGTGTTTCAAAGAAGGAGAGAGGGCATGATGCAGTAGTTGAGAATGTTGAGATAGTCTCTTTGGAGTTTAGAACGGATAATGATGAGGAGTGGGTGAAGTTGCAGAAAGATTTTATTGGCGTTGTAGTTAACCCTAGGTATACTTATAATATCTAGAACATCTTTCACACTGAAGGTTACTTTTCCATTAAAGTAACACCATTATGGGCCAACTTGTGTCGCTTAGAAGGTCAAGAAGATGGGGATATATAAGCTTTGGTGAATGAGCGTGTTAACTGGTGAAAGAAGTGGCTTAAAATATCAAAAGGTGGGAACCGGGTGATGTGGATGATGATGTGTTGCATGTTTTCAATGTTAAGGAGTACCATGCCATGCTTGGAATTCCAATTTTTTCGAGGTTTTGGCAGCTATGTTTGGTGAGTTTATTTTCTCCAATAATGCAACTAGAAAGAAAGTTTGTATGAACATAGATAAGATTTTAGTTAGAACAAGGAGTTCTTTTGATATGCCCAAAAATTCTTGTGTTTGTACTAATGGTGAGAGATTTAGAATCAGAGTTATAAATGAAATGTTTTGTTCTGGGCATTCTTCTGCGGTGGAGACGATGGTTGGTGAGGATGGCTCGTCGTCGGAGGGACATAGGGTGTCTTCTGTTGAATGGTACAATGATGAAACATTGTCATTGTTAGAGGATGGAAGAATAGTATAGCAAGATGATGGCAACATGTCCAAGACCAATTTGGAGAATTTTTATAAGTCAACCTTAGAGGATGTGTCAGGCTCAGGTAGTAAGAGGGTGATGGAGATGTGTGAGGAAATGGTTGGTGAGTTTGGTGATTTAAAATCTGGAACTTTCAATAACAGAATTCAAGACTTATGTCTTAACAACACACAATGTCACGATAGATGTTATAACATATGTTGATAGAAAAACATACTTGCTAAAAACAGAAAGGTTGTGCAGAAAAGTAAATTGCAAAAACTTAAAGAACACAATCAATTGTTAACCCAGTTCGGTGCAAATCACCTACTATATGGACTACCAAGCCATGAAAGAACTCCACTATATCAATTCAAAGCTAAACAATCTCTATTTATTACTTCTCACTTAATCCCTATCCAATGTAATTTCTACCTAGGAACCTCATAGATATGAGAACCCCTCTCACTCTCTATGACCACAGTGATATCAAACAATCTCAATCCCAAGGAATGTCTCAAGAAACCAAAAACAAGATCACTCTTGCAATAAACAATACTTAGTTTTCTTAAAATCTTCATTAATAACAATACTTAACTCTTTACTTAAAAGCTTAGAGGAGAATAATAACTTGATAAACAAGTAACAATCAGTCAACTCAAATGCATCAAAAAATACATGAGGACGTACAAAGAACATACTTAGAAATATAAGGAACTCTCAAACCCTAAACCCTTATTTTTCACTAGGTTTTACAATAAAAACAATGCTAAAGAAACTAGGTCTTTGACGTCCCCTTAAATAGACTACTGCGGTGGGCTTGGACTCTTCAATCGAATCCAATCTTTAGCTGTAAATCCCTGCAGAATCTTCTCCACAAAAATAGAAACAAAAAACAAATCATTCAAATATTTCCTACAAAGTCTCGAAGATCCTTTTTTATGAAACAAATCAAATATGCAATTGTTCCTAAAAAATCCTTGATTTCCTGCCCTAGTTATGAGTACTAGAAGCCTCTAGAAACTCATATTTTTCAATCAAATCTTCAAGGATATTAGCCAGTTGTACTGTCATGATGTTCTAATGTAATATGTTACACCATATAATAGAACATCTGTCAAATAAAGTACCAGCAGACTCCATTGTACCAGTTGGTCAAAATGTTATGACATCTTGTTCAACATTAGGCTGTAATACATGTTTTCCAAATGAAACATGTTTTGATAAAATTGTTGTCAAATATTTTTTTTACCAAAATTGTTGTCAACCATAAAATCACAGACCTAACAATCTCCTCCTTTGGAAAATTTTGGCTAAAATAACCTTTGCATAATAACCCTGGAGAGAGGAATAAAACCACAAACACAAGTTACATGATTACATGTAAACTCTATAAAAACAAATACAGCTAAAAATATTATACAATCAGACATATCTATTACTCTCCCTGTCATACACAATCAATCCTCCCCTCAAGGGAAAACCCCTAAATCAGAGCACATGCAGTAGAAAACACAACAAAAGCAGCAACAACAACATCAACGAATGACAAACTACCATGCTCTCTTTTAACATTTGCATACAACAAGCATGGTAGATCAACATGTCAAGATATGTGATGTATGTAACACCCCAAATTCTAGATTAATTATTTAATTAATTTAATTAGCGTGAATATAGGTGTCTTTTGAAGGTGTGAAGAAAATGCAAGAAATGGGGGTTTGAGTTGGGTTTTCCTTTCTTGTATAACTTTTGTTTCTAAGCATTGTTCGTTGAACAATGATTTTGAATGTTACTTCTAAATAATGCTTCTAATTAAGTTAAGAAAACATAAACTATAAAGCATAAGAAAAATTAAAGAATACGTGATATATCCTAGTTCACTTGAGAAACCCCTAAGCTAGTCCAGTCCACCATTTTGAGGTGATTTTGCCTTGATATCAAGGACTTAATCCATTATAAACAATCTGATTACAATTGCATGGGCAACTGCCGGTGACTAACATCCAATGACGCGTTCAGGGATCCAAACCAGATATAACATTCATTAACCCAACAAAATCCGATTCTTCAGAATCTCGTATCATGATTTCCTTCCAATGATATCAATCAGTGATCTCAGAAGGCTGGCCTCCACTCAGTCCCCTTTGAGATATGACTATCATTGACCCAATAGAATCCACTACCAGGATTTCATCTACGGTGGCCGCAACCAAAGTCTTCTTGAGAATTCTAACTCAACCGAGTCTCTCAAGGAACCATCAAACAAATGTTTGATTTACATTTGTTTACAGTAATAATGCTTCTACACAAGCTGGATGTAAATAGAATTAAGTACATTAGAAGAACCTAATACAGACTAAAAATATTACATTTTATTGTAGCTTTAATGTGTGGTCTTCTTTTCTTCGAGTAGCTTTTTCATGGACAACATCCCAAAGCACTTGAATTGTTGAAGTCTTCTTCTTTATAAGCTTCTGAAAGCTTTGTCGATCTTGATGTAGTAAAGAGAAGAACTTTTTCATCTAGATTCACTTTAGAACATTATGGATAGCAACCATTGTTCTACTTTATTTAATGATCACTTTAGAGCACAAAATTTATGTTGTGGATTTGTAACTAGATCTTTTATGATCATCTTCTGTGGCTTAGTAAGCTTTGTGTTACATATGGAATTAAGCACATTGTGAATCTATGATTTCATTGTAATCAGCATCGTCATGATTAAATAATCATTTTGATAACAGTTGTTCTAGTTGTTGTTATAGTGGTTGATAGATGTTTGGTTGTGTTCCAATAATGTCAGCTTTTCTTTTTAATATTGAACATCAACAACTTGCAACTTGCAACTTTGAGCTTTGAGCAACCAGCCAACCAACCTGTAGCAAGCTCATCTATCTTTAAATATACGATTCTTTTCTTATATAGCCAAGCAAAATAGATCCATTGGCTATTTGAAAAAGAGTCATTACAAATAGTACTGCTACTTCCTTATCTCTTCCACACTTCAAGTTAGTGTAGAGGTAGTGGCATAAAGCTTTTTCGTATTGTGTACTATTGTACCATGTTACCATTATATTCTTTCCTTCTACACTTTAGAGGCTTTTGCGAGCATGAGGTTAGAAGCGGGAACATAACATAAGGTCTTCAGAACTTCAAGTCTTAAGAGTCTTCAAAACTACGTCTTTAGAGTATTTAGTGCTTGGTCATGATAACCCGTTGTAATGAACCTTGGATCAGAAGAGCTTCAAGTCTTCAGAGTCTTAAGAGTTACGACTTTAGAGTATTTAGCACTTGGTCTTGAGAACCTGTTGTAGATAACCTTGGACCTTTAGAACTTCAAGTCTTTGGAATCTTCATACATTCTGTCTTTAGACTCTTTAGCACCTGGTTCTTTAAGAATCCTTGCCTTTAGAACCTTGTTATTAGAAACACAAAGTCTTCAGCATCTGGACTTCAGTTAGGAACGTTGTCTTTAAATCTTTTAACTTTGTCTTTGAAACAAGTTGCCTTTTAGAAACTAAGTTTTTAGCATTTGCACTTCAGTAGAAACTTTGTTTTAGATCTTCTAACTTTGTTTCTTTGGAACACACTCACTTTTAGAAACATGAGTCTTCAGCATCTGGACTTAAGTGACAACTTCTGTCTTCAGATCTTCTGACTGTTTCCTTAGAACATGTTGTCTTTAGAAGCTTGACTCTTCAATATCTAGACATAAGTAGCAACTTTTGTCTTCATATCTTCTGACTGGTTTCTTTAGAAAAATATCAGGGCTTACACTTTAGAGCCTTCTGGAGTGTCTTGCTATCGTTCAACAAAGCTTGTGTAGTGTAGAAGCGAAATAAATTCTTTTCTAATGTCTTGACCACTCCATTCATCAGAAGCAGAACCTGTTTGTTAAGTACTTAACAATAATAAACATTAGAGTATCAAAATTGTTCATACAAACATACTCAATTTTTATCATCAACACTCAGAGATAACATTGTAGAACCAAATCTTGTTCTTACATCTTTGTGAAGTATTTGATATATGTCATGTTTTGGTGTTTTATATGAGTAATTGTGATGTTCTTTGATGTATTGATGAGTATGAGGTAAACCTAGATGAATTGAGATGAATATGATGTTTAACATGATGGTTATGTGATGTTCATGTATGTCGTGGAGATTATTGGGAATTAAGAAGAATTTTGATAATTTAGAATTATTATAATAATTAAGTGGGATTATTTTAATTAGTAAAATATAGTAATATTGGTGTAGAGGAAATAAGGGCAATGTAGTCATTAGGGAAGAGTAAGTGAGAGCATGATGGGAAGTCCATTATTAGGGGTATAAAGGTTAAAACAAGGAATAGAGAAAATATTTCTTTTTTGAACGATCCTGAAAAGAACAGACGTTGTGGAGAAAGAGAGCTAGAGCACTAAGGGGAAAGGGGATTTTTTGGTAGAACGCGAAGAGAGAGAATTGTTGCTAGGAATCTGAGGTAAGGGGTGTTTATCATTGTTATTATAATTGATCTAAGGTTTATACAATTGTAGAATTGTATTAGGTTTTTGTTAATGACGATTATGTGGTGTTCGATGATGAATTGATGGAATTGTGATGTTTAATTGTAAACAATTGATGCATATGAATTATTGTATTTAGGGATTTGTTATATGATGAAAATATATGAAGTATTTATGTTTGGAGACATTTAATATGGTGAAATCAAAAGAATTTGGGACTGGTTTATGTAGGAAATCGCAACAGTAAAACCATGTTCGTGCAGCGTCCCCAGACGATGACGATGTATCACTAGGCGAAGGTGCATCATGAGGCCGCCGTCGGGTGAGCCAAGTAGCGATGGGATGGTGTAAATATGGAAGCTACTGGAGTACGTCGCTCCAAGCGTCACCGGGCGAGGCAAGATATGAAGGGTGGGTCGTCGGGCGACGAATGGCAGAATTAATTGGCTGTTTTGGATTTTTCTTAAATGTGTCATAACTTAGGTTTTAGATCGGTTTGAGGTATCGTTCAAAGAGTTGGATATCGGATGCCATGAACTTTAGTTTGATGGAATAAAATGAGAAATAAAGATTATATTCCCAATACCTAAGTTAGAGTAAAGTTAAGTTCCCCGTGTTAGATTATTATGATGCTTTATTTATGATGACGTTTTACTTACATGATGATGTTATAATGATGTGGCGTTTATTATGATGATATGAAGATGTCGTGATGAAATTATGAATTATGATGCATTTTGACTAGATGTGGTCGTATTTATTATGTGTTGTGTAACATGCATTTGTGGCATAGTTTAGGACTTCGGTCTAGTGATAGTGATTAAGACTCATGTCCAATGATGATGGTAGGACAATACTCCAGTGAAGGCATCACTCCCATAATGTGGATTGAGTGTAAAATTATGAAGTGCTCTGGTTCCAAGAAGGAATCGATCCTATTGGTTGGGATGTTTGGAGATGATGATGATTGAGTCATTAGTGAAGGTTTTGTACCACATGCATGAGTCTATGAATTTGCATTGCATTCTATGTGACATTGCAGAATAATTTGATTTGATGATACTTGGTGATAATTGGCGTGTAAGGATATGTTGTTGTACTTTGATGAAGTTGTGAAGGTGTGAGTTAGCATGAGGTTCCGATGATGTGTGATGCCTTACTTATGTGCATATCTACTATGTTTATTTCTTATGTATTTTATAATGATTATGATTTACTCACTCTTTCTGCTTGGAAATGTTGCCTCTATCCGTGGGTAACTTGCAGGTAATCAAGATTAGCCCGATGAAGCATTAGAGGATATCTTCAAAGTGTGTTTATTAGATTTTCATTAAGTAGAGTGGGTCTTTCTCTGATACGTAACATCGGGGATGGAATCGTTTGATTATGAATTATGTTCTTTGTTTTGTTTTTAAGATGTTGGGTTATCTTTCATGGTACCCTAGTTATTTTGAAATTCTATATATGAAACATGAAGTATGATGAGATTTTATGAAGTATTTATTATAAGATGTTTTAAACTATGAATTCTGCTGCGAGAAGTACACATATTTCTATTGATTATTATCCATGAAGGATTTTGTCCTAAATAATTTTGAAACTCGTGTTACGGAGCAGCACTATGTTTGGTATGACGTTTACATGGAGATGTGACGCCCTTTCATGGTTTTAATTTGTTTTATTTTTGTAAGAATACATGCGAAAAATATGTGGGTTTAGAAGGGTGTTACATTATTGGTATTAGAGAAGGTAGGTCTGGCCGGCTAGGTTATTGAGTCTATAGTGTATGACATTGGAATATTGTCGAGATAATTTCTAACCATTGTGACAGTTATTAATGTGAAACAGAGAAATGGCTGGAAGGAACGATGATGAGATTGTTACTAATTTGCAAGCTATGGCTCAGGCTGTGCAACATCCTCCCAATGATGAATCTCATGTTTTGGAGACGTTTCAGAGGAATCATCTTCCTGTTTTCAAGGGTAGGTTCAATCCGGATTGAGCACAAGTTTGGCTCAAGTAGATTGAAAGGATCTTTCAAGTCATGGATTTGTCAGAGGCGTAGAAGGTACGATTTGGTACACATTAAATGGCAGAAGAAGCTGATGACTAGTGGGATGGTACCCGTCAGAGACTGACAACATTAGGTGAAGCTATTACATGGGTTGTGTTCAGTAGGGAGTTTCTGAGGAAGTAATTTCCAGAGCATGTGCGCAGGAAAAAAAGAAATTGAGTTTATGGAATTGAAACAATGGAATTTGACCGTGACTAAGTATTCTTCAAAGTTTATAGAACTAACGAAGTACTATCCATATTATAGTGAAGCGAATGCTGAATTCTCAAGGTGTATTAAGTTCGTGAATGGCTTGCGTCTGAAAATCAAGCGGGCGATTGGATATCAGCAAATCCGTGTGTTTTCAGATATGGTGGACAACTGTATAATCTATGAAGAAGACATCAAAGCTCATTCAGCTCACTACAAGAGTTTAAATGAGAAAAGAGGGAAGCGGTATCAAGATCGTAAGAAGCCTTATAGTGCCCCGACTAATAAAGGTAAACATAATGCTTATGATGGGAAAAAGACACGTGAGGGAGGAGATCCCGCTTCTGTCAAGTGATATAGGTGTGGTGAATAGTGTCATCAGTCTAATGAGTGTAAGAATAAGGTACTGAGGTGCTACAAGTGTGGTAAGACGGGTCATCATGCTCCCGAATGCAATAATAAAGGTCCAACTTATTTCAATTGTGGAGAGTAGGGTCATATCAGTACCCAGTGTCAGAAACCAAGGAAGGATGCTACTTCCTAAACCAATGGTAGAGTGTTCACGCTGAGTGGATCAGAGGAATCTAAGAAGGACAACTTGATTCGAGATACTTGTTTTATTAATGATGTTGAATTAGTTGCTATTATTGATACATTTCACTTGAATATGCTACAAAGTTGGAATTAAAATTGTCTGATATGAATGATAGTATGGTAATAGATACTCCTGCTAGTGGTTATGTTACTACTACTTATGTTGGTTTGAAATGTCCCTTGACTATCTATGACAAGAGTTTTATGATGGATCTGGTGTGTCTACCCTTACACCAAATCGATGTTATCCTTGGGATGACCTGGTCGGAGTTCAACTATGTTCATATCAATTGTTATAATAAGACTTTAAGGTTCCCTAAGTTTAGTGTTAATGGAGAATTGATGTTGTTCATTTCTAAGCAAGTGAAAGAACTTTTAGGAGATGAAGCCTTGATGTTTGCAATGTTTGCATCGTTGCAAGTTGATGGTAAAGATGCGAATATGGAATTACCAGTTGTATGTGAATTTCTAGAGGTGTTTTAGATGACATCATTAAATTACCTCTTGAACGTGAAGTGTAATTTTCTATAGATTTGGTGCCAAGTTCGAGTCCGATATCGATGGCTCCTTACAGGATGTCGACTTCCGAGCTAAGAAAGTTTAAGAAACAACTAGAAGAGATGCTCGAGAAGAAGTTTGTTCGATCGAGTGTTTCACCGTGGGGTGCACCTGTGTTGCTAGTTAAGAAGAAATATGGAAGTATGAGATCGTGTGTATATTACAGTTAGTTGAATAAGGTGACGATTAAGAATAAGTATCCATTATAGAGGATTGATGATTTGATGGAATATTTGATGGGTGCTTGTGTTTTCTGCAAGATTGACTTGAGGTCGGGTTATCATCAGATTCGAGTTAAACTAGGTGATATTCCGAAGACGGGTTTCCAAACAAGGTATATTATGAATACACTGTGATAACGTTTGGTGTATCTAATGCGCCATGTGTTTTCATGGAGTATATGAATCAAAATTTTCATTCGTATTTGGATAAGTTTGTCGTGGTGTTCATTGACGATATTCTGATCTATTCTAAATCAGAAGAAGAGTATATTGAGCATTTGTGAATGGTGTTGCAAGTGTTAAAGGAAAATAAATTATATGCAAAGTTGTCGAAGTGTGAATTTTGGCTAAAGGAAATTAGTTTTCTTGGGCATATGATTTCTAGTGGAGGGATAGTTATGGATCCTTCTAAAGTTGATGCAACGTGTCAATGGGAGACTCCAAAGTCTGCAACTGAGATTCAATGTTTTCTTGGTTTGGCAGGTTACTATCGATGGTTCATTGAATGATTTTCTAAGTTAGCATTACTGTTAATTTAGTTGACTCGAAAAGGTCAAGCTTATGTGTGAGATGTTGTGTGCGAAGAAAGCTTTGTAGAATTAACAAATTTCTAAGATGGGTCTTGGTGGTGTACTGATGCAAAATAGGCAAGTAATTTCTTATCCTTCTAGGCAACTCAGATTTCATGAAAGGAATTATCCTGCACATGACTTAGAGTTAGTAGCGGTGGTGTTTGTATTGAAGAGTCTGAAATACTTGTTCGACCAGAAGGAGTTGAATATGAGGCAAAGAAAATTTCTTGAGTTGTTGAAGGATTATGACTTTGATTTGAATTACCATCCTGGTAAAGCAAATGTAGTTGTTGATGCATTGAGTAAGAAGTCGCAGCATATGTCAATGCTTATGGTTCGTGAGTTAGAGATGATCGAACAATTCAGAGATATGAGCTTGGTGTGTGAAGAGACTCCTAATAGTGTAAGGTTAGGCATTTTGAAGCTGACTAGTGGTATTATGGAAGAAATTTGTGAAGGTCAGAAGTTTGGTTTGAGGATAGTCGACCAATTGACTTTGATTAACCAAGGTAAAGTAGTTAACTTCAGAATTGACGAGAGTGGTGTAATGAGGTTTGACGATAGAGTGTGTGTTCCAGAGCTTAAGAAGAGTATCCTTGAAGAAGTACATAGAAGTGGGTTAAGTAATCATCCCGGTGCTACGAAGATGTATCAAGACTTGAAGAAGTTATTTTGGTGGCTTAGTATGAGGAAGGAGATCGCTAAGTTTGTTTATGCTTGTTTGACTTGTCAGAAGTCGAAGATTAAAAATCAGAAGATTATAGGTCTTATGCAACATTTGAGTATTCCAAAGTGGAAATGGGACAATGTTTCCATGAATTTTGTGTCAGGTTTTCCGAAGACTGCTAAGGGAAATGACTCGATGTGGGTGATTGTGGATGTGTTGACTAAGTCAACTCATTTCTTACTGATGAAGATTAATCATCCTATGGATAAGCTAGCCGATATGTATATTGATGATATTATTAAGCTACATGGAATACCTTCAAGTACCGTGTTGGATATAGATCCAAGGTTTACGTCAAAAATTTTGACATTTTTGCAAAATGCCTTTGGTACTAAGATGAAGTTGAGTTCCACATATCACCCGCAGACGGACGGTCAGACAGGGAGGACTATTCAGTCTTTGGAGGATTTTCTGAGGGCTTGTGTGCTAGAATAAGGGGTCTTGGGATAGTCGCTTTCCATTGATTGAGTTTAATTATAGTAATAGTTTTAATTCTAGTATTGGGATGGCACCATATGAAGCATTATATGGTAGGAGGTGTAGAACTCCATTTTGTTAGTATGAGTTGGGCGAGAGTGTTGTACTTGGACCTGAGGTTATACAAGAGACAAATGAAAAGATAAAGATGATCCAAGAAAAGGTGAAGGCTTTTCAGAATCGTCAGAAGAGTTACCATGATAAGAGGAGAAAAGATCTCTAATTTAAAAAAGATGATCATGTGTTTTTGAAAGTTACTCTGGTAACCGGTGTTGGTAGCGCTTTGAAGTTGAGAAAACTTATGCTGCATTTTGTTGGTCCGTATTTGATATCAGAGAAGATAGGTGAGGTGTCTTATCAAATTACTTTGTCTCTATCACTTGCGAATCTGCATGACGTGTTTCATGTGTCTTAGTTGAAAAATTATATTCTGAATCCTTTGCATGTGATTCAAATGGATGATGTACAAGTGAGAGATAACCTGACTGTTGAAGCATTACCATTGCAAATATAAGGTCGAGAAGTGAAACAATTGCAGGGTAAATACATTTCCTTCGTAAAGGTATTGTGGGGTGGATCAACTAGTAAAAGTTGGACTTGGGAATGTGAGGATCAGATACAAGAGTCTTATCCGATGTTGTTTTTGTCAGGTAATTTTTGAGGGAGAAAATTATTTTAAGTGGGGAGAGTTGTAACACCCTAAATTTTAGATTAATTATTTAATTAATTGAGTTAGCGTGAATATAGGAGTCTTTGTGAAGTATTTGATATATGTGATTTTTTGGTGTTTTATATGAGTAATAGTGATGTTCTTTGATGTTTTGATGAGTATGAGGTATGCTATGATGAATTGAGATGAATAAGATGTTTAACATGATGGTTATGTGATGTTCATGTTTTTCATGGAGATTATTGGGAATTAAGAGGACTTTTGATAATTTAGAATTATTAGAATAATTAAGCGGGATTATTTTAATTAGTAAAATACAACAATATTGGTGTAGAGGAAATAAGGGTAAGGTAGTCATTTGAGAAGAGTAAGTGAGGGCATTGTTTGTACCCCAAAATTTTCATATTCTGTGTAACCCTGATTGGCTTATTTTTCTCTAACATACTCATGCATACATATCATTGGTTCCATGGTTACAGGATCAAATCATTTATCCGCATCAAGCTACAAAAACAATTATTCTGTCAGGCAGTACAACAAATCAGAAACTTAGAGTTTTTGAGATTCAAAGTGCACTCCACATGTTTTTTAGAGCTATTTAACCAGTTAGTCATCAAATCATCATCATGTCAAGCTTTCAGGTGTTTCATCATGCCTCGAATTGCAAAGAAAATCGAGCATTTCAGTTGGTTTGAAGCCGTTTTGACTGAGAATCCGTATTTCTCAGTTTATGTTCAAAAACTGATAACTTACGTTCGAAAAAATATTTTTCAGTGGGTATTTTGGCGTTGAAACCGTCTCAACATCCTCTTCATTTCATATGTTTGGGTCGCATGCTAAAGCAAATTTTCAGTCAACTATCGTGCAATATTGCAAAAATCTTAACTTTCTCGATTTTTTACATTTCGGGATGATTCTTTCGGCATGATGTCAAAAATTTAGTTAGCTACACATTTTCTTTAGGGTCCGAGTTCGGATTATGATCTGAAGACTTTTGTTAATGGCTCGCTTCTCAAATTTACTAGTGGAAAAGACGCACAACCAAAACAGAGGGTTTTCTGTCTCCTTTTTTCTCGTTATTGTAAATTGTAACTCTCTCGACGTTTATTGTATCGGGACGATTCTTTCGGCACATCATCACAAATTTCATCATGTATGATTTTTCTTCAGGACTCGAATTCAGATTATGCACCGAAAGTTATGAGCTTGTGGTTTTCTATCGAACTGTGCACAAAAATAAGATGCAAATTTTGCACTACCAAAAAACAAGGGAAAACTAGTTTTTTTATTCCATTTTCCAAACAAGAACCAAGAGCTCCACTATTTATTCTTTCAATTCAATTTTAAAAGGACTTTTTCCATTATTCACAAGATCAACTCAAGTGCAATTAAAGTGAAGAAGAAAAGCGCTTCCTCTCTCTCCCTCAACCGCTTGAACCGCCCTTGCTCAACCAATCCAGCTTCGCTCCGACCTCCTCACCTCAGCCGACCGGCCTCCTCTCCTCCGCCTTTCCCGTCCACCACCGAACCGGCCGGATTCCCCTCCTCGCATGAGTTCGCCCTACCGTGCTTCTCGCTCAGTCTGATTGCTTCAAGTTCTCCGATCTACTTCTCTGATTCAACTTCTTCGCTTTGATTCGATAATTTCTTGAGAATTTCTTAATTTAAATTCTTAATTAATTTTGAACTAAGTGCTTATTTTCTTTCCTAAGTTTATTTTATCTATAATTGACTTGTGAAATTGATTCTTGAATTTATAATTATGGACAATTGCAGAATCATATGAGCTTTTATTTAATTGTTTAAATAACATGAATGTTGATGCAATAATTGTTGTTGATTATTTGATTTTATGCGTCGAAACTTGATTCTAATTCAATAATTGTTCATAATTGTGGAATTTCATGAGTTAATGATTATTTGCAAGTTGATAATTTGATATCGAAGTGTTGATAATTTTTGTTTCAATGTGCAAGAACCATTGTAGCGGTAGCAATTTAACGTTTGCAATTTATTTGTGAATTTCGAATAACGTTACCAGTATCGATGTGTGATGATTTTTGCGCGTTAAACGCTATTTTCTGATCGATTTTTAGTGGACATCGATACATGTAAAGTTGCTGCCCAGAATTTGCAAATACATGTAAATGTTGCATTTAATTATCGGTTCATGCATGTTTAGCTTTCACTTGTTGATTGTTGGCTATTGATGTCAAGTTTTATCGATTTTAATTCGACATTTCGAGCGTTTCATGAGTTAAATGCAACGTTGTCCAGATTTTGAAAATGCACATGGAATGTAATTTTATTTGTGCTTGATGCATGATTAGCTTTAATTGGATGAATGCTTGATGTCGATGTCAAGTTTGGTTGATTTTAGCTTGATATTTTGAGCCTTTCATGAGATAAAAATTCTCTGCCCGAAACTTTGTTTTATGGTTCCGATGCGTGTTCAAAGGTTGTTTCTTCATAATTTATCTTAGATTTGAGTTGTGATACAAATGCTTGACTTCATTTATTGTTTCCTTGTTACTAACTTATTTTGTGACTCTTGCAAGCTTCCGAAGGTGTCTCGATACATGAGACTTGTCACTTGATTTTTGTTTTGTCGAGACTTGTATTTTATGCAGGATTATTTGTTCGATATTAGATGATGATTGTGATTTATTTTCACATCGATGATGCTTCGACATTTATTATGAGCATTTGATTTCTGACTTCTTTTTCTTTGATTGGTGAAGCTTATTGAAGATCTTCGGGTTTCTTTTGCTTTGATTGCGCTTTACTACAGACATTATTGCTCGTTTGGTATTGATTATAATTCCTTTTATATTTCATATTGTATTTTAAATTCCTTGCCATGAGAAGTAGGAATAGAGATGCATGACTGGGAGTCCCAACTTTAGGTGGGAAAATCTGTTTAAAGTCCTCAAATGAGGTAATGTTTGTGTTTGCAAAAGACCTCAAAAATGGGCAACTTTGTGGGTTTGTTTAAAATCCTCAAAAAGAGGCAATTTTTCTAAAGTCCTCGAAGAAGGAAATTCCTCTCCCCTTTTACTTTGTGCTTGTAATCGAGTCAATAAAAAGTGTAACAATAGGGCTCACAGTTAGCCCCCACACTTTCAAGTCCCTTGGTCATTCTAAGCTCGCATCATATGTTGATGCTTTGAATCGTTCGTCTCTTGTCCTTGAGTCAAATGAAAGTGGAAAGAGATCGTAATCATCCCCCACATTTGTCATCGCTTCAGAGATATCTTAGCTTGTGTTTGTTAATGTTGATGCTTCGAGTTGTTACTCGATTTTGTGATTGAGCTATTCTAGTGGAAGAAGAGTCCTTAGACTTACCAACCTTTATTTTCATGTACAGATAGATCATGTTTGATGTCTAGAGTCTATGCTTATTAGCATATTTGTTTGTTTACTTTCTTGCACATTTTCTTGTTCTTTTAGGTTCACCTTTGCATGTTACCTTAGGATCACTTGTTTCGTTCTCAATTCAATGTAGACATTAGGTTTGTAAACCATGCATGCTAACTTAGGTAGATGTTTCCCTTTTATATCCAAACTTTAGGACCACCATTGCATGATAACATTAGGATTGTTAGTCTCCTTTAGACTTTTTCATTCCCCTTTTGCATCATTAAAACTAAAAATTCTTTTCTTAAGAAAACTTAAAACACTTAATAAAGGAAGATGTGAATCGTATGCATTTGAGTCTTGTGGGGTAGAGTGAATCGATTTAGACTAAATCTTGCTCTATTTTCACTTTCAGACTTTATAACGGTTCAAATTGCAAACTCCTTCACAATAAAAAATACAAACCAATTCAAACCTTTTTGTCTTAAGAATTTTCATTTTAAAACCTTTTTGATAAGGATGTGTTATTTCAAGTTCGAGCAACTTAGAAATGCTAAGTGTGCGAGTTGTCGAGCATGAGTATTTTTACGAGTTGCAACGCCAAGCACGAATTGCAATCCTAACTGCAAGGATGCGAACATAGTATTATCCATAAAAAACACACAACCAACCAACATTTTCTAGGTGAAGTACGAGGGCCTTGATCCCCATTGTTCGAGAGGTGGTATGTAGGCACAAAGGTTTACAACTGAGGCAAGCACGACTAATAAAACCTTTTTCTTTATATATGCACTCTATAATGATGATAGTATTTTCAGAAGAACTCAAGACTCTGAGTTACTTTCTGACCTTACCCTGACCTAGACTTCACCCGTGAGTGGGGAGGGTTTGATATTACAGGTACCGTTAGTGACTTTGTGGTTCATTTAGCCATGTTCTCGACTTCTGTTGGTGACTATGTGTTTCTTGTGGTTTATGTTCTGGACCTTTAATTATGGTATTCCCGACATATTAAGAACATCACAACAAGTATCCAGTGTTGTGGAAGCTTTGATCCCGTATCATGTCGCTTGCATCATAGCATTTTTATTTTCTTTCTTTTTTGTAAAAAAAATAATATACAAAAAAAGAGCTAACATGTGTTGTGCCCCAAAATTTTCCCTCTCCATTTTAACCCTAATTGCCTTATACTTCATCATATGCATACATACATGTCATAGGGTCTATACTAATGGAATTAAGGGTTTTCTCTGCAAGAAATAATTGCAAAAGATGTTGTTTTGTTAAGCAACATTATGAAGCAGAACTCAGTTTTTTTATTTTAAATGCACTCAGCACGTGTTCCAATATATTTAATCAACAAACAATAAAGTCATCATCATATAAATCTCTTATGTGTTCCAACACGCTTTGAATTATACAGAAAGCCAAGCGTTTCAAACGATTTGAGATAGTGCAGACAGAAATTTAGTATTATGCATTTCAAGCTCATGAATTCATAACTTGACATCAGAAAATGGTGTGGGAATGTTTCTTATGTCTTGAAAATCATCTTAAGGTATTCTCCAATTTATTTGTTCAGATCGAAGGTTATTGTTGTGAGGAAGATTTTCTAAAGCGCCAAATACCTAAAATGCATTATACAATGGATTTGCTGGTTTGTTGGTTTCTGGATGTATAAAAATTTGTAACCTCTGACTGGAAAATCTTCTTTGATTGGTTGTTGGAGCATTTGAACCTTCTTGTTATTTCCTTCAAATTTCGTGTTCGTCTCGGAAGCCAATTCATTGAGGAAGATCTCTGAATGTTTGAGTACTCTGAAGATGTATAGTGAAAATAATATGTTGAACCATTTTTTTTCCAGATGTTCGGCATTTTTGGATGGTCTTTGGACGAAAAATTCATCTTGATTTTATCTTCGATTCATATGTTTGGGTCAGAAGTTATTTCTTTGCAGAAGGTCTCCGAAAGTGCGAATTACCAGAGAAAATTGCACCATGAAATGGTTTTCTATAAGACTATTTCTTGATATTATAAAAATTGTAACTCTCTCGATTTTTATCGTATCAGGATGATTCTTGAAGCGTGATATCACAAATTTTATGAGCTAGAACTTTTCTTCATGTCCCGAATTTGGATTGTGCCTCGAAGGCTTCAGATTGTGGCTTGCTTCCCATAGTGCGCATGAAAATAAGCTGAAACTTTCAAGACAACAAAATAAGTTCTTTGTTTCTCGCCATTCGAAAAATAATAACTCGCTCGATTTTTATCATCTCGGAGTGATTCTTTCGGAACGATGTCACAAATTTCTTCACCAACGATTTTATTTCAGGTTGCGCATCGGGATTCTGCACCGAAAGTCATGAGCTTGTGGTTTATTTGTGCGCCGTACACAGAATAAGCTGAAAAAATCTGCACTATGAATTTTTAAACTGATTTGTCGCTGTTCAGAGCACTGTAACTTGCTCAATTTTGATTTTATCATAGCAATCATTTCGGCACCACGTCCCAAATTTAATCGCAAACATTTTTGTTTCAGGCCGCGCATTAGGATTTTGTACCGTGTGTCATGAGTTTGGGGGTTCGATATCGACTGTTCATGAAATAAGCGGAAAAATCAAATTTTTTGAGCCAAACAAGTCTTTGGAGCCATTCTATAAATATTTGAAATTCAAATTTCAAACACAATCACACTCATAATTGCCAATCTCATAAATCAAACTCATATTTTCTCTCAAATTCTCTCAACTTTCATCAAGATCAAAATCAACAAAACTTGAAATCATCATCTTCCTTACTTAGCCTCCGCTTGCACAACCACCGGCCAGCACTGCCTTCCCTTCCGTCTCCGGCGAACTATCCTTACACCTTCTCCCTTGCTCGTGCCGCCTCTTCTAGCCATCGGCATCACCGTTCCTTCACCGTGCGAGATCCTCGCGAGATCCCTCCTTCTGTCGCATTTTCTGGATCCTCCCTTCATCTTGATTTTCGGGTGATACTCCCTCCCTACGCGTGTATTTTTGGCCAGCTTCTACTCATCTCCGATTCAACTTTGATTTTCAATAATTCTTAAATTTTCTTGATTTAATTGCTTATTTGAGATAATTGATTTTGTGAATGGCATGGATTTGAACTTAATTGATTAAATTGAGTTGAATTCTTAAATATTGCTTGAGATCTTTAATTCTTGAATTTCAATGATGTTGAGATGTGGAATTTGTTGAATAATTTGTTAATAGATTTAGATCTTGAATTTAATCATAAAAAGTGATGTTAATTTTTTAATACCGAATTTTAGATCCACATGTTGATTATTGAGTTTGATGAGATTTAATTGTGTTTTCATGAGTTAATGCAATTTTTGAATCGATTTATTGATGAATTTAATTTTTCGATATTAAAAACCTTAAACCTGATAAGTTGCATTGACTCTTGAATTGTGTTTTTTGTGGCTTGAAATCATTGCTTGATTGTGGATTTGATCGTTACAAAGCATTTGTAATTTCTTAGCAACGATACATGAATCGGTAAATGCTTTTGTATCCTTTTATGAGTTTTTAAAATCATTTTTATTTGATACCGATATATGTATGCATCGCTTCCCGTAAAATACAAATGCCTTGTAAATCGCTTTTCAAAATTTGTTTGATGCTTATTGGTACTTGATTATGCGTTTATGGACTGTTGGAGTTGAGTATTAATTATTTTCGGTACGATTTTTCGATTGATTTTATGATACGGCGCAATGCTGCCCAGTTTCAGTAACTTGAGCATAAGACACTATTTAATTGATGGTTAATTCTCAAGATACTTGTTTTGATACTTGGACGACATTTATGTCAAGTTTTGTTGATTTCAGATCGATATTTTATGTGGTTCATGTATTGATGTCAATGTTTCCTGAAAATGGTAAGTGGTGCTTGCATGGTGATTTAATTCACGGCTGATGCTTATTTGAGCTTGTTGGTGTGTTTGGTGGTTACCGGTACCGTTTAGGATCGATTTTATTCTGACTTTTCTCACACTTGCATATGTTAATAAGTTACTACCCGATTTTTGATATCGATGTTCCAAAGCTTGTTTAGCTTACTTTTCTTCATATTTTAGTCTTCACATTTTGTCTGGATGCGACTTCTTGTGCATGTGTACTGTTTGTTGTTCGGATGTATCCGATGCACATTTTGCATGTGATTTATTTTCACATTGTTGATACTTTGATACTTTGATGCTTACGCCAAGCGCATGATCTCTGCTTATGCCAAGCGCATGATCACATTGCACGAAGTTTTTCGAGTTTCTTTGCTTTGCTTGCTTGCTACGAACTCTTGTTCATTTGCTATTATACTAATTTTGGTTTATTTTTCCACATTATTTACTACTTTCCTTTCCTTGAGAAGTAGGAATAGAGATGCATGACTGGGATTCCCTAATTTAGGTGGGAAAATCTGCTTAAAGTCCTCAAAGGAGGCAATGTTTGTTTTGCAAAGTCCTCAAAATGAGGTCATGTTTGTGTTTTCTTGTGTGAAAAAGACCTCAACGAAGGTAAATCGCACTCCCCTCCCATATCCCTTTTATTTTTTGCTTGTTATCAAGTCAATAAGTGGAACAAAGGGTTCACAATCGAACTCCACACATTCTAGTCTGTGTCGTTCTTAGCTTGCATCATGCGTTGGTGCTTTGAATCGTGCCCATTCTTGTCCATTGAGTCAAATAAGTGGAAAATAGGGACCATAATCATCCCTCATGCTTTATAATTCGTTTTGACGATGTTAGCTCGCGTTTCTTCAAATGTCGACGCTCCGAGTTGTTACTCGATATCGGTGCTCGAGCAAATCAAGTGAAAATAGTTCCTTACTCCCACTTTGAGATCCTTTGGACTCTTTGTTTTTTTCTTAGCTCGCACTCAATTTTGTTTTGGCTACGACTCGACTTTATATGTTGCACTTGTGTTTGTTATTTTTATTAGGTTGTAACCTTTGTATGCTCCCTTAGGATTCACTTGTTTCGTTACCGATGCAAGTTAGACATTAGGATTGTAATACATGACTGCTAACATACATATATATTTCCCTTTCAAACTCAACTATAGGGCCATCATTGTATGATAACATTAGGGATAAAGCTAGATAGTTTCCTTTAGATGTTTTAATTTTATTTTGCATTCTTAAGACTAAAACCTTTTTCTTTGTAAAATGCATAAGACACTCTAACACTTCTTAAATCCTTTTTCAAGGTAAAAAAACATCAACGAATGCATACTTTTTCCGCCTTCGGGCCTTTCTCTGAAACTTTGAAAAGGATGCATTAATTATACTTTATGCAATACGACGCATAAATCCCCAAAGGTCGGGTGGAACCATGTCTACTTTCTAGAGCACGAATGTAGCATTATCCATCTTCAAACACTTTTCTTTTTAGAATACCTTTTCAGGTAGAACATGTAAATTCCTTCATGTGCTGACTTGTCAGTCTCCAAAGGTCGAGCAGCGGTAGAAAGAAAAATTAACATTGTTCATAAAAAATACAAAACAAACGGAAACTTTTGAGCTGAACTACGATGCTTTGATTCCTTAAAGGGATACGTAGGAATTTGGTCACAGGGCCCAGGAGAGCTAAACTTTTTAAATATTCCTTCTTTTCCCCGTGTTTTCTTTTGTATGCATTCCCTCTTTGCATTTTTTTCCTTTGGCTCTTTAGCTTTATATTAGAACACCCCCTTTGATTAGAACAACTAGAGTAGATCCCGTGGAGTACCACAGACGTGAGGGATGCTAATACCTTCCCCTTACATAATAGACTCCATTACTTGTATCTCTCGGTTGCGAGACCTTGATTTCACCCTTCTTAGGTTTACTCGATGTTCACCTTTCCATTCCTGTGGGGTAAAAAACATTCGATGGCAACTTCATTGATTTTTCTCTCGATGATTGTTCCTCCAGTTGTTTCAGCTGGAGTCTTCACTGGAGAGAAGATTGACCAATTGCTAGTCCATCTCGGAGTCACTCCTAGCTTTTTTTTTGTTTTCTTTTCTTTGGGTGTTTATCTTTATGCTTTATAGCCTATTCATTTGTATTTGTTTAAGCATATGCATGCATTGTATTTTATTGCTTTCCATATACTGTTATTGTGTTGTGTTGTTTCATTGGTGGGAGGGTGTTCCATGAAGTAAAAGGCCCATTACCCAAGCTAGTGTACACATAGGTTAGACGGATACTCATGTCAAATCCCGTGTTCTGTTGACACGTGTGAGGAGCCATGAGATACCAAACTCAGACGAGGTTCTCTTGACGATGCCTTTTGTCTTGCCCCCTTTGTGCATAAATGAGGTTTTCGGATAGAGGACTTCCGACTCTGGTTTCCCTTAGAAGCCTTGTTCTGATTAGAATTTACTCATGAGATGGGGTGGGAACTATTCTTACAAGTACAAATGTTGATTCTTTGATACTTGGTTCTCGGGTAATCTGAAATGGTCCGGACCTTTGATCTTGATATATGTGACAATGGTTCTGTTATCAATACATCAGTGGTTCAGTTTATGGAAGTCATGATCCCATTTCATTCATGAAACATTTTATTAACCGCATTTTTACATACATGTTTTCTTATTTTCAGGATCTCTAGTCTTTAAGTCTTGTTGGTTAGGCCGACTTCAAAGATAGATACTAAGAAGAAAGACAATCATAAATATCATGTCGTCTACTAGTTCCCCGTGCCAGTTCTTGAATATATTCTTCTGCAAGCCAAGATGTCTCCTCCTGAGAATGTTGCTACCTTTACAAAAGATTATGGAAGAATCCTGATGTGTTTAAAATATCCTCTCATTGAGTACCAGAAGGACGCTCTCCAAGCTATGCTTTAGTTTTATGACCACATCCTGATATGCTTCATGTTCCCTGACTATTTGTTAGCACCAACTTTGGAAGAATATTCTACCATCCTAGAGATTCCTATATTGCATCAGGTTCCTTTCCATACTTCTATGAAGAAACCTGATGCTGCTCAGATTGTTGCCGCTGTTTATTTGGGCGAATCTGTTGTAAAGGCCCACTTTACGATGAAAGGACTTGTACATGGTTTTCATCTGAATTTTCTATTTAAGGAAGCTAAAGCCAAAGCATATAAGAAAGACTGGTAGGGTTTCAATGCTATCTTAGCTTGTTGAATTTATGAGATGTTTTTTGTTGTACCCCAAAATTTTCCCTCTCATATTATCCAAGGTCTTCCCCTACATGGTTGGTCACAAACCTTTTCCTAACGAAAAGGAAAATTTGTGAGTGATGTTTTTAAATGTCTTTCAATTGGCATCTCCAAAATGCCTTTTGATTGGAATCTCCAAAATGCCTTTTGATTGGCATCTACGTAGCGCCCTTCAATTGGCATGGACAAAGGTCCTTCGATTGGCCTATTAACAAGGTCTTTTGATTGACATTTCAACAAGGTCCTTCAATTGGCCTGTTAACAAGGTCTTTCAATTGACATTTCAATAAGTTCTTTCGATTAGCACGGTAACAGTGTCCTTCGATTGGAATTTCAACAAGGTCTTTCGATTGGCATGGTAATCGCGTCCTTCGATTGGCATTTCAACAAGGCCTTCAATTGGCATTCCAAAAGGTCCATTCGAAGATGCTTTCTAAAGGTCCATTCAAAGAAGCTTTCAAAGGGTCCATTTGAAGAACATGCAAAGAGCCATTCGAAGGATCTTCATAAGAGCCACTCGAAGGAGCTTCATATAAGCCATTCGAAGGAGCTTCATAAGAGCCATTTGAAGGAGCTTCATCAGAGCCATTTGAAGGAGCTGAATCAGGACCATTCGAAGGAAGCCATCAACCCATTCGAAAGGGAGCATTCGAAGGCCAGTTACATATCATTCAAAATTCAAAAAAAAGGTACAAGATCCCATGTGTTTGGCCAATGATACAAATTCCTATTCATGGCTTTCAAACACAATCAAGGTTGTTTAAACCTTTGCCTTCTTGTCCCCTCTACCCCCTCTATATAAAGAGATCACAAGTGTTTCAAAGGAGGGAGGATAGTGAAAAAACATTGGGGAGACGCTTCCCTAAAATCCATCAAAGGTTGTCAGAATTTTCAAGACCAAAGCCACCCTTCAACAAAAGTAGCCAAGCCCAGACGCCCCAGATCAAAGGTGCTCGCATCCAGAAAGTGCCCAAATCGAAGATTCAATCTGCTGGTAAGAAAGGGTAAATTGTCAAACTTTATATTTGCATAACACATCCATAGTTGTTGTTACCTTTGATTTGTCATCCTAAACAGGATCAAAAGGCCTGGGTTTGGCACCCAGGTCATGTTCTTTGTTTGCTAACATTTGCTACAGACATAGCCTGAAAAGACCCAGCAAGCGCAAGATCGAAGGACCTGGGTTTCGATACCCAGGTACTGCATTTTATTTCGCTAACGTACTTTTGCAGGTATAGCATCTCAGATCGAAGGAGATACCTTCTCTAGATCGAAGCCTTAGCCTCTTAAATCGAAGAAGGAAACTCCCTTCTGGATTGAAAGACGTTCCCTTTCCCCAGGATCGAAGGGCAATCCCTTTCCCCGGATTGAAGGGTATTCATGCCAACTCCCTAGCCCAATTGAAAGAAGGCATCTCTCCTGAATTGAAAAGGTCTTATCTCTTCCCCTTGGATCGAAACCCCCCTTTCTTCACCCCCAATCAAAGGATGCCTCTTTGTACTCTTATTTTTCTTTTATTTCTTTTCTTTATCTTTTTAGTGGACTTTTTATCTTTTTTTAATTAACATTAAAATCAAAATCACAAAAATATTAGGCTAGTTGTTTTTCCAACTAAATTAATTTTGTAAATAAATAAATTAATTATTTTAACATCTTTTTCTTTTATACCAAAAACAAAAAAAAAATATTTTCTTTCTTTGCGCGCGTTTATTTAATTTCGTATTTTTTACTATTATTGTATCTGTTTACTGGATGTAATAGATAAAAATTAGGATATTTACTGCTTTATCCCCCATTATCCTTGTATAATGTAAATCCCCTCCCCGAAGCATTGTAATAGTGTAGGACCTCTATTTTCTGCATTTTTTTACTGCTTTTCATATTAAATGCTAGTAATTAGGCTTGTATGATAAGACTAATAATCAAACGCTAGCAAACTTAACAAAAATACAAAAAATAACTGAACACAACACAATTGCACACAAGCACCTCTAAGGTACGCCCACTTTGGTTACCTTTAAAAAACAGTCATGGCACAGGAATGCTTTAGCAAAGACCTGTAAATCAAAAGATCATAGTCCCTCGATGACCCTACAATTGCCTTCTTGGTAAATGATCTAGTCCCTAAAACAGAATTTCTAAAGCATCTCCATAAGTTGCCTTCGTGATTGTAATGTCCCTTCGATTGTCCCTCAAAACATCCAACGATAAGGCTACCTACTCATTTATAGTAGGATAGCATTGTCTAAAGGGAAAGAGGAAAAGAACGACCCTTTTCGAGTAAAAAAGTAGATAGCTGTTAGAAGTTTGCTCAAACTACTTTTTGCACTTACACACAAAAACTACTTTTGTAAAATACATTTTCAAACACTTTGTATACGTTCTCTACTATTCCGAGAAACATTACAAAGTTCTCCGTACTAATGAGTTTTCAAAACATTTTCAAACACAAAGCACAAAAGCATTTTAAAAATGAGCAAATCTCTAAGAGCCCGTAGAAAACCACAGATGGAAAGGGTGCTAACACCTTCCCTTTCCATAATCTACCCCCCTTACTCAGAAAACATCTCGAAAAGGTCTTTTTCTGTTCTTTTCACCCTTTTCTTAATTTGATAAAAGAAAAGACAGTGGCGACTCTTGCTTACCGCACATTTGCGAACAAAAAAATGCAAAACCAGTATATAACAATCGGTTATGCCACTGTATCAAAGAACTGACGACTCTGCTTGGGATTTAATGAAAAAGTGGGGTTTACCATAGAGTTAGTTCATTGTTAAATTTCTTTTTGTGCTTGTTTGCTTTACTTTTGAGGGTTGTTTGGGTTATTACTATAGATCCTACACTTGGATCTAGGGCATCTTTTTAGGTAAACAACAATAGATCATGGAGACTGTATGGTGTAGACCGATATGGTTGAAGTGATGGCTGTGTTGGTGTGACACTTTGGTTAGTACCGGTATCCCTTGTGTTGAATCGAGGAGAATACGGGGGCCGTCGCGTGGTGTCGTGAAGCTCTAACGAACCTTAGAACCTTAGTTGAACAAACTTGGCCATTAGAAAGTAGTGAGATAGCCGGTCTCGGTGTAAAGCTGGGAATCAGTCGATACTCAATGCTACACTCATTGAGATCGGACTTTCGAGATGTTTCGGCCGCAAGAAAAGATTTGTAAACTGAAATAACTCGATAAAGGAAGATCAGTGATATTGAGGCTCCGTAGAACCCGGTTACTATTTCTAAGACAGGTTGAGCCAACTGAACATTTAAGAGGGTACTTACCTACAAACCTCATGCAAGCCTAAACCTAAGGATGCTTGTGTGACTTGTTTGCCTTCATTGTCTAACAACTTGAATTCTTTGCAGGGTTGTGTTGGTCACCTTACATTTTTCTTAACACATAGCATACACATCATAACATCATGCCACAACATTTCCTTAACCATTTCAAGGATCTCAAGGGTTTATGATGCAGGTTATGATAAATCAGACGTCTAGCAAGGGGCAAGGGGATTTATTTTCCTCTGGACAATTCCGTCAAAAGATTAAAACTCAACAACTTGAGTCAGGGGCTATGAACCACATGATATGGTGAGATGGACTCTCGTAGAAGGACCTTCAATAATAAGAAGTTCTTCAAAGCTACAAAGTTCAACTACTGACATCCTCTTATTTACCCCGCGAGTCCTTGAAAACATTTCATACGCATATCATACATGTCATTGCATAATAGGTAGTCTCCAATACAGGTCTCTCATGTTCTCGATGTTTATTTCAATAATGGATCTCAAACAAGACAACAGAGATCTCCAAACTTAAGAGGCTCAGTTCATGGAAATGTTCCTAAACTTAACCAAGGGGCAGGAGGAGTTGAAAGCACTCCTCGCTGGGAACCTAGCGAAGAAAAATCCTGAAGACAATAAGGATGACCAGTTGGAACAACTGCAAGCTGAAATGGAAAGGATGAGAATCCAGATGAGTCGTTAGATGGCCCTTATCCAAAGATTGGCTCGGGGGCAAGAAGAGTTAAGACTCCTTATCAGCAAACTTCCTTAAGAAGGATGCAATTGTATGAGGCAAACAGTCGAGGCGGGGAATCAAGTCATTCACCAACCCCTGATGGGACAAAAAGTTGGCGTGGAGAGTAGACCTTTCCAAATTGCTGCTACGTCACAAGCCCAACCACAACCTCGCCAACGACAACAGGGCAATCGGCATAAGCGGAATACATATGAAAGACGCTTCACCGAAATCAACATGTCATTGGCTCAAGCATTGCAACACATGTTGGAGGCCAAGCTGGTTATGTTAAGGGACCCTCCTCAAAATCCCAACATAGCCTCCCCAAGGTACAATCCAAATGCAAGATGTGCGTACCACTCCAACAGTCCCAAACATGACACCAATAGCTGTTGGACGTTAAGAAATAAAATTCAAGACCTGATTGATGAAGGAGCACTAGACTTCGCACAAGATGTCCAACTGGAATTCTTTTGCCATTCCTCATAGACACATCATCTAAAGTGACAAGTTCTAACAATAAGGATTTCCGTTCATTATAATTTTCAAGTTGTGATTGTCTTTTGATTTGTTCGAACACTTATTTATGTCAAACTTTATTATTTCATCAATGTATTGCATATGTTTGTCTTGATTTATTCATTGTCACTATACTTAAATTGTGTTTTACTTCCTTTTTGTGATATTCAACTCTCGATCAAAAGCTTTGAGCCTTTATAAGGAGGATGACAAAAACGATACCACAATCCATACAATGTGTTTTTGAACAGACCTTACTGTCGATGTACAGGCGTTGTTTCAAATCCCAAACAGTGGAGTTATAAGGAAGATAATCCCTAGTAAACCCTTTTGAGCCAAAGAAGCAGGAGTTTTTCTTTTCACACAAATTTAAACCTTTAATTATAACATGGGGCAGGGTAGCTTTCTCAGTTAATTCAGATGCGCATTCATTCGCAACCTTCCGCTTCGTACACAATGAATGGCATCGAAGACGTCCTCCCAAATCAAAAGACAGTGATGGTTCTGCATAATCTTCAAGACATGCAGTCATTATCTCTCAAAATAAAATCCCATTAAGTAAAAACCTATGAAGGATACTTATGAAAAAAACTGGAGCATCCCGCTAACTGTAATCACAAAAGAAACAGTTCAGGCAAAAGAAGGGATAACGAAAAAAGAAAAGAAGAGGTCCTATAAATCCTCAACAAAAGAAAAGTTTACAAAAATGACTGTCTCTTCAAAATAAACTTTCAGTATCTGAACCATCAGTGGAACATCAAGGACAAGATGCCAAACTCAATTGGGATCGAAATGCATAATTAACTGAGCATAGGACTGAAGAACATCACAAAGAGCGGGTGGGTACAAAAAAATTTTGAGCCTTTATCCTTTGTTTCTTAAACCGTGAACCACGCCACATGTTGTACCCCAAAATTTTCCCTCTCATTTCTCAAGGAATCACCCTGGATCCTCAAGTTTTCTTCCATCCAATTCCAAGCCTTGAACTGCAATTTTTCAAGAAAGTCATCCGCAAGGAAAAATGGTCATTTGCACACTGAAAGGTCAAACTTTGACTTTTGGATCAAAATCAAGTTTCAAGAATCATATTTCATCAAGACATGTTGGAATGTGAGAATTGTTTCATCAAGAAATTCAAAAGTCAAATTTACTTTGGAAAAGTCAAATTTCTAAATACTTGGAATTTTTTCTAAGTGTTTAAGAAACATGACAAGCTTAGAACTTCTGACCAGATTCTCACCATGATGCAAGCTGGTTCTGGAAGAACTTCTGACACAAGAGTTTTGGATCTCAACAAGATCTGAAACATTGCAGAATAGAACTTCTCCTAGAAATGTTGGGATTTCAAGTTTTAACTTCTTAAGGACACAAAACTGAAACACTCAGCAAATTCTGGACACTCTCAAGACATAGTTTGGTCAGAACTTCTGGACCAGTTTTCACAAAGATTCAGTCAGAGTTTAATGCTCACAACCACTTTCTGAGTCTTTATCCAACGGATTTTCACCACGTGTACCTCTACTGTCTTGGGATAACAAACTTTGGTACTAGGCCCATGCTTTGCTTTTCGCTCTTCCTTAATTCCTACTGACAACCACCATGCTTGTTTCAAGAACAAGGCAGAGCTTTAGCATATGGAGGCTATGTTCAACGCTTTGGTCAGAACTTGACCAAATCCCAAAACCTTGTTCATAAAACCCGTTGCAGACCTATAACCAACAGCTAATTCAGCCTACGCCTGCATCCCATAATTGCACCAAACTAGCATACAAAAAAAGTCATGAAAAAACAAGGGAACAGGATGCCAAAAAGCGTTCAAATCCCATTTGTTTTTCCATCCAAAATCACAACAAATCCATCTATAAATAAGTTGCTCCATCACACTTTCAGGGGATGGCTGGCTTTTTTAGAGAGAGAATCGTCAAAAGAGAGAAAATAAAGTTGTGATACCTCCATACAAAAATCCAGAATTCCTAAATAGAAAACCAAAACCCTTGTTCTTCCCTTGAAGTAAAAGAACTTGGTATTTTCTCTTTCGTTGCTCTTGCTGACTCCAGAATATCTGAAGGCGGAAGCTCAATCCTCAACATGCTCCAGGTTCAAGGTATGTCTCCCTGACTCTGCATCTTCTCATTCAGAACATCATTAAACATGTAAATATCATAGTATTGATGTTTTCCATATCACTGTGTAAGTAGAAAAATTGTGGATCAGAACTTCCTGATTAAGGCTAGACTCAGGACCAGGATCAGAACTTCCATAAACTGTTGTGCTTTTATCCTTCTGATTTGCTATTTGCTGAAAACTGATTAAGTTATCGTTGTGCTGATTGATATAAGGAAAGAGCTGAAATGTAACACAAAACTTCTGTTTTTCACTCACCATTTTAACACATAGAACTTGCATGATTCACTCATTGTTCTAACATAACACAGAACTTCTGAGTTCTCCCTACATGTCAAACATACTAAACTTCTGATGCTTACATGCTGATAACGCACTGGACTGTTGATGTTCACTCACTGGCTTAGCACCAATACATAACTTTTGATGTTTCCACTCATTGTTTTAATATGCACATAATTTCTAAGACTTTCTCACTGTTCTAACACTCAGAAGTTCAGCATACAAAAACCCAGAATTTATGTATCTTCCCTCTAATGTTTCTTGCATGACCTCAGAGTTTACCAATCAGAACTTCTGATGCCCACTGGAATTTCTTTCTGAGTCACCACGTATCTGGCTTCAGAACTTCTGACCCTTGTTGTTTTACTTGCAGCAGCATGTTGTTTCTATCATTCATTTGTTTTCCTTTTTATCAATTTTGATGTTAATACTCTTTTTTTTGACCAACACAAAAAAGGACCTAAAAATATTTTCCTTTTACTAATTAGTTTTTAAGACAAAAACCCTTTTTAAACAAGTCCTTTTTCTTTCTTTCTTATGTTGTACATTTCAATATGGTTGTAATAGTAACTTAGGATTTAATTTTACTTGCAACCTCCATTCATGAATATGTACCCCCATCCCCCTAATGATTGTAATAGCGTAGGACTTTACATATATGTAACTTATCGCTTTCAAATGTAAATGCTAGTAATTAGGGTGTGTATGGCAAGATATGAAAATCAACAATTAGATTACCCTAATCAAGACTAAAATGTATGCAATCAAAACGCACTTGCACACTAGCACCCTTAGGGTAATCTCACTGGTCGCCTTCCGAAAAATAGTCATGTCCCTCAAATATGGGACGTTTTAGCAAAGACCCTTTGATAAAAAAGATCGTAGTCCCTCGATGACCCTCGATGTTGCCTTAGGTAAACGATGTAGTCCCTAAACGACATTGCTAAAACGTCACATAGGTTGCCTTCTATGACTATACAAACGTCCCAACATCCGGCCCTTCACATCCAACGATGGGGCTTCTTACCAAAACAATGGTAAGATAGCAAACGTCTAAAGGAGGAGGAAAAATAACACCTAAGACCTTTTGAGTAGGTAGATTACTCCTAGTTGCTTGCTCAATTTCAAAACAAACATCCTTGCTATTTTCAAAAACAATCACATACACCTTCAAAACATTTTCAAAAACACTTTCCAAACGTGAATATTTTCAAAAGCTCAACACCTTTGTATACATTTTTACGAACAAGAATCATTACAAAAGTTTTCCTAAACGATGGTGCCTTTTCAAAATACTTTCAAAAACCATACAAAGCATATTTTCAAACAAAAGCAAGTGATCTAGCGAGTAGCTAAGAGCCCATGGAAAACCATTTATGAAAAGGGTGCTAACACCTCCCCTTTTCATAATCTACCCCCCGAACTCAAGAAAACATCTCTAAAGGTCTTTCCTGTGCTTTATCACCTTTCCTTTTGGATAAAAGAAAAGTCGGTGGTGACTCTTGCTAAACCGCAAAATTTGCGATAAACACACAAAATAATCAAGTCAGTTCTCCCACCGCATCATAGAACTGGCGACTTTGTTGGGGAAATTCTTAAAGTGAGGTTACCTTAGGGTTAGATCACATTTACTTGCTTTCATTGTTTGATTTGTATTCTTTACATTATGGTTCTCTATTTGGGCTTGCTTTGATCCTCCACCCGGATCTGGGACACCTTTTTAGGTTAGTAGCAACAGAATATGGAAAGTGTACGACATATAACGATATGGTTGAAGCAATGGATACGTTAGTGTGACGCATTTGTGGGTACCAGTATCCCTCGTGGTGAATCGAGGAGAATACGGGGCCGCTGAGTGGCGTCATGAAGCACTAACTGACTTTAGAACCCTAATTGAACAAACTTGGCCATTATGACATAGTGAGATAACTGGTTTCAGTGTAGAGCTGAAAATTGGTTGATACTCGATACTACACTCATTGAGGCTGGACTTTTGGGATATCTCGACCGCAAGAAAAGATTGATTGTGCTGAGACAATGCCTAAGAGAAAGGTCGGTGATATTGAGATCCTTTAGAACCCAGTTACTATTAACTAGGACAGGTTGAGCCAACCAAACTTCAAGAGGGTACTTACCTATAAACTCCATGCAAGCCTAAACCTAAGGACTTGTCTACTTTGTGTGTATATGATTATTTGTATATAAACTTGCTTACTTTGCATAACATCATACCATATCATTTCCAATAACCGTTTCAAGGATCTCAAGGGCCTCTGATGTAGGGTTACATTGAACCAGACGTCTATCAAGGGGAAAGAGGATTTATTTTCTTTTAACCAAACACCGTCAAGGATCAAGTACAACAAACTTGAGTCAAGGGTTATAACCCACTCGACGTGGTGAGCTTAATTCTCGTGGAAGGACATCCACTGATACAAATTTCTTCAATTAAAACTGTAAGTGACTACTCACCCCGCGAGATCCTTGAAAACATGCATCCACATATCATGCATCATATCATGACAGGTTTCTCCCATTCAGGTCTCCTTATCCTCCTGCTGTTTATTTCAGTAAGATGGATATGGAACAAACGGTGAAAGATCTCCAAGATCAAAATGCTCAATTCCAACAAATGTTCCTGGCCATGGCTAAGGGGCAAGAAGACCTGAAAGATCTCCTTCTCAAAGACAAGAGGAAGAAGTCCAAGAAGTCAATAGGCGTCCTAAACATGGGAAGAAGACTTGGAGGACCAGTCAAGAGAGCTCTAGATATCTCAACTCCATCCAACGTGGGGGATAGTCATGAGGAAAACAACAGTCGGGGGATTGATATAGTCGAGGCTGACTACTCTGAAGAACACAATCCTCCCGCTGATGACAAGTAAAAACAGCTGGAGGATCGCCTCAGTGCTATGGAGATTCAACAGATACCCGGCTTGGATTTAGGAGTCATGGGTTTGGTTTCTGGAGTGGTCATCCCCCCAAAGTTCAAAATCTCTGCTTTTGCCCTGTACGATGGAGTCTCTTGCCCTAAGATGCACTTAAAGTCTTATGTCCACAAGATTCAACCATACACAACTGATCCAAAGCTTTGGATCCATTTATTCCAAGAAAGCCTAGTAGGGACTCAACTCGAATGGTTCTATCAATTGGAGAGTTCTCGCATCCACACCTGGGAGGATTTGGCTGCTGCTTTCTATAAGCAGTATCAGTACAATGCTGATCTTGCACCAACTCGTGTGCAATTGCAAAACATGACCATGGGTTCCAACGAGAGCTTCAAAGGGTATGCCCAAAAGTTGAGAGACCTGTCCGGTAGGGTGCATCCCTCTTTAACTGACAGAGAGCTAATTGACATCTTCATGGGAACTTTGACAGGACCTTTCTTCAAACACCTGATCGGGAGTTCCTCAACCGGGTTCACTGAGCTAATACTGACTAGCGAAAGAGTCGAAGCTGGAATCAAAAGTGGAAAGATCCAAGGAGCTACACCTTCTGATGCTCAGAAAAAGCCATACAATGGGAAGAAAGAGTCCAATGTTGTGTATGGTCAAAAGAGTCATCATGACCAACACATAGGAGCAATCTTGATCTCTAATCCTACGTCTGCTCAACAAAGATAGGGGCATCATTGTAAGGAGGCCGCGCCTAAAAGACAATTCACTAAGATTAACATGTCACTGGCTCAAGCGCTACAACACATGTTGAAGGCAGAGCTGATTATGTTAAAGGCTCCTCTCCAGAACCCAAATATTTCCGATCCTACCTATCATCCCAATGAAAGGTGTGCATACCACTCTGATAGTCCAGGACATGACACAAACAACAGCTGGGCTCTGAAGAACAAGGTCTAAGACATGATTGATGCCAAGGAGATTGAGTTTGACCCTCCGGAGACTCCAAACATAATCACTGATCCTATGACAAATCATTGAAAGCTTTTGTTCATTTGAATTTTCAAGTTGTAATCTCTTTTGTTATTCAAATAATTATCTATTAATGTCAAACTTTGTTTCATTAATGCATTGCATATGTTTGTCTTGAATTCATCTGTTCGTTTTCTCTATATTTAAAATATGCCTTTTACTCTCTTTATGAAATTCAACTCTTTCTAAAAGATACAAGCCTTTAGAGGGAGGATGATGAAAACAATGCCATAATCTCATACAATATGCTTTTGAACAGACCTTGCTGATGATGTACAAGCGTTTTTTCAAATCTTAAACACTGGCGTTATAAGGAAGATAATCCCTATTCAACCCCTTCGAGCCGAAGAAGTAGAAGTTTTCTATTTTAACACAAATTGAAACCTTTAATCAAAACCTGTGGCGGGGTAGTCTCTCAGTTAATTCAAACGCGCGTTAAGCCACACACTCTCATCTCGTAATACAATGAATGACGTCAAGAAACATTCCTCTGGAATCAAAAGATGGTGATGGTTCAATATCACATAGGCAGTCATTATCTCTCAAAAAAAAGAAAGGCCTACTAAGTCAAAACCTACAAAGGAGACTTGAGAAAAATTGGGGCATCCTGTTGACTGTAATCTCAAAACAAGAACATTCAGACAAAAATTAGGGATAACTAATCAATCAAAAGAGGTTACTATAAATCCTCAACAACATGAGAAAAAAATGTTGCAAGAATGAATGCCTTCCGACAAACTTAACTTGTCTGAACCATCACCAATATGTCATTCCAGACCCAATTGGAGTTTGAACGTATAATTAACTGAGTTTAGGACTGAAGAACATCACGAAGAACGGGCGGGTACAAATACACTTTGAGCCTTTATCCTTTGTTTCTTAAACCGTGAATCAAGCCACGTTACAACCCTTCAAAAGTCCTAATTGAAGCATGGGTTAGTTCGAAAGCATACTGTTACAAAAGGTATCCTGACTCCTGTAAGGCTTTACTCAAAATCCAGAGTTGAATTACAAACTTCTTTACTTGCTAAAAACACATTTTTCAAAACTTCAAGACAAGCATAAACTTTGCATTACTTGAATATCACTGTTTGCATATGGCTATTTGTTTGACAGCGGAGAAATTCACACAACGAATATCCAGTGAACGAAAGCTCTCTCAATGAATAAAATTAATTCAAGAAGGATGACACTTCTACTGACAAATCTCCTATCAACAAGGGGGAATGACATGTCACTATCCAGTACACCTGGGGAAGTCCAGTCAAGATTCTAAGAAATTTCTGAAGAAGTACGGAATAACCAGAGGTAGGTCTCCATCTCCATTACTTGGGGAATTGAACGCCAATCTCAACAAAGGGTTATGTATGGTCAAACATTTCCTGGCAGTGCCACAAACACTCGCTACTAGGGGTAGTGAAACAGTTCCCCATAATCCTTCTCATAGGATGATTCCCCAACCAGATTTTCAATCTCTGAAAACCTCTCCCCAACTGAGTGGACTTCAAGAATCCTCGAGGATTTCTGCCAGTGAAGTCGCCGCCTCCCCAACAGACCGACAATAGGTTTTATTTCCCCAACAAACTACATATTCCCCAGTTTGAGTTTTCCTCTCAAACTACTACAAATCAAAGGACCACAACTCCTTTTCCCCAGTATAGTACTCTACATTCCCCAGCAGGTTACTGTGAATCCTGGACCCAACCATACATTAGTTCAACTTCAACTCCCCAGTAGAGAAACAGACAACCGAGACCTCTGAACTCTTTCCCCCAAGCAGGAATCAATACTCTCCACAGAGTTCACAACTTTCCCCGGCGGAGTTCTCCTCAACAAAACAGGAATCCTTGGTGGAAATATTCTAAGAAAAGTTTGAAGACTCACCTACTCGTCAACAGCAGTACGGATTTAATGGCTCTCCAGCATTTGTCAAGGATTTATTTTTCGGACAAAGATACATTCAAATAAACATCTCACATTTCATATATCATATTACATACATGACAAGTGCACACGACACAATCTCATTTATTTTGAGAACATCATTACGCAATGCATACATCATGACATTATATACAACTAACTCTTTACCTTTTAAGGAAAGATCAATTAACAGATAAAGGTCATCATCCTTTTGGAGTAGTAATCATCCAAGATTCCTTCATCATCCTGCTGAGGTAGTAATCGTCCAAGATTCCTTCATCATCTTGCTGAGCATTCAAATACAGTCCAGATACGATCCAGATTCGGATGTCATTCTGTCACTCATTCAAATACAGTCCATATATGATCCAGATTCGGATGTCATTCTGTCACTCATTCAAATACAGTCCAGATACAATCCAGATTCGAATATCATTCTGTCACTCATTCAAATACAGTCCAGATATGATCCAGATCCAGATGTCATTATGTCCCTCATTCAAATACAATCCAGATACGATCCAGATTCGGATATCATTCTGTCACTCATTCAAATACAGTCCAGATATAATTCAGATTCATATGTCATTCTGTCACTCATTCAAATACAGTCCAGATACGATCCAGATTCAGATGTCATTCTGTCACTCATTCAAATATAGTCCAGATACGATCCAGATTCGGATGTAATTTTGTCACTCATTCAAATATAGTCTAAATACGATCCAGATTCGGATGTCATTCTGTCACTCATTCAAATACAGTCCAAATATGATCTAGATTCGGATGTCATTCTGTCACTCATTCAAATACAGTCCAGATATGATCCAGATTCGAATGTAATTCTGTCACTCATTCAAATACAGTCCAGATACGATCCAGATTCGGATGTCATTCTGTCACTCATTCAAATACAGTCCAGATATGATCCAGATTCGGATGTCATTCTGCCACTCATTCAAATACAGTTCAGATATGATCCAAATTTGGATGTCATTTTATCACTCATTCAAATACAGTCCAGATACGATCCAGATTTGGATGTAATTCTGTCACTCATTCAAATACAGTCCAGATACAATCACCGTCGGATGGCATCTTTAAGCCCATCTCCAACAACTATCCATTACCTCTCTAAATGGCATCTTTAAGCCCATTCCCTACATAATCAACTAACACATCTTCGAGTACAAATTTTCTGGGCACTCTAGTTTTCAATCATCTTCCACCTTCAAGTCACGAATGATAGATTTACCAATCTAACTCTTCAGGTGTAAGAAGATTGAACAAGGGCAGCTGTTGTAACCCAAAATTTTCCCTCTCATTTCTCAAGGAATCACCCTGGATCCTCAAGTTTGCTTCCATCCAATTCCAAGCCTTGAACTTCAATTTTTCAAGAAAGTCATCCGCAAGGGAAAAATGGTCATTTGCACACTGAAAGGTCAAACTTTGACTTTTGGATCAAAACCAATTTTCAAGAATCATATTTCATCAAGACATGTTGGAATGTGAGATTTGTTTCATCAAGAAATTCAAAAGTCAAATTTACTTTGGAAAAGTCAAATTTCTAAATACTTGGAATTTTTCTAAATGTTTAAGAAACATGACAAGCTCAGAACTTCTGACCAGATTCTCACCATAATGCAAGCTGGTTCTGGAAGAACTTTTGACACAAGAGTTTTGGATCTCAACAAGATCTGAAACATTTAAGAACATAACTTCTCCTAGACATGCTGGGATTTCAAGTTTTAACTTCTCAAGGACACAAAACTGAAACACTCAGCAAATTCTGGACACTCTCAAGACATAGTTTGGTCAGAACTTCTGGACCAGTTTTCACAAAGGTTCAGTCAGAGTTTGCAAGGGTAAATCAAAGAAGGTTACAAATCATGCTGCAAGATTACTGGAAAGTTTGGAAACTCCTTCAGAATATGCTGGAGCCAGAAAATACAAAGATCAGAGGTTGGATGCTACGCTGAAGCAGAACTTCTGATCCAGAACTAAGCCATGGTGTAGAATCTTACATTTCAGGATTTCTGGTTGTGATAAGTCTCATCATCATTTAATGCTCACAACCACTTTATGAGTCTTTATCTAAAGGATTTTCACCATGTGTACCTCTACTGTCTTGGGATAGCAAACTTTGGTACTAGGCCTATGCTTTGCTTTTCACTTTTCCTTAATTCCTGCTGACAACCACCATGCTTGTTTCAAGAACAAGGCAGCGCTTTAGCATATGGAGGCTATGGTCAACGCTTTGGTCAGAACTTGACCAAATCCCAAACCCTTGTTTATAGAACCCATACCAACAGCTAATTCAGCCTACGCCTGCATCCCATAATTGCACCAAACTAGCATACGAAAATAATGATGAAAAAGAAAGGGAACATGATGCCAAAAAAGGTTCAAATCCCATTTGTTTTTCCCTCCAAAATCACAACAAATCCATCTATAAATAAGTTTCTCCATCACACTTTCAGGGGGCTGGCTAGCTTTTTTAGAGAGAGAATCGTCAAAAGAGAGAAAAGAAAGTTGTGATACCTCCATAAAAAAATCCAGAATTCCTAAAGAGAAAACCAAAACCCTTCTTCTTCCCTTGAAGTAAAAGAACTTGGTATTTTCTCTTTCATTTCTCTTGCTAACTCCAGAATATCTGAAGGCGACAACTCAAGCTCCAAACACACGCTCCAGGTTCAAGGTAAGTCTCCCTGACTCTGCATCTTCTCATTTAGAACATCATTAAACATGTAAATATCATAGTATTAATGTTGTCCATATCACTGCGTAAGTAGAAAAACTGTGGATCAGAACTTCCTGATTAAGGCTAGACTCAGGACCAGGATCAGAACTTCCATAAATTGTTGTGCTTTTATCCTTCTGATTTTCTATTTGCTGAAAACTGAATAAGTTATCGTTATGCTGATTGATATAAGGAAAGAGCTGAAATGTAACACAGAACTTCTGTTTTTCACTCACCATTTTAGCACATAGAACTTCCATGATTCACTCATTGTTCTAACATAACACAGAACTTCCGAGTTCTCCCTACATGTCAAACATACTGAACTTCTGATGCTTACATGCTGATAACGCATTGGACTGTTGATGTTCACTCACTGGCTTAACACAAATACAAAACTTCTGATATTTCCACTCATTGTTTTAATAAGCACATAATTTCTAAGACTTTATCACTGTTCTAACACTCAGAAGTTCAGCACACAGAAACCCAGAATTTCTATATCTATCCTCTAACGTTTCTTGCAGAACCTCAGAGTTTACCAATTAGAACTTTTGATGCCCACTGACGTTTCTTTCTGAGTCACAACATGTCTGGCTTCAAAACATCTGACCCTTGTTGTTTTTCTTGCAGCAACACGTTGTTTCTCTCTTTCATTTGTTTTCCCTTTTATCAATTTTGATGTTAATACTCCTTTTTTTTACCAACACAAAAAAGGACATAAAAAATATTTTCCTTTTACTAATTAGTTTTTAAGACAAAAACCCTTTTTAAACAAGTCATTTTTCTTTCTTTCTTATGTTGTACATTTCAATATGGTTGTAATAGTAACTTAGGATTTAATTTTACTTGCAACCCCCATTCATGAATATATACCCCCATCCCCCTATTTATTGTAATAGCATAGGAATTTACATTTCTGCAACTTATCGCTTTCAAATGTAAAAGCTAGTAATTAGGGTGTGTATGGAAAGATATGAAAATCAACAAATAGATCACCCTAATCAAGACTAAAATGTATGCAATCAAAACACTCTTGAACACTAGCACCCTTAGGGTAATCTCACTTATTGCCTTCCGGAAAATAGTCATGTTCCTCGAATATGGGACGTTTTAGCAAAGACCCTTCGATAAAAAAGATCGTAGTCCCTCGATGACCCTCAATGTTGCCTTCGGTAAACGATCTAGTCCCGAAACGACATTGCTAAAACGTCACATAGGTTGCCTTCTATGACTATACAAACGTCCCAACATTCGTCCCTTCACATCCAATGATGGGGCTTCTTACCAAAACAATAGTAAGATAGCAAACGTCTAAAGGAGGAGGAAAAAGAACACCTAAGACCTTTTGAGTAGGTAGATTGCTCCTAGTTGCTTGCTCAATTTCAAAACAAACATCCTTGCTATTTTCAAAAACAATCACATACACCTTCAAGAGATTTTGAAAAACACTTTCCAAACGTGAAATATTTTCAAAAGCTCAACACCTTTGTATACATTCTTACGAACGAGAATCATTACAAAAGTTTGCCTAAACGATGGCGCATTTTCAAAATACTTTCAAAAATCACACAAAGCATATTTTCAAACAAAAGCAAGTGATCTAGAGAGTAACTAAGAGCCCATGGAAAACCATGGATGAAAAGGGTGCTAACACCTTCCCTTTTCATAATCTACCCCCCGAACTCAAGAAAACATCTCTAAAGGTCTTTCCTGTGCTTTTTCACCTTTCCTTTTGGATAAAAGAAAATTTGGTGGCGACTCTTACTAAACCGCAACATTTGCGATAAAACGCAAAACAATCAAGTCAGTTCTCCCACCGCATCACACCATGTTACAACCCTTAAAAGTCCTAACTGAAGCATGGGTTAGTTCGAAAGCATATTGTTACAAAAGGTATCCTGACTCTTGTAGGAATTGCTATAAATCCTGAGTTGATATCACTTTTACAAAATTTGTTCGTTTTACTAAAAAATGAATTTTCAAACTTCAAGACAGACATAACCTTTGCATTTTTAAAATACAATTGTTTGCATATGACTATTTGTTCGACAACAGAGGAATTCACATGACGAATATCTAGTGAATAAAAACTTTCTCAATGAAAAGGTTCACCTCAAGTGGAAAAACACTTCTAACTAAGGGGCACAACATGATCATTGTCCATCATCTGGGGCAGTCAAGTCAAGATTCAAGAAATTTCTCAAAAATGCCAAATAGCCAGGGGCAGATCATCACCTGAATCACTTGGGGAATTAGACATGAATTCCAACAACGAATCACGTACAATCAAGCAAAATCAATGTTCCTTAATGGATTTCTTCTCAAAACAACAAAACAAGAATTCCCAACAGAAACATTCTGAACAAAGTAGATCATCATCTAGAAACGGTTCAGGTACGATCCAAAAGAGGATGTCATCATGACACCTACTCCAGATTCTCTCCTAGTACAGTGCAGATACAATCTAGAGACGGTTGTCATTCTGACACTTATTTCAACACATCATCAAGAAACGGTTCAGGTACGATCTAGAAGCGGATGTCATCCTGACACCTACTCCAGATTCTCTCCTAGTATAGTGCAGATATGATCCATAGACGGATGCCATTATGACACTTATTTCAACACATCATCAAGAAACGGTTCAAGTACGATTTAGAAGCCGATGTCATCCTGACACCTACTCCAGATTCTCTCCTAGTATAGTGCATATACAATCCAAAGACGGATGTCATTCTGAAACTTATTTCAACATATCATCTAGAAATGGTTGAGGTATTATCCAAAAACAGATGTCATCCTGATACTTATTCCAGACTATCTTCTAGCAACAGTTCAGGTACGATCCAAAACGGATGTCATCGTGATACTTAGTCCAGATTATCTCCTAGCAACAGTTCAGGTACGATCCAGAGACGAATGTCATCCTGACACTAATTCAACACATGTTTCAAGTATAATGTAGATACGATCTAGAGACGAATTTCATTATAACACTCATTCAACACATGTTTCAAGTACAATGCAGATACGATCCAGAGACAGATATCCTTCTGACACTCATTCAACACATGTTTCAAGTACAATGCAGATATGATCCAAAGGCGGATGTCATTCTGACACTCATTCTATACATGTTCAAGTACAATCACGATATAGATCCATCCACAAAATCTCCAGCAGGTACAGAGGTAGAAACGTCCTGATGCGAGGACATCGTTGTATCCGCAGCATACGACCCCGTGACATCTATGTTCCCCACAAAGCAGAAACAAACAGAGTGTTGCCCTTTTCTTCCCCAAGTAGGGATTACCTTCTCCAATTGAAGTCTATTTTCCCCAACCGAGTTTTATAATTTCAAACAGTTATAAAACCTCCTCCCAAATAGGGTTTATTTCTTTAACTACAAAAGTTCCTTCTCCAACAGAGTTTATTTATCTACAGCGGCAAAATCTTCCAATAAAGCATTCTCCCTCCACAGAGTTATTCTCAAATAGAGTCAATCTCCAGCAGAATATCCTCAAACAGAAAAAGGAAATCCCCAGCGAATTATCTCCATTCATAATCCCCAACGAATATGAAGGATTCAGCTTCCCAAAACACTCCAACAGTAGTCTGGGATTTATTTTCCTAGATTGGGAAACATCTCAATAGCATCCCATAGTCATACATCATGGCATGCGCATACACATTGCATATAGAACAATCTCATTTATTTTGAGAACATCATCACGATGCATTTAATACATCATGACATTGCATACGACTAACTTTTTACCTTTCAGGGAAAATATCAAATCATCAAACACTGCTACTTATATGACCTGGTATTTCTTCTCAAAAGCTATGTCTGATAAAGGGATATTTCAGTAATTTCCTCAGAAAGATGTCCTCCCAAGACTTTCTCGGGTTCAATCAGATCGACACTAAGATCTCTCTAATTTCCATTACAGTTCAAGAAAACTGTGAAGCCTGGATTTCGACCAGATAACAGTATAAAGTGCTGCAAAGCCTGGAATCCGACCAGATAGTAGTTCACTTCTTCAAAGAAACTGTGAAGCCTGGGTTTTGACCAGATAAAAGTATAGGGTTCTGCGAAGCATGGAATCCGACCAGATAGCAGTTTACCCTGGCAGTTACTATAAAGCCCGAAACCCGACCAGATAATAGTCAACCAATAATTTAAGACATTGTGAAGCCTAGATTTCGACTAGATAACAATATAACATGATGCGAAGCCTGGAATCCGACCAGATAGTAGTTCACTTCTTCAAAGACACTGTGAAGCCTGGATTTCGACCAGATAACAGTATAAGGTGTCGTGAAGCCTGGAATCCAACCAGATAGTAGTTCACTTCTTCAAAGACAATATAAAGCCTGGTTTTTGACCAGATAACATTATAAAGTGCTGCGAAGCCTGGAACCTGACCAAATAGTAGTTCACTTCTCCAAAGACACTGTGAAGCCTGGGTTTCGACTAGATAACAGTTAACTTCTTCATACACTGCGAAGCCTGGAACCTGACCAAATAGAAGTTTACTCTGGCAGTTACTATGAAGCCCGGAACCCGACCGGAAAATAGTCAACCAACAATTTAAGACATTGTGAAACTTGGATTTCGACCAGATAACAGTATAAGGTGCTGCAAAGCCTGGAATCCGACCAAATAGTAGTTCGCTTCTTCAAAGACACTATGAAGCATGGATTTCGACCAAATAACAGTATAAGGTGCTGCGAAGCCTAGAATCCGACCAGATAGTAGTTCACTTCTTCAAAGACACTGTGAAGCCTGGATTTTGACCAGATAACAGAATAAGGTACTATGAATGCTGGAATCCGACCAGATAGTAGTTCACTTCTTCAAAGACAATGTGAAGCCTGGGTTTCAACCAGATAACAGTTAACTTCTTCATACACTATGAAGCCTGGAATCCGACAAGATAGCAGTTTACTCTGTCAGTTACTATGAAGCCCGGAACCCGACCGGATAATAGTCAACCAATAATTTAAGATGCTGTGAAGCTTGGATTTCGACCAAATAACAGTATAAAGTGTTGCGAAACCTGGAACCCGACCAAATAACAGCTTAATTTTGTCAAATTACCGAAGTCTGGATACGACCAGATAACGATACACCTCTGATTCAAGTTGAAGCCTAGACTCGACCATATAACAACTTAATTTCTTCAAACTCCGAAGTCTGGATACGAACAGATAACGGTACACCTCAGATTCAAGTTGAAGCCTGGACCCGATCATATAACATCTTAATTTCTACAATCTCTGAAGCCTGGATACGACTAGATAATGGTACACCTCAAATTCAAGTTGAAGCCTGGACCCGACTAGATAACAACTTAATTTCTTCAAACTGCAAAGTCTGGGTACGATCAGATAACAATTTAATCTCATTTCCCCAGTAATTCAATGTGAATCTTGGAGCATGACCAAATAACAGTTATCCTTATTATCCTCAACAAGACACTGTAAAGCCTGGATTCTGACCAGATAGTAGTTCACTTTCGTCTCTTCAATCAAATGATGACCCCCCAGTAGAGTAATGGACAACTGAAGCTCCTAAAACTCTATATTCCAAGACAGAGACCAACATTCCTCAGCAGATTCTTCTCTAACAGCAAGAGCAACAATTCCAACAAAGGAATATCCCATGAAATCAACATTCATATGGATGGCATCTTTAAGCCCATCTCTGACAGTCTCCTATCACCTTTTCCAAATGGCATTTGTAAGCCCATTCCCAATATTATTCACCAACATTATCACTTCAGATGAGTGCAAATTTCTGGGCACTCTAGTGTTCAATCATCTTCCACCTTCAGATCACGAAAGGCAGACATGCCAATCTACATCTTCAGGTTTAAGAAGATTGAACAGGGGCAACTGTTGTACCCCAAAATTTTCCCTCTCATATTTACCAAGGTCTTCCCCTACATGGTTGGTCACAAACCTTTGCCTAAAGAAAAAGAAAATTTGTGAGTGATGTTTTTAAATGCCTTTCGATTGGCATCTCTAAAATGCCTTTCAATTGGCATCTCTAAAATGCCTTTCGATTGGCATCTCCAAAATGCCTTTCGATTGGAAACTACATAGCTCCCTTCGATTGGCATGGACAAAGGTCCTTCGATTGGCCTGTTAACAAGGTCTTTCGATTGACATTTCAACAAGGTCCTTCGATTGGCCTGTTAACAAGGTCTTTTGATTGACATTTCAACAAGGTCTTTCGATTGGCATGGTAACAGTGTCCTTCGATTGGAATTTCAACAAGGTCTTTTGATTAGCATGGTAACAGTGTCCTTCGATTGGCATTTCAACAAGGATTTCGATTGGCATTCCAAAAGGTCCATTCAAAGAAGCTTTCAAAAGTTCCATTCGAAGAAGCTTTCAAAGGGTCCATTCGTAGAACAAGCAAAGAGCCATTCGAAGGATCTTCATAAGAGCCATTCGAATGAGCTTCATAAGAGCCATTCGAAGGAGCTTCATAGGAGCCATTTGAAGGAGCTTCATAAGAACCATTCGAAGGAGCTTCATAAGGGCCATTCGAAGGAGCTTCATAAGAGCCATTCGAAGGAGTTTCATCAGAGCCGCTCGAAGGAGCTAAATCAAGGCCATTCGAAGGAAGCCATCAGCCTATTCGAAAGGGAGCATTCGAAGACCAATTACATATCATTCAAAATTAAAAAAAAATGGACAAGATCCCATGTGTTTGGCCAATGTTACAAATTCCTATTCATGGCTTTCAAACACAATCAAGGTTGTTTAAACCTTTGCCTTCTTGTCCCCTCTATATAAAGAGATCACAGGTATTACAAAGGAGGGAGGAGAACGAAAAAAAAATTGGAGAGAGGCTGCCCCAAAATCCATCAAAGGTTGTCAGAATTTTCAAGACCAAAGGCACCCTTCAACCAAAGTATCCAAGCCCAGATTCCCCAGATCGAAGGTGCTCACATCCTAAAAGTGCCCAAATCGTAGATTTAATCTGCTGGTAAGAAATGGTAAATTGTCCAACTTTATATTTGCATAACATATCCATACTTTTTGTTACCTTCGATTTGTCATCCTAGACAGGATCAAAAGGCTTGGGTTTGGCACCCAGGTCATGTTCTTCGTTTGCTAACATTTGCTGCTGACATAGCCTGAAAAGACCCAACAAGCGCAAGATCGAAGGACTTGGGTTTCGATATCTAGGTCCTGCATTTTATTTCGCTAACGTACTTTTATAGGTATAACATCCTAGATCGAAGGAGATACCTTCTCTGGATCGAAGCCTTAGCCTCCTGAATCGAAGAAGGAAATTCCCTTATGGATCGAAAGACGTTCGCTTTCCCCAGGATCGAAGGGCAATCCCTTTCCATGGATCGAAGGCTATTCACGCCCACTCCCTAGCCCAATCGAAAGAAGGCATCTCTCCTGAATCAAAAAGGCCTTATCTCTTCCATTTGGATCGAATCCCCCCCTTCTTCACCCCCAATCGAAGGATGCCTCTTTGTACTCTTATTTTTCTTTTGTTTCTTATCTTTATCTTTTTATTGGACTTTTTATCTTTTTTTTAATTAACATTAAAATCAAAATCAAAAAAATATTAGGCTAGTTATTTTTCCAACTAAATTAATTTTGTAAATAAATAAATTAATTATTTTAACATCTTTTTCTTAAAATTAAAATTAAATAGACTTACGCCTTATTTTCTTTTATACCAAAAACAACAAAAAGATTTTCTTTTACTTTGCACGCGTTTATTTAATTTCGTATTTTTTACTATCATTGTATCTGTTTATTGGATGTAATAGATAAAAATTAAGATATTTACTGTTTTATCCCCCATTATCCTTGTATAATGTAAATCCTCTCCCGAAGCATTGTAATAGGTTATGACCTCTATTTTCTTCATTTTTTACTGCTTTTCATATTAAATGCTAGTAATTAGGCTTGTATGATAAGACTAATAATCAAACGCTAGCAAACTTAACAAAAAGACAAAAAATAACTGAACACAACACAATTGCACACAAGCACCTCTAAGGTACGCCCACTTTGATTGCCTTTAAAAAACAGTCATGGGGCAGGAATGCTTTAGCGAAGACCCGTAAATCAAAAGATCATAGTCCCTCGATGACCCTACAGTTTCCTTCTTGGTAAATGATCTAGTCCCTAAAATAGAATTGCTAAAGCATCTCCATAAGTTGCCTTCGTGACTGTAACGTCCCTTCGATTGTCCCTCAAAACATCCAACGATAAGGCTACCTACTCACTAATAGTAGGATAGCATTGTCTAAAGGAAAAGAGGAAAAGAACGACCCTTTTCGAGTAACAAAGTAGATAGCTGTTAGAAGTTTTCTCAAACTACTTTTTGCACTTACACACAAAAACTACTTTTGCAAAAGACATTTTCAAACACTTTGTATACGTTCTCTACTATTCCAAGAAACATTACAAAGTTTGCCGTACTAAGGCATTTTCAAAACATTTTCAAACACAAAGCACACAAGCATTTTAAAAATGAGCAAACCTCTAAGGGCCCGTGGAAAACCATGGATGGAAAGGGTGCTAACACCTTCCCTTTCCATAATCTACCCCCTTACTCAAAAAATGTCTCAAAAAGGTCTTTTTATGTTCTTTTGACCCTTTCCTTAATTTGGATAAAAGAAAAGATGGTGGCGACTCTTGCTTACCGCACATTTACGAACAAAAAAATGAAAAACCAGTATATAACAGTCGGTTCTGCCACAGTATCACAGTTTTGTTTCCCCATGAGATCAAGTTTGTTTATGAGAATGCTTTCTCCATATTCATGCAAAGAAATCTTGTGCCAACTCTCCTGGGATATGTTTATCATTCCGTACACTCCAGAAATTACAAGGGGAAAGGTAGAGTTGTTCATTGTTGCGCACCATTGTTGTATCATTGGTTTAGATCTTGCTTGGCATGGTTCTTTTGTTGATGCTCATTATTCTTTGAAATGGACTCCAAGGTTGATGGGGCTCAACTCCAAATATGTTGATTGTTATAGGCATGATTTGTCTAGGACTTTGAGTAAAGAAGTAATTTTTCGTTGCAAGGAATTCTTTAATGTACCCTCATGGATATAAGGGGTGGCATTAACTATAATCCAACTCTTTCTCAAAGATAGTTGGGATATGCTCTGAGAGGACCACTTGAAAAGGAGCACCTGCGGGAATCCTTGTTCTATGATGTGCCTGATAGTACCGGATGGATTGATAGAGCTATAAAAGCTTGGAAAAGCATTCACTTTGAAGGGGGAAATTTTTTGGTAAGAAAGATCCCATAACCTATGTGCCTTACATTTAGTGGATTAAAGAAGTAAACAAAGATCGTCGTTGGCCTTTTGCCATAGAAAATCCTTTTTACCCTTAAGAGCCAAATCAATCTGATGTTATACGTAAGGGAGATTATGAGCTAGTGCAAGCTCAGAATCCAAGTTTGCTTGAGGAATATGGGACTATGGTGGTAAAGTGTCTTGTAGCTACCCAAGAGAAGACTCAAATAGCTCACCAACTCAAGAAGTTCAAGGGAGAAACTTCAGGGGTTGTAAAAAAGAGACCAAGGGTTGAAGACAATGTTGTTTCCTTGGAAGATCACCAAAAAATTGTCGCTACGATCGAAAATAAATACAAACATAAGTGCTAAGATTGTGAAATCCTTATAACATCCAAAGTTTTCTTGGAGAAGAGGTACAAGACCAAGATTGAAGGTTTGGAGAAGCAGCTGCTAGTCAAAGACACCTAGCTTAAGGAGGAGATCACCCAAGGGCTTGTTGTAGAAACTCTGCTCAAGGGGAGAAATATTCAACTAGCACATGCCATAGAAGACGTTGCATGTCTCAAAAGTCAAATGAGAGGACAAGGATCCGTGAGCTATCTGATGTTAGATGTTTAACTGTTGTATTTTTTGTGTTTTCAAAAGGTCATCATTAGTCTTGTTGATGGGATCTCTCATTTGCTATTGTGATACTCTTAATATTGATCTTTGAATTATTTGTATCCCTTCTTGTTCTGGTTTAATGAGACTGGATTATTGGTGATCACTATCTTGTCTCTCGCTCTCTCCTGAGAACTTGAATCAAAGCTCTAGGACTCTGAAAATATTTAAACATGCCATTACATGCATTACATTAACTCATGCGTTCATTCCAATCATGCATAACAGGTGGTTCCAGCAGTTTTTCGTATTTCTGATCTAGTTCTTTTTAGAGATTTCTACTTCTAATTCTCATAGATACAACACCAGAGGTAATTCAAGAAGACAGATGGAACATATTCAAGCTGATGTTGCTTCTATGGATGTCAAGATGGACACTTGGGTTGAACAGTTAATGGGGATCATCCAGAATATGGCCCGTGATCAGGAATATTTGAGACCCTTAATTGTAAGGCCTGCTGCAACTACAGACAATGGGAATGGAACCCTGAATCCTCCTCTAGGACATGTTGTTGTGATTTTTTCTTGCAGGTACCATGTGTCCGCTCATGATAAACATGGTACAGTAAGAAAGCAAAGGTGGTTTGAGGTTGTTACCCATACAAGGTTCTTGATGGAAATAATGTTTCTTCAGACATAATCCTTTTCCCAATGTAGCCTGCATGTTTTCTCAACAGAAGTTTTTCTGCTAAGATGTATGTCTTCAGAGATCTCTCCCCTCAAAGGAGTATATCTTATTGGGTTTGGTACAAAAGTTTATCTCCCCAGTGCAGTCGACATCTACTTCCCCAATTTGATACATCAATCATTGTCCCCACTGTGGTCAGCAGTTTATTTCCCCAGTGCAGCACAACTGTTTGTCCCCAAGTATGGATCACTCATCTTCCCCATAAAGTTTTCCTCCATATTCCTCGTGTAGTGTGCATCTAAATCCTAAGAGATTGTTACCTTCATTCTCTAGTGAGGTTTGGTACCACTATTTACTTCCCCAAAGTGGTTTGGTATCATTGTCTTTATCCACAGTGAAGTCTGGTGCTGTTGTTTATCTCCCCAGTGAGATTTGGTACCACTTTTTACTTCCCCAATGTGGTTTGCACTCATTTCCCCAGTGATGGAAGATGTTGTACCATCCCAAATGAAAAGTCAGCTTAAGGGAGGTCTCAATCAAGAAGCTATTATATCCTCAAGTGAAGTTTTCTTTCAGCAAAGTGTTTCTTCCCCAAGTGAAGGGTTGTTTCCCAATGGAGTTAGTCATTGATTTTTCTTTTGTTCAAGAATTCTCATTATCCCCGATGAAGTGTGCTTTCGTCAAGAATCCTCTTCAAGCAAAGAGGTTTTCATTCCCCAACAGAGTTCATCGTCGAGTTTCTTTTGTTCAAGAATTATCGTTATCCCCGCAAGAGTTTGCTTATCCCTGGTGAAGTCTGCTTTCATCAAGAGTTACACATAAGAAGATCTTTATTCCCTAAGCGAAGCATTCCTTATTTTAAATAGGAAGATAATCGATTAGTTCCCCTAGAGGTTAAAATCTATTTTGAGTTAAGATCTTTCCTCAGTGAACTGCAATTTATTTTTGCAGTATTCTCTCTGTTTTACCCCAAAATTTGCCCTCCCATTTTCTCTAAGACGTCCTCCTAATGTTCTCAAATGCTCAAGATGGCTCAAGAATTTATCAAGCAAATTCTCTTCCTAAGCAATGGGTCCACACTAGGGTTTCATTGAATTTTCTTAGGGTTAATCAAAGGAGGTTGCTTTACTTGCTTGAATTACAAGACTTTACTTTTGAATTTCATCCAAAATATTTGGTTTCAAATAGAGTTTGTAAAATTTCATTAAAAGTTTGCTTCAAGTACAAGGTATTAGGGATTTTATATTCAAGCATCAACTAAGATTTCTTCAAGAGACGAGCATGTTTGGTAAAGTGATTTTATGCCATGAATTTAATGATGGAAAATGAGAAAGGTCATGGCCATGGATTTTAACATGGAAGTATTAAGTAAAGTTAAATTACAAGTCATAAGAATTGAAGTCATTCGAGAAGATAACATGGAATTAAAAGGCTTAGGGATTCATAAAGTAAATTTTTTTTTTATTTTTCACCGTGTCTTCCATTTTTACAAAGGAAAGCTACAAAGAAAATTAGAAAGAAATTTAAAGAGAATTCAAAAGAATTAGTCAAAGAGGGTTGAAAATTAAAATGATGCATTCAAATTTTATTGCATTCTTCTCAAAAGAGAAAATTCATTAGAAGGAAATGTTCCATGATTCATTCAAGATTCAAGTCTCATTCAATATTTAAAAGTCTTGATTTTCCTTTCAGATGATACACAAAAATTACAAAGGATTTCAACTATTACATTTGAAACAAAGATCTTAATTCTCTTATTCCTAATCCTAAGTCTATGACCAAACAAGCTCTATCCTCCAAGCTTAGGGACCAATTTACATCCTTACTTTACCAATCTGCTGCTGTCCAAACACAAAAACTTGTCAAAACTTGTTTTCCAATTTTGTATTAGTCAATACACAATGCGAAAACTACCCAAAATGAACCAAATAGAACCTGCTGCTGCATCATATCAGCCCTGAGACCAACTCAAATAACCTACAACATTCACTCCACCATCTTCACCAATTCACAACTTCAATCAACATGTAATTTCGCAAATTCCAAACAACAACACAAACTTGATTTCCAAACATAATTTCAGAAAAGAGGAAGAGTAGATAGAAAAGTCATACCTTAAATCCGGTAACATCACAACCCAACCTTGTATCACAGTAGGTCTACAACAACCTTCATCTATAAACTCGTTTATAACGAACCTGCATTCAACAATACAACTAGCAAATTCTTAACACTGACACAGTTTGAAAGCTAACATAAATATCACACTGAAGAGATTGAAACAACATACCTGAAAGCGCTATTGATTTCCTTAACTAGGTAACCTTTATCTCTTCCAATAGCTCTATATTCATGCTTACTATTTGATTATGTGAACACTTTTGCATTTTTTCTACTGTCATTCTTTTTGCCTTATTTTGTTATTGTTGCGAACCCGGGAGAGAGAGAGAGAGAGAGAGAGAGAGAGAGAGAGAGAGAGAGAGAGAGAGAGAGAGAGAGAGAGAGATAGAGAGAGAGAGATACAGAAGGAGTTTTGTAGAACAGAGAAGTAGTTTTTGTTGTTGTTCTTGCTCGACTAAGAGACAAAGGAGGAATATTGTTGGTTGTTGATTGATCGATGGAGGAGAAGAAGGGATAAGATAGATTCGTTGTTGTTTTATCAGTTGAAGTGTGGAAGAGAAACACTTAGTGAGAAAGTTTGTGTTTGTTTCACAGTAATAGCAAATCGGAAGAGAGAAGCTTTGTTGAGATAAAGAGATTCTGAGTTTGCTGTCCTGGTAAACCGATTTTGAGAAAGAGCAGAGACATGATAAAGTTTATAAAACGAGAAAAAGAGGAAGGAATTGGAGAGAAGAAAAAGATTTGAACCATTACCTCAACAATATCCATAGAAATCCTCCTCTCTATTGATCGAAGAGAAACAAAGGAATTTTGTTGTTCTGTGTTTGAGAGAATGAGGCGCTGAATTCATGTGTTTAGGGTTTTTTTTCTCAACCCGTCACCTTGTAGATGCTGGGTACGGATCCCTATGACCCGGTCCATTCCAAATTTGTATTTTATTTCATTTAATCTCTTCTTCTTATTTACTAATACCCGGGCCTGCTGCATGATATTGTGTCCCTCTGAGCCCAATGTTCCATTTTTGACGCCACTGAACCCTAACCAACAAAATTTCTAGACCTCTTCATGATTGGGCCTTAACGTCCAGGTTTTTATCTTTCTGACCACGCCCCATGAGCCAACCTTAAACCTCATTATTTTCAATTTTGGTTTTAATTTTGTTTTAATTAGTTGATGATTTTGCTTAATATTTCCGTTAACATAAGAAAATGGTAAAAATAATAGATAAGGGTTTTAATTTGTCTTATTCGATTTTATTATTTGTTTAGGATTATTTTTTTTATTAATTGATTAAAAATAACCAAAAACATTAGTTTAAGTTTATAATCATTTCTTTCCCCTTATAAAAATACTAAAAAATATATTAGTATAGTTTCTAGTCATTTTATTTAGTTTAATTTAACTTTAGTAATTTAGAATTTTAATTTAGTCTAGATAACTTTTGTTTTAGTTACATCTCTACTCTACATTTTCTCTTTCTTTTGCTTCATAAAAACGCCATAAAATATATTAGTTTAATCTTATTTATCTTTTTATTCTATTTGTTTAATTATTTAAATTGTTAGTTGTTCAATTTCTTTTCGATTATTTGATCTCTATAATTTCTTTTAAATTGTTTACTATTTTTTCCCCGTTTTGTGGTTTTGTACCCTATTCCCGAAGCCTTGTAATAGCGTAGAGCTTTATTTTCCGCACATTACTTTTTTCCTTATAAATGTATAGTAATTAGATGTGTATGGAAAGATTTAAAATCAACCGCTAGATAACCCTAATCAAGACAAATTAACTGAAAACAAATCAACTTTTCACACACGTACCTCTAGGGTGACTCTCACTTGTTGCCTTTGGAAAACAATCATGTCCCTCGAACGTGGGACGCTTTAGCAAAGATCCTTAGTTAAAAAGATCGTAGTCCCTCGATGACCCTTCAATGTTGCCTCGGTAAACGATCTTAGTCCCTTACGATAAATTACTAAAAGCGCCTTACAAGTTGCCTTCTATGATTGTACGATGACCCACGCCTGTCCCTCACATCCAACGATAGGGCTTCCTAGTAACTAATGGTAGGGTAGCACTATCTAAAGGAGGAGGAAAAGAACAAATATTTTTTGAGTAGGTAGATCGCTCGTAATAGCTCTCTCACAAACTAAAACAATTTTCACATCTCACACTTTCAAAAACAACTACTTCCAAAACGCTTTATAAACACTCTTGAGGATTGATACAAGGGTTATTATAAAGCAGACTACCTTACATTGGCATCTTCAAAACATTTTTCACAAAACAACACTTTTCCAATCAATATTTTCAAAATAAACATTTTGTATATATTCTCAATGATACGAGAATCACTACAAAATTTCCGTACTAAGGAATTTTCAAAATATTTTCAAACACACAAAGCATTTTCAAAAGTGAGCTAACAATTAAGAGCCCGTAGATAACTATTGATGAAAATGGTGCTAACACCTTCCATTTTCATAACTTACCCCCCGAACTCAGAAAAATATCAAAAGTATTTCCTTTTCTTTTCACCCTTTCCTTTATTGGATAAAAGAAAAGTCGGTGGCGACTCTTGTTATACATAACATTTGTGATAAAATGCAAAACCAAAATTAATTTCTCCTACCGTATTAAAGAACTGGAGACTTTACTGGGGAAAACTTAAAGTGGGGTTACCTTTAGAGCTAGATCACCTTTATTGCTTTACTTGTTTGCCTTTTATGCTTTATATTCGGGATAAGCTTGGGATTATTTCTTATATAGATCCTATACCCGGATCTGGGGGCATTTTAGCTAAGTAGAAATAGATCATGAAAATTGTACGGTGTATACCGATATAGTTGAAGAGATGGCTACGTTAGTGTGACTTATTAGTTAGTGTCGGTGTCCCTTGAGTTAAGTCAAGGAGAATGTTCGGCTGTCGCGTGATGTCATAAAGCATTAACGGACCTTAGAACCTTAGTTGACACAACTTAGCCATTAGAAAGTAGCGAGATAGCCGACTTCAGTGCAGACTAAAGTTGGTTGATACTCGTTGATACACTCATTGAGATTGGACTCTCGGGATATTTCGGTCGCAAATCAGATGCTTGTGCTAAAACAATGCCGGGGAGAAAGATCAGTGATATGAGATTCCTAGAACCCTATTACTTCTTTTAGGACAGGTTGAGCCAACTAAAACTCAAGAGGATACTTACCTACAATCTCTAACATTTTTTTGTGTTTGCCCTGCTAGATCCTTGAAAACATCGCATATACATATCATACAACATTTCATAACAGGTTTTCCAATATAGGTTTTCTCATCTGCTTACTGGTTATTTTAGTATAAGATGGCTCTCGAACAGACTGTTAAGGAGCTCCAAGCTCAGCATGCACAATTTCAAGAGACTCTTCTGAATCTGGCACAGGGACATAAATATCTTATGGTGCTCGTCACAAAGAAAAAGAATAATAAAAAGCTGACTATTATCCTCAATACAGGGAGAAGATTCAAAGGTACTGCTCAACTGGTTCAAGCTGCTGATATCTCCTCTAATGAAGACGACAATCAAGAGGAGGATGGTAGAAGTGTCAGGCCTGAAAGTGGAAATAACAAGGGTTCTGAGAAAATTCCTGAAGACGAAGACTATTTTGATGAGCAGTACCCTCCTGCGGATGATAAGTACAAACAGTTGGATGATCGTCTTAAGGCCATGGAGATGCAAAAAGTGCCTGGATTGGATTTTGGAGAACTAGGTCTGATCCCGGGGGTGGTCATCCCTCACAAATTCAAGGTCCCCATCTTTGCAAAATATGATGGGGTCTCTTGTCCCAAACTTCATCTGAGGTTGTATGTTCGAAAAATCCAACCTCATACTGCTGACAGGAAATTATGGGTCCATTTCTTTCAAGAAAGTTTGCCCGACACTCAACTTGAATGGTTCTATCAGCTGGAAGGAACCAACATTCACACGTGGGAAGACTTGGCTGCTACTTTTTAGAAGCAGTATCAATATAATGCTGACCTTGCACCGACTTGTGTACAATTGTAAAACATGTCCATGGGCTCGAATGAAGGGTTTAAGGAGTATCCACAAAAATGGAGGGATTTAGCTGGAAGGGTGCAACCTCCCTTGTCTGACCGGGAATTGGTTGATATGTTCGTGGGCACTTTAACAAGCCCATTCCTTAATCTGCTAATTGGGAGTTCTTCAGCTGGTTTTACTGAGTTGATAATGACAGGAGAAAGAGTTGAAAATGGTATCAAGGGTGGGAAGATCTCAGTGGTTGTGGCTTCTAATGCTGTGAAGAAGCCATTTGGGGGTAAAAGAGAAACCAATGATGTTTATGTCTAAAAGAGCCATAGTAAAAATGACCACCAATAGTCTATGGGAGAGGTGTTGATCTCTAATCTAGCGCATGTTCAACAACAACAACAGGGAAATCAGCATAGGTCAGACGCTCTGAGGAGGCAGTTCACCAGGATTAGTATGCCATTATCTCAAGCATTACAACACCTGTTGAAAGCATAATTAATAATACTGCACGATCCTCCTCCTAATCCCAACACATCCTCTCCTAAGTACAATCCGAACACGAAGTGTGTCTATCATTCTAATAGTACTGGGCATGACACCAACAATTGTTGGGCCATGAAAAACAAAATTCAAGACATGATTGATAACAAGGAAATTGAGTTCGATCCTCCGGACACTCCAAATGTGATTATTGCGCCTGTGCCGAAGCATGACAAAGGCATAAGTGTTATTGAATACATTTTGTATGTTACCACTGTAGGTGATATGGTTACTCCCCTCTCAACAATCAAGAAGAATCTGTTATAGGCCGTTTATTTTCGGGTTGTGTTAAAGAATGTTATTGCTGCGCAGTCAAACCCAATGGCTATAAATTACAGAAGGAAGGCGTTCAGTGCCTGATGGATGAACATATAATTTTGATCGAGAAAATTCCGTATGCTGAGAATTTGTGCCAATATTTGTCTATTGTATCCGGTACTCCTGTCAGGATCACTTCCAAAGGTCCTGTAAGGATTACCGCCAATCGAAAAGTTGCTCCCTTGATCATTACAACACCTGGACCCATCCCATATTCCTCGGAAAAGGATATTCCATGGAACTATGGATCTGACGTCTACTACCATAGTGTCAAACAAGAATTGTCTGATGAAGATACTAAAGATGTTAATCCCAATGTTGAAAATATTGCGGGGACCAGCAAAGTTACTAGAAGCAGAATTATTTTCTCCCCAGAAATATCTTCGAAAAATGTTGCTACACCTGTTCAAGTCACAGTTACCAAGTCAACTACCAAGGCTCGGGTAAAGAGCCAATGATAGAGTCTACCTAGACGAAGGCACCTAAAGAAAACACGGTCAAGGACACCTCTGGACAAGAGTTAGAAGAGTTTTTGAAGATCATTCGCAATAGTGACTATAAAATTATTGAACAGCTAGGGCAAACCCTGTCCAAAATCTCCATGTTATCTTTATTGCTGTGTTTTGAAGCCCATGCATAGGATTTAGTAAAATTCTTGAAGACTGCTCACGTACAACAAGAGATTTTAGCTGATCAATTTGTAAGTTATGTGGCTAGGTTAACAACTGATAATGGATTAGGCTTCTCCGATGCTGACTTGACTCCGGAGGGGAGAAATCATAATAGGGCCATGTATGTCTCCATTGAATGCAGGGGCACTACGTTGTCTCATGTGTTAGTTGATACTGGTGTTAGAACATAGTTTGATTCTTCAACCCTTGTAAGAGTTTTGATGATAACAAACACTCAAAGAACAATTATGCTCCCTAAATTTGTATTTTGTTTTGTAGAGAAGTTCTGATGGAAGAAGCATAGAAGATGAGTTAAATATATGTTTCAACTATGATTCTATACATATCTTAAATAAGTTCTAACGATGCAAACAGGACTCCATGTTTCTGATCCATAAAGTTCTGGAAAGAAGCAACGGTAAATTTCATCTTCTGAAGCAAGCATGTTCTGAAGCGTTACAATTCAATTATTGTTATTCAAAAGTAACGGCTGAAAGGGAACAAGGATCTCTATTTTTGGAAATCTCTTTAATTATCATTGATCAACATTCCAAAATCTCCTACATGCATTTCCTATTTAAACAAAGCTTGAAGGAGAAATCGTTTACGATTTTCACGCACAACAAAGTAGCCTTCTTCATCATCTTCAAACGTACTAAATCTCAATTGTGTGAAACATCACTTGTGTCATACTGTTTTATTAGAAAACACTTTTTGTACACTCTCTTAAATATTTTTTAGTGTATTTCCTTGAGAAAACCGAATTGTGGTCGAAACTCAAGAAGGCTTTGACGGTTGTCATAGTAGTTATGTAATAAAGTTTGATTAGTGGATTAAGACCTCGTTGAGATAGGCGAAATCACCTTGGCGGGTGGATTGGAGTAGTTTGGCTTCAAACGAACCAGGATAACAAACGTGTTCTTTTATTTAAGTTTTAAAAACCCCAATTCAAACCCCCTCTTCTTATGTTTTTCCATTCTTCAATTTGTATCAGAGCGCCTGGTTCTGAAAACAAGCACTTAACCGTGTCAGAAAAAGATCCAAGAAAGAAAATCCACATGGCAACATGGGACGACTCGGACTCTTCTGAAGCTGAAACAGAATCAGAAGAGGAAAGAGCCAACATAGCCCTAATGGCCAACATATCAGAAGACACTGGATCATCTGGATCAGAATTAGACTCAGACAAAAGAGGTATTCTCTAACTTCTCTAGATCTTAATTAGAAGAGAGTCTGTCAGAAATTCATGAAAGGTATCAGAAACTTCGAGTCATAAACAAGAACCTGAAAAAGGATCTACTTTCTGACTCTGAAGATACTAAGAAACTGAGGTCAGAAAACTCTGGCTGAAAGAAACAATTTCTAAACTAAAAAATAATTTACAAAATGCTCAGAAAGAAACTATCTCAGAAGTTCCTAGTAACTCTGATAAGATCATAAAGGAATATGATCACAACTTTCAAAAATTTCTTGCTAAAAACATAGATAGAAGCAAGATGGTTTCAATGATCTATAGAGTTAGCAGAAATGGAAGAAAAGGAATGGGATATAAGGGAAAAGTATCTCAACCTAAGAAAGTTAAGGATATGGTCATTAAATGCACACCTCTGTATTCTCACTTCACCTATGGGCACATACATGACATAAAGTATACTAGTAATGTTATTTCTGCTAAACCAAAATTCAAACAGAATTTTGGTAACTCTAACAAACAAGGAACCAAAAAGATATGGGTACCTAAGGATAAAATTGTATATGTTGCATATATCTTTAACAGCAAGACTGAAACACCAATCTTGGTACCTGGACTCTGGATGATCTCGACACATGACGGGAAGAAAGCATATCTTCCAAAGCCCGAAGCTTAAATCTGAAGGCTACGTAGGTTTCAGAGGAAATCAGAAAGGGAAGATTATTAGCTCTGGAACTATTGGTAACGATACGCTTCCCTCTATAACTAATGTTCTGTTAGTAGATGGATTAATGCATAACTTTTTATCCATAAATTAATTAAGTGATAACGGTTATGATATAATCTTCAATCAAAATACCTGCAAAGCTGTTAGTTAGAAAGATGGATATGTCCTCTTTAATGGAAAGAGAAAGAACAACATTTACAAAATAAAACTTTCTGAACTAAAAAGTAAGAATGTAAAATGCCTATTGTCTATTAACGATGAGAGTTGGGTTTGGCACAGAAGATTGGGGCATGTTAGTATGAGAAGAATATCTTAGATTAACAAACTCAATATGGTTAGAGGACTTCCTAACTTGAAGTTCAGCTTAGATGCTCTGTGTGAAGCATGTCAAAAAGGAAAGTTTGCAAAACGTTCTTTCAAAACATAAAATGTTGTTTCAACCTCCAGACCATTAGAACTTCTGCATATAGATCTATATGGACCAGTGAAAACTGCATCCATTATTGGCAAGAAGTATGGATTGGTGATTGTAGATGACTATAGCAGATGGACATGGGTAAATTTCTTAAGACACAAGGACGAGTCACATTCTATGTTCTTTGCATTCTGTAACCAAGTCCAAAACGAAAAAGATCTTAGAATTGTTAAAGTCAAAAGAGATCATGGTGGAGAATTTGAAAACAAAAAATTTGAACTATTTTTTAATGAGAATGGCATCTCTCATGATTTCTCTTGTCTTAAAACTCCTCAACAAAACAGAGTTGTAGAACGAAAGAACAGAACTTTACAAGAAATGGCTAGAACCATGATCAATGAGACTAACATTGCTAAGAACTTCTGGGCATAAGCAATCAACACAGCGTGTTATATTCAGAATAGAATCTCCATAAGACCTATTATGGATAAGACTCCATATGAACTATGGAAGAACAGAAAGCCTATCATTTCTTATTTTCATCCATTTGGATGTACTTGTTTTATTCTAAACACTAAAGAACATTTGAACAAGTTTGACTCTAAAGCACAGAAGTGTCTCATGTTAGGATACTCTGAACGCTCAAGAGGCTATGGAGTATATAGCACATAAACACAGATTGTAGAAGAGTCCATCAGTGTCAGATTTGATGATAAGCTTGGCTCTCAAAAGTCAAATCAAGATAATTTTTTTGCAAATATAGAAGTCCAATTTACAGGTACTGAAGACATTGCATAAAAATTTTCTCACAAAGAATCACAGTCATCTCTAGAAGAAGATGTCTCAAACATTACAACAACATCTGAAGAGTCTCTCTAGAAAAGACAATCCAGAAGCAGTTTATCTCATCCGGAAAACAAAATTCTGGGAAAGAAAGAAGACCCAATCAGAACAATATCTACATTAAGAAACTCTGAGGAATCTCTCATGGTATTAGTGTCTCTGATTGAGCCAACTTCCATTGACAAAGCCCTTCTGGACAATGATTGGATACTTGCAATGCAGGAAGAATTAAACCAATTCACTAGAAACAATGTGTGGGATCTGGTTCCTAAACCAAAAGGGTTCAACATCATTGGAACCAAATGGGCATTCAGAAACAAACTGAATAAACAAGGAGAAGTCGTCAGAAATAAAGCACGGCTTGTGGCACAAGGTTATAGTCAGCAAGAGAGGATTGATTATACAAAAACCTTTGCTCGAGTCACCAGGTTAGAATCTATCAGACTCTTAATTTCTTTTGCAGTAAATAATGGAATCATTCTTTATCAGATGGATATTAAAAGTGCATTTTTAAATGGTTACATTGATGAAGAAGTTTATGTGCATCAACCCCCTGGTTTTGAAAATTCAAAACATCCAGAAAATGTCTATAAACTAAAGAAAACACTATATGGTCTGAAACAAGCTCCCAGAGCTTGGTATGAAAGACTAAGTAGTTTTCTATTAGAAAATGATTTTACCAGAGAGAAGGTGGACACTACTTTATTCGTAAACTATTTAAAAATGACATTCTAGTTTGTCAGGTTTACGTAGATGATATTATTTTTGGATCTACTAAAACCTCTATGGGAAGAGAATTTACTAAGTCTATGCAGGCAGAGTTTAAAATGAGCTTGATGGGAGAACTGAAGTTCTTTCTTGGCATCCAGATCAATCAAACTCCAGAAGGAACATACATACATCAAAGCAAGTATGTTAAAGAACTTTTGAAGAAATTTGACCTATCAGAATGTAAGCCAGCCAAAACTCCCATGCATCCCACATGCATTCTGGAAAAGGAAGAGGTAAGTAAGAAGGTAGAACAGAAGATCTACAGAGGTATGATTAGTTATCTCTTATATCTAACAGCTTCAAGACCTAATATTTTGTATAATGTATGTATGTGTGCTAGATTTCAATCAGATCCTAGAGAATATCACTTAAAAATTGTTAGGAAAACTTTCAAGTGTTTGAAAGGTACTACTAATCCTGGTCTTTGTTATAGAAAAACCAAAGAATAAAAATTAGTAGGGTATTGTGATCGGTGGATCTGGAACTGACTGTTTAATGCTGGTTCGTGAAATGTCGCGGAAGCAAGAGTCGCCATCGTCTTTTATTTTCTCCAAATGGAAAGGACAAAAGCACAGAAAAATTCCTTAAAGAGATCGCTCTCGGTTCGGGAGGTAGATTATATAATGGGAAGGTGCTAGCACCCTTTCTATCCATGGTTATCCATGGGCTCTTAGATACTTGCTCATTTGTGTTTTCAAAATGTTTTGTTTGCTTTTCAATCGTGGGTTTTAAAAAGTTTCTTTGAAAATTCCAGTTCGACTCTTGTATCGGTCCTCAAGAGTGTTTGAAAAATTGCTTTCGAAAGCTTTTTGAAAATGTGTTGGTGTGAAAAGTATTTTTGAATTTGTTTTGAAATTAGAGCAAGTATCTACGAGAACCTACCTACCCTAAGGAATTCGTCTGTGTAAATGTCCTTTAAAGTAGTGCCATCCCACCATTGAGAGGTAGGTAGCACCACCGTTGGAGGTGTTCGGGTCAATTCGAGGTTCGGGACATGGTGATCACCAGAGCAATGGGAAGACACCTTATAAGCTACCCTCATGCCAGGTTCTCGGATCATGAGGACTTACTAAGACATCCTCTACTCGACGATCACCTTTCGAGGCAAGGCAACAGTGAGGCGTACCCTAGGGGTGGTGTGTGATTTGTGTGTCAGATTCAGATATTTTTGTCTTTTGTCATGTTATTGGTGATCTAGCGTTTGTTTTTATTTTTGTCCATACATTCTTTCATGCCTTGATTAACAGTTTAAAAATGCGAGAAAAGTAAAGTCCTAAAGCTATTACAAAAGGCGCGGGTCCACATCGCCAAAATTTCTTGAACCCGATTTGACAGAAAAATAAAGAATTAAAGAAAATAAAGTGCGAGGAATTAATTACACGGCTTTGGGAGAGATACAGAAATATTAAACGAAAAAGAAATAGATATGCGAATTAGATAAGAATTAAAACGAGGGCGTTGGACCCTTTTTGCAAAATTAAATTAAATGGTGAAATTAATTAATTAAAAAGAAAAGAAATTGTTTTTTTGGGATTTTTAGGTATTTTATGATTTTAATGAAAAAAGAATTAATTAAAATAAATGCTAACCCTAATTCTAGTTGTTTTTTAATTTATTAAAAAGAAGATTAAATTTTAACCTAAAATTAACCCTAATTAATTTACATGCAAATTAATTACAAAAATAAATATTTAATATTTTAATTATTTATGAAATAATTATAAAAAGGAATAAAAATTATCATGAACCCTAAATCTACCATTTTTTAGATTTTTATTAAAAGAGTTAAAATTAAAACCTAATTTAAAACTAGTTAATTTATGAATTTATTTACAAAATACTAAAACAAACTATTTATTATATTTTTTTCTCTTTTCTGATTTTTTATGTGTTTTTGTGTTTTTATGAAAAAATAATTAATTAAAAAGAACAATAATTAAAAGAAAGAAAAAAAAAACAAAAAAAGATAGAATGTAAAAAATGCAAACCTAGGGGGGTTGCTGTCCCCAAAGTGGAGGTGAACTCTTTAGCAATCTGGCCCAATGAGCTTCAGGCCTAGCTGACTTTTCCAATCACATACTCAAACGTTGACTCACGCGTACCATGTTCCTCAAATCTGCGCCCTTGGATTGATGAAATTGAATGCATGGACGGCTTGATGGAAGGACGTATGATGGTCTTCAGCATATGAAACTACATGGAAACATTTATTGAAAAATAATATGGCAATAGTGAGGACCTGGGGCTCGAACCCAGGTCATGAACGTTACCAGCACATACGTATACCACTAAGCCATCCCAAACGCGTTTAACATATAATAACTAACAAACATTATAAAAGAAAAATAGTCAGTGGTTCAAAAACGCGCGAAGAATTTGAATGTTCCAATCAGCGCCTTCCACATAATCATCTTCCTCGTTGGTGATTTCCTGAAAAAAATAGCAAACATTTAACGGGGGTTTTGAACCCCCTCAAAACATGCTTATTCTGATAATAGCGATTAGGCCCCCTTGGTATATAAATTAAGCGCGAGCATGCCATTCTCTTCGTCTAAGCGAGTTGAACATGGTTATGGCAGTGAGGTCTCTTAATTTTAAAGTATCAAGAAACCCCTAATTTGGATTTCAAGAAAACCTAGCCTGCATCAATGGTAGAATCATGTATATCGCACAAAAACGCAATTAATTTGTATGGTTAGCTTCAGAATCTTATAATGAACATGAATCAAGCATTAAAATTTACAAAAAATGCATGAATTGAGATGCACGACTATGAATTTTTTTGTGTACAGGTGAGATCGTTCTCACGTTTCTGGGCACGAAAACTTTAAGTTTTTGATGCAAATCCCTTCTATGAAGCCTTAGCAAGCTAATGAGGTCAAAATCTTGCCTTGAATCGCCCTAGAACTAGGTTTTCAGAATTGGAATTTTTGCCAAAAAAGCTTGAGTTTGATAATGGGGTTTTTGCGCAGCTGAGTGGTTCTGAGGCATTAGGTCTTGCTTAGGCTTATGTATGGAGTGAATTAGGTCAAAGAAAACAATCAAAATCCTTTGCATTCATGGTTTTTGAGATTTGATTTTTCAAGATCTTTTTCCAATATTTTCCATGCTATTTTGTACCAATCATGACCAATTCTCTTCAAATCTTTCCATATTTGATTATGCACGAGTTTTTGAACCTATTACATGTACAAAAAGATTTGATAAATTAGGTTTAGTATTTTCCATGTATTTAATTAATTTAAATGAATTATTAATAATAAAAATCCAAATAAATAAATAAATAATGAAGAAAAACTTCCCTTTGGGCCAAGTGGTCGTGCACATGCCTTGGATAATGAATTGTGGAAGAAAAATAGGCCCATTAGCAATTTTAGGTCATTTGAATCAATGTTGACTTTTCAAAATATCCAAAAATTCCCAACTTCCACAAGGCATAACTTGCTCAATTTTTAAGCTTTGCTCATGTTCTTGGACATTTTGGAAAGGTCTTTGAGTCCTCTAACCAATGTCTTTGGTCCCATGTCATTTTGATTTACCAATCTCAAGTTATGGCCTTTGACTTAAAGTCCCTTTTTGTTGACTTTTGAAAATGACCTATAATGTTGAAATTGATAACTTTTTGTGAGAGCATTTCTTGGACTTGAAGTATGCAGATGAGTTGTAGGAAATGTCTTTCTCTTCAAAATGATCTTTGGATGGAATTTTTATGATAATCCATGTGGAAGTTATGCCCTGGTCAATTTACAGTTGACTTTTTCAACTGTCCAAATAAGGAAACTTTTGCATCTTGATGATTTTTGAGCCAAGCTTTGAGAATAATGATCAAGCATTGATCAAATGATGTTTGTGGCTTAAAAATGAGATGTTGACCAAAAATTTGAACTTTTGACTGTCAAATGACCATTTTGCCCCTACAGTTGACTGTAGTGCAATTAGGGTTTTGACTGTGCAATTTTGAGCTGAAAGTCTTGAAACTTGATATGAGGATGCTTGACCATATTTATTGGCATGTAGGACTTGATTGGACCCTTGGAAACTTCATTTTCTTGATCAGAATCAAAACCCTAATTTTGACTGTTTAGGAGACCCTTGCACTATGCAACCCTTGGGGAATTTTGAAGCTTGACCTGGCAATTTCTTGAAGAATATGGGAGGGAAAATTTTGGGGTACAACAGTTGCCCCTGTTCAATCTTCTTAGACCTGAGGATGCAGATTGGCTGACGTGCCATTCGTAATCCGAGGGTAGAAGATGATTGAACACTAGAGTGCCCAAAAATTTGCGCTCACATGGTAACAGTGTGATGATGGGAATGGGCTTATAGATGCCATTTAGAGATTGATGAATAGGATGATGGGCTTATAGATGCCATCTGGATGTTGATCGCGTAAGAGATTCCTTAGCGAGAACTTGTGTACCTGCAAAAAGAAAAAAGAGTACCTGACATATTGTAGGATCTGGTTTTCAGATGCTTGGTATAGATGTGTCCTAACTGGTTACAGGAGCTGGATCTGGAGCTTCAAACGGTGATGAATGAACCAGGGATTGTTACTGCCTCAGCAGGAACGGTGAGAGAACCTTGGGTGACCTTAACCTCAACAGCAATTTGAGAAAACCTTGGTGGGAATTACCATCTCCGCAGGATCGGGGAGAGAACCATAGGCAATTATAATCTCAAAAGCAAACATTGAGAAAAACCTGGAATGGAATTATCGTCTCCGCAGCATTGAGGAGAGAACCATAGGAAATTATAATCTCAAAAGCGGACGTTTGAGAAAAACCTGGAATGGAATTATCGTATCCGCAGCATTGGGGAGAGAACCATAGGAAATTATAATCTCAAAAGCGGACGTTTGAGAAAAACCTGGAATGGAATTATCGTCTCCGCAGCATCGGGGAGAGAACCATAGGAAATTATAATCTCAAAAGCGGACGTTTGAGAAAAACCTGGAATGGAATTATCATCTCCGCAGCATCGGGGAGAGAACCATAGGAAATTATAATCTCAAAAGCGGACGTTTGAGAAAAACCTGGAATGGAATTATCGTCTCCGCAGCATTGGGGAGAGAACCATAGGAAATTATAATCTCAAAAGCGGACGTTTGAGAAAAACCTGGAATGAAATTATCATCTCCGCAACATCGGGGAGAGAACCATAGGAAATTATAATCTCAAAAGCGGACGTTTGAGAAAAACCTGGAATGGAATTATCATCTCCGCAACATCGGGGAGAGAACCATAGGAAATTATAATCTCAAAAGCGGACGTTTGAGAAAAACCTGGAATGGAATTATCATCTCCGCAACATTGGGGAGAGAACCATAGGAAATTATAATCTCAAAAGCGGACGTTTGAGAAAAACCTGGGATGGAATTATCGTCTCCGCAACATTGGGGAGAGAACCATAGGAAATTATAATCTCAAAAGCGGACGTTTGAGAAAAACCTTTGATAACTTCTACTGAGTCTTCATCAGAAAAATCTGTTTGGGGTCGATTTAGCTGGACTAGAGAAGGCCTTGGATTGGATAAGAAATCTTTGGAGTCGATTAACTGAACCGGTCTAGGTCTTGAAATATGATTGAGAATTTAACTGAATCTTTCCTGAAAGGTAAAGGTCAGTCATATGCAATGCGTGATATGGATCAAGCAATGATGTTCTCAACATAAATGAGATTCGTAAGATATGATGCATGCTATGATGTATGAAGATGTTTATGAACATTATGTTTCCGTCTTAGGAAAATAAATCCTTGACGGGTGCCGGGAAATCACTCCTGGGCTGATGTTGGAGAATAGATTTTGCTTCCGCTGGGGATGATAGTTGCAAGAATACCGGCAGGAGAAGATAACTCCGTTGGGGAATATACTTGGCGAATGGAATATTCTGCAGGGAGAAAAGTACTCTAATGATCTTGCTGGGAAGCAATACTCTGTGGGGAGAGAGGTACTTTGTTAAGCTGTTGATAATAACTTGCCGGGGATACCCTTGTTGTGTTGGAAGTGTTAATAGACTTCGCTGGGGGAGAGGAGACTTCGTCGAGGACGCTCTTTCCGTGGTTTTCGGCTGAGGATAACCCAGTTATATCCTGGTAAGGAAATAACTCTTTGAATAAAGCCGGGGGACGCGTTCGTGCTCTGCGAGGATAAGCTTCCAGAATCTACTGGGGATAAGCTTAACTGCTTGAGAGATGATTCCAACTTTCCTGGGGGAGCTAGATTGGACTCTCTTGGGGAAGTTTTGAGATGCACTGGAAGTAACTCTACTGGATGTTTGATATGCCGCCGGGGAACAATCTTAGCTCAAGACTGCCGGGGATGCTTGTTAAGAATGCGTATATACTGCTGGAGACTGTTGAGATCTGCTGGAGGATACTCAACTTCCTTAAGGTTGACTGTAACTTTGCTTGGGGAGAGTGTACTGACTTGCTGGCTCACTCTCTGGGGAATTAAGATGTCTGGTTATGTTCTTTAGCTAAACCCACCTTGATACCTTGGAGGATAGAACAATTGGATCGCTTAGCCAACTCCTTATTGCCCCTGTTTCTGAGGTGGGGGAGGAAGACTTGTGAGGTGCTGATAGCTTGTTGATGGACAGACCTACTTCTGGTAGGTAGGTGACAAGACGACAGGACATAGTCGTACGCTTTGATCCCTAACTTTTTCCTGGACCGCCCTTTCGGGTTTTCAATCCACCGGGATACCCATTTTTGCCCAAGCCGCCTTTTCAGGTTTTCGACTTGCCGGGTGTACAGATTTTTTCATTTTCATCCCTTATTTTTGCCCGAACCCTTTTGGTTCGCCGGGAAGCCCTGATTTTTGCCTAGGTATGTCAACCTAGCGGGTCTTTGATTTTGCGTAGTATTTTTCGGTTATATCCATGTTCTCAGAATGTAGGGAGTTTCCCCTGTTTAGAAGTGTTTTGTCATGCCACCAGAAAGTGTTTGATCAGGCGAGATTCGTTGTTGGACTGCCCCAAGTGACTCAGGCGGAGATTTGCCACAGGCTATTTGACCTTTGTGAGATTCTCCGAATCTTGATTGGACTGCCCCAGATAATGGACCATGGTCATGTCTGCCCCTTGATTGGAGGTACTTCTGTTCATTAGGCATTCGTCGTGCGAATTTCTATGCTGTTCCAACAAAAAGTCATATGCAAACAAAGTTATGTTAAAAATGCAAAGCTTATGTCTGTCTTGAAGATTTTGAAAATGCATTCTTTTTCATAAAACAAATGAATGTTTGTAAAACGTGATGTCAACTCCTTCTTTATAGTAAGCCTTAAGGAGTCAGGATACCTTTCGTCACAGTATGCTTTCGAACTAACCCATGCTTCAGCTAGGACTTTTAAGGGTTATAACGTGGCCTGGTTCACGGTTTAAGAAACAAAGGATAAAGGCTCAAATTATTTGTACCCACCCGCTCTTCGTGATGTTCTCCAAACCTAAACTCAGTTGATCATACGTTAGACCTTGTTTGAGTTTTTGTCCTGATGTTCCAATGATGGTTCAGATATTGATGATTTATTCTGAATAGGCAGTCATTTTTGTTTTTGTTGAGGGTTTGTAAGACCTCTTTCTTTTCTGATTTTTTTGTTATCCCTTTCTTTTTTTTGCCTGAACTGTTTCCTTTTTTGGAATCACAGTCAGCGGGATGCCCCAGTTTTGTAAGTCTCCTTCATGGGTTTTGACTTAATGGGTTTTTTATTTTTTGAGATATAATGACTGCCTATCCTTATTGATTATTCGGAATCATCACTGCCTTCTTTTATTTGTGAGGACCTCTTTGGTGCCATTCGTTATGCACTTGGATCAACTGAGAAACTACCCTGCCCCGGGTTATGATTAAGGGTTTTAAATTTCGAAAAGAAAAACTCCTACTTCTTTGGCTCAGAGGGGTTGACGAGGGATTATCATCCTTATAACTCCAGTGTTTGGGAATTGAAACAACGCCTGTACCTCATCAGCGGGGTCTGTTCAAAAGCATACTGTAGATTGTGGTATCGTTTTCGTCATCCTCCCTCAAGAGGCTTAGAATTATTGAGAGTTGATCATCAGAAAAAATATGAAAATAATTTGCGTATAGTGAATACGAATATATTGCTTCAAAACGGACATATGTGATGCATTAATGAAATAACAATGTTTAACAATGAACAAATGTTTGAACAATCAAAAAGAATTACAACTTGAACATTCGAATGAACAAAAGTTTCCTAGTCTCAAGGCTTGTCATTTCAGATGGTGAGTCTTGGAGGGATGATAGAAAAATTCAGTCTGACCATCTTGTGTGAACTCCAATGCCCCTTCATCAATCAGGTCCTGGATCTTGTTTTTCAGAGCCCAACACTCATTTGTATCATGTCCTGGACAGGCGGAATGGTAGGCACACCTTTTATTGGGATCATAGCTAGGAGATGTTGTGTTCTGGTTCCGGGGATGAGCCCTTAATGTGATCAGGTTCAATGTTAACAGGCGTTGTAAAGCTTGGAACAACGACATGTTGAGCTGGGTGAATTGCCTCCTGGGCTTGTCTGGTTGAAGCTGGTGAGGTTGATGCTGAATTTGTGGCGCTGCAGCCATTTGAGGAGCTCTCCCCTTATCTCCTTGTCTCAAGGATGATTGAATGATGAATGGCTTTTTACCCTTAGACGTTTGCCCCAGTTGGTTACCCCGAAGTAGTTGGTTGATGAGAACCCCGAGCTCATCTTGTCTTTGAGCTAAACCTTGAATGGCAGTCACCTGCCCCAGCATCTGGGCTTTCATTGCATCCATCTCAGCTTGCCGGTGTTTCAGCCGTTCATCCTCAGCATTGTTCCTGACCAAAGTCTCCATGAGAAGTGTCCTTAGCTCCTCCTGTCCCTTGGATAGATTCAGGAGGATTTCCCCGAACCGAGTCTCTTGAGCAAGGAGGTCCTGGTTATCTTGTTGGGAAGCCATTGCTGAAATAAACAACGAGAAAGTTAAGTGACCTGCAACAAGGATACCTGTTATGCAATGATGTGTATGACATGCATGTAATGTTTTCAAGGACCTCGCAGGGTAAACAAGAAGATTGTTAGAGTTTGCATTTTGTAGCTTGATGGAAGGCACTGCATATTGTTGGGAGTCCTTCTTCAAGGGTCAAAGGCTCACCATATCCAGTGGGTCATAGCCCCTGACAACCTTGGCTAGAGGAAAGTAAATCCTCTTTGCCCCTTGCTGGGATAGTTGATTCACCATGACCTGCATCACAAGCCCTTGAGATCCTTGAAATGGGTTAGGATGTATGCAATGGTATGATGTTATGGTATGCATGGGGTAATGTGAGTAGCCCTGTTATGAGTCCCAATTAAGGACTGCAAACCAAAACCTGCAAGAAACTTAGTAAACCCTGTCATGAGTCCCAATTAAGGACTATAAATGAAACCTGCAAGAAACTCGGTAGACCTTGTTATGAGTCCTAATTAAGGACTACAAACAAAACCTGCAAGAAGCTCAAGTGTCAGACAACAAGCATGCAAATAGTCAAGTATGAAGGCACACAAGTCACACAAGAGAAACCCTTAGAGTTTAGGCCAGCATGGGGTCTGGGTATTACCCTCTTGAAGTTGGTGGGCTCAACCTGTCCTATTAGAAGTAACCGGGTTCTAAAGGTCCCAATATCACTGGATTGCTTTCATTGTTCATCGTTTCGATTTAGCCACTGAACTGGCGACCGAAATATTCCAGGAAAGCAACCCTCAATTGAGTGTAGTATCGAGTATCAACCAACCTCAGACTGCACCAAAGTCAGTTATCTCACTACCCTAAAGAGGCCAAGATAGTTCAATTAAGGTTCCTAAGGTCTGTTGATGCTTCACGACACCACGCGGAGGCCCCGTACTCTCCTTGACTGAACTCAAGGGTTACCGGTACACACCAAAGTGCCATATCAACGTAGCAGACTGTTTCAACCATATCGGTATACCCCGCACAGTTCCCTCACAACCTTGTTGCTACTTTCTAAGAAGGTACCCCCCAGATCCGGGTTAGGATCTATAGAACTCCCGAGACATTCCCACAATTTAAAGCAAACAATTCAGACAATTGAAAACACAAGTGATCTTAGTCCTAAGGTACACCTCACTTTATAAGATCCCCAGCAGAGTCGCCAGTTCTGTGATCGGTGGATCTGGAACTGACTGTTTAACGCTGGTTCGCGAAATGTCGCGGAAGCAAGAGTCGCCACCGTCTTTTATTTTCTCCAAATGGAAAGGACAAAAGCACAGAAAAATTCCTTAAAGAGATCGCTCTCGGTTCGGGAGGTAGATTATAGAAAGGGAAGGTGCTAACACCCTTTCTATCCATGGTTATCCATGGGCTCTTAGATACTTGCTCATTTGTGTTTTCAAAATGTTTTGTTTGCTTTTCAATCGTGGGTTTTAAAAAGTTTCTTTGAAAATTCCAGTTCGACTCTTGTATCGGTCCTCAAGAGTGTTTGAAAAATTGCTTTCGAAAGCTTTTTGAAAATGTGTTGGTGTGAAAAGTATTTTTGAATTTGTTTTGAAATTAGAGCAAGTATCTACGAGAACCTACCTACCCTAAGGAATTCGTCTGTGTAAATGTCCTTTAAAGTAGTGCCATCCCACCATTGAGAGGTAGGTAGCACCACCGTTGGAGGTGTTCGGGTCAATTCGAGGTTCGGGACATGGTGATCACCAGAGCAATAGGAAGACACCTTAGAAGCTACCCTCATGCCAGGTTCTCGGATCATGAGGACTTACTAAGACATCCTCTACTCGACGATCACCTTTCGAGGCAAGGCAACAGTGAGGCGTACCCTAGGGGTGGTGTGTGATTTGTGTGTCAGATTCAGATATTTTTGTCTTTTGTCATGTTATTGGTGATCTAGCGTTTGTTTTTATTTTTGTCCATACATTCTTTCATGCCTTGATTAACAGTTTAAAAATGCGAGAAAAGTAAAGTCCTAAAGCTATTACAAAAGGCGCGGGTCCACATCGCCAAAATTTCTTGAACCCGATTTGACAGAAAAATAAAGAATTAAAGAAAATAAAGTGCGAGGAATTAATTACACGGCTTTGGGAGAGATACAGAAATATTAAACAAAAAAGAAATAGATATGCGAATTAGATAAGAATTAAAACGAGGGCGTTGGACCCTTTTTGCAAAATTAAATTAAATGGTGAAATTAATTAATTAAAAAGAAAAGAAATTGTTTTTTTGGGATTTTTAGGTATTTTATGATTTTAATGAAAAAAGAATTAATTAAAATAAATGCTAACCCTAATTCTAGTTGTTTTTTAATTTATTAAAAAGAAGATTAAATTTTAACCTAAAATTAACCCTAATTAATTTACATGCAAATTAATTACAAAAATAAATATTTAATATTTTAATTATTTATGAAAGAATTATAAAAAGGAATAAAAATTATCATGAACCCTAAATCTACCATTTTTTAGATTTTTATTAAAAGAGTTAAAATTAAAACCTAATTTAAAACTAGTTAATTTATGAATTTATTTACAAAATACTAAAACAAACTATTTATTATATTTTTTTCTCTTTTCTGATTTTTTATGTGTTTTTGTGTTTTTATGAAAAAATAATTAATTAAAAAGAACAATAATTAAAAGAAAGAAAAAAAAACAAAAAAAGATAGAATGTAAAAAATGCAAACCTAGGGGGGTTGCTGTCCCCAAAGTGGAGGTGAACTCTTTAGCAATCTGGCCCAATGAGCTTCAGGCCTAGCTGATTTTTCCAATCACATACTCAAACGTTGACTCACGCGTACCATGTTCCTTAAATCTGCGCCCTTGGATTGATGAAATTGAATGCATGGACGGCTTGATGGAAGGACGTATGATGGTCTTCAGCATATGAAACTACATGGAAACATTTATTGAAAAATAATATGGCAATAGTGAGGACCTGGGGCTCGAACCCAGGTCATGAACGTTACCAGCACATACGTATACCACTAAGCCATCCCAAACGCGTTTAACATATAATAACTAACAAACATTATAAAAGAAAAATAGTCAGTGGTTCAAAAACGCGCGAAGAATTTGAATGTTCCAATCAGCGCCTTCCACATAATCATCTTCCTCGTTGGTGATTTCCTGAAAAAAATAGCAAACATTTAACGGGGGTTTTGAACCCCCTCAAAACATGCTTATTCTGATAATAGCGATTAGGCCCCCTTGGTATATAAATTAAGCGCGAGCATGCCATTCTCTTCGTCTAAGCGAGCTGAACATGGTTATGGCAGTGAGGTCTCTTAATTTTACAGTATCAAGAAACCCCTAATTTGGATTTCAAGAAAACCTAGCCTGCATCAATGGTAGAATCATGTATATCGCACAAAAACGCAATTAATTTGTATGGTTAGCTTCAGAATCTTATAATGAACATGAATCAAGCGTTAAAATTTACAAAAAATGCATGAATTGAGATGCACGACTATGAATTTTTTTGTGTACAGGTGAGATCGTTCTCACGTTTCTGGGCACGAAAACTTGAAGTTTTTGATGCAAATCCCTTCTATGAAGCCTTAGCAAGCTAATGAGGTCAAAATCTTGCCTTGAATCGCCCTAGAACTAGGTTTTCAGAATTGGAATTTTTTCCAAAAAAGCTTGAGTTTGATAATGGGGGTTTTTGCGCAGCTGAGTGGTTCTGAGGCATTAGGTCTTGCTTAGGCTTATGTATGGAGTGAATTAGGTCAAAGAAAATAATCAAAATCCTTTGCATTCATGGTTTTTGAGATTTGATTTTTCAAGATCTTTTTCCAATATTTTCCATGCTATTTTGTACTAATCATGACCAATTCTCTTCAAATCTTTCCATATTTGATTATGCACGAGTTTTTGAACCTATTACATGTACAAAAAGATTTGATAAATTAGGTTTAGTATTTTCCATGTATTTAATTAATTTAAATGAATTATTAATAATAAAAATCCAAATAAATAAATAAATAATGAAGAAAAACTTCCCTTTGGGCCAAGTGGTCGTGCACATGCCTTGGATAATGAATTGTGGAAGAAAAATAGGCCCATTAGCAATTTTAGGTCATTTGAATCAATGTTGACTTTTCAAAATATCCAAATATTTCCCAACTTCCACAAGGCATAACTTGCTCAATTTTTAAGCTTTGCTCATGTTCGTGGACATTTTGGAAAGGTCTTTGAGTCCTCTAACCAATGTCTTTGGTCCCATGTCATTTTGATTTACCAATCTCAAGTTATGGCCTTTGACTTAAAGTCCCTTTTTGTTAACTTTTGAAAATGACCTATAATGTTGAAATTGATAACTTTTTGTGAGAGCATTTCTTGGACTTGAAGTATGAAGATGAGTTGTAGGTAATGTCTTTATCTTCAAAATGAGCTTTGGATGGAATTTTTCTGATAATCCATGTGGAAGTTATGCCCTGGTCAATTTACAGTTGACTTTTTCAGCTGTCCAAATAAGGAAACTTTTGCATCTTGATGATTTTTGAGCCAAGCTTTGAGAATCATGATCAAGCATTGATCAAATGATGTTTGTGGCTTCAAAATGAGATGTTGACCAAAAATTTGAACTTTTGACTGTCAAATGACCATTTTGCCCCTACAGTTGACTGTAGTGCAATTAGGGTTTTGACTATGCAATTTTGAGCTGAAAGTCTTGAAACTTGATATGAGGATGCTTGACCATATTTATTGGCATGTAGGACTTGATTGGACCCTTGGAAACTTCATTTTCTTGATCAGAATCAAAACCCTAATTTTGACTGTTTAGGAGACCCTTGCACTATGCAACCCTTGGGGAATTTTGAAGCTTGACCTGGCAATTTCTTGAAGAATATGGGAGGGCAAATTTTGGGGTACAACAGGTATTATGATGTTGACTTCGCTGGAGACAGAATAGAAATAAAAAGTACTTCTGGAAGCTGCCAATTTCTGGGAGAAAATCTTATCTCGTGGTCCAGCAAGAGGCAATCCATAATTGCATTGTTAAATGTTAAAGTTGAATATATATAGCAGCAGCTGGATGCAGCATACAGATGCTCTGGATGAAAAGTCAACTTGAAGACTTCAACATATTTGAGAGTAACATTCCTATACTCTGTGACAAAAATTCTGCTATTTGTTTATCAAAAAATCCTATTTTACATTCTATGACTAAGCATATAGAAATAAAACATCATTTTATTAGGGATGATATTTAAAAAGGAATTCTTTCATTAAAACTTATTGACACTGTGATCGGTGGATCTGGAACTGACTGTTTAACGCTGGTTCGCGAAATGTCGCGGTAAGCAAGAGTCGCCACCGTCTTTTATTTTCTCCAAATGGAAAGGACAAAAGCACAGAAAAATTCCTTATAGAGATTGCTCTCGGTTCGGGAGGTAGGTTATAGAAAGGGAAGGTGTTAGCACCCTTTCTATCCATGGTTATCCATGGGCTCTTAGGTACTTGCTCACTTGTGTTTTCAAAAATGGTTTGTTTGCTTTTCAACTGTGGGTTTTAAAAAGTTTCTTTGAAAAATTTCAGTTCGACTCGTACGTCAGAGTGTTTGAAAAGTTTGCTTTGAAAGCTTTTGAAAATGTGTTAGGGTGAAAAGTCTTTTGATTTGTTTGAAATTAGAGCAAGTATCCTTGAGAACCTACCTACCCTAAGGAATTCGTCTGTGTAAGAGTCCTTAAAAGTAGTGCCATCCCACCATTGAGAGGTAGGTAGCACCACCGTTGGAGGTGTTCGGGTCAATTCGAGTTTAGGGACATGGTGATCACCGGAGCAATAGGAAGACACCTTAGAAGCTACCCTCATGCCAGATTCCCGGATCATGAGGACTTACTAAGACATCCTCTACTCGACGATCACCTTTCGAGGCAAGGCAACAGTGAGGCGTACCCTAGGGGTGGTGTGTGATTTGTGTGTCAGATTCAGTTATTTTGTCTTGTCAGGTTATGAGTGAGCTACACGTTTGTTTTTATTTTTGTCATTCATTCTTGCATGCATTTATTTAACAGTTAAAAGTATTTGCGGGGAAAGTAAATTCTAAGCTATTACAAATGGCGCGGGTCCACATCGCCAAAATTAAACCGGACCCGATTTAGCGGAAAATAAATAAAGCGAAATAAATAAAAGTGCGAAAGGTAAAGTTACATGGCTTTGGGAGATTTACATAATTACAATGAACGACATAAAGTAAATATGCGCAAAATAAAGGAATTAAACAAAACTAGGGCGTTGGACCCTTTTGCAAACAATTTAAAATTAATAAGGAATTAAAAATTAAATGATTAAATGTTTTTTGGTATTTTGTGTTTTTTAGATTTAATAAGGAAAAGAAGTTAATTGAAATTAAATTAAAAGGCAAACCCTAATTCTAATATTTTTTAATTATTAAGAAAGAATTAAAATATGATCTAAATTAAACCCTAATTTATTTATGCACAATTTTTTTAATTTATGAAAATAACTAAATAATATTATTCTGAAAAAAAGGAAAAAATTAAAAGAAAAATCAAAAAAAGATATTAAACCTAAATTCTATTTTTGGTGTTTTTTATTAAAAAGATTAAAACTATAACCTAATTAAACTAAATATTTACATATATTAATTTATTGATGAAAATAATTACAATAAAATATTTATTATTTTTTGGTCTTTTCTGATTTTTATAATGTTTTTTTTTGTATTTTGATTAAAAATTAAAACAAACATAACAATTAAAATAATAATTAGAAAAATAAAATTGACAAACCAGGGTGGGGTGTAGTCCCAAAATTGGAGGTATAGGCCTGGACTTTTGGCCCATTGCTTCAGTCTTCGTTGACTTTTTGAATCCTGTATGACGCGTTGACTGGAGTTTATTGTACTCCTTTGATCATGGCCCTTGGATTGCTACTGATGGACGCGTGTATGGTGAGCTTGGAGTGTGCATGGTGCGTCTCAGAATTACGCCTGCATGGGAATTTGGTTTGAAAAATAATATGAAGCATTATACAGACCTGGGGTTCGAACCCAGGTCTTTGATGTTACCATCATACGTCCCTGCCACTGAGCCATTTGACTTATATTTAATATACATTATCAAACAAACAATATAAAACAAAAGCGGATGAGAGTTGGGAAACGCGCGCGAGAATTCAAACGTGCCTATCACGTTTTGACACGGCATCTTCTTCCTCACGTCCCCTGTAAAACAAGACAGATAGGCAACGGTTTTGCAACCGTGGTATTAGGCAGCCTACAAGAAAATAGCGATTAGCTCGTATCCAAATATAAATTAGGCGCGATGGTCTAGATTGCTTCGTCCAGATGCGTTGATTGCAATGGCATAGGTTTGGAATCCTAATTTTACTTGGTTTGGGAAACCCCAATTTTGTAACCTGCAAACCCTAAGATTTCAAACATGGCATAATCTTGTATGATCAATAAAAACGCAATTAAACACCACAGTTAGCTTTAGAACTTCACAAGGAATAAGAATCAACAAACAAAAATGCAAAAAGATGCTTGAATGATGCTATACAATTTCAAGAATTTTGTTTTGCGGTTTGAGTTCTTGATACCAATTCAGGATGTTTTGCCTATTGTTTGTGATAGGTACACGTTCAGTGAAGCTTGAGGATGATGATAGAACGAGAATTGAAGCTTGAATTGACCTAGAACCTTGATTTCAGATTTCAGTTTTAAGGCAATTTTCTCAAGTTTGTATGTTGGTTTCCTGCGCAGCTTGCAGTCTCTTTGCATTAGGTTTGTGTTCTAGTACTTGTATGGAACGATTTAGGTTAAGAAAGTTGTACAAAATCTCTTACATTGATGATTTCACATATTTGATTTCTTCATATCTTTTCCAAATCTTTTTTCATGGTTTTTGGTTCAATCATGCCCAAATCTTATCAAAATTTGCCTAATTGGGATATGCACGTGATATTGAGAATAAACATGCATGAAAAGATTTTTTTAGGTTAAGTTTGATATTTTCTATGTATTTAATTAATTTAAATGAATTAATATTAATATAAATTCAAATAAATAATTAAAAAATGAGAAAATACTTCCCTTTGGGCCTAATGGTCGTGCATAGGCTTGGCATGAAGAAACTTGGAAGAAACATGGGCCCATTTGCATTTTTAGGCCTTTTGCATCAATGTTGACTTTTCAAAATTCCTAAAAATTTCCCAACTTCCACAAGGCATAACTTGGTCAATTTTTAAGCTTTTCACATGTTCTTGGACATTTTGGAAAGGTCTTTGAGTCCTTTAACCAATGCCCTTAGTCCCATGTCATTTTGATTTACCAACCTCAAGTTATGGCCTTTGACTTAAAGTCCCTTTTTGTTGACTTTTGAAGATGACCTATAATGTTGAAATTGATAACTTTTTGTGAGAGCATTTCTTGGACTTGGAACATGAAGATGAATTGTAGGAAATGTCTTTCTCTTCAAAATGAGCTTTGGATGGAATTTTTCTGATAATCCATGTGAAAGTAATGCCTTGGTCAATTTCAGTTGACTTTTTCAGCTGTCCAAATATAGCAACTTTTGCATCTTTGATGATTTCTGAGCCAAATTTTGAGAATCATGATCAAGCATTGATCAAATGATGTTTGTGGCTTCAAAATGATAGGTTGACCAAAAATTTGAACTTTTGACTGTCAAATGACCATTTTGCCCCTACAGTTGACTGTAGTGCAATCTAGGGTTTTGACTGTGCAATTTTGAGCTGAATGCCTTGAAACTTGACATGAGGATACTTGACCATCTTTGTGGGCATGTGAGACTTGATTGGGCCTTTGAAAACTTCATTTTCTTGATCAGAACCCAAACCCTAGTTTTGACTGTATAGGGGACAGTTGAGCTGCACAACCCTTGGGGAATTTTGTGACTTGACTTGGCAATTTCTTGAAGAATATGGGAGGGCAAATTTTGGGGTGCAACAGTTGCCCCTGTTCAATCTTCTTAGACCTGAGGATGCAGATTGGCTGACGTGCCTTTCGTAATCCGAGGGTGGAAGATGATTGAACACTAAAGTGCCCAGAAATTTGCGCTCACATAGTGACGGTGATGGGGGAATGGGCTTATAGATGCCATTTAGATGTTTGCTGGATAGGGTGATGGGCTTATAGATGCCATCTGGATGTTGATCGCGTAGGAGGTTCCTTCGCTAGAACCTGTATACCTGCAAAAGAACAAATGAGTACCTGACACGTTGCAGGAGCTGATTTTTTTTTTTTTTGATGCTTGGTATAGATGTGTCCTGACTGGTTACAGGAGCTGAATCTGGAGCTTCAAATGCTGATGAATGAACCAGGGATGGTTACTACCTTAGCATGAATGATAAGAGAACCTTGGATGACTTTAATCTCAACAACGCTCGTTGAGAAAAATCTTGGCGAGAATTACCATTTTTGCAATATCGGGAAGAGAACCATAGGCAATTATAATCTGAAAGGAATGATCACCTCACTCAACGTCGGAGAGGGAAACATCTGAAAAGGACTTACCAACTCACACACCGTCGGAGAGGGGACCATCTAAAAAGGGATTACTACCTCACACACCGCTGGAGAGGGAACCATAGGGAGAATATCACCTCACACTCATCGTCGGAGAGGGAAACATCTGAAAAAGGGATTACTACCTCACACACCGCTGGAGAGGGAACCATAGGGGACTGCTGAGTCTTTATCAGAAAAATCTGTTGGGCATCGATTTAGTTGGACTAGAGGAGGTCTTGAAATATCTTCAACTGGAATAAGTGACAGAATGTTGCCATATCTGGTTTACATCTGGACTATATCTGGAAGGAGATCTGGAAGCAGCATCAGAACGTCACCATATCTGGATCATATCTGAAACTATATCTGAAGGATACCTGGAAGCAGTATCAGAACGTCACCATCTCTGGGTCATATCCGAAACTATATCTGAAGGATACCTGGACGCAGCATCAGAACGTCACCATCTCTGGGTCATATCTGAAACTATATCGAGGAAGAAATCTGGAAGCAGCATCAGAACGTCACCATCGCTGGGTTTACATCTGAAACTATATCTAGAAGGAATTCTGGAAGCAGTATCAGAACGTCACCATCGCTGGGTTTACATCTGAAACTATATCTAGAAGGAATTCCGGAAGCAGTATCAGAACGTCACCATCGCTGGGTTTACATCTGAAACTATATCGAGAAGGAAATCTGGAAGCAGCATCAGAACGTCACCATCGCTGGGTTTACATCTGAAACTATATCTAGAAGGAATTCCGGAAGCAGTATCAGAACGTCACCATCGCTGGGTTTACATCTGAAACTATATCGAGAAGGAAATCTGGAAGCAGTATCAGAACGTCACCATCGCTGGGTTTACATCTGAAACTATATCTAGAAGGAATTCTGGAAGCAGTATCAGAACGTCACCATCGCTGGGTTTACATCTGAAACTATATCGAGAAGGAATTCTGGAAGCAGTATCAGAACGTCACCATCGCTGGGTTTACATCTGAAACTATATCGAGAAGGAAATCTGGAAGCAGTATCAGAACGTCACCATCGCTGGGTTTACATCTGAAACTATATCTAGAAGGAATTCTGGAAGCAGTATCAGAACGTCACCATCGCTGGGTTTACATCTGAAACTATATCGAGAAGGAATTCTGGAAGCAGTATCAGAACGTCACCATCGCTGGGTTTACATCTGAAACTATATCGAGAAGGAAATCTGGAAGCAGTATCAGAACGTCACCATCGCTGGGTTTACATCTGAAACTATATCTAGAATGAATTGCGATTAGTTGATAGTAGTCATTTTTGTATTGATCTTTTTCCTGAAAAGGTAAAACATAATTGTATGCAAAATCATGATGCATGAACTGTATGTCTTCAAAATCAATGAGATTCGTGTAATATGATGCATATGCATGCTATAATGATGTATGTGACGTTTTATGAATGTATGTTTGTCTAAGCAAATAGATCCTTGACGGGTGCCGGGAAGTCGTATCCTGGGCTGATGTTGAAGAATAGTTGCAAGAATTCCAATAGACGAAGATAACTCCGTTGGGGAATAAACTTGGCGAATGGAGGATTCTGCGGGGAGAAAAAGATATTCTAGCGACCATGTTGGGAAGAAATACTCTGTGGGGAGATGCTTTTGCTGAATTGTTGAGGATGACTTGTTGAGGATACCTTGCTGTATTGGAAGTATGAATAGACTTCGCTGGGGATAAGAAGATTCTGTTGACGACGCTCTTTCCGTGGCTTTTGGCTGAGGATAACCCAGTTATATCCTATTAAGGAAATAACTCTTTGAATAAAGCCGGACGACGCGTTCGTGCCTTGCTAGGGGATAAACTTCCAGAATTTACTGGGGATAAGCTTGCTGCTTGGGGTATGAATTCCATCTTTCCTGGGGAACTGGACGGGACTTTCCTGGGGAAGTTTTTGAACTGCGTTGGCTATGTTCTTCAACGGAGCTTACCCTGATACCTTGGAGGACAGAACAATCAGATTGCTTGGACCATTCTTTATTGCCCCTGTTTCTTGTGGGGTGCTGATAGTTGTTGGCGGACAAACCTTCTTCTGGTAGACAGATGGCAGGACATAGTCGTACGCTTTAATCCCTAACTTTTGCCTGGACCGCCCTTTCGGGTTTTCAGTCCACCGGGATACCCATTTTTGCCCAAGCCGCCTTTTCAGGTTTTCGACTTGCCGGGTGTACAGATTTTTTCATTTCATCCCTCATTTTGCCCGAACCCTTTTGGTTCGCCGGGAAGCCCTTATTTTTTGCCTAGGTATGTCAACCTAGCGGGTCTTTGATTGGGCGTAGTATTTTTTCGACTATGTCCATGCTCTTAGAATGTAGGGAGTTGCCTCTGCTAGAAGTGTTTTGTCATGTCACCAGAAGGTGTTTGATCGGGCAAGATTCGTTGCTGGAGTGCCCCAAGTGACTCAGGCAGAGATTTGCCCCAGGCTTTTTGGCCTTTTGAGAGATTCTCCGAATCTTGATTGGACTGCCCCAGATTATGGACAATGATCATGCCGTGCCCCTTGATTGGAGGTACTTCTGTTCATTAGGCATTCGTCGTGTAAACTTCTATACTGTTCAAACAAAAAGTCATATGCAAACAAAGTTATGTTAAAAATGCAAAGCTCATGTCTGTCTCGAAGATTTTGAAAATGCATTCTTTTTCATAAAACAAGGGTATGTTTGTAAAACGTGATGTCAACTCCATATTTACCGTAGGCCTTCAGGAGTCAGGATACCTTTCGTAACAGTATGCTTTCGAGTTAACCCATGCTTCAGCTAGGACTTTTGAGGGTTATAACGTGGCCTGGTTCACGGTTTAAGAAACAAAGGATAAAGGCTCAAATTATTTGTACCCACCCGCTCTTCGTGATATTCTCCAAACCTAAACTCAGTTGATCATACGTTAGACCTTGTTTGAGTCTTTGCTCTGATGTTCCAGTAACGATTCAGATATTGATAACTTATTTTGTTTAGGCAGTCATTCCTTTTTTTGTTGAGGGTTTGTAAGACCTCTTTCTTGATTTTTGTTGTCCCTTTCTTTTTTTGCCTGAACTGTTTCCCCTTTTTTTTGTTTTGGAATTACAGTCAGCGGGATGCCCCAGTTTCATAAGTCCCCTTTGTAGGTTTAGACTTTTTGGGCTTTTCATTTATGAATTTTGATGATGACTGCCTGTCCTTTTGATTGTTCTGAACCATCACTGTCTTTGTTCGTTTTGTAAAGATGTACTTGGATCAACTGAGAGAACTACCCTGCCCCAGGTTATGATTAAGGGTTTTGATTTTTGAAAATAAAAACTCCTACTTCTTTGGCTCTGATGGGTTGACGAGGGATTATCATCCTTATAACTCCAGTGTTTAGGGGTTGAAACAATGCCTGTACCTCATCAGCGGGGTTTGTTCAAAAGCATACTGTAATGATCGCGGTATCGTTTTCGTCATCCTCCCTCAAGAGGCTCAGAGTTATTAACCGAGAGTTGACATCAGAAAAAATATGAAAAGAATATAACAAAAATAATCGTATTAATTCCCCAAAACAGACATATGCGATGCATTGATAGAATAAAAGAGTTTGCTATGACATTAATTGTTTGTATAAGCAAAGAAAAATACAACTCAAAAATTCAAATAAACAAAAGGCTTCAATGATTGGGCAACGGAGCAGTGATTATGTTCGGAGTCTCAGATACTTCAAACTGAATTTCCCCGGTGTCGATCATGTCTTGAATTTTGTTCTTGAGAGGCCAGCAGTTGTCTGTAGTATGCCCCGGGCTATCTGAATGATATGCGCACCTATCGTTGGGATGATAGTTGGGTGCAGAAGTGTTCGGATTCCGAAGAGGAGCCCTTAAGGTGATCAGCCCTGTCTTCAACAGTTGTTGCAGTGCTTGATCCAGCGACATGTTGAGTTTGGTATACTGTCGTTTCTCCTTGCGCTGCTGCCCCTGTCCTTGTTGAGCAGGTCCGGGATTGGAGATTTGGATTGCCCCTGCCTCATGACGGCTCTTTTTACCGTGCACGGAATTGGATTCTTTCTTTCCATGATGAGGCTTTTTGTCCGAAGGTGCAGCCTCTTGAATTTTCCCAGACCGAATGCCAGCTTCTATTCGCTCTCCAGTCAAGATAAGATCTGTGAATCCAGCAGATGAATTCCCAATCAGGTGGTTATAAAATGGACCAGACAAGGTCCCCAAGAACATGTCCACAAGTTCCCGATCAGTCAGAGGTGGTTGTACCCTTCCAGCAAGATCCCTCCATTTCTGCGTGTACTCTTTGAAACCTTCACTTGACCCTAACGACATACCCTGGAGTTGGGTACGCGTAGGAGCAAGGTCGGCATTATATTGATACTGCTTATAGAAAGCAGTAGCCAACTCCTCCCAGTTACGAACTTTGGTCCCATCCAGTTGATAGAACCATTCGAGGTGAGTCCCTGAAAGACTTTCCTGGAAGAAGTGGATCCACAAGTTTTTGTCCACCGTATATGGCTGAATCTTCCGAACATAGGACCTTAAGTGCAGCTTGGGACAAGATGCCCCGTCGTACTTAGAGAAGGGTGGTACTTTGAACTTGCGAGGGATAACCACACCAGTTGACAAACCCAGATCTCCGAAATCCAGCCCAGGTACCTGTTGAACCTCCATAGCTTTCATTCTGTCCTCCAGTTGCTTATATCTGTCATCAGCAGGAGGGTACTGCTCTTCATCAAAATCTGTCTCGTTGTCGGAGAGCACTGGACTGGGAACCTCTCTCTCATGATGACTGCTTTTTCCCACATATGGGGTTGTCCTCTCAGTTTCAACTTGCGGTGTATTCCCAGATCTGCGTCTAGGGCTGAACAGAACAGTCCTCTTCTTTTTCTTGTCCTTCTTCAAAAGGAGAGCCTTCAGGTCTTGTTGCCCCTGGGTCAAATTCATAATCAGCTCTTGGAACTGGGCGTTCTGAGCCTGGAGGTCCTTGATAGTCTGTTCGGTTGATGAGTCAGGATTCATGACGATCGGCTGAAATAAACAGCGGAGAAGGGTAAGCAACCTGTCAAAGGGATACCTGCAATGCAATGAGATGTATGATATGCATGCAATGATTTCAAGGACCTTGCAGGGTAAACAGAGAAACTTGGTTAGCATTTGGAACCGGTAGCTTGACTGAAGGCACTGCATATTGTTGAGAGTCCTTCATAAAGGGTCAAAGGCTCACCATATCCAGTGGGTCATAGCCCCTGACAACTTTGGCTAGAGGAAAATAAATCCTCTTTGCCCCTTGATGGGATAGTTGTTCATCATGACCTGCATCACAAGCCCTTGAGATCCTTGAAATGGGTTAGGATGTATGCAGGATGCATGCAATGGTATGATGTTATGCTATGCATGGGGTAATGTGAGTAACTTTGTTATGAGTCCCAATTAAGGACTATAAACAAACCCTGCAAGAAATTCAGTATACTTTGTTATGAGTCCCAATTAAGGACTATAAACAAGACCTGCAAGAGATCTAGTAAACCCTGTTATGAGTCCCAGTTAAGGACTATAAACAACACCCGCAAGAAATTTGGTAAACCCTGTCATGAGTCCTAGTTAAGGACTATAAACAAGACCTGCAAGAAACAAGTGTTAGGTAACAAGCACGCAGATAGTCAAGTACGAAGGCACACAAGTCACACAAAAGAGCCCTTAAGGTTTAGGCCAGCATGAAGTCTGGGTATTACCCTCTTGAAGTTGGTGGGTTCAACCTGTCCTATCAGAAGTAACCGGGTTCTAGAGGATCCCAATATCACTGACTACCCTCAATCGGTCATAACTCCAGCATCGCAATCTTTTCTTGCGGCCAGAACCATCACGAGAGTTTAGCCTCAATGGGCGTAGCATACTGCTACTGTTTCTATTGGCCAAGTTGTGTCATTTAAGGTTCTAAGGTCTGTTGGTGCTTAATGACTCCTTAGAAGACCCATATTCTCCTCGTTGCGACACAAGGGATATCGGTACAGACTAAGGTGCCACACCAACGTAGCCACTGCTTCACCTGTGTCGGTCTACGCCGGACAGGTCCCTCACAGCTTATGCTACCTAAACAGGGTATCCCCAGATCCGGGTTAGGATCTATGTATCTCCGATGCAACCCACAATAGTAAAGCAAGCAAAACAATACAAGTGAAAACACAGTTATGACCTAGCCCTAAGGTACACCTCACTTTAAGATTTTCCCCAGCAGAGTCGCCAGTTCTGTGATCGGTGGATCTGGAACTGACTGTTTAACGCTGGTTCGCGAAATGTCGCGGTAAGCAAGAGTCGCCACCGTCTTTTATTTTCTCCAAATGGAAAGGACAAAAGCACAGAAAAATTCCTTATAGAGATTGCTCTCGGTTCGGGAGGTAGGTTATAGAAAGGGAAGGTGTTAGCACCCTTTCTATCCATGGTTATCCATGGGCTCTTAGGTACTTGCTCACTTGTGTTTTCAAAAATGGTTTGTTTGCTTTTCAACTGTGGGTTTTAAAAAGTTTCTTTGAAAAATTTCAGTTCGACTCGTACGTCAGAGTGTTTGAAAAGTTTGCTTTGAAAGCTTTTGAAAATGTGTTAGGGTGAAAAGTCTTTTGATTTGTTTGAAATTAGAGCAAGTATCCTTGAGAACCTACCTACCCTAAGGAATTCGTCTGTGTAAGAGTCCTTAAAAGTAGTGCCATCCCACCATTGAGAGGTAGGTAGCACCACCGTTGGAGGTGTTCGGGTCAATTCGAGTTTAGGGACATGGTGATCACCGGAGCAATAGGAAGACACCTTAGAAGCTACCCTCATGCCAGATTCCCGGATCATGAGGACTTACTAAGACATCCTCTACTCGACGATCACCTTTCGAGGCAAGGCAACAGTGAGGCGTACCCTAGGGGTGGTGTGTGATTTGTGTGTCAGATTCAGTTATTTTGTCTTGTCAGGTTATGAGTGAGCTACACGTTTGTTTTTATTTTTGTCATTCATTCTTGCATGCATTTATTTAACAGTTAAAAGTATTTGCGGGGAAAGTAAATTCTAAGCTATTACAAATGGCGCGGGTCCACATCGCCAAAATTAAACCGGACCCGATTTAGCGGAAAATAAATAAAGCGAAATAAATAAAAGTGCGAAAGGTAAAGTTACATGGCTTTGGGAGATTTACATAATTACAATGAACGACATAAAGTAAATATGCGCAAAATAAAGGAATTAAACAAAACTAGGGCGTTGGACCCTTTTGCAAACAATTTAAAATTAATAAGGAATTAAAAATTAAATGATTAAATGTTTTTTGGTATTTTGTGTTTTTTAGATTTAATAAGGAAAAGAAGTTAATTGAAATTAAATTAAAAGGCAAACCCTAATTCTAATATTTTTTAATTATTAAGAAAGAATTAAAATATGATCTAAATTAAACCCTAATTTATTTATGCACAATTTTTTTAATTTATGAAAATAACTAAATAATATTATTCTGATAAAAAGGAAAAAATTAAAAGAAAAATCAAAAAAAGATATTAAACCTAAATTCTATTTTTGGTGTTTTTTATTAAAAAGATTAAAACTATAACCTAATTAAACTAAATATTTACATATATTAATTTATTGATGAAAATAATTACAATAAAATATTTATTATTTTTTGGTCTTTTCTGATTTTTATAATGTTTTTTTTTGTATTTTGATTAAAAATTAAAACAAACATAACAATTAAAATAATAATTAGAAAAATAAAATTGACAAACCAGGGTGGGGTGTAGTCCCAAAATTGGAGGTATAGGCCTGGACTTTTGGCCCATTGCTTCAGTCTTCGTTGACTTTTTGAATCCTGTATGACGCGTTGACTGGAGTTTATTGTACTCCTTTGATCATGGCCCTTGGATTGCTACTGATGGACGCGTGTATGGTGAGCTTGGAGTGTGCATGGTGCGTCTCAGAATTACGCCTGCATGGGAATTTGGTTTGAAAAATAATATGAAGCATTATACAGACCTGGGGTTCGAACCCAGGTCTTTGATGTTACCATCATACGTCCCTGCCACTGAGCCATTTGACTTATATTTAATATACATTATCAAACAAACAATATAAAACAAAAGCGGATGAGAGTTGGGAAACGCGCGCGAGAATTCAAACGTGCCTATCACGTTTTGACACGGCATCTTCTTCCTCACGTCCCCTGTAAAACAAGACAGATAGGCAACGGTTTTGCAACCGTGGTATTAGGCAGCCTACAAGAAAATAGCGATTAGCTCGTATCCAAATATAAATTAGGCGCGATGGTCTAGATTGCTTCGTCCAGATGCGTTGATTGCAATGGCATAGGTTTGGAATCCTAATTTTACTTGGTTTGGGAAACCCCAATTTTGTAACCTGCAAACCCTAAGATTTCAAACATGGCATAATCTTGTATGATCAATAAAAACGCAATTAAACACCACAGTTAGCTTTAGAACTTCACAAGGAATAAGAATCAACAAACAAAAATGCAAAAAGATGCTTGAATGATGCTATACAATTTCAAGAATTTTGTTTTGCGGTTTGAGTTCTTGATACCAATTCAGGATGTTTTGCCTATTGTTTGTGATAGGTACACGTTCAGTGAAGCTTGAGGATGATGATAGAACGAGAATTGAAGCTTGAATTGACCTAGAACCTTGATTTCAGATTTCAGTTTTAAGGCAATTTTCTCAAGTTTGTATGTTGGTTTCCTGCGCAGCTTGCAGTCTCTTTGCATTAGGTTTGTGTTCTAGTACTTGTATGGAACGATTTAGGTTAAGAAAGTTGTACAAAATCTCTTACATTGATGATTTCACATATTTGATTTCTTCATATCTTTTCCAAATCTTTTTTCATGGTTTTTGGTTCAATCATGCCCAAATCTTATCAAAATTTGCCTAATTGGGATATGCACGTGATATTGAGAATAAACATGCATGAAAAGATTTTTTTAGGTTAAGTTTGATATTTTCTATGTATTTAATTAATTTAAATGAATTAATATTAATATAAATTCAAATAAATAATTAAAAAATGAGAAAATACTTCCCTTTGGGCCTAATGGTCGTGCATAGGCTTGGCATGAAGAAACTTGGAAGAAACATGGGCCCATTTGCATTTTTAGGCCTTTTGCATCAATGTTGACTTTTCAAAATTCCTAAAAATTTCCCAACTTCCACAAGGCATAACTTGGTCAATTTGTTAAGATTTTCACATGTTCTTGGACATTTTGGAAAGGTCTTTGAGTCCTTTAACCAATGCCTTTAGTCCCATGTCATTTTGATTTACCAACCTCAAGTTATGGCCTTTGACTTAAAGTCCCTTTTTGTTGACTTTTGAAGATGACCTATAATGTTGAAATTGATAACTTTTTGTGAGAGCATTTCTTGGACTTGGAACATGAAGATGAATTGTAGGAAATGTCGTTCTCTTCAAAATGAGCTTTGGATGGAATTTTTCTGATAATCCATGTGAAAGTTATGCCCTGGTCAATTTCAGTTGACTTTTTCAGCTGTCCAAATATAGCAACTTTTGCATCTTTGATGATTTCTGAGCCAAATTTTGAGAATCATGATCAAGCATTGATCAAATGATGTTTGTGGCTTCAAAATGATAGGATGACCAAAAATTTGAACTTTTGACTGTCAAATGACCATTTTGCCCCTACAGTTGACTGTAGTGCAATCTAGGGTTTTGACTGTGCAATTTTGAGCTGAATGCCTTGAAACTTGACATGAGGATACTTGACCATCTTTGTGGGCATGTGAGACTTGATTGGGCCTTTGAAAACTTCATTTTCTTGATCAGAACCCAAACCCTAGTTTTGACTGTATAGGGGACAGTTGAGCTGCACAACCCTTGGGGAATTTTGTGACTTGACTTGGCAATTTCTTGAAGAATATGGGAGGGCAAATTTTGGGGTGCAACAGACACATACCATCAATGGGCTGATGTTTTTACTAAACCCCTTTCTGAAGATAGGTTTAACTTCATCTGAAACATCTCAACATAAAATTACGTCCATAATGATAGTTTTATTTTTGTATGTTAATCCTCAGAACTTTGTATTTTTTTGTGAACATCTGATTAATAATTCTTCAAAAGTTAGAAGGAAAGTTGTATCAGGATCTATCTAAGAAGATCTGAACAGTTTCTAAACGGTTCATTTCAAAGATAGAAGCGTGCATGTTCACAACATCAACATGTGTCATCTCCTCACAAGAGTTTCTTCTAAGGCAAAACACGTGTTCAAATTCTGAAGAGACTAAAGCATTGATTAGATGCATTGAGACTCGTGTCATATCGGTAACTGTTTCATATCTCTACGCCATCCCCCTATTTTCAGGAATCATTAATGCTTTGTAATAATTTCTTTTAACCCTTTTCTTGTTAATTAAGTTTCCTATCTTTCCATAAATTCGTTTCTCACTTTCACTTTCACTTTTTCACTCTCACTTCTTCTCTCTATTACTTGTGTTCTATTTTTTTCAAAAACCCTCAAAAGTATGTGTGAACAATGGCTTCTTCCCAAAATGCTCAAAGCTCTCAAAGTGTTCCTGGCTTTTCTTCTTCAACAGCAGACATGTATGAAGAACCCTCAAGAACACTCCTAACTCCCATTGATTCGCTGGAAGTTCTGTGTGAACTCATTCTGGACTTTGTCAGTATGAAGGAAAACAGTTACGATTTAACACCTGACGTTGAATTTCAAGGATGGACAAAGTATTTTGATCGTCTACTGGGTCCAGTTTTTCCAAGCCTGGTGTTGTACCCCAAAATTTTCCCTCTAATCCTTCAAGAATTCATCCTGAACTCTCAGATTTTCTCTTAAACAAATCCAAGCCCTTTATCATCATTCCTTTCCAAGTAAACAATTTACAAGAGCAAAATGGTCATTTGCAAGCTCAAAAGTCAAAAAATTTACCTTGGAAAAGTTAAATTCTAAATACTTAGAATTTTTCTTAAAAAAAGAAAAGTGTTTAAGAAGAAAATGGCACTTCAGAACTTCTGAACCAACCTCCAGGCAGAAACGGTCAGAAGTTGCAAACTTGGCTCAACACATAACATTCAGTCAGAAGGTGGCTCTTCAGCAGCTACACCAACTCAGTCAGGGATTGTAAACGTGGTTCAGCACGTGATCTTTAAATAGAACATGGCTCTTTCAGCAATTACGCAAAGTTCAGCCAGAGTTTGTTGGAGAAGTGTAAAGAAGGCGACAAAGCCCGAAACTCCTTCAGAACATACTGAGATCAGAAGGTAATGGGATCAGCAGATTGGGTAAAATACTGAAGCAGGATCACTAAGTCCAGAGTTTTTAATGGTAGATCAAAGGAGCATGCTGGGAAGTTTGGAAAACTCTCAGAATTTGCTGAGGCAGCAAGAGGCCAAGGTCAGAGCGTGGTTTACATTGTTCTTTTGGTGAAGCAGAACTGCTGGCTCAGGTTTTAGGTAATGATGCAAAATCTCCTATTACAAGATTTTGGATTTTGACAAATCTCATCACCATTTAATGCTCATTAATGCTCACAACCACTTTTGAGCATTCATCCAAGGGGTCTCTCCACGTGTGGCTTGGTAACACCTTTATGCAGGTTTAGGCATGGGTCTATGCGCCACTTTTCGCCTATAGGTGTCACTTCTCCTTAACCCTCGCTTAATGTTCCAACCTAGACTGAAAAGCTGTCCATCATCACAACTTTTCATGAACTTCCTTCAGAAACAAGTTAACCCCTACTGCATAGTATTGGCGCCATTTGACGTTTAAAAATTCACAAAGCCTTGCCTATAAATAGGACACCATTGTCCATCACAATGGACGTAAAGAAAAATCCAGAAATATTGCTAGAAGAAGAACAAAAAACTCTAGTAAAGAAAACCTTGTGAAACTCTGCCAAAATCCCTAGTGTTTCATAACTTTGAACTTCCTGCCTCCAAACTTCATTTATACCCGGTTTGCTTCCTGACTAGAGAATGCCCATACAGTTTCTTACCATACATACACATACCGATATAGTTGAAGAGATGGCTACGTTAGTGTGACTTATTAGTTAGTGTCGGTGTCCCTTGAGTTAAGTCAAGGAGAATGTTCGGCTGTCGCATGGTGTCATAAAGCATTAACTGACCTTAGAACCTTAGTTGACACAACTTAGCCATTAGAAAGTAGCGAGATAGCCGACTTCGGTGCAGACTAAAGTTGGTTGATACTCGTTGATACACTCATTGAGATTGGACTCTCGGGATATTTCGGTCGCAAATCAGATGCTTGTGCTAAAACAATGCCTGGGAGAAAGATCAGTGATATGAGATTCCTAGAACCCTATTACTTCTTTTAGGACAGGTTGAGCCAACTAAAACTCAAGAGGATACTTACCTACAATCTCTAACATTTTTTTGTGTTTTCCCTGCTACATCCTTGAAAACATCGCATATACATATCATACAACATTTCATAACAGGTTTTCCAATATAGGTTTTGTCATCTGCTTACTGGTTATTTTAGTATAAGATGGCTCTCGAACAGACTGTTAAGGAGCTTCAAGATCAGCATGCACAATTTCAAGAGACTCTTCTGAATCTGGCACAGGGACATAAATATCTTATGGCGCTCGTCACAAAGAAAAAGAATAATAAAAAGCCGACTATTATCCTCAATACAAGGAGAAGATTCAAAGGTACTGCTCAATTGGTTCAAGCTGCTGATATCTCCTCTAATGAAGACGACAATCAAGAGGAGGATGGTAAAAGTGTCAGGCCTGAAAGTGGAAATAACAAGGGTTCTGAGAAAATTCCTAAAGACGAAGACTATTCTGATGAACAGTACCCTCCCGCGGATGATAAGTACAAACAGTTGGATGATCATCTTAAGGCCATGGAAATGCAAAAAGTGCTTGGATTGGATTTTGGAGAACTAGGTCTGATCCCGGGGGTGGTCATCCCTCACAAATTCAAGGTCCCCATCTTTGCAAAATATGATCGGGTCTCTTGTCCCAAACTTCATCTGAGGTTGTATGTTCGAAAAATCCAACCTCATACTGCTGACAGGAAATTATGGGTCCATTTCTTTCAAGAAAGTTTGCCCGACACTCAACTTGAATGGTTCTATCAGCTGGAAGGAACCAACATTCACACGTGGGAAGACTTGGCTGCTACTTTTTAGAATCAGTATCAATATAATGCTGACCTTGCACCGACTTGTGTACAATTGTAAAACATGTCCATGGGCTCGAACGAAGGGTTCAAGGAGTATCCACAAAAATGGAGGGATTTAGCTGGAAGGGTGCAACCTCCCTTGTCTGACCGGGAATTGGTTGATATGTTCGTGGGCACTTTAACAAGCCCATTCCTTAATCTGCTAATTGGGAGTTCTTCAGCTGGTTTTACTGAGTTGATAATGACAGGAGAAAGAGTTGAAAATGGTATCAAGGGTGGGAATATTTCAGTGGTCGTGGCTTCTAATGCTGTGAAGAAGCCATTCGGGTGTAAAAGAGAAACCAATGATGTTTATGGACATAAGAGCCATAGTAAAAATGACCACCAATAGTCTGTGAGAGAGGTGTTGATATTTAATCCAGCGCCTGTTCAACAACAACAACAGGGAAATCAGCATAGGTCAGACGCTCTGAGGAGGCAGTTCACCAGGATTAGTATACCATTATCTCAGGCATTACAACACCTGTTGAAAGCATAATTAATAATACTGCACGATCCTCCTCTTAATCCCAACACGTCCTCTCCTAAGTACAATCCGAACACGAAGTGTGCCTATCATTCTAATAGTACTAGGCATGACACCAACAACTGTTGGGCCCTTAAAAACAAAATTCAAGACATGATTGATAACAAGGAAATTGAGTTCGATCCTCCGGAGACTCCAAATTTGATTACTGCGCCTGTGCCGAAGCATGACAAAGGCATAAGTGTTATTGAATACATTTTGTATGTTACCACTGTAGGTGATATGGTTACTCCCCTCTCAACAATCAAGAAGAATCTGTTATAGGCCGGTTTATTTTCGGGTTGTGTTAAAGAATGTTATTGCTGCGCAGTCAAACCCAATGGCTACAAATTACAGAAGGAAGGCGTTCAGTGCCTGATGGATGGACATATAATTTTGATCGAGAAAATTCTGTATGCTGAGAATTTGTGCCAATATTTGTCTATTGTATCCGATACTCCTGTCAGGATCACTTCCAAAGGTCCTGTAAGGATTACCGCCAATCCAAAAGTTGCTCCCTTGATCATTACAACACCTGGACCCATCCCATATTCCTCGGAAAAGGATATTCCATGGAACTATGGATCTGACGTCTACTACCATAGTGTCAAACAAGAATTGTCTGATGAAGATACTGAAGATGTTGATCCCAATGTTGACAATATTGCGGGGACCAGCAAAGTTACTAGAAGCAGAAGTATTTTCTCCCCATAAATCTCTTCGAAAAATGTTGCTACACCTGTTCAAGTCACAATTACCAAGTCAACTTCCAAGGCTCGGGTAAAGAGCCAATGATAGAGCCTACCTAGACGGAGGCACCTAAAGAAAACACGGTCAAGGACACCTCTGGACAAGAGTTAGAAGAGTTTTTGATGATCATTCGCAATAGTGACTATAAATTATTGAACAGCTGGGGCAAACACCGTCCAAAATCTCCATGTTATCTTTATTGCCGTGTTTTGAAGCCCATGCATAGGCTTTATTAAAATTCTTGAAGACTGCTCACGTACAACAAGAGATTTTAGCTGATCAATTTGGAAGTTATGTGGCTAGGTTAACAACTGATAATGGATTAGGCTTCTCCGATGCTGACCTGACTCCGGAGGGGAGAAATCATAATAGGGCCCTGTATGTCTCCATTGAATGCAGGGGCACTACGTTGTCTCATGTGTTAGTTGATACTGGTGTTAGAACATAGTTTGATTCTTCAACCCTTGTAAGAGTTTTGATGATAACAAACGCTCAAAGAACAATTATGCTCCCTAAATTTGTATTTTGTTTTGTAGAGAAGTTCTGATGGAAGAAGCATAGAAGATGAGTTAAATATATGTTTCAACTATGATTCTATACATATCTTAAATAAGTTCTAACGATGCAAACAGGACTCCGTGTTTCTGATCCATAAGGTTCTGGAAAGAAGCAACTGTAAATTTCATCTTCTGAAGCAAGCATGTTCTGAAGCGTTACAATTCAATTATTGTTATTCAAAAGTAAAGGCTGAAAGGGAACAAGGATCTCTATTTTTGGAAATCTCTTTAATTATCATTGATCAACATTCCAAAATCTCCTACATGTATTTCCTATTTAAACAAAGCTTGAAGGAGAAATCGTTTACGATTTTCACGCACAACAAAGTAGCCTTCTTCATCATCTTCAAACGTACTAAATCTCAATGGTGTGAAACATCACTTGTGTCATACTGTTTTATTAGAAAACACTTTTTGTACACTCTCTTAAATATTTTTTAGTGTATTTCCTTGAGAAAACCGAATTGTGGTCGAAACTCAAGAAGACTTTGACGGTTGTCATAGTAGTTGTGTAATAAAGTTTGATTAGTGGATTAAGACCTCGTTGAGATAGGCGAAATCACCTTGGCGGGTGGATTGGAGTAATTTGGCTTCAAATGAACCAGGATAACAAACGTGTTCTTTTATTTAAGTTTTAAAAACCCCAATTCAAATCCCCTCTTCTTATGTTTTTCCATTCTTCAATTTGCATCAGAGCGCCTGGTTCTGAAAATAAGCACTTAACCGTGTCAAAAAAAGATCCAAGAAAGAAAATCCTCATGGAAACATGGGACGACTCGGACTCTTCTGAAGCTGAAACAGAATCAGAAGATGAAAGAGCCAACATAGCCCTAATGGCCAACATATCAGAAGACACTGGATCATCTGGATCAGAATTAGACTTAGACAAAAGAGGTATTCTCTAACTTCTCTAGATCTTAATTAGAAGAGAGTCTGTCAGAAATTCATGAAAGGTATCAGAAACTTCGAGTCATAAACAAGAACCTGAAAAAGGATCTACTTTCTGACTCTGAAGAAACTAAGAAACTGAGGTCAGAAAACTTTGGCTGAAAGAAACAATTTCTAAACTAAAAAATAATTTACAAAATGCTCAGAAAGAAACTATCCCAGAAGTTCCTAGTAACTCTGATAAGATCATAAAGGAATATGATCACAACTTTCAAAAATTTCTTGCTAAAAACATAGATAGAAGCAAGATGGCTTCAATGATCTATAGAGTTAGCAGAAATGGAAGAAAAGGAATGGGATATAAGGGAAAAGTATCTCAACCTAAGAAAGTTAAGGATATGGTCATTAAATGCACACCTCTGTATTTTCACTTCACCTATGGGCACACACATGACATAAAGTATAATAGTAATGTTATTTCTGCTAAACCAAAATTCAAACAGAATTTTGGTAACTCTAACAAACAAGGAACCAAAAAGATATGGGTACCTAAGGATAAAATTGTATATGTTGCATATATCTTTAACAGCAAGACTGAAACACCAATCTTGGTACCTGGACTCTGGATGCTCTCGACACATGACGGGAAGAAAGCATATGTTCCAAAGCCCGAAGCTTAAATCTGAAGGCTACGTAGGTTTCAGAGGCAATCAGAAAGGGAAGATTATTGGCTCTGGAACTATTGGTAACGATACACTTCCCTCTATAACTAATGTTCTGTTAGTAGATGGATTAATGCATAACTTTTTATCCATAAATTAATTAAGTGATAACGGTTATGATATAATCTTCAATCAAAAGACCTGCAAAGTTGTTAGTTAGAAAGATGGATATGTCCTCTTTAACGGAAAGAGAAAGAACAACATTTACAAAATAAAACTTTCTGAACTAAAAAGTAAGAATGTAAAATGCCTATTGTCTATTAACGATGAGAGTTGGGTTTGGCACAGAAGATTGGGGCATGTTAGTATGAGAAGAATATCTCAGATTAACAAACTCAATATGGTTAGAGGACTTCCTAACCTGAAGTTCAGCTTAGATGCTCTATGTGAAGCATGTCAAAAAGGAAAGTTTGCAAAACGTTCTTTCAAAACATAAAATGTTGTTTCAACCTCCAGACCATTAGAACTTCTGCATATAGATCTATATGGACCAGTGAAAACCGCATCCATTATTGGCAAGAAGTATGGATTGGTGATTGTAGATGACTATAGAAGATGGACATGGGTAAATTTCTTAAGACACAAGGACGAGTCACATTCTGTGTTATTTGCATTCTGTAACCAAGTCCAAAACGAAAAAGATCTTAAAATTGTTAAAGTCAAAAGTGATCATGGTGGAGAATTTTAAAACAAAAAATTTGAACTATTTTTTAATGAGAATGGCATCTCTCATGATTTCTCTTGTCTTAAAACTCCTCAACAAAACAGAGTTGTAGAACGAAAGAACAGAACTTTACAAGAAATGGATAGAACCATGATCAATGAGACTAACATTGCTAAGAACTTCTGCGCATAAGTAATCAACACGGCGTGTTATATTCAGAATAGAATCTCCATAAGACCTATTACAGATAAGACTCCATATGAACTATGGAAGAACATAAAGCCTATCATTTCTTATTTTCATCCATTTGGATGTACTTGTTTTATTCTAAACATTAAAGAACATTTGAACAAGTTTGACTCTAAAGCACAGAAGTGTTACATGTTAGGATACTCTGAATGCTCAAGAGGCTATGGAGTATATAGCACATAAACACAGATTGTAGAAGAGTCCATCAGTGTCAGATTTGATGATAAGCTTAGCTCTCAAAAGTCAAATCAAGATAAATTTTTTGCAAATATAGAAGTCCAATTTATAGGTACTGAAGACATTGCATAAAAATTTTCTCACAAAGAATCACAGTCATCTCTAGAAGAAGATGTCTCAAACATTACAGCAACATCTGAAGAGTCTCTCTAGAAAAGACAATCCAGAAGCAGTTTATCTCATCCGGAAAACAAAATTCTGGGAAAGAAAGAAGACCCAATCAGAACAATATCTACATTAAGAAACTATGAGGAATCTCTCATGGTATTAGTGTCTCTGATTGAGCCAACTTCCATTGACAAAGCCCTTCTGGACAATGATTGGATACTTGCAATGCAGGAAGAATTAAACCAATTCACTAGAAACAATGTGTGGGATCTGGTTCCTAAACCAAAAGGGTTCAACATCATTGGAACCAAATGGGCATTCAGAAACAAACTGAATAAACAAGGAGAAGTCGTCAGAAATAAAGCACGGCTGGTGGCACAAGGTTATAGTCAGCAAGAGAGGATTGATTATACAAAAACCTTTGCTCGAGTCACCAGGTTAGAATCTATCAGACTCTTAATTTCTTTTGCAGTAAATAATGGAATCATTCTTTATCAAATGGATATTAAAAGTGCATTTTTAAATGGTTACATTGATGAAGAAGTTTATGTGCATCAACCCCCTGGTTTTGAAAATTCAAAACATCCAGAAAATGTCTATAAACTAAAGAAAACACTATATGGTCTGAAACAACCTCCCAGAGCTTGGTATGAAAGACTAAGTAGTTTTCTATTAGAAAATGATTTTACCAGAGAGAAGGTGGACACTACTTTATTCGTAAACTATTTAAAAATGACATTCTAGTTTGTCAGATTTACGTAGATGATATTATTTTTGGATCTACTAAAACCTCTATGGGAAGAGAATTTACTAAGTCTATGCAGGCAGAGTTTAAAATGAGCTTGATGGGAGAACTGAAGTTCTTTCTTGGCATCCAGATCAATCAAACTCCAGAAGGAACATACATACATCAAAGCAAGTATGTTAAAGAACTTTTGAAGAAATTTGACCTATCAGAATGTAAGCCAGCCAAAACTCCCATGCATCCCACATGCATTCTGGAAAAGGAAGAGGTAAGTAAGAAGGTAGAACAGAAGATCTACAGAGGTATGATTAGTTATCTCTTATATCTAACAGCTTCAAGACCTAATATTTTGTATAATGTATGTATGTGTGCTAGATTTCAATCAGATCCTAGAGAATATCACTTAAAAACTGTTAAGAAAACTTTCAAGTGTTTGAAAGGTACTACTAATCCCGGTCTTTGTTATATAAAAACCAAAGAATAAAAATTAGTAGGGTATTGTGATGTTGACTTCGCTGGAGATAGAATAGAAATAAAAAGTACTTCTGGAAGCTGCCAATTTCTGGGAGAAAATCTTATCTCGTGGTCCAGCAAGAGGCAATCCATAATTGCATTGTTAAATGTTAAAGTTGAATATATATAGCAGCAGCTGGATGCAGCACACAGATGCTCTGGATGAAAAGTCAACTTGAAGACTTCAACATATTTGAGAGTAACATTCCTATACTCTGACAAAAATTCTGCTATTTGTTTATCAAAAAATCCTATTTTACATTCTATGACTAAGCATATAGAAATAAAACATCATTTTATTAGGGACGATATTCAAAAAGGAATTCTTTCATTAAAACTTATTGACACATACCATCAATGGGCTGATGTTTTTACTAAACCCCTTTCTGAAGATAGGTTTAACTTCATCTGAAACATCTCAGCATAAAATTACGTCCATAATGATAGTTTTATTTTTGTATGTTAATCCTCAGAACTTTGTATTTTTTTGTGAACATCTGATTAATAATTCTTCAAAAGTTAGAAGGAAAGTTGTATCAGGATCTATCTAAGAAGATCTGAACAGTTTCTAAACGGTTCATTTCAAAGATAGAAGCGTGCATGTTCACAACATCAACATTTGTCATCTCCTCACAAGAGTTTCTTCTAAGGCAAAACACGTGTTCAAATTCTGAAGAGACTAAAGCATTGATTAGATGCATTGAGACTCGTGTCATATCGGTAACTGTTTCATATCTCTACTCCATCCCCCTATTTTCAGGAATCATTAATGCTTTGTAATAATTTCTTTTAACCCTTTTCTTGTTAATTAAGTTTCCTATCTTTCCATAAATTCGTTGCTCACTTTCACTTTCACTTTTTCACTCTCACTTCTTCTCTCTATTACTTGTGTTCTATTATTTTCAAAAACCCTCAAAAGTATGTGTGAGGAATGGCTTCTTCCGAAAATGCTCAAAGCTCTCAAAGTGTTCCTGGCTTTTCTTCTTCAACAACAGACATGTATGAAGAACCCTCAAGAACACTCCTAACTCCCATTGATTCGCTGGAAGTTCTGTGTGAACTCATTCTGGACTTTGTCAGTATGAAGGAAAACAGTTACGATTTAACACCTGACGTTGAATTTCAAGGATGGACAAAGTATTTTGATCGTCTACTGGGTCCAGTTTTTCCAAGCCTGGTGTTGTACCCCAAAATTTGCCCTCTCATCCTTCAAGAATTCATCCTGAACTCTCAGATTTTCTCTTAAACAAATCCAAGCCCTTTATCACCATTCCTTTCCAAGTAAACAATTTACAAGAGCAAAATGGTCATTTGCAAGCTCAAAAGTCAAAACTTTTACCTTGGAAAAGTTCAATTCTAAATACTTAGAATTTTTCTTAAAAAAAGAAAAGTGTTTAAGAAGAAAATGGCACTTCAGAGCTTCTGAACCAACCTCCAGGCAGAAACGGTCAAAAGTTGCAAACTTTGCTCAACACATAACATTCAGTCAGAAGGTGGCTCTTCAGCAGCTACACCAACTCAGTCAGGGATTATAAACGTGGTTCAGCACATGATCTTTAAATAGAACATGTCTCTTTCAGCAATTACGCAAAGTTCAGCCAGGGTTTGTTAGAGAAGTGTAAAGAAGGCGACAAAGCCCGAACGTAATGAGATCAGAAGGTAATGGGATCAGTAGATTGGGTAAAATACTGAAGCGGGATCACTAAGTCCAGAGTTTTTAAAGGTAGATCAAAGGAGCATGCTGAGAAGTTTGGAAAACTCTCAGAATTTGCTGAGGCAGCAAGAGGCCAAGGTCAGAGCATGTTTTACATTGTTCTTTTGGTGAAGCAGAACTGTTGGCTCAGGTTTTAGGTAATGATGCAAAATCTCCTATTACAAGATTTTGGATTTTGACAAATCTCATCACCATTTAATGCTCATTAATGCTCACAACCACTTTTGAGCATTCATCGAAGGGGTCTCTCCACGTGTGGCTTGGTAACACCTTTATGCAGGCTTAGGCATGGGTCTATGCGCCACTTTTCGCCTATAGGTGTCACTTCTCCTTAACCCTCGCTTACTGTTCCAACCTAGGCTGAAAAGCTGTCCATCATCATAACTTTTCATGAACTTCCTTCAAAAACAAGTTAACCCCTACTGCATAGTATTGGCGCCATTTGACGTTTAAAAATTCACAAAGCCTTGCCTATAAATAGGACACCATTGTCCATCACAACGGACGTAAAGAAAAATCCAGAAATATTGCTAGAAGAAGAACAAAAAACTCTAGTAAAGAAAACCTTGTGAAACTCTGCCAAAATCCCTAGTGTTTCATAACTTTGAACTTCCTGCCTCCAAACTTCATTCATACCCGGTTTGCTTCCTGACTAGAGAATGCCCATACAGTTTCTTAACATACATACACATATCTTCTCCGTCCACCCATTCTAAAAAGAACCTGTCCAGAACACCATCAGAGCTAAAGCTACCTCCAACTCACAGATTTTCTTCCAACAGCAAGGTAATCACCTGCTGACTCCCATCACGCTGCTAAGCATCATCAACTTTGCATGCTCAATAAACATAATGTAGATATCATGTTGCTGTTGTATGTGTTCTAAGGATGTTCATACCTCTGAATGCTCAAGTAGGAAGTGAATCAGTGTAGAACATGTTTGTGACCTTGTTTGTTCTGTCTTCTGAAACACTTTAACACCTGCTGAGATTATCCTAGGCATGCCTTCTGTTTTGTGGAAAAATAATAAAACTGCAGATATTCTGGCTAGCACAGGGGGAAACCAAGCTCTGACTTTGACGTCAGCACTTCTGAGGCCTGTTTTGCTGTCAATAGTATCAGAACTTTTGAAAATTATTGTGTTTCCAGCAGGGTCAGAACTTCTGACTTCCCCACTAACAAACTTTTGTCTTGCAGTGCATGGGGGTCAGAACTTCATACCTTCCCACTAACAGGTTTCTGTTTTACAGGGCACCAGAGAAAGAAGTTCTGACTCATACAGTTTCACTAACAGATTGATATCTTGCAGCAGGCCTGGGTCAGAACTTCTGACTTCCTCTCAGCAGCGCGCTATCCCTCTCTCTCTTTCTCTTTTTCTTCCCCTTGTTATTTTCTTTTCTTATCTATTTTTCTCCCGGTGAATCGAAAACCCGAAAGGACGGTTCAAGCAAAAATTAGGGATAAAAAAATATGTACACCCGGCAAGTTGAAAACCCGAAAGGGTGACTTGGGCAAAAAAGGGTTTCCCGGTGGATCGAAAACCCGAAAGGGAGGTCCAGGAAAAATTTAGGGAATTAAAGCGTATGACTATGTCTCGGCGGATCACTTTAAGGACAATCTCTCCAAGGACAAGCTTGAAGCTTCTGATCAATCCAATCATCTGCGGACGAAGCAACGAATGGACAAGATACTCAGAGTTGTGAAGGCTATAGCAGAATGGGAACCCCATGGAATTGTTACACATAGCCATCTTTATTTGTATAAATTTTTCTAGGATGTTTGTTTCCTTTGAACAAAATACTCATACAAGGTTAATACAAAGTCACTTCAAAGTGCAGATAATTGTTCATCTTTTCTTTCTTTTCACACTTGTGTTTTATTTGAAAACGTCCAATGATTTATTAAAATGAGCATATACATTTGAATATAATCACTGCTTACAAACAAAAAGAAATGAGAAAGAATAATTACTGAAAGGATGGAAGTATAGGAAGATGTCTTTAGGCTATTCCAGGAGAAATCCCCTGCAATACATCATCCAGATCCTCGGCGGAACTGAAGCCTTGAAATGCATGTCCCCAGCGGAGTTAAGTTTCAAGAATCCCTATCAAAGCTGAGTTTTCAAATTCCCAATCCCAGCAGAGCAAAACTTTGAACTGCAAACCCTCGGTAAGAATGAAACTTTCTTCCCCAAGCGGAGCCAAAACTTCAGCCTTTGAACACCAGTGGAGACCATCCAGTTTCCTCCATTATCCATGAAGAGTCATTTTAAAACCAGATATTTCCTTAGAGAGTTATTCTTCCCCGGTGAAGTTGTCACGATCAAAGCAGCATGTCTTGAAGATCCCCAGCGAAGATGAAATTTTGATCTATTGATCCCCAGCGGAAACCATTTAGTTTTCCCCTGATATTCCCAACAGAACAAAGATCCTCACTCTTGAAGTCCCCAGTAGATTGGAATACAACCCAAACTCCTGATCTCCCCAGCAGTATAGCTTCTCCCCACAAAGGTGGTCAAAAATCTTGAATCTTCAGCAGTGTTCATGGATTTAATTTCCCCCATAGAGTTATTTCCCAACAGAACGAAGATTCTTGTTCTCATTTCTCCAATGGAAGCCCCCAAGGTTCCAATTCCCCAGTAGAGGTCTTCGGAGTTTCCCTATTCCCCAGCCGAGTAAGGATTCCCATTGGTGTACTCCCCAGCTATGGTCATCGAAGTTCTCTGGATTCCCCAAGCAGGTTTCTCAAGCAGACTTAATGATTCCTACATTCCTGCGGAGTTTGTCAAGGTTCTTGTTAATTCCCATAAGTCACCAAGGGTTTTCTATCTCCGACAGCGGTCCAGGATTTATTTCCCCCGGCAGCAGTCGAAGATTTCATTATCTCCAGTTATCAAGGATTTAGCTTCCTCAGCAAAACAACTAATCAGCTTACATGCACATACATTACATTCATAAATCATGAGCATTGACAAAACACATGTATTGCATCATACGTTTCATGCAACATAACTTTGTGTTTCAGCTACCATTCTACCCTTTTCAGGATGAGATCAATTGATATCTAAAACAAATGTTCAAAACTCAGAAAATTGCATAGAGATGCTCCAGACACGGACGCTTCTCTATTTGTTTATTCAAATCAAGGGGAAGATTCCTGCTTTAGTACTGAAGCCTGGACTCGACCAGATAATACCTTGATTATACTGATGACCAGAGATCGACTAGAAAATAGTTTAATCCCCAGCAAGCCGTGAAGCCCGGATTACGACCAGATAGCAGCTCAGCCAAGTACCATGAAGCCTGGATTCGACCAGATAGTGGTATTATCCTAAACACCAACCGTGAAGCCCGAATTACGATCGAATAACAACTCAGCAAGTCATCAAGAAGCCTGGATTACGACCAGATAGCGGTAAAAGACACTAAAGCTTGGATTTAGACCAGATAACAGTAAGGTATACTGTGAAACTTGGATGCTAACTAAATAACAGTTTACTTAACCGATTACCTTGAAGCCCGGATTCAACCGGATAATGGTAGACCTCGAAGTCAAAGGAAAACCCGGAGGCAACCGAATAACCATTTGATCTCCTTCTGAAGCCTGGATGTTGACCAGATAGGAAGTACGAGACTGTAAAGCCTGGATGCTGACCAGATAACAGTTCACTGTCACCTCTCCAACCGAAGGATGACTCCCCAGTAGAATAACAGACGACTGAAGTTCTATTTCTACCACAAAAGAAACCAGTATTCCCCGGCGTAGTCCTCCTTAACAACGGGTATACGAGCTCTCACAAAGGAATCTCTTATGCGATCAACTTTTCTTGAATGGCATCTTTAAGCCCATCTCCGACAAGATTCGATCACATCTTCCAAATGGCATCTTTAAGCCCATTCCCTCAACTATACTCTAACGAGCGCAAATTTACGGGCACTCTAGTGTCCAATCCTCTTTTACATTCGAGTCACGAAAGGCAAACTCGCCAATCTAACTCTTCAGGTTCAAGAAGATTGAACAGGGGCAACTGTTGTACCCCAAAATTTTCCCTCTCATCCTTCAGGAATTCATCCTGAACTCTCAGATTTTCTCTTAAACAAATCCAAGCCCTTTATCATCATTCCTTTCCAAGTAAATAATTTACAAGAGAAAAATGGTCATTTGCAAGCTCAAAAGTCAAAACTTTTACCTTGGAAAAGTTCAATTCTAAATACTTAGAATTTTTCTAAAAAAAAGAAAAGTGTTTAAGAAGAAAATGGCACTTCAGAGCTTCTGAACCAACCTCTAGGCAGAAACAGTCAGAAGTTGCAAACTTGGCTCAGCACATAACATTCAGTCAGAAGGTGGCTCTTCAGCAGCTACACCATCTCAGTCAGGGATTGTAAACGTGGTTCAGCACATGATCTTTAAACAGAACATGGCTCTTTCAGCAGTTACGCAAAGTTCAGCCAGAGTTTGTTGGAGAAGTGTAAAGAAGGCAACAAAGCCTGAAACTCCTTCAGAACGTACTGAGATCAGAAGGTAATGGGATCAGCAGATTGGGTAAAATACTGAAGCAGGATCACTAAGTCCAGAGTTTTTAAAGGTAGATCAAAGGAGCATGCTGGGAAGTCTGGAAAACTCTCAAAATTTGCTGAGGCAGCAAGAGGCCAAAGTCAGAGCGTGGTTTACGTTGTTCTTTTGGTGAAGCAGAACTGTTGGCTCAGGTTTTAGGTAATGATGCAAAATCTCCTATTACAAGATTTTGGATTTTGACAAATCTCATCACCATTTAATGCTCATTAATATTCACAACCACTTTTCAGCATTCATCCAAGGGGTCTCTCCACGTGTGGCTTGGTAACACCTTTGTGCAGGCTTAGGCATGGGTCTATGCACCACTTTTCTCCTATAGGTGTCACTTTTCCTTAACCCTCGCTTACTGTTCCAACCTAGGCTGAAAAGTTGTCCATCATCACAACTTTTCATGAACTTCCTTCAAAAACAAGTTAACCCCTACTGCATAGTATTGGCGCCATTTGACGTTTAAAAATTCACAAAGCCTTGCCTATAAATAGGACACCATTGTCCATCACAATGTACGTGAAGAAAAATCCAGAAAAATAGCTAGAAGAAGAACAGAAAACTCAAGTAAAGAAAACCTTGTGAAACTCTGCCAAAATCCCTAGTGTTTCATAACTTTGAACTTCCTGCCTCCAAATTTCATTGATACCCAGTTTTCTTCCTGACTAGAGAATGCCCATACAGTTTCTTACCATACATACACATATCTTCTCCATCCACCCATTCTAAAAAGAACCTGTCCAGAACACCATCAGAGCTAAAGCTAGCTCTAACTCACAGATTTTCTTCCAACAGCAAGGTAAGCACCTGCTGACTCTCATCACATTGCTAAGCATCATCATCTTTGCATGCTCAATAAACATAATGTAGATATCATGTTTCTGTTGTATGTGTTCTGAGGATTTTCATACCTCTGAATGCTCAAGTAGGAAGTGAATCAGTGTAGAACCTGTTTGTGACCTTGTTTGTTCTGTCTTCTGAAACACTTTAACACCTGCTGAGATTATCCTAGGCATGCCTTCTGTTTTGTGGAAAAATAATAAAACTGCAGATATTCTGGCTAGCACAGGGGGAAACCAAGCTCTGACTTTGACGTCAGCACTTCTGAGGCCTGTTTTGCTGTCAATAGTATCAGAACTTTTGAAAATTATTGTGTTTCCAGCAGGGTCAGAACTTCTGACTTCCCCACTAACAAACTTTTGTCTTGCAGTGCATGGGGGTCAGAACTTCATACCTTCCCACTAACAGGTTTCTGTTTTGCAGGGCACCAGAGAAAGAAGTTCTGACTCATACAGTTTCACTAACAGATTGATATCTTGCAGCAGGCCTGGGTCAGAACTTCTGACTTCCTCTCAGCAGCGCGCTATCCCTCTCTCTCTTTCTCTTTTTCTTCCCCTTGTTATTTTCTTTTCTTATCTATTTTTCTCGTTGAACCACCCCCATGTACAAGTGTGTATCCCCCATCCCCTAAATATTGTAATAGCGTAGGATTTTACATTTCCGCATTTTATTGCTTTCAAATGTAAATGCTAGTAATTAGGATATGTATGGAAACATAAAATCAATGAAATAGAAAATCCTAATTCAAGATAAAATCATGCATGCAATAAAACACACTTGCACACAAACACCCTTAAGGTATCTCCATTTAGTTGCCTAAACAAATGGCCATGGTATGCATGCTAGGTATCTTGGCAAAATCAATCAAAAACGAAAGATCATAGTCCCTCGATGACGCTATCATGGTTGCCTAAATAAAATGATCTAGTCCCTCAAAAAATTTCTAAAGATACTTAGCACAATTGCTATCGTGGTCAATACGATGACCTGCGCCTGTCCCGTTTAACATCCAAATACAAGGTTGTTTACCAAATGCAATGGTAAAACAACACTGTCAAAAGGGTTAAAAACGTATAGGAAATATCTTTGAGTAAAATAGGGTAGATAACTCTTAGTTACTTGATCAAAACTTGCAAAACATCCTTGCTATTTTCAAACACACTCCACAACACAATTTCAAAAACATTTCCCAAATCAAACTTTCAAACTTTGAAAAATCTTTTCAAAAGACAAATACACATTTGTATATATTCAAACAAGAATCATTACAAAGGTTGCCACAATGATGGCCTCTTTTCAAAACATTTTCAAAACCACACACAAAGCACCATTTCAAACAATTGAAAAGCAAAAGCAAGTGATCTAAACAAGTAACTAAGAGCCCATGGATAACCATGGATGAAAAGGGTGCTTGCACCTTCCCTTTTCATAATCTACTCCCCGGACCCAAGAAAACTTCTCAAAGGTCTTTCCTGTGCTTTTTGACCTTTCCTTTGGATAAAATAAAAAGTCGATGGCGACTCTTGCTAAACTGAAACATTTGCGAACACAAACGCAAAACCTCAAGTCAGTTCTCCCACCGTATCACACCTGGTTAAAGAATTCTACATTCACACTACTGCCTCAAATCATCTGGTCGCTTCTTTTGTGATGGGAAAGAAAATAGTAATCTCTGAAGATCTCATTGGGCGATTGATAGGTCATGACGGCAGAGGTATTCGTTGCAGTGAAATGGCAGACAAAATCTCTGACCTAACAAAGATTTCAAAAGAGATTTTTTTCTTCTGGCCAAACTTCAAACAAGATCAAAGATCTGGAAGACTACCTTAGAATTTGGTCAAAAATCATTTTGGGCTGCATGAACCACAGAAAACCCACAAGTTCTCCAGACTATATCAACATTGATCAACAATATCTTCTGTACTTTATTGCAACCAAGGCAAATGTCAATCTTCCTCGCCTTCTGTTTAACTATCTGAAGACCAGCGTCAATGAGATAAGAGAATATGAAAGAACAAAAAGTGACTGGATACCTCTAGGAAGGATCATCTCAGATATTCTGACAGAAAACAAATAGGTAAAACATCTGAATGAGGCACAACAAGTCAACACTCTGGAAGCTTGTGTTGGTAAACCTCTGAACGCTAAGAATCTAAAGAATATGAAGATCATTGAAACCAACAAGAAGATCCAACAATAACAACCAAGGAAGTCATCACAAATAGAAGAGTACCTCTGAAGGAATTTCCTCTCTTCTCTCAAACAAATGCTTCCCCAGAAATTATTATAAGATATTTGGATGCTTGCAAAAGGGACAGGACAGATCCATAAGTGAACATATGTGACTTGAGGAAACAACCTCTGGAGATTTCCCCTAGAAAATCAAGGAAAAGAAAAGCTGCTGGAGAAGGTTCTTCTCAGAAGATTCCCAAGGCTGCTAAGAAGAAAGGTAATCCATCTTTTATTTCTGTTATGGAATCAGTTCTTTTATCAACATTTGAAACCACTTTCTCTCCAAAACCCACAGAAGACCTTTCACCACAAACTTTTGATGATTTTGATATTGAATTTGACCCCTCACTTACTCTAGATAACATTCTGGACAAACCACCTTCTACCCATCTTGACCAAAATCAGCCTGAACTTGCTCAAGTTATTTCTGATATTGATCAATTTGATTCGCTGTTTCAAGCTCCCCACTCAGAAAATCCAAACTCTCAAGCTCCCCACTCAAAAAATCCAACTTTTGACTCTGATACCACAACATCCATTCCTAGAATCACCTACCCTCTCATGGTCTCATAACCAATCACAGTCCACGACATCCCAGATATTCCATCTCCTTATCATTCCACTCCACCAAAATCACCACATTCACCCATTTTTATTTCTGATTCTCCCTCTCCAATCACCATCCAGAAGATCCCCTTCACATAGTTATAGATTTAGAAGTTTGGACAAACTTGTCTCATGCTCTCAAAAAATTGTCGTACCAAAACCAAAAATCACCAAAGCAGATGTTGGTAAAGAATTGTTGATTTTTGAAACAGAAATACTTGAATGGGTTAACTCTCTAAAGCTAGCTTGCTTAGAGAATCTTAATCCTGCTGCTTCTGATTCACATTGGGACCAGTTCAGAAAATGGTTCAATTCTGAGTCCCAGAAACTTAAGGAGTTGAGTTATGAAATTGCTCAATAGAACTTCTGTGATCATCTGAATGTATTCAAGGATCAAGTTCTATGCCAATGGGAAAATAAACCTCTTCTTCTGCTAGACAATTCCCCTTGGGAAGATAACCATACTTCAGAATATGATGAACCATCCTCTGATCCTATGCCTCTGGTCAAGGTTCTAGACAAAGGTAAGGAAGTTGAAGAAGCTACTGATTCTGATTCAGCAGTAGCATGCTCTGAAAAGGTGGTACCTTTTGTTGATATACCTTTTTCATCTCTTGTTCTGCAAACTCTGGAGGAGTTAAAGAAAGAGAATACAATGTTCAAGGAAAGGCTAGACAAGCAGGATGATACATACAAGGAAATCAAAGGGATGTTGGGAAAACAAGAAGAGTCAAACAATCATATTAAGAATTTGTTGGAAGCCTTATTCACACGACTTCCTCCACCTCAATATTAGTTTTGCAAATTGTTTTCTTTCTTGTCTTAATTTTATTTGTTTCCTTTTGAATGTCTTTATTGCAACCTTTTGAATACAATTCCTCTTTTATTGCTTATAGTGTTTTTATTTCTTTTTTATTCTTGACAAAAAGGGGGGAGAACGTAAGATATTTCTAATATAACAGTATCGAGATGCAGTCTCAAACATACAGGAACAAACTCTGTTGAGGACAAAAGTGCACACATCAAATACTATGATCAGAATAAACTCCAAGGAAGTATTTCTTGTCTATTTGAGTATTCAACTCAAGGGGGGGACCTTAAATGATTTATGTTCTTTATGTGTCTATTGAAATATCCAAGTTTTTTTCATCATTAAAAAGAGGGAGATTATTAGAACGTAGTTTGATTCTACAACCCTTATAAGAGTTTTGATAATAACAAACACTCAAAGAACAATTATGCTCCCTAAATTTGTGTTTTGTTTTGCAGAGAAGTTCTGATGGAAGAAGTACGGAAGATGAGTTAAATAGAGGTTTTAACTCTGATTCTATACACCTCTTAAAGAATTTCTAACATTGCAAACAGGACTATATGTTTTTGATCCATAAAGTTCTAGAAATAAGCAACAATAACTTTCATCTTCTAAAGCAAGCATGTTCAGAAGCGTTACAATTCAATTATTGCTATTCAAAAGTAACGGCTGAAAGGGAACAAGGATCTCTATTTTTGGAAAGCTCTTTAATTCTCATTGATCAACATTCCAAAAGCTTCTACATGCATTGCCTATTTAAACAAATCTTGAAGGAGAAATCGTTTACGATTTTCACGCACAGCAAAGTAGTCTTCTTCATCATCTTCAAACGTACTAAATCTCAATTGTGTAAAACATCACTTTTGTGATACTTTTTTACTAGAAAAAACTTTTTGTACACTCTCTTAAATATTGTTTAGTGTATTTCCTTGAGAAAATCGGATTATGGTTGAAACTCAAGAAGACTTTGACGGTTGTCATAGTAGCTGTATAATCAAGTTTGATTAGTGGATTAAGACCTAATTAAGAGAGGAGAAATCACCTTGGTGGGTGGATTGGATTAGTTTGAGTTCAAGTGAACTAGGATAACCAACATGTTCTTTTATTTAAGTTTTAAAAACCTCAATTCAAATCGCCCCTTCTTATGTTTTTTTATTCTTCAACTGGCTCTTCTATGAATGTTCTGCCAAAGGGCGCTCTTGACATACTGGATTGTAAAGGGGTTGTGCTAAAACCCAATGACATTATAGTTCGAGCCTTTGACGGTTCCAAAAGAATGGTACATGGAGAAGTGGATCTTCCTATCAAAGTAGGTTCACAGATCTTTGAATCCACCTTCTATGTAATGGACATCCGGCCAGCTTATTCTTGTCTTTTTGGATGCCCCTGGATCCATGGGGTAGGTGTTGTTACCTCCACCTTACACTAGAAATTAAAGTATCATGTGGAAGGGAAGATTGTTACTGTCTAGGGAGAAGAGGAGTACATGGTCATCCTTCTGAATTCATTCCGGTATGTAGAGATGGACGATGAATTCATCAAAACTCACTGCCAAACTTTTGAAGTAATTCCCCTTGCTGCTATTAAAGATGTCTCTATTATTCCAAAGACTACCAGGGTTCCACACAAGATGGCTTCCTTGAAGGATACCAAAGCTACTATAGAAGAAGGTGGTTGCTCTATTTGGGGTCAGCTTCCTGATATCCCCTATAAATCTGATAAGTGTGGTTTGGGCTTTACTACATAAGGACAAAGAGTTGTTCGTCGTGCTCATGTTGGAGGACCTTTGTTCCGTATCAGCAACAATGGAGTCAACACAATAGAAGATGCTTACAATGATTGTGATCTCAGTAGCTGGATCTTTCTTACCGTTGGCAACGGGCTCAGCAACTGGAAGGCGGAAGATGTTATCCTTATCTCCTTTAGTCAGGAGTAATAGTTATTTCTATTTTATTTCTTTAAGAAGTTTGGTTATGTAATTTCTTTTAAAACAATGACTTTAAACCTTGTGCCTTTCCCGGGGAACAATGGTTCATTTATTAAGGGTTGTCATTTCATAAGTCATATTTTCATTTAATAAAAACATTAGACGTTTTTGCATTCAAATTTTACGCTCTCTGTCTTTATTTTACTTTATTGCACTTTTGAATAGCTATGTGTTCTTACACACACCCACACACTACATTGTAGATCCACATCTACTCTGGATCTCGTTGATAACAATTCTTCTATTACCGCTTATGACTTTGAAAATCCAATATACCAAGCCAAGGAAGAAGGTGAGGAAGATTTTGAAATACCTGGAGAACTTTCCAAACTCTTAAAACAAGAATAAAAGGCTATCCAACCGCATGAAGAGCTGATCGAAGTGGTAAAATTGGGTTTTGAGACAGACAAAAAAAAGGTCAAGATAGGCGCCAACTTAGAGGGCAGTGTCAAGAACAATTTGATTCAGATGTTGCACGACTATGTTGACATATTTGCTTGGTCATAAGAAGACATGATAAGGCTCGATACTGACATTGTGGTTCACCTTCTGTTGATGAAAGAGGGTTGTTCTCCGATTAAACAGAAGGTTCTTTACATGCGTCCTGAGATTTTAAAGAAAATCAAGGCTGAGGTTATGAAACAATTCAATGCATGTTTCTTAGAAGTGACGTCATATCCTCAATGGGTTACAAATGTTGTTCCGGTACCAAAGAAAGACGGAAAGGTGCGTATGTGTGTAGACTACAAGGATCTGAATAGGGAAAGCCCCAAAGATGATTTCCCACTTCCATATATTGATATTTTGGTAGACAATACCACCAAGCACAAGGTCTTCTCTTTCATGGATGGTTTCTCAGGGTATAATCAGATCAAGATGGCACCTGAAGACATGGAGAAAACAACTTTTGTCACACAGTGGGGTACTTTCTACTATAAGGTTATGCCTTTTGGGTTGAAGAATGTCGACGCAACTTATCAGCGCACCATGGTAGCGTTATTTCATGACATGATTCATCACGAGATAAAGGTCTATGTCGATGATATGATAGCCAGATCACAGACTGAAGAAGAACATCTTGATCATCTGCATAAATTATTTGAAAGATTGAAGAAATACAAGCTGAGGTTGACTCCAAACAAATGCACCTTTAGGGTGAGGTCTAGAAAACTCTTAGGTTTCGTCGTCAGTGGTAAAGGTATTGAAGTTGATCCCACAAAAGTTAAAGTTATTCAAGAAATGTCGGCTCTCGTACTGAGAAGGAAGTCATATGTTTCTTAGGACGAGTGAATTACATTTCCCGATTCATTTCTCATTTGACTGCTACTTGTGATGCAATCTTCAAGCTGCTGAAGAAAGATCAAGTAGTAAAGTGGGATGACGACTATCAAATAGCCTTTGATAAAATTAAGGAGTACCTACAAGAACCTCTGATTCTGACGCCACCAGTTGAAGGAAGACCTATAATCATGTACCTCGCAGGGCTAGAGAATTCAATGCGGTTTGTACAGGGGCAGCATAACGAGTCTGGTCGAAAAGAGCATGCAATATACTACCTTAGCAAAAAGTTTACAGGCTGCGAAACAAGATATTCACTGCTCGAGAAAACTTGTTGTGCTTTGGCATGGACTGCTCACCGACTAAGACAATATATGCTGGCCCATACTACTTTGTTAATTTCTAAAATGGATCCCATCAAATACAAATTTGAGAAGCCAACTCTCTCTGGAAGAATAGCCCGATGGAAAATGGTCTTGACAGAATACGACATTTAGTACACCACTTAAAAAGAAATCAAAGGAAGTGTACTCGTAGATCATTTGGCACATGAAGTTGTAGACGACTATCAGTTTATGGACTTCGAATTCCCGAATGAGAACATCATGCTAGTTACAGATTATGAAGAACATGGGCCATATGAAGGACCAGATCTAGGATGCCGATAGACTATGGTTTTCGACGGAGCTTCTAATGTGTTTGGAAATGGAATTGGCACCGTAATCATATCTCCTCAGGGTTGCCATACGCCCTTCACTACTAGACTTTGCTTTGACTGCACCAATAATATGGTTGAGTACGAAGCGTGCATCATGGGTATTAAAGATGCTATCGACATGAGAATCAAGTTCTTGAGAGTATATGAGGATTCAGCTCTGGTAATCAGTCAGGTTAAGGGAGAATGGCATACGAAACACCCAAATCTCATTCCATACCGAGAGCATGTGCTGACCTTAATCCCATACTTCGAGGAGATCACTTTTAACCACATACCAAGAGAGGAGAATCAGTTGACAGATGCATTAGCTACCATGTCATCCATGTTCAAGGTGAGATGGGAGAATGAGGCTCCCAAAATTACCATCGAAAGATTAGACGAACCGGTACACTGCTATGAAATTGACACTGACGGAGTAGAAATAAAGCCTTGGTTTCATTAAGTGAAAAGATACCTTGAGGCTCAAGAGTACCCTGAAGGGGCATCTATCAATGACAAGAAATTCCTACGGAGGTTCTCAGCTAAGTTCTTCCTGAGAAAGAGAATTTTATACAAGTGCAATCATGATTCGACTCTGCTTGGTTGTGTGGACAAGAAAGAAGCAGAAAAGGTTATGGAAGATATACACGAAGGTATCTTCGGTACTCATTCCAGTGGACATACTATGACCAAGAAAATCCTGAGAGAGGGTTACTATTGGTTGACCATGGAAAATGATTGCCATCACCACTCCAGAACGTGTCACAAATGCCAAATTTACGCGGATAAAGTACATGTGCCTCCAGTACCTCTGAACATTTTGACTGCTCCTTGGCCGTTTCCAATGTGGGGTGTTGTACCCCAAAATTTGTCCTTTCTTTTATCAAGACATTTCACAAAGGGTCTCCAATTCTAAATAACTACATTTCACAAAGGGTCTCCAATGCTCAAGGATTCTAAAGAATTGATCAGACAAAATCACCTTCGAAACACAAAGACCACAAATTAGGGTTTTGACTGAAAGCGAATGATCATTGACTTTTGAACTAATACATGACTTATTAGTTTGAAAAATGATCTCAAGATTTCAAGTGCATCATTTTGACCTATTTGCATATCTCAAAACATTTCTCAAGATCAGTGGATTGATAGATGAAATTTGGTAAACTGATGAAAAACTCAATCGTACACTGAAAAGTCAAATTTTTACTTTTTGATCAACATTAAGTTTCAAAGATCAAAATTTATCAAGAAATTCAAGAATATCAAACTTGATCATCAATAAATCAAGAGAGTCAAAAGTCAATGTGAAAAGTCAAACTTTTCAAGACTTAGAAATTTTTCTAAGTTTTTTTATACATGATAATTTCATTTATTCATGCCAACTTTTCATCATGATGCAAGATGATTCAAGGAAAACTTCCAACATAAAAGTTATAGATCTCAATGAAATCTAAAACATTGTAGGACAATACTTTTTCTAGAAATGCTTGGATTTTGATTTATAAATTCATGAAGTCATGGCATTTTTGAATAAACACTTAGAGAAATTTCAGCAGTTTTGTTCAGGATTTTGTCCCAACTTATTGGCATTTTTTCACATAGTTCCAAGATGATTTTGTCAAAATGACCAACATGAAAGTTATAGAGGATGTTTAAAGCTTTCCAAAACATCCAAGAGAATGAATTTATCATACTTGAGCTAGGAGATTCAGGGGCATGAAGTTGGGCCTCCATTCTTGAATTGCAAGTCATTTTAGTGAAGAACACATAACAAAACCCTTATGCTATGCTGCATAATCTTTTGTTGCAGGCCCTCTTGCTTACAAATTTCATCATAGTTTAATGCTAACACCCACTCTTGAGCTATTACCCAAGTGTTTATGCCATTGTCCAAAAGATCTTTCCGTTTATGGCATAAAGGCGTCATTGCTATTCTTGAAAAGCAAGCTTGTTGGCACAAAACTTGTCTTGAAACCATACCTTGTTTATTTCTGATTTTACTCCACCATAAATCATGGAAACCAATCCTTCTAAACCAGCAACTTTGCTACTTTATCTTGGGACCATGACATAACTTGATATTTGCAACCCAAGCTAGCCATAACTCCATAGTTTGTAAACCAAATCAGCTTGTTCACAAACCCTTTTCCTATATATAGAGGGAGAATTTGCAAGAGAAAAAGGTCAGAAAAATAAGGAGAAAAACCAGAAGTTTTATTGATAAACCCTCAAAAAATCTCATATTCACAAAAGCCATAACAATCCATAAAGCTTCCACTCTTGACTTTTAAAGTCCAAACCTTTGAACCTCTCATACTTTGCAAATTATGTCCAAACATCTAAGAACCTCACATACATTACTTAGAAGTTGTTTAAACTCAAGAACAAGCTTCTATAACATCTCTGTTTTCCAAGCTCATGAATACTCAAGGTAGCAGCTCAAGCTCAAGACACAAATTCCAGTTTCAAGGTAAGTCTCCTTGACTTTAAACCCTTCATTTCAAGCATCATTAGTTGATTCATCTTTGAAGATAAAATGTAATAACCATTCCCATTGAAGCTAACCTTTCTTTTACTTCCATTCTTGTCATTTATGTGTTGAGAACTAACCCAAGTATGCAAAACAAATATATAGTGAAAAAAATAACAGTATGAGTCGACACATAGCCATATGAGTCGAGACATCTTAGTGAAGAAAAGGTTATGAGTATACACATAGCCTTATGAGTCGACACATACTGCTATACAGGCCCAAAACAGGAGAAAAAAAGAGTGTATGAGTCGACACAAAGCACGTATGATTCGACACAAGTAGTGTATGAGTCGAAACATACCATTATGTATTGACTCATAGTGAATTGATTTGGAAAAATAGGGGCATGGGAAGATTATGTGTCGATGCAAAAGAGCATGTGTCGACACATAATGTTCAAAAAGGCATTTTTATTTCATTTTCCTTGGTTTTTACGTGTTCCACATAGTTTCTTCATGGCTATTCAATATGGTTGTAATATTTAAGCTCATATCCATCTCTATTTGTAAATTGTACCCCTTCCCCCTAAACGATAAATAGCGTAGGACTTTATTTTTCGTAATTTATTGCTTTCAAATACAAATGCTAGTAACTAGGGTGTGTATGGAAAGACTAAAATCAATCCTAGATAATCCTAATCCATGACAAAATAATGCATGAAAAATAAAAACTTGCACACTTACACCTCTAGGGTTAACTCCACTTGTTGCCTTAAAAAAATGGTCATGTTATGCATGTGAGACATCTTAGAAAAAGCAATAAAAAAATGAGCATAGTCCCTCGATGATGCTACGATTGTTGCCTTACAAGTGATCTTAATCCCCCAAGAAAATGCTAATATATCTCACAACATTGCTATTTATGACTATACGATGACCCACGCCCGTCCCTTCACATCCAAAGATAAGGCTACTTACCAATCAATGGTAAGATAGCAATGTCAAAGGAAGAGAAAAATGAACCAAAAGACTTTTGAGTAGGTAGAACTTTCTTACTTTCTTGCTCACAATCCATCTTCAAAATAAACATCTTTTCAAACACATCAAACACTTTCAAAAACATGAAATATTTTCAAAAAAGTCCAACACTTTGTATGCATTCTTATAGAGACGAGAATCATTACAAAGTTTTCCTAAACGAAGGAGCTTTTCAAAAATACTTTCAATACACACCACAAACCATTTTAAACAAATAAATTTCAAAAGTGATCTAGCAAGCAACTAAGAGCCCATAGATAACTATGGATGAAAAGGGTGCTTACACCTTCCCTTTTCATAATCTACCCCCCAAACTCAAGAAAATATCTCAAAGGTCTTTCCTATTCTTTTCACCCTTTCCTTATTGGATAAAAGAAAATTTGGCGGTGACTCTTGCTATCCGCAACACTTGCGATAAAACGCAAAACAACCAAGTCAGTTCTCCCACCGCATTACAGAATTGGAGACTCTGCTGGGGAAAATAAAAGTAGAGTTACCTTAGATCTAGATCACCTTTAAATTTCTTTTATTGTTTGATTTGCTTGCTTTATATTTTTAGGTCCTTGTTTGGGTTTGTATTGATCCTCTATCTGGATCGGGGGAACATTATTAGGTAAGTTGCAATAAATTTTGGAAACTGTACGGCGTAGACCGATATAGTTGAAGCAATGGCTACATTAGTGTGACGCATTTGTTGGTACTGGTATCCTTGTGTTGAATAGAGGAGAATATGAGGCCGCTGAGTAGTGTCATAAAGCACTAACTGACCTTAGAAACTTTAATTGAACAACTTCGCCATTAGGAAGTAGTGAGATAGTAGGTTTCGGTGGAAAGCTGAAAATTGGTTGATACTCGATACTACGCTCATTGAGATTGGACTTTTGGAATATTTTGGCCGCAAGAAAAGATTGATTATGCTAAAACAAAGTCCAATGAAGAAAGATAAATGATATTGAGATTCCCTAGAACCTGATTACTTTGTAGGACAGGTTGAACCAACTAAACTTCAAGAGGGTACTTACCTATGAACTCCATGCAAGCCTAAACCTAAGGTCTTTGTGTGCTTTGGTTTTTATTATTATTCATGTCATCATGAACATCATAACATAATTCTCACTAACCATTTCAAGGATTTAGGAATTTATCTTTGTTATGTTTTATAGGTCATGACTTCTACTTGTAGGAATACCATCTGAGTCAACTTCGTGAAAGTGCATCCTCAATTTCAAGAGTTAGCATCAAGAGTACCTGGAGATTCTTCTTTCACCAAGAAATATGGTCGAATTCTCAACTTGGCTACCTCAAACTTCCAAGAAGAAATGATGTGTGTGCTTTTCCAATTCTTTGATCCTATGTATCATTGCTTCACCTTTCCTGACTACCAATTGGTGCCTACTTTAGAAGAATTCTCTCAATTTCTAGGAGTGTCTGTGCTTGATCAAATGCCATTCACTGGTTTATAAGAGACTCAAAAACCTGAAGTTATTACCAAAGCTTTGCATTTGAGGAGATCTGACATTGTGGAAAATTGGGAGACAAGAAGTGGAGTTAAGGGTTTCTTAGCCAAATTTCTGTTGGAGAAGGCTCGTTTGTTCTGGGAAGATACAGATTTTCAAGATTTTGAGGATGTCTTGACCCTTCTAATCTATGATTTGGTTCTATTCCCCAATCTAGACCAACTCATAGATGAGAATGCCATCAAGATTTTCCTCTCTCGTAATCTCGTACCTACTTTGCTTGGAGACATTATACATTGTTTCCACACTTGCACCATGAAGAAAAGGGGTACTCTTTTGTGTTGCAATCCAATAGTGTCTAGGTGGTTTATTTCGCACCTACCTCGATCAACGTTGAAGAATGAGCAAGGCTTGACTTGGTCTCAAAGGATGATGTCACTCACGCATTCTGATATTCATTGGTGTTCTCGATCCTTGGAGGACATTACTATTATTGACTGTTGTGGGGAACTTCCTAATGTACCTCTACTTGCCATTAGGGGAGGTATTACCTACAATCCTTTTTTGGCCTTACGACAGTTTGGGTATGCTAGGAGGGATGGCCCTAATGATGCACTTTTCCAAGGAATTGCATTCGACTACGAGAACGATGTCCAAGGCTATCGTCAGAGATTTGTACGAGCTTGGGGCATGGTTAACAAGGTTGATAGAAATATGTTGGGGCATAAGAACTCCATTCCTTTGGAGCCTTATCTCAAGTGGGTGCGAACTCGCACCCAAAACCTCATGATGCCTTATGAAGCCATCCTACCTATCATCATGGAGCCTGCTGCTGAAGGGGATGTTCCATATACTATCCTTTATCATGATATGCCCACTTCTCTTGAGGATTTGCAAAGAGCTTGGATTCATCTAAAGGGAGAGCGATACACCTTTGAAGCCCAGTTTTATGCAAGCGAGAAGAGTACATTGGAGCTCACAAAACAACTTCATGAGGAAAGCAGCTTGAATGCCTATATCGCTCTAAAGAGGAAGCATCCATAGGAAACTTGAGCCATTTTTATTGTATTTTAGTTCATTTTGTTTCTTTTGTTTCAATGTAAATCCTAAGAGGCATCTTGTAATCAATTTAAACTTATTAATACAATTAAAGTTTATTCCCTCTTGTCTAAAAAAATTTAAATCTTCTAAGTCCTTGAAATCATTTGCATATGCATTTTCATGCATCATAGCATAAACAAGTTTTCCATAACAGGTATCCTTATCTTTCTACTGTTTATTTCTGTAAGATGGATATCGAACAAACATTGAAACATTTGCAAGCACAGAATTCCCAGTTCCAAGCAACCTTGTTGACCTTGGCCAAGGGACAACAAGATCTAATGACGATGTTGGCGGCCAAAAATAAGACTAAGAAGAAGGCCCTCATCAATATGGGGAAAAGGTTTAAAGGCCCTGTCCGTCAGGTGTAGATAGTTTAGGAGTCATTCGAGGAAGACGAGAACCAAGTGAATGAGGCAGAGAGCACCCATGCTGGGGGTTCAAATGATCAAGATTTCGAGGATGAAGACTACTTTGATGAACAGTACACAGCTGCCAAGGATAAATACAAGTAGTTAGAGGATAGACTGAAAGTTGTTGAAATTCAAGTTGTGCCTGGCTTGTATTTTAATGATTTGGGCGTAATACCTGGGGTCGTCATTCCCCATAAGTTCAAGATACCGATCTTCGCCAAGTATGACGAGGTTTCCTGCCCGAAACTTCATCTAAGGTCTTATGTGCGCAAGATACAGCCGCACACTACCGACAAAAAGCTATGGGTCCATTTTTTCCAAGAGAGTCTAGCTGGTACTCAACTAGAGTGGTTCTACCAATTGGAGGGTTCCCTCATTCACACATGGGAATATCTATCCAATGCTTTTTATCATCAATATCAATACAACACTAATTTAGCACCAACAAGAGTTCAACATCAAGGTATGACAATGGGTACTAATGAAGGGTTTAAAGAGTACGCCCAAAAGTAAATGGATCTTGCTGGTAGAGTCCAACCACCCCTAACTGACAGAGAACTAGTTTATATGTTCATGGCTACATTAATTGGCCCATTTTTCAACCTGTTAATTGGAAGTTCTTTGTCTGGTTTCACCGAGTTGATCATAACTAGTGAAAGGGTCGAAAGCGGCATTAAGAGAGGAAAAACTCCCATGGCATCTGCATCCGCATTCAACTCTGTAAAGAAGCCCTTCACTGGAAAGAAGGAAACAAATGATGTGTATATGGCAAGGGCCCATACCAATAAATATCACCGTCCACCTGTTAATGCTGTTTTGATCTCCAACCCTCCATTTGCTCAAAGACAATCATCCAACAATCAACGATCCGAAGTTCCTCGAAGACATATCACAAGGATTAGAATGTCACAGTCCCAAGCCTTGCAACATCTGTTGAAGGCCAACTTAGTGACATTGTGTGATCCACCATCCAATCCAAACATTTCTTCACCAAAATACAATCATAATGCCAAGTGCGCATATCATTCAAACAGTCCTAGGCATGAGACCGATCAATGTTGGGCGCTGAAGACCAAGATTCAAGATCTGATATACAATAAGTCGATTGATTTCTATCCACCCGCCACTCCAAATATGATAACCGCACCAATGCCGAACCATGGCAAAGGTGTCAACGCGATTGACGATACTACTTTTGTTTCCTCCATTGAGGATTTAACAACTCCATTAACTACTGTGAAGGATAATTTGCTGAGAGTCGGGGTGTTCCTTAGCTGTTCTAAAGATTTTGTTTGCTATGATCAACAAGTAACTGGGTGCAAGTGATTGAAGGAAGGTGTGCAATGCCTGATAAATAGTCGCGAGATTCTGTTTGAGAAGATTCCTACCATCAAAAGTTTAACCAACAAAACTGGAAGACCTGTCCATAATAAGCGTCTCCAACAAGCCTCTTAGGATCACCTCAAAGGGTCCTATCAAGATTTCAAATGAACCAACAATTTCTCCTTTAATAATCACTTCCCCTGGGCCGATTCCTTACTCCTACGACAAAGCAGTTTCGTGGAACTATGGTGCCGAGGTTTATTATCATGGGATAAAACAAGATTCTTGGATCAATGAAAACGAAGCCGGTGTTACTAATATTGCAGGTTCTAGTAAAGTAACAAGAACACGGAGGATCTTTTCCCCTAATATTTCACTGGCCACAACTACAACAACTCTTGTCTACATAACCAATGACAAGTATAGTGCCAACACTAGAGGCAAAGAGAAAGAAGATGAGCCTGCTGGGATAGAGGAACCTATCAAAGATACTGATGTTGAAGAGCCCTCCACTCGAGATATGGAGGAAATCCTGAAAATCATAAAGAAGAGCGACTTCAAAATAGTGGAGAAACTGGGGCAAACCCCCTCCAAAATCTCCATGTTGTAATTGTTACTCTGTTTGGATGCTCATGCCTAAGCTCTAATGAAGTTCTTGAAGAAAGCCCACGTGCCCCAAGAAACCACAGCTGACCAGCTCGAGAATTATGTAGCAAGTTTAACGGTTGACAATGGATTAGGGTTCTCCGACGCTGTTTTGACTCCTATGGGAAGTAACCACAACAAAGCCTTGCATGTCTCTATTGAATGCAAGGTAACCACCCTGGCACATGTCTTAATTGATACTGGATCATCTCTAAATGTGTTACCCAAAGTTGCTTTGGACCGGTTAGATTGTGAAGGCCTGGTGTTAAAACCATGTGATATTGTTGTAAGGGCTTTCGATGGGTCTAAAAGGATGGTTCATAGAGAGGTGGATCTCCCAATTAAAGTTGGCTCGCAAATTTTCAACTTTACCTTCTACGTAATGGACTTCCGTCCCGGTTACTCCTGTTTACTTGGGAGCCCTTGGATACATGGGGCAGGGGCAGTAACATCCATCCTTCATCAAAAATTAATGTATCTGGTCAAAGGGAAGGTTGTTACTGTTTGCAACGAAGAAGAATTTATGGTGAGCAACCTCAATTCCTTCAAATATGTGGAAATGGATGGTGAGTTTATAGAAACTCCATTCCAGGCATTATAAGTTGTTCCTCCTATGGGGTCGTCACCAAAATCCCCTTTGACATATCAAAAGCTGATAAAGTTGTGCCAAGATTGGTTTCGCTTAAGGATTCCCGTGCCATAATCAAAGATGAAAGATGTACTACCTGGGGGAAACTCCCCGAGTTTCCGTTTAAAGTAGACAAATTTGGACTGGGTTTCACCATCAAGGCTCAAAGAGAGGTCAGGCGCGCTCGCATGGGAAAGCCACCTCTTCACATTAGAAATTCTTAATTAAATGTTATCAAAGACTCTGATGATGAATGCGCTTTGGAAGAATGGATCTACCCTACTTCCAGGGGAAAGCTCAACAACGGGCATGCAAAGGATTTCACTCCCATCTCCTTCATTGAGGAGTAGTTACTATTTATTGTTTTCTGCCAATTCAAGAACTTTTGTCTATAATTTTAAGCTCCAAACAAGGACTTTTAAGCCATGTGCCTTGCCCAGGGCACTATGGTCCATTTGTTAAGGGTTTTGTTCATGTTCATTTATCATATGATCATTTAATATAAACTATTGGATCTTTTGCATTCAAATTTTGTGTTAATTGTCTTTCTTTTCTTTATTGCATTTTTTCAATAGCCATGTATCTTACATGCACACACACATACACTTGCAGATCCCCATCCACTATGGATCTCATTGCCAACCACTCTACTATTGCATGTTATGACTTCGAGCATCCAATTAACTAAGCCGAAGATGAAGGCGAGGAAGATTGTGAAATACCAAGAGAGCTAGCCAGGCTGTTGATGCAAGAGGAGAAATATATTCTACCTCATGAAGAGCCAATCGAAGTTATCAACCTAGGTACCAAGAAATATAAGAAAGAGGTCAAGATCGGAGTCAACCTAGAAGATGGTATCAACAACAGATTGGTTCAGATGTTACATGACTATGTTGAAGTGTTTGCTAGGTCGTATTAAGATATTCCAATTTTGGATACCGATATTGTGGTTCATCGTCTACCAATGAAGGAAGATTGTTCTCCTGTTGAGCAAAAGGTTCGTCGCATGCGGCATGGCATGTCTGAAAAGATAAAGGCTGAGGTAATGAAGCAATTTGATGCAAGTTTTCTGGCTGTGACATCTTATCCTCAATGGGTTGCGAACGTGGTTCTCGACCAAAGAAAGATGAGAAGGTTCATATGTGTGTGGATTATAGGGATCTGAATAGGGCAAGCCCCAAAGATGATTTCCCTCTACCTCATATTGACATCTTGGTTGACAACACCGCTCAACATAAAGTCTTCTCCTTCATGGATGGATTTTCTGGCTACAACAAAATTAAGATGGCTCTCGAAGACATGGAAAAGACCACCTTTGTTACACAATGGGGCACCTTTTGTTACAAGGTCATGCTGTTTGGATTAAAGAATGCAGGGGCAACATATCAAAGAGTTATGGTAGCTTTGTTTCATGATATGATCCATCATGAAATAGAGGTATATGTGGATGATATGATTACAAGGTTGCAAACTGAAGAAGAGCATCTCGATCACCTACACAAACTATTTGAGAGGCTGAAGAAGTACAAGTTGAGGTTGAACCCTAATAAGTGCACATTCGGAGTATGGTCTGGAAAGCTTCTAGGTTTTGTCGTCAGTAGTAAAGGCATCGAAGTTGATCCTGCAAAGGTAAAAGCCATTCAAGAAATTTTAGTTCCCCATTCTGAAAAAGAGGTCAGAGGCTTCTTGGGTAGGCTTAACTACATTGCTCGTTTCATATCTCATCTAACTGCTACTTGTGAGCCAATCTTCAAACTCTTGAAGAAAGATCAAGTAGTCAAATGGAACAATGACTGCCAAGCTGCCTTTGATAAGATCAAGGAATATTTGCAAGAACCTCCTATCCTCATGCCTCCAGTTGAAGGAATAACCTTGATCATGTATTTGACTGTACTAGATAATTATATGGGGTGTGTATTGGGCCAACATGACGAGTCTGACCGAAAAGAGCATGCAATATACTACCTGAGCATAACGTTTACCGGCTGTGAAACCAGATATTCACTGCTCGAGAAAACTTGTTGCGCTCCGGCGTGGGCTCCTCGCCGGCTAAGACAGTATATGTTGACTCACACCACTTTGTTGATTTCTAAGATTGACCCTATCAAGTACATCTTTGAAAAGCTCGCCCTCTCCGGGCGGATAGCTAGATGGTAAATGATTCTGACTGAATACGATATTCAATATACAACACAAAAGGACATTAAAGGGAGTGTATTAGCAGATCATTTGGCCCATCAAGCTATTGATGATTATCAATCTATGAATTTTGACTTCTCGGATGATAATATCATGTTAGTGACTGACTGTGCAAAACCCGAACCATATGACAGACCTGAACAAGGATCCCGATGGACTATGGTTTTCGATGGGGCTTCCAACTCTTTGGGAAATGGAATTGGTGATGTGATTATTTCTCCTGAAGGTTGCCATACTCCTTTCACTGCTAGATTGTGCTTCGATTGTACGAACAACATGGCTAAGTATGAGTCATGTATATTGGGTTTGAAGGCTTCCATTGAGTTAAGGATCAAGCACTTGGATGTATTCAGAGACTCTACTCTAGTGATCAGTCAAGTCAAAGGAGAATGAGACATTAAGCATCCTAACCTTATTCCATAGAAGGAGCTTGTGTTAACCCTGATACGATACTTCGAGGAGATCACCTTTGAACATTTCCCTAGAGAAGAAAACCCGTTGGTTGATGATTTGGCAACAATGTCCTCCATGTTCAAAGTCAAATGGGACAATGAATCTCCCATGAATCGAAATATTCAACGAACCTGCGCACTGCTATGAGCTTGACACTGACGAAGAGAAACCATGGTACCATGAGGTGAGGAGATATCTTGAAGCACAAGAGTATTCTGAAGGAGCTTCCATCAATGATAATAAGTTCTTGTGAAGATTTTCAGCCAAATTCTTTCTAAGCAACGAAATCTTGTACAAGCACAACCATGATTCTACTCTACTTCGGTGTGTGGACAAGAAAGAGGCAGAGAAAATTATGGAAGACATGAATGATAGCCTCTTTGGGACCCACTCTAGTGGACACACTATGGCCAAGAAAATCCAGAGGGCTGGTTACAATTGGTCCACAATGGAAACTAATTGTCATCATCACTCAAGAACTTGCCATAAGTGTCAAATCTATGTTGACAAGGTCCATGTACCTCCTATTCCTCTAAATTTCATGACTGCTCCATGTCCGTTTGCAATGTGGGGCATTGATATGATTGGAGAGATCAAACCTACCGCTTCCAATGGATATCGTTTCATCCTTTTTGATATTGATTACTTTACTAAGTGGGTCAAAGCTGCCTCATATGCCTCACTCACCAAGAACGTTGTAGCCAGGTTTATCAAGCATAATCTCATATGACGTTACGATATCCCCGAAAGTATCATCACTGACAATGCAACCAACCTCAACAATGCTATTATTACGGAACTTTGTACTCAGTTCAAAATCAAGCATCACAACTCTTCGTCATACAGGCCCAAGATGAATGGCGCAGTGGAAGATGCCAACAAAAATATTAAGAAGATTGTGTTAAAGATGGTGGTGACATATAAAGACTGGCATGATATGTTACTGTTTGCTCTCCGTGGCAACCGTACTTTAGCTTGAACATCAACTGGGGAAACCCCGTTCTCCTTCGTCTATGGCATGGAAGTTGTCCTCCCTATCGAAGTTTAGATTCCTTCTCTAAGGATAATGAAGGAAGCGGATTTAGGTGAAGACGAATGGATTCAGACTAGGTAGGATCAGTTGAACTTAATTTACAAGAAGCGACTGGCTGTTGTTTGTCATGGTCAGATGTACCAAAAACATATGATCAAGGCTTTCAACAAAAGGATAAAACCTCGAGTATATCAGACTGGAGACTTGGTAATAAAGTGCATCATTCTTTCACAAGGAGGCCCTAGGGGTAAATGGACTCCCACTTACGAAAGACCATTTATTGTAAAGAAATTTTTCTCTGGAGGTGCCATGATGCTGACTACTATGGATGGCGAAGACTTCCCACATCTTGTGAACGCGGATATAGTTAAAAAATATTATGCATAAAATGACCTTCTAGGTTGACATGCCTGTGCAAAAATAAGGGCATCCCGGAGAACCAAAGAGGTTCGGGAAAAATTTAAGGATATATTCAAAAAAATTGTACACCCGGCGAGTCGAAAACCCAAAAGGGCGATTTGGGCAAAAAAGGGTATCCTAGTGGGCTGAAAACCCGAAAGAGCAGTCCAGGCAAAAGTTAAGGAATAAAGCGTATGCTTATGTCCCATAAAACATCTACAACAAACTTTATTACCAAGGTCCAAGTTCAATGGTCCAAGATCAATCCAATCAATTTATTTCAACGGCAAGGGGTGATGTTCGAATACATAGGGCCAATAGCAGAGTTGGAACACAATGAGATCACTTCCACATGGCTATTTATTTTTGTTTCCACTTTGTATTCTTTTCGATGATTTCCTCTTACTAGGATCTCCGTCTCTTTGTACAAAAACGCCTATTCATGGGAAAAACATCAATATAAAATATACTTTGAAGTGTAAAACTTTTTTCTGTTTTGAGTGCAAAAAAACGTCCAATAGCTAAAATTGAATGAACATATGCTTATGAACATGATTAAACTATTTAGAAAATGTTTGCTTGCAAACAGTAACGAGCATCTCTTTAATGCATTTGAAATTTCCCCACAGAGTCATCTCATTAACATCATCCCCACAAAGTCGGATTCATGCAATCCCCAGCCAGAGTTTCAATCTCCGGAAAACCCTCTTCCCAGCTAAGTTGGTCGTAAGAAGAGGCCTTGAGGAGTTCTGTCAAAAACACCTCCCCAACATATCATCAAATAAACAGGGTTTATTTCCTCAGCTCGAGTTTACTTTCAGACTATTACAAACCAATGGACAAAACCCTTTAATCCTGGTAGAGCCATTACAATCCCTAACAGAGTCGTTACTATCCCCGAAAGTTACTACGAAACCTAGACCCGACCAGATAATAGTTTAACTTCTTCAAATCACTAACAAAACTCCTCTTCCCCAGTAGAGTTTACCACTATCCCCAATGAGTTATTGCGAAGCCTGGAATTCGACCAGATAATAGTTAACTTTATTCCCCCAACAAGTTGGTGCAAAGCCTGGATCCCGACCAGATAACAACTAACTTTCACTATCCCAGTTGAGAGTTAATTCCCCAGTAGAGTGACGGACAACCAAAACTCATGAACTCTATTCCCCAAGCAGAAATCAACACTCCCCGCAGAATTTTTTCTCAAGCAAAGTCAATATTCCCCAACGGAGTTCTCCTCAAACAAGAAAAGCAGGAATCCCCAGGGGAAACATCCTAAACAACGTTCGAAGATACACGTACTCTTAATCTTCAGCAGCATTCCAAGATTTAACTTCCCAATACTCTCCCAGCATTTGTCAAGGATTTATTTTCCTAGACAAAGATACTTCAATAAGCATATCGCATTCATACATCCTATCATATACATGAAAAATACATATAGCATAATCTCATTTATTTTGATAACATCATCACGCCATGCATACTTCTGCATGCAACTAACCCTCTTCCTTTCAGGAAATTCAATTGAAATAAATACCTCTTCTGGTTATATTTATTTCTTCAAGTTAAAGACAGGCGAGACAAAGACCTCTTCTGGTTAGATTTATTTCTTCCAGATTAAAGACAGGCGAAACAAAGACCTCTTCTGGTTAGATTTATTTCTTCCAGTTAAAGAAAGGCAAATCAAAGACCTCTTTTGGTTATATTTATTTCTTCCAGTTAAAGACAGGCGAATCAAAGACCTCTTCTTGTTATATTTATTTCTTCCAGTTAAAGACAGGCGAAACAAAGACCTCTTATGGTTAGATTTATTTCTTCCAGTTAAAGACAGGAGAAAGAAAGACCTCTTCTGGTTAGATTTATTTATTCCAGTTAAAAAGAGGAAAAAGACATTTGTTATTTCAGTATAAATCGACCAAAAGATTTATTCTGATACTTCTTCCATTTTCTACCAACAGCCACTATGGATGGCATCCATAAGCCCATCTTTGACAAAATCTTCATCACTTCTGCAAATGGAATCTCTAAGCCCATTCCCGATAATCAACAAACAGTTCACCTCATACACAATCGAGTGCAAATTTCTGGGCACTTAAGTGTTCAATCATCTTCCACCTTCAAGTCACGAACAGCGGATCCTCCAGTCTAACTCTTCAGGTTTAAGAAGATTGAACATGGGCAGTTGTTGTACCCCAAAATTTTCCCTCTATTTTCTCAAGACATTTCAAAAAGGGTCTCCAATGCTCAAGCAATACATTCCACAAAGGGTCTCCAATGCTCAAGGATTCTAAAGAATTGATCAGACAAAATCACCTTCGAAACACTAAGACCACAAATTAGAGTTTTGACTGAAAGCGACTGATCACTGACTTTTTGACCTAATACATGACTTATTAGTTTGAAACATGATCTTAATATTTCAAGTTCATGATTTTGACCTATTTTCATATCTCAAAACATTTCTCAAGATCAGTGGATTGATAGATGAAATTTGGTCAACTGATGAAAAAGTCAACCGTACACTGAAAAGTGAAATTTTGACTTTTTGATCAACATTAAGTGTCAAAGATCAAAATTCATCAAGACATTCAAGAATATCAAACTTGATCATCAAGAAATCAAGAAAGTCAAAAGTCAATGTGAAAAGTCAAACTTTTCAAGACAAAAATTTTTCTAAGTGTTTTTTATACATGATAATTTCATTTCTTCATGCCAACTTTTCATCATGATGTAAGATGATTCAAGGAAAACTTCCAACATGAAAGTTGTAGATATCAATTAAATATAAAAGATTGTAGGACAAGACTTTTTCTAGAAATGCTTGGATTTTGAGTTATAAATTCATGAAGTCATGGCATTTTTGAATAAACACTTAGAGAAATTTTCAGCAATTTTGGTCAGGATTTTGTCCCGACTTCTTGGCATTTTTTCACAGAGTTTCAAGATGATTTTGTCAAAATGACCAACATGAAAGTTATAGAGGATGTTTCAAGCTTTCCAAAACATCCAAGAGCATTAATTTATCATACTTGAGATAGGAGATTCAAGGGCATGAAGTTGGGTATCCATTCTTGAATTGCAATTCATTTTAGTGAAGAACACATAACAAAACCCTTATGCTATGCTGCATAATCTTGTGTTGCAGGCCCTCTTGCTTACATATATCATCATAATTTAATGCTCACACCCACTCTTGAGCTATTACCCAATTGTTTAAGCCATTGTCCAAAAGATCTTTCCATTTATGGCATTAGGGCACCATTGGTATTCTTTAAAAGCAAGCTTGTTGGCACAAAACTTGTCTTGAACCCATACCTTGTTTGTTTCTGATTTTAATCCACCATAAATCATGGAAATCAGCCCCTATAAACTAGTAACTTTGGTACTTTATCTTGGGACCATGACATAACTTGATATTTGCAACCTAACCTAGCCATAACTTCATAGTTTGTAAACCAAATCAGCTTGTTCACAAACTCTTTGCCAATAAATAGAGGGAGTATTTGCAAGAGAAAAAGGTAAGAAAAATAAGGAGAAAAACCATAAGTATTATTGATAAACCCTCAAAAAATATCATATTCACAAAATCCATAACAGTCCACAAAGCTTCCACTCTTGAATTTTAAAGTCCAAACCTTTTAACCTCTCATACTTGGCAAATTCTATCCAAACATCTAAGCACCTCACATACATTACTTAAAAGTTGTTCAAAATCAAGAACAAGCTTATGTAACATCTTTGTTTTCTAAGCTCAAGAATACTCAAGGGAGCAGTTCAAGCTCAAGACACAAATTCCAGTTTCAAGGTAAGTCTCCTTGACTTTAAACCCTTCATTTCAGGCATCATTAGTTGATTCATCTTTGAAGATAAATTGTAATAACCATTTCCCTTGAAGCTAACCTTTGTTTATCTTTCATTCTTGTCATGAGTCGACACATAGCCATATGAGTCAACATATGTTAGTGAAAAAAAGGTTATGAGTCGACACATAGCCTTATGAGTCGACACATAGTGTTATACATGCCCAAACAGAAGAAAAAAAGTGTATGAGTCGACACAAAGCACGTATGAGTCGACACATGCAGTGTATGAGTCGACAGATACCATTATGTATCGACTCATACTGAGTTGATTAGGCAAAACAGGGTCATGGGAAGATTATGTGTCGATGCAAAAGAGCATGTGTCGAAACATAATGTTCAAAAAGGCATTTTTCTTTCTTTTTCCTTGGTTTTTACATGTTCCACATAGTTTCTTCATGGCTATTCAATATGGTTGTAATATTTAAGCTCCTATCCATCCCCATTTGTAAATTATACCCTTTCCCCCTAAACGATGTAATAACGTAGGACTTTATTTTCTATAATTTATCGCTTTCAAATACAAATGCTAGTAACTATGGTGTGTATGACAAGACTAAAATCAATCCTAGACAATCCTAATCCAAGACAAAATAATGCATGAAAAATAAACACTTGCACCTCTAAGGTTAACTCCACTTGTTGCCTTAAAAAAATGGTCATGTTATGCATGTGAGACATCTTAGCAAAAGCAATAAAAAAAGATCCTAGTCCCTCGATGATGCTATGATTGTTGCCTTACAAATGATCTTAATCCTCCAAGAAAAATGCTAAGATATCTCACAACATTGTTATTTATGACTATACGATGACCCACACCCGTACCTTCACATCCAAAGATAAGGCTACTTACCAATCAATGGTAAAATAGCAATGTCAAAGGAAGAGACAAATGGACAAAAATACTTTTAGTTGCTTGCTCACAATCCATCTTCAAAACAAACATATTTTCAAACACATCAAACACTTTCAAAAATATGAAATATTTTCAAAAAAAGTCCAACACTTTATATGCATTCTTATAGAGACGATAATCGTTACAAAGTTTGCCTAAACGAAGGCGCTTTTCAAAAATACTTTCAAAACACACCACAAACGCATTTCAAACAAAGCAATTTCAAAAGTGATCTAGAAAGAAACTAAGAGCCCATAGATAACTATGGATGAAAAGGGTGATAACACCTTCCCTTTTCATAATCTACCACCTGAACTCAAGAAAATATCTCAAAGGTCTTTCCTATTCTTTTCACCCTTTCCTTATTGGATAAAAGAAAAGTCGGTGGTGACTCTTGCTATCCGCAACACTTGCAAAAAAATGCAAAACAACCAAGTAAGTTATCCCACCTCATTACATGGGGAATTTACATGATTGGAGAGATCAAACCCACTACCTCTAACGGACATCACTTTATCCTCATCTTCATCGGTTACTTTACAAAGTGGATTGAATCAGCCTCGTTCGCCTCTGTTACCAAGAATTTCGTGGCCCGATTCATCAAACATAACCTTATTTGTCGGTATGGAATCCTTGAGATAATCATCACAAACAATGGTACTAATCTCAACAACACTATGATCACTAAACTCTACATGCAATTCCAGATCAAGCAGCACAACTCTTCTCTGTATCGACCAAAGATGAATGGCACAGTGGAAGCCGCCAACAAGAACATTAATAAGATTATACAGAAGATGGTTGTGTCCTATAAATACTAGTATGAGATGTTATTGTTTTCTCTTCATAGATATCGCACTTCATCATGAACTTCAATTGGGGAAACCCCGTTATCTCTGGTCTATGTTATGAAAGTTGTTCTACCTGTCGAAGTTTGAATTCCTTCTCTGAGAATCATGAAGGATGCAGATTTGGACGAAGATGAGTGGATTCAAACTAGGTTGGATCATTTGAATTTGATTTACGATAAAAGGCTTGCAGTTGGTTATCACAGTTAGATGCATCAGAGGCGTGTGATTAAATCCTTCAATAAGAAGATCAAGCATCAAGTATATCAGGTTGGTGATTTGGTAATAAAGCGCTTCATTCTACCACAAGGTGATCCCAAGGGAAAATATACTCCCACCTATGAAGGTCCATTTTTAATTAAGATATTTTCGGGCGGTGCTATGATGCTTACCACCATGGACGGTGAAGATTTTCCGCATCCTGTGAATGCGGACATAGTTAAAAGATACTACGCATGAAAATGACTGTTAGATTGACTGGCCTAGGAAAAAATAAGTGCATCTCGGCGAACCAAAAGGGTTCGGGAAAAATTAGGGATATATACGAAAAATTGTACACCCGACAAGTCGAAAACCTTAAAAGGCGGCTTGGGCAGAAAAGGGTATCCTGGTGGACTGAAAACACGAAAGGGCGGTCCAAGGAAAAATTAGGGATTAAAGCATACGACATTGTCTCGTTGGATCACTTAAAACGAGCTTTGTTACCAACATCAAGTTCAAACGGTACAAATCAATTCAGTCAACCTCTTCTGATGGCAAGGGACGAGATGCTTGAAGACATAGGGGCAATAGCAGAGTTGGAACCCGATGAGATTATTTCCATATAACTATTATTTTGTTTTCACTTTGTACTCTCTTTATTTCATGATGATTTACTCTTACTAGGATTTATGTCTCTTTATGTAAATCGTCTGTTTATGGGCAAACTATCAATGGAAATACAAATTTCAAAGTTCAAACTTTTTGTTTTACCTATTCTGTTTTGTTTGCAAAAAACGTCCAACGACTAAAATTGAATGAACATATGCATATGAATATGATTAACTGTTAAACAAATATGTGCATAAAAACAAGAATAAGCATTTGCTCAAGACTTTAGGAGTTGGGATAATTTTCAAGTCATCCACGTATCCCCACAGAAAGATCCTCATAGGATTATCCCTATAGAGCCATCTTCACAAACTAATTTTCAACAAAGATACATTACTGGTAAGGCTGAATTAACCTAATCATACTCACCAGCAAATCACCCTAGCGATTAAAGGAGTTTGATATTTTTTCCCGGCAATGTCTCCAACCCAACGAAATTATAATATCCATTAGAGATTATGGCATTAGTACAGTTTATGGAAATTCTCTTCCCCGGCTGAGTTTATTCCTCCAAAACTGTAAAACCCCCTGCATATTTCTTTTCTCCAGTAGAGCTCATTTCCTCAGCAAGAGTATTTCTTCATAAGAACATTTCTCCATCGAGTTTAGGGTTTATTTCCCCGACAAGGTTTATTTTCCCAACAGGGTTTATTTCACCAACATAGTTTATTTCCCTAGCAAAGTTCAGTCTCCCAAGTCTGAGTCTATTTCTCTAAATACCGACAAGATTCCCATCTCCAGAAAAGAGAAATCTGAACCACCATCCCCAGAGAGTTGCTACTGAATCTAGAACCAAATCAGATATCGTTCAGCCTTATTCTCTCCATACGAGTCAGCATCCATATCAGAAACTCGGTCAGACAACACCTCGAAAGGTTATCCATCTCTTTTATCCCCAATTAGGGTATATAAGAATTAAACTCCCTAGTAAAGCGACGAACAATCGATGTTTCTGAACTCTTCTCCCCAAACAGAAGTCAAAATTCCCTAGCGGAGTTTCCTCAATAGGAAGAAGGAACCCCCAGTGTTGCACCCCTAAATTTACCCTCTTGATTTAGGCTTATGTTTCATCATGAATATCATATTGCATTGCATTCATACATTGTGATGGGATCAAAGTACTTTGGTTATCAAGTCTTCCTCAAGCTTTGAAGGTCGATTGCATTGACAAGTTGCTCAAGTAGAACCTTATCATCTAAACCTCTGGATCTTTCAAGCTCAAAAGTTATTGCATATCTCAATATTTTTTATCCATCTCTTTGGATCATCAGTGGATTAAAGTTTGAGATTGATTATAAGAAGAATCACTCTTTCGATTCACCAGTCAAATTAGGGTTTTGTTTGATCAAGGCTATTGATCAATGTACAAGTATTGATTTGGAAGCTACAACATCTCATTGGTATTTGAAAAGTCTTTGTACAAGAAATTGGTCAAGATGCCCAGAGGATTTGAAATTTTGGAGATGATTCATCAGTCTCCTAAGGTGTTAACCAAAACTAGGGTTTGGGATTTCATCAAGATTTCTTGAGAATTTTGAAGTGAAACTTTGTACATGGCCTCTATATATTTGGAAGATCATATGTTTGAAGTTTTGATCATCAATTTTGAAGGGAAATGGATCAATTGATTCAAAGGGGAAAAATGGTCATTTTGGTCAAAATCAGTCAAAGTCAAGGTTGACCAAGTGAACTTTTGGTCAACCATGAATTCAAGGATGTACTTTTCATATTTCAAGTCCATTTTGATCATTGGATCAAAAATATTGAGGTTTGGGTTGAAACTTATTCATGAAGAAACCCTAAAAGTTTCTAATTTTGGAAAATAAGGACTTAACTTCAAAAATTCATATTTTATTCACCTTTGATCAATAAAATGCAAATGAAATATGCTTAGAAATATAAGAGGGTGATCTTTCATCTCCTTTTTGTGTCATGTCCAAATTGGCAAAGAGTTAAGAGTTATGGTCTTTGGAAGTTCATGCCTCAAGTTAAAATTATAGGTCATTTTCCAAAATGAGTAAATTTCATGTCAAATTTTGAGGGCCTTAATGGATTCAATTGCAAAAACTCAAAACTAAGGGATTGTATATCTTTTCAATACCTTCCCAAATTGTACTCATTTGTGTCCAAATTCAAAAATATGAGTAAGTTATGAGCTTTGAAATTTTGAGGCATTTCATTGAATTTTGACCAAGCAAGCAAATTGCAAATTCTTGAGAACCTGATTTGTGGCCCTTTGTTTCACTTCAAACTTGGCCCATGGCTCATTTGAAATGTACTAAGGCCCATCATGCCAAAGTTTGATCTGCACATGGGCAAATTCAAGGGCAATCCGTGGTTTTGCAAAAAGTGGCATGAAAATGCCTAATCACCAACACTTGGTTAATACAAGGAATTAAGCCTTGTTCTTTTGTAAACCTCTTCCTGAGATAAAAAGAACTGAAATGCACATGAAAGGATTGAGAATTACACCTTTGCAAAAATGTGGATTCATTCTTTCTAACGATTTTCAGTGTGAAAAGCCTATCCTACCCTCTTCTTCATGCTCTATGTATTGAGAGGCAAGCTTCATTGAGCCTCATTGGTGCTCCATTTCATCCCTGAGCTCAAAAAACTCCATAGCCACTTGTTCTGAAAATTTCTTTGATTCTCTCAATTCACTTGCGCGTTTTGAGTATTTCCGCTTGCATTCTCTTCTCCAAGTGATAAGGATTGTAGATCGAGGCTTGGTTTGCAACTGGAGTGAAGGAGATAGTAGATTCGTTTTTGCCTCAAAGGTTAGAATTCTTAACTTTGGATCTTGATTTCTAGATGTGCATTGTGTGATTTGAGCTCGTAATCATGTTGTTTGAGGTTCATTAAGTATTTCTATAGCTTCAGAGCTTTTGATTTGATGAGATGTGCATGTATGATGCATCTGAAATTTCCTGCTCAGTGAGTTTTTGTCATTTTCATGCGATCCGTTCTTGATTTATGGTTAATTATTTGATGTGATTCGAATAGCATAATGTAGATGTCGTTTCTAGCTTTGCTTTGCACAAAATTTCATGAAAAATGGTGTAGAATTGAGCATGTTATGTTGATTAGAACATGAGGTGGTGGATCTGGTCTTGCGCGCATTTTTGCCCTAGCCAGAGGTTGAAGATGATGGCGTGGCCTCCTCTGGTTGGCTGATTTGGTTTTTTTAATTTATTTGAATTTTGTTTCATAACCTGATTTTCATGATTTTATTTCTTGCTCAAAAATGGTTGAAAAATTATGAAAAAATTCAGGAAACCTAAAAATAATATTTCTGACCTTGTGCATTTTTTAAATAATTTTTGAAAATGTTTTGATTGGTTTAAAAATTTGTGTTATTATTTAATTATTTGTTTAATGTTTATTTTTGTTTTAATATTTCTTTGATAAAAAAATTCCACAAAAAATGTTTTGAACTCTTAAAATTATTTAGATTTTGATTATGAAATTTGTTTGGTATTTTTTCCTATTTTTTATTAGAAGATTAATTTGGGAGTTTTATTTGATTTTTTTGTTTCACAATTTTATTTTAATATTTTTCTTAATACAAAAATCCACAGAAAAAAAATTATAGAAGTTTGTTTTTTAATTCTAATACTTGAATATTAATTTTGGGATGATTTTTTTCTGACTTTTGATTGTAATTTTATTTTGGGATGTAATTGATTGTTTAATTGATTAATTGTTTGAATTTGATTTTATTTTTGACTTTTCTTTAATTCAAAAAATATGGAAAAATATGTATTCTGACCTCTTGAGTTTTGTCATGTTTGATCTATATTTTTTCTGAATTTTTTGAATTTTGATCTTATCTAATTAATATTTAAGATTAAAAGTCAAATAATTAGGGTTTTGTTTCTTATTGTGTAAGTTTCAATTCAAAAACCATTATGCCTTGGGTTTCCATTAGAATTTGGATCTTGTTTAAGGTCCATGGTTGTATTGAGGATCTGAAAACCATTTTTCTTGAATTATTTGACTTGATTGGATATTTTTCCACAAATTATTTTGAAAGCTTGTCTAGTTTGGTAGTTTTGCCAACTAGTTTTGATCTTTGGGCCTCATTAGACCCTCTCCTCTACTATCCATGAACTTCAAACTTGTTTGCTGACTCTTATACATCTCAAGGATGCTAAGAAATTTTTTGTTTGAATTATGGAATCCCTTTTCCTCTTTTGATGTATTTTTGAAGTGAAAGTACCCAATTAATGTTGCATATCTTCTTGCAATTTTCTTGATGGCCAATGAACATGAGTGAGGCCTATAATTGGGCACCTAATGATCATGTTGGTTCTGTTTATCCACATAAACTCAAGTCATTTCACTTAATGTCCCATGTTTGAATGATTGAACCTTTTGATGCATGTCTTATGACTTTTTGCTCTCTTATTGATCTTCACTTTGAAACCTGAGTTTTCAATTTGAGTTTGAGGTCATTAGATGGCCAATGATAGCATGAAGGGAAATGATACTTCAATGATAGTCTCATGAAGACTTGAGAGTAATTGATCCCTATTACTTAAGTTAGTTCTAATCATGAATAGAGCTTGGCTTCTTTCTTTCATCCTTGTTGAAGTTTTTGAGGCATTTTGAATGCACTTGTGTAGCATGTTTTAGAATCAATAATTTAACCTTTTGATCATGTCCTAATCATGTTTTGGAAGCTTTACTTCAAATCCTTGATTGTTACAAGCTCTCTAATTTTGTCCTTGCTTGACTTTCTTCCATGGTTACCTTGAAATCTAAATCTTTGATGCATTGTGTGGGATTCCTCTTCTATTATGCTTGTGAGTTGTGATGAAGTAATTGAGTATGATTGAATTGTGGTTGCTACTGACCTTCATGGTCTTTGATTTTATTCTTCTCAAGCTCCCATGATCCTTGATTGATATTCAATTGTCAATTCAATATGGTGATAGAAAGGAGCAACATTCCTCTAACTTTTAACCAAATTGTGCATATGCCTGTTTCTTTTTGTCTATCATATCTAATGTATTGATAGTTGATATCATGTTCCCTCACTTCATTATGGTGTCATCATCCATCCCTTATGTGAGTCATCATTCAATTTATGGGAATACTAACTCGGTTGTTGAATGTGCGAGGTACTTTGAGAAAAGTTTTCCATTTTTGACTTGAGGCTACTATGTTTCACTTTATTTGTGGAACACAATTTATTATATTGGCACAACTATTGTGTTTGGAATATTTGATAGTCTATGCAGGATATGTATGTGATTATGAATGTTATACATTGCCCACGGGATCTGTTCATATCTGAAAATCTTAATACTTACATCCTGATGGTGTAATTTCTGACTTGATTTGTTTGCTGATGCCAGCTTGCTTGAAGTTCTCTGGGTTTCTTTTATTCTTGCTCAGTTGCTACGGATAGTTATCTGTTTGGTATTGCACTATTCCCTTTCTTCTATTTTCATAGTTCTATGTTGCATGATGGGACCTTTGTTGCTTATATATGTTAGGAGGCCCTCTGTTTTGTTTGATACATGTGTTATGTTTGTTTTTGATCGATGAGTCACTCAATTTAGAAATTGAGATCACGACTTCGCTCTCAGTGCATGTTCCTTATAGGATGTTTATTGTCTCTTCTCTTTAATTTTTGATCGATGAGTCACTCAATTTAGAAATTGAGATCACGACTTCGCTCTCAGTGCATGTCCCCTATAGGATGTTTATCGTTTTTTCTTTAATTGTTGATCGATGAGTCACTCAATTTAGAAATTGAGATCACGACTTCGCTCTCAGTGCATGTCCCCTATAGGATGTTTATCGTTTTTTTCTTTAATTGTTGATCGATGAGTCACTCAATTTAGAAATTGAGATCACGACTTCGCTCTTATTGCCTGTTCCCTATAGGATAGTTTTGTTAAGCTTCCTTTGATATGTTGATTAAGGTAGGAATCCATGTATGCTAGCATAGGGTAGGATTTTCCTTTATCCTCAACCTTAGGGTCAATCATTGTATGATAACACTAGGGATAATGCTAGGCAAGTTTCCCTTAGTTGTTTTTTCCTTCCTTTGCATTTTGCATCTTAAAACAAAAATTATTTTCTTGGAAAATCATAAAACACCTCTAATAAACTCTAACCCTTCTTCAAGGTAAAAGATACAAATCAATCTTATTCTTTTGTGCGCCTCTTGGCTTTGTTTTAAACCTGGTTTATTGATGTTTCGCCATCTTTGCCATGATATCTTGTTATCTCTTAACTGATGTTTCGCCATCGCACATTTGTTTGAAGCCAATGTTTCGCCATCGCACATATTTGTTATCCTACTTTGATTCTCAATATCATTGTTAGGTGTGATGTTTTCCCTTCCGGTTTATTGATGTTTCGTCATCTTTTCCATGATACCTTGTTATCTTTTAGCCGATATTTCGCCATTGCACACTTATTTGAAGCCGATGTTTCTCCATCGCACATGTTAATTATCCTACTTTGACTCTCAATGTCATTGTTAGGTGTGATGTTTTATCATTTGGTGTTTCGCTATCTTTGACATGTTACTTTGTTATTATTTAGTCGATGTTTTACCATCTCATTTGTTTATTGTTTCATTTGATGTTTTATCATCTCGACTATTTTTGTTGTCTTAACTAAAAAACACAAACCAACAGAATATATAAGACGAACTACGGTTGCTCTAATTCCTTAAAAGGGATACGTAGGCATTGGGGTAGGGCCCAATCGAGCACAACTTTTATTTTCCCTACATTGTTTTTTTTCTTCTTTTTTTTGCATGCATTCCCTTTTTAGCTTTAAGCCATAGACATAGGTTTTGACCACACCCATTAGATTAGACAACAAGAGTGGATACTGTAAAGTACTACGGGCGTGTGGGGTGCTAATACCTTCCCCTCGCGTAACAGACTCCCTTACCCGATCTCTCGGTCGAAAGACCGTGATTTCTCCCTTTTTCAGGTTTTCTCGATGTTTACCTTTCCCCTTTGGCAGGATAAAAGACGTTCGGTGGCGACTTCATTGGTGTTTCATTACGAGATGACGGTTCGGCCAGGTGGTTTCACCCAACGGAAACATTCTAAACAAATATTGAAGATTACACATATTCTGCATCCCCAGAAATGGTCAAGGATTTATTTTCCCCGGTCATAAATGTTATACGGAGTTACCAATACGCTTCAACAACACTTCACATTCGTGCATCATTTACAAATATCACATCATATGCATACGAAACGCATATAGCACACTCTCAATTATTTTGAGAACAGAATTAAGCAATGCATTCCATACATCATGACATTGCATACATCTAACTCTTTATCTTTTCAGGTAAAATCTACAAACAGACGAATATCATCAACAATTTTCAAACAGGTCACATATTAATTCCTGAAACAAGAGAGGGCAACTATCTGTATGACCAAACACAGATTAATTCCTGAAGCAAGACAGGGCAATTATCTATGGAAACAAATTGTAGATCAATTCCTGAAAAAGAGCGAGGTGACTATCTATATGAACAGGTTAAAGATTAACTCCTGAAACAGGACAGAGAAACTATCTTCCCTTTTATGGTTGGATAAAGATCAACTCCCGAAGCAAGACGGGGATAATATCTTTATCACCCAATGGTATGAACTCTCGAAATAGGATGAGTTTACCAACAAAAAGAAAAGCAAAGAAAAGGTTAACTCTCAAAACAGATCGGGGAAACTATCTTTCTTTCTTTATAACCGAGAAAAGATTAACTCTCAAAACAGGACCGGAAAACTATCTTTCTCTCTTTATGGTCAGATAAAGATCAATTCTCGAAACAGGATGGGGCCACTATCTTTATCACCAATCGTATAAATTCCCAAAATAGTACGGGCTTACCAACAAAGCATATTGTAGATCAATTCCTGAAACAGGACGGATAGACTATCTACATGACAAGCAACTACTCAAACACCTTTCCTAGAGGTTCATTCTAGAAAACAGTCTTCAGATACAGTCGAGTGTAGACTCATTCTGATACTTCTATCAATGGTTACCTTTAGATGGCATCTATAAGCCCATCTCCGACGACTCACCATCACCTCTCCAAATGACATCTTTAAGCCCATTCCCGGTATAATCAACCAACAATGTTACTTCAGCACGTGCCAGTGCAAATTTCTGGGCACTTAAGTGTTCAATCATCTTCTACCTTTAAGTCATGAATGGCTGACATGCCAATCTAACTCTTCGTGTTTAAGAAGATTGAACAGAGGCAGCTGTTGTACCCCAAAATTTTCCCTCCCATTTTCTCTAAGACACCCTCCTAAGGTTCTCAAATACTCAAGATGGATCAAGAATTGATCAAGCAAATTCTCCTCCTAAGCAATGGGTCCACACTAGGGTTTCATTGAATTTTCTTAAGGTTAATCAAAGGAGCTTGCTTTTAGTTGCTTGAATTACAAGACTTTACTTTTGAATTTCATCCAAAATGTTTGGTTTCAAATATAGTTTGTAAAAGTTCATTAAAAGTTTGCTTCAAGTACAAGGTATTAGGGATTTGAGATTCAAGCATCAACTAAGATTTATTAAAGAGAAAAGCATGTTTGGTAAAGTGATTTTATGCCATGAATTTAACGATGGAAAATGAGAAAGGTCATGACCATGGATTTTAACATGGAAGGATTAAGTAAAGTTCAATTACAAGTCATAAGAATTGAATTCGTTCGAGAAGATAACATGTAATTAAAAGGCCTATGGATTCATAAAGGAAATTTTTGTATTATTCAATGTGTCCTCAATTTTAAAAAGGAAAGCTACAAAGAAAATTACAAAGAAATTTAAAGAGATTTCAAAGAAATAATCAAAGAGGATTGAAAATTCAAATGATACATTCAAAGTTTATTGCATTCTTCTCAAAATGGAAAATTCATTAGAATTAAATGTTCCATGATTCATTCAAGATTCAAGTCTCATTCAATATTTAAAAGTCTTGATTTTCCTTTCAAATGATACCAACAAATTACAAATGATTTCAAGTATTACATTTGAACCAAAGATCTTAATTCTCCTATTCCTAATCCTAAGTCTATCACCAAACAAGATCTATCCTCCAAGCTTAGGGACCAAGTTGCATCCTTACTTTACCAATTTGTTGTTGTACAAACACCAAACTTGTTGTCCATTTTTGTACCAGTCCATACACAATGCCAAAACTACCCAAAGTGAACCAAATAGAACCTGCTGCTACATCATATCATCCTAGAAACCAACTTAAATAACCTGCAACATTCACTCCACCATCTTCACCAATTCACAACTTCAATCAACATGTCATTTCACAAATTCCAAACAACAACACAAACTTGATTTCCAAACATAATTTCAGAAAACATGAAGAGTAGATAGGAAAGTCATACCTTAAATATGGTAACATTATAACCCATCCTTGTATCAAAGTAGGTCTACAACAACCTTCATCTACAAACTCGTTCACAACGGACCTCTATTCAACAATACAACCAGCAAATTCTTAACACCGATACCGTTCAAAAGATAACATAAATATCGCACTGAAGAGATTGAAATAGCGCACCTGAAAGCGCTATTGATTTCCTCAACTTGGTAACCTTTATCTCTTCCAATCGCTCTATATTCATGCTTGCTATTTGATTATGTGAACACTTTTGCATTTTTTTCTACTATCATTCTTTTTGCCTTATTTTGTTATTGTTGTGAAACCGCGAGAGAGAGAGAGAGAGAGAGAGAGAGAGAGAGAGAGAGAGAGAGGAGAGAGAGAGAGAGAGAGAGGAGAGAGAGAGAGAGAGAGAGAGAGAGAGAGAGAGAGAGAGAGAGAGAGAGAGAGAGAGAGAGAGAGAGAGAGAGAAAAGGAGTTTTGTAAAATAGAGAAGTAGTTTTCGTTGTTATTCTTGCGTAATTAAGAGACAGAGGAGGAATATTGTTGGTTGTTGATTGATCGATGAAGGCGAAGAAGGGAGAAGATAGATTTGTTGTTGTTTTATAAGTTGAAGTGTGGAAGAGAAACACTTAGTGAGAAAGTTTGTGTTTGTTTCACAGTAATAGAAAATCGGAAGAGAGAAGCTTATTGAGATGAAGAGATTTTGTGTTTGTTGTCATGGTAAACCGATTTTGAGGAAAGAGCAGAGAGATGATAAAGTTGATAAAACGAGAAAAAGAGGAAGGAATTGGAGAGAAAAAAAGATTAAACCATTAACTCAACAATTTCCAGAGAAATCCTCTTCTCTGTTGGTCAAAGAGAAATTGAGGAATTTTGTTGTTCTGTGTTTGAAAGAATGAGGCGCTAAATTCATGTGTTTAGGGTTTTTTATTCTTAACCCGTCACTTATAGTTGCAGGGTACAGATCCCTATGACCCGGTCTGGTCAACCTTTGTTTTTTATTTCATTTAATATGTTCTTCTTGTTTACTAATACTTGGGCCTGCTGCATGATAATTGTCCCTCTGAGCCCAATGTTCCATTTTTTTACACCATTGAAGCCTAACCAACAAACTTTCTATACCTCTTCATGATTGGGCCTTAACACCCAGGTTTTGATCTTTTTTGACCACGTCACATGATTTAACCTACACCTCCTTGTTTTCAATTTTGGTTTTACTTTTTGTTTTAATTAGTTGATGATTTTGCTTAATATTCTGTTAACATAAGAAAATGGTAAAATGTTAGATTAGGGTTTTAATTTCTCTTATTCGATTTTATTATTTGTTTAGGATTATTTTTTTATTAATTGATTAAAAATAACCAAAAACATCAGTTTAGGTTTATAATTATTTCTTTCCCCTTATAAAAATACCAAAAAATATATTAGTATAGTTTCTAGTCATTTTATTTAGTTTAATTTAACTTTAGTAATTTAGAATTTTAATTTAGTCTAGATAACTTTTGTTTTAGTTACATCCTCTATTCTACATTTTCTCTTTCTTTTGCTTCATAAAAAACGACATAAAAAAATATTAGTTTAATCTTGTTTATCTTTTTAATTCTATTTGTTTAATTATTTAACTGTTAGTTGTTCAATTTCTTCTCGATTATTTATTATCTATAATTTCTTTTAAATTGTTTACTATTTTTCCCCGTTTTATGGTTTTGTACCCCATTCCTGAAGCCTTATAATAGCGTAGAACTTTATTTTCCGCACATTACTGCTTTCCTTATAACTGTATAGTAATTAGGCATGTATGGTATGATTTAAAATCAACTGGTAGATAACCGTAATCAAGACAAATAACTGAAAATAAATCAACTTTTCGCACACGCACCTCTAGGGTGACTCTCACTTGTTATCTTCAGAAAATAGTCAAGTCCCTCGAATGTGGGACACTTTAGCAAAGACCCTCGGTTAAAAATATCATAGTCCCTCGATGAACCTTCGATGTTGCCTGAATAAACGATCTTAGTCCCTTACGATAAATTGTTAAAAGCGCCTTACAAGTTGCCTTCTATGATTGTACGATGACCATGTCTGTCCCTCACATCCAAAAATAGGGCTTCCCTACTAACTAATGGTAGGTTAGCATTATCTAAAGGAGCAGAAAAAGAACAAAGATTTTTTTAGTAGGTAGATCGCTCGTAATTTCTCGCTCACAAACTAAACAATTTTCACATCTCACACTTTCAAAAACAACAACTTTCAAAATTCTTTATAAAACACTCTTGAGGACTGATACAATGGTTATTATAAAGCAGATTGCCTTACATTGGCATCTTCAAATCACTTTTCATAAAACAACACTTTCAGATAAATGTTTCAAAGTAAACATTTTGTATATATTTTCAACGATACGAGAATGATAGGAAAGTCATACCTTAAATATGGTAACATCATAACCCATCCTTGTATCAAAGTAGGTCTATAATAACCTTCATCTACAAACTCGTTCACAACGGACCTCCATTC